>CM055192.1:2847755-3447755 GCA_029224185.1 Karalla daura
GAACACATTTTCGCGACACCCACAAAGGATTGTAGTGCAACTAGTTCCTCCGGAGCGGTCCCGGAGAACAGACGCTCGGTAATTGAGAAAAAAAAAAAAAATGAAAAAAGGTAAATGCTTTGGGGCGCTTTACGGCACGCTGTGGGAACAGAGTCGGGTGCCACGGCGTGACCGGAGCGCGCTCCTGTGTGAGTCCTGACACGCGGAGGCGGGGGGGGGGGGGCGTTCAGTTCTGCCCGAGTGGCTGATGATTCCCCCGGCCGTCCTCCGGCGGCACGGCCCCGTCCCACTCCTCTCCTCCGGCTGCTCCGCGGAGGACGCGCTCTCCGCGACTGCCTCCGGCTGGATGGCTGGCGAGGGAGACCCGCCTCTTTCCGCGACGCTGTTTGTGTGTTTTGTGCCGCTGCTCCGACAGGAGGTGGCCGATCGAATGTTGTTTCTGCTGCGGGGCGGGGCTGGAGGGGGTGGTGGTGGGGGAGGGGGGGGGGGGGTGGGGGAGGGGGGGGTGGGGGGGGGATGGATGGATGGAGGGTGGATGGCGCGGTGGTGGTGGTGGCTGCGCCTCAGTCGGCCGTCCCGGCAGCCAGTCCACTCTCTGCCCTGCCTCGCCTTACCTGTGGGTCACCTGGTTGTTGAGGAGGCCCCGGGAACGTCTGCTCCGTCTCCGTGCTCAGTGAGCCACCTGGTGGAGAGCCGCACGCAGTTACCGCCACATTTCCCATGACCCGTCTCCATCCAGCGTACCAAGACCGGGGTTTGGACGTTCTCTCGCATCTTACCGTTGTGGCAGCTGTACATCCACACGCGGTGGCCATCGTATCGACACCTGCATTTCATGATGTTGTTGGAGTAGTCCGTTTCGGGCACCTCGTAGTTCGGGTTGATCACTATCTGTGAGAGGGGAGCAGGGAAAGGAGTGAGAGGCCAGCACTTGGCCCTGCGACATGGCCTTACCGCCACAGCGCTACCTGGAAGATGTAGTCTCCAGGCTTGAGTTCGGTGATGTCGATCCACTGGCAGTCGATGTCGTGCCGGTACGTGTCCCAGCAGCCCACGGTGATGCCCTGCTCCCCGAAGTTGGCACATTCGTACCTCTTTTCGATGCTGTAATTTAGCATTATGAGCATTAGACCAAAAATATGGTCTGAGTGACCAAAATATTTCATGCCCGGAGTGAAAATATCCAGCAGTGGAGCTGTAACGGTCCATTAGTGAATGGCGTGGCACCCTCCTGCCGCAGTGCGGGAGGCCAGAGGGTGACTGCCGCCTTCAAAGCAGGAACCCCCACTGCGGCTCTCACCTTTCATCGCACTCGGAGTCCTCCAGGCAGAAGCTGGCTTGTGTCCCTCTGCCACTTTGGTTCCATTGAGGCTGAACAGGTCATAGAGCGTGAACACCTCCATGCTGTGATAATGCCTGCCCGCACGGAGGAACAGAGAAGCAGCTTTAAAGAGTCTTCAAGGCGGGCACGGGAGGCACTACAAGCACGCAACACCAAAGTGCTTTTAACCCCCGAGCCGCAAATCGCCACCCGCTATTCCATTTATTTACACGGTTTTAATGTGGGCCCGATTGGTTACGTCATACTGAGAGGTGCCACAGGTCTGGCACGCTGGATGCCGGTAGCTGCGCGGCGCCGCCAACACGGGAGCCACAAAAATGTGGGACTTTTTTGCACTGCAACAGTCGATCAGCCAATTAGTCAATTACAGGGCAGCCGAGTGTACGGCGGGGGCGAGATGACTCCAGAAATAAGACACGATTGGGCCTGAGTCATCGCTCCCTCCTTGAGTCGAAGTCTAATTCGAGGGGGGATACTTCTGAGGCGGCCGTCAGGCGTCCTCGTCAATTACGGGGTGAGATTTTCTAAAAAAAAAAAAAAAAAGCCGACCTCACGCCGGTCAATGATGGAAAACGGCTTATTTGTGCGCGCCACAAACCCCTGTGCCTGCGGTTGGGAAAAGCTGTGCCCTGATCGGTGACGACCCCTCACGAAGATTGACCAACCCGTCACCGGTTCCCACAGGCCCCCGCAGCAGGCACCACATGCCCACTGTCCTGCAGTGTGGCTGGTGCAGACGCCCTCTCTCTCTCTCTCTCTCTCTCCTCCCCTCTCTCTCTCTCTCTCTCCTCTCTCTCACTCACTCCCTCACCGTCACTGTGATGACAGGACCCTTGAAATCGGAAACGGCTCAGTCGTGTAGCTCTCTCTCTCTCTCTCAAGTGCTCGCTTACGCATTTCTGCTTCTGCGCAGCTGAAACTGACAAGCTGAGAGTTTGATCAAGTGAGCGCTGGGGACGCCTGTGGGAGTACTTTGACGGTTCGTCTCCTGCTGAACTCGGCCCGGTGGCGTCACCTCGCGGGCAATGCCTGCGCCTAGTTTACTGAGCCAGCGCGAAACCCGCGGGACGTGTGAGGAGGCCGACCTGTGACAGTCGTGCCACACCCAGGAGTGGCGGTCGGCCTTGGGCCGGAAGTCGGACTGCCCGTTGTTGTGGATCTGGGAGGAGAAGCGCAGCAGGCGGCGGTAGGAGTTGGCTGGCACCTGGCTGGAGGTGGAGGACAGGCAGTTCTCCTCGTAGGCACACTGCAGCATGAACATGGGGCCGGTCCTCCATGTAGGTGGTCTGCTCCACCACCTGGGGTTCAGCACCAGGTCAGGAGCCGCTGTGGACGGATCGGGAGGATCAGGGAGGGAGGGGTGGACGTGTGTCAGTGGAACGAGCAGCTTGCGTTTCGGGCTGCTGCGGGGCCCTCTGGTGATGGTGCGAGCAGAGCATCTCCAGAGGCAGAAATAATTTCATTCGTCACAACTCAGTGGGCAGAGTAAAACACTCGGCGCTCCGAGAGGGGCCGTGTGATCTGACAGCATGCGCAAATCACAGCGTGACTTCAGTGGAAATCTAACACAATCGCTCATTTCCTTTCCTTTCATTCGAGACCGTTACATGTAAAGAGCGTCAAGTTCCAGTGCCGGGGCAGAGGAAATGATTTGAGCAGCCTCTCCCGGAGCAGTCCTGCTCGTCTTACTCTCGGAGCAGGAGACCCCGGCGGCGTTGCGTCCTCCTCCCCTGGGGCAGCTGAGGTGGGCTCCGTGGTGCAGGCAGTGGGACAGGGACATCTCTGTGCCGGAGCAGCGGACACCGCTCATCACCACGGCGTCCGCGGTGACCGCCCCGGGCCAGTACCACGTCTCCTGTGGCAGAATCAGGGCGTTAGAGAGAGGTGAAACTGCCCGCCCGGTCCCTTTCACGTCACCGTTGGTTTTGTTGTGAAGAGCGCGGAGGGGGTCTCACTCGGCTTTTTCATGGGAAGCCAATAACGGTCGTGCTTCAATGTGTGATTCTCCGGTCTGGCCACTAGAGGGCAAAGCATATCTAATTACTGACTGGGGTAGTACTCCTCTGACCATGCAGTGTGGGTTGAAGAACTTCTGTTCCTATGTCTTGAACAGATTAATGTGTAATGGAGCAGCAAGATGAAGGAATGCAGCTACAGTGCTGCAGGAGAGCATAAGCCTCCATAATAGAAGCAACGCATTCAGCCTGCAAGTAACTGCACTTGAAACACTTGTACTTGTAAACCCTTGTGTCGACCCTTTTTTTGATGCTGATAATGAGGCTGGCAATGAAGAGGTGATCTACATTATCATTAACACCTATGTTGCGGTGCTCATTCGGGTGCTTACAGCTGAAACTACACAGCTCGGTAAGAATTCAATCAGTGCATGGACGTAGATAAGATCTAATTTTACAGACCTCTTAGTACCGTCTTTGTTTCATTGCGCTATCGCCAGCAAACACTGGCAGCACTGGCAAGAAAAGCTAAAACTCCAAAGTAGGATTCTCCCTTTACTATCAGTTAAAGGCTTGTAGGCTCCATAAGCCGCAGTCCCTCAGTGACCGGCCTATCAGCCCGACCAACTGCCCACTAATTACAGCGGGGGGGGGGGAGAAAAGGCAGCATCTATACCGGGGTGGCGTCAGCATCCGTAAGGCCTGTGGTCCAGATGGGCTCATATAAAAGGGCAAGGTGCTTAAAGAGTGTGCCTCCAACTGGCGGATGCTATTACCGGACTGTTCCAGTGCCTGCTCAGCAGCAGCTGTGTGCCTGGGGAGTGGAACGAGTCCACGCTCACAGCAGCGCCCAAACAGTCAGGGGAACCCCGAGACTTCAGAGCGGTGGGACTTTCATCCGTACTGTGCAAATGTATGGAGAGGGTAGCCTCACTGCTATAGTGGTGGACAATCTTGACCCACCCCAGTAGGCTTACAGGGCTAAGTGAGGGCATGTAGATGTCTGGACTCCCCACGCCCCCACACATGGATTCTTTCCATGGACTTGACACACACACACACACACAAACACATTATGTGCTCATCTTCTGGAACTACAGGTGAACTCATTACTTTTCATGTGGATGACACACAAACCAAATAACCTGATGACTTCACACTCTCAAATATTGACAATGATATGCCATTGGTGGTAAACATCTCTCTGCGTACATACAATAAGCAGGTCTACACGTTGATGTCATGGATCAAGGAGAGCTCCTTAGTAATTAACATCTCCAAGACCAAAGGAACGCACACCAACCTGACCCCTTCTCTCAACTCACTGACTCTGTTTACGAGCAGGCACAGCTACGCCTACTCCTGCTGAGGAAACTGCAGAGTGTTCAGGTCGGGCCAGAGATTTTAACAGCCATAGACAAGTCACCGATTGAATCCGTACTGAGCTTTAACATCGCATCCCGGTTCACACACACCTCAGTAAAAAACCACAAATCGAAGCTGTCCCGGGTCGTTAAACAAGCGAGTGAAAAAACGGGCAAAACTCAAAAGCCCGCTATCGGGGCTCCACACTCATGCAGTCATAGTCACACCTACCCTTCGGTGTTTACCACACCACTGGAGTGCAGAAAAAACAGGAGCAAAAACTCATTTATTCCAGCAGCTAAAAATATTCAAAAACAAAAAGTGAACAATTCAAGCAAACCTCGCCGCTGACCATCTTATCGGCGCTTAGACCTGCACTATGCTTGTGTTTCCAAACTCCAAAAAAACTTTGAATTTTGTTTTTACTTTACTCACGTCTGTCTCCTTTCAATTTGTCTTGGGCCACGCCAAAGATGATGTTCCGTGATAAACAGAGGACGATGAGGGTTTTTTTTCCCCAACGTGCTCTAATCTAATCTCGTGTTGACGTGTTGAGGGCTGCGGGGGCCTGTACCTGGAAGGCATTGCTGGCGAAGCCCAGCCCAGCTGCCTGCAGACCACCATGGCCTCCATGGTCCCCCAGCCTTCGCTGCAGACGGTGCCCCACACCAGGGAGCCGTTCTTCTCCATCAGCACCTCCACCCGACCCTCGTAGGGGTTACGGCCCCCACTCAGACGCAGCTTAAGGCAGCAACACAGCAGAGCAGGGCACTCAAAAAAAGTGTTCGATTCGTGTTGAATCTGTGGCGTTTAGTGCTCGTTTGATTCCTTAACGTTGTGCTAGGCATTTTCATTAAACAGACATGGCATGCAGGCAGAAGACTGAAATCATGTGGGACAGAAATCGAAAGCGATTTGAGGCATTGTTGATGTAATGTACTGTGATACCCAAGTCAGACTGGCCAGCGTTCGAGCGCAGCCTCGAAGAGAGCGACTGAATCGGAGCGAGGGCTCACCGACTCCTGGAAGCCCATCGCGGGGACGTTGCACCTCACGGCTGCGTCCTCCTCGTGGCTGCAGCCCGCGGACTCCTTGTTGAAGAAACACTCCCCGATGGACTTCTCGAACCCCGAGCACTCCACCTCATTCATGTGCACCGGGCCCATACCTGAGGAGCGCATGCACGAGACGGCACGAGAGTCGGAAACGAGGCCACATGCTTTCTTTTTTTTAAAATGTAGAACGGCCACTTGTGCCTATCGGCATCGCTATCGGGGGGGGGGGGGGGGGGGGTTCCCGTTCGGGGCCCCTAGCTCTCAAACATACATTTGACCACCGCTGAGTCTCCACGTCCTCCACCCGCCTCACAGAGCCCGCCCGACACGAAGTGCAAAATCCTCGACGGCCGACGATCAAAAACAAATGACCTCGGCGCTCTAAAGCTCGAGGCCGTAAAAATGAAGGCGTTCCAGATGAGTGCTCAGCGCTGATTAATCTGTGCCGCATGCTCCGAGTGCTCTTGAGATGCCTGGCCATCTACTGCCACGTTCTCTCTGCAACGTTTGGGACTGTTTGTCCGTTCGTCTGAGGTGTTGCAACCAGTGCATGAGACAGTAGTGCACGTTTGTAGGGATCACTTCAAAGTGACTGGTGTTTTTCCATGAGGGCCTCACAGAGAGCTGCAGATGAGACGTGAGGACGGAAAACCGTTCCCCCTCTAATTCAACACTTTCCGCGTCTAATATCACTGGAATGTGCAGCGCGTTCCTGTTTATGAAAAAGGAAAAAACTTGTTATTTGGACGCGTCCTGTCCTACTTTTTTCCCCGTTATACAGCCCGATAACAGGTGAGCAGGGGCTTTAAAACACAGCGCGGAGCAGAAACATGCTGAAAGGGTCCCCCGTAAAAGAGTTGTAAAAGCCTCCGCGCAAGCGGTGAAGTCTGCACATCCCGAACTCTCAGGACGCGCGAACCTCGCCTTTCACATTTCGATATATCGAGCCACGATCCAAGTAATGCACCTTCCTCGCAACAGGGGGTAACGATAACCCCCATGTAAAAACTGTCAAACGGACGGTCTGACAAAATGAGGCAAAGGCATTTGCACTGATGCTGAAACACTTGTTTGCTGGAATTGTTTAGGAGCAAGCTACCTGAGAGGGAAAGCGTAGCAAGTAGATACACTTGTTGGCAGTGATCTACAGTTACAAGCATATGTGGAAAAAGTCAGGAAACGACCTTTTCATATGAACAAAGTAGGTAATGTGGGAGCTTTCCTTTGTACTGTCAAAGTCACTATAGATTTGTGTAGATGTAAAGACTGTTTTGGTCTTCCTCAGCATATCATTTTGATTTTGTTGGGCTTCACAGATTTCACAGTCCAGCTTTTACAGGCGTCGCCTGCTTGCTCCTCGCTGCGAGGCAGCTCCCGCAGTAAAATGGGCAGACCCATCATAGGATTCGTCGTGCCAGAAAGATGTCTGTGCTCATGGCAGGTCAGGAATAGTTTCCCGTCCTCACTAATCTGCACAGTGTAGCGAATCTTGTTCCAACAAGCAGAACGACTTTTACCACCGGGTCCAGGAGTTCATGGTACTCCGCTCGCCGCCAGACGGGGACTGCGACGGGGAGAAAACCTCGAGGATAGAATTACTGCCCAAAATGTTCGAGAACTGTGGTTTAGCTGCGCAGTCATAACCTTCCATCTAGCGCCATGTAGGCAATATGCATGGGCAATTGTTCCAACAGTAAAGACTATGATTCTGAGCTCCCCGGTATGAGACACGAGTGGCATGTGTATCCCGAGGATGTGCAGATGTGTACTCAGTCCAGGCAGGTTTGTAGGTTTTTTTTTTTTCCCTTTTCTGAATTCATGAGCTGCCCATTTCCTCTGCTTTACCCACTGGTTGCACACAGGTGATGACTACAGAGAGAGACATGTTTGTTTAAATCCAGCCAAAGAGCCTGTGGAAATGTGTAAACTCTTCCTTGGCTGTAAGCCGTCCCCGCTGGGAGGCCCCCAGCCCTGAACGTGAAAGGCGCAGAGCATCTGGGAAAAAAAGAGACGTTTCTTTCGCTGGAAATCGGCGGAGGTGAAAAAAGAGGAAAAAAAAAAAGCAAATACCTTGTCCCAGGCGGCCCCCGGACAAGGCTTCTTTGGCGGTGCCGAAGCCCAGCTCGCGGCACACCACGGTTGCCGCCAGCAGGTTCCAGTTGTCGTCGCAGATGGTGCCCCACTCTCCGTTCTTCAGCACCTCCACCCGGCCCTCGCCCACAATGGCCCCACCGCGAAGACGCACCAACGGTTGCTGGGGAGGAAAGGAGCAAAAGGTTTCACTTACTGAAGCCTAAAAGCAAAAACCCCCTTTCCGAAACCACGTACGGTACTTGGGCTTCTCTGGTTCTCTGTGCACTAATGGCACAGCTGAAAGTGTTCCTCCGCTGACCTGGCCAGTGGAGGCAGCAGTGTTTATGGAAGGCTCGATGAATACGGGCCTCCCATCAACTATTTAGACAAACTGGAAGTGCGGTGTTAATACATTAATAGCACGGTTTATCTGATTTACTGCTATTTATGTTACAAAGTAAAGCCCAGACATTCTGTTGAATGGGCTCTGCAAAACCGCGTTTCAGACATACACACCCGCGTACCGCGTACCACGTACACCAGAGGCGGTATGAAATAACCTGGACGCCCATTACACACATGCGCAGGCCGAGACATAATACCAACAAAGTCGCAGATTTTTTTTGTCCCTCACGTCGTCCAGGCCCTAGGAGGAAACCAGAGGGCGTTGAGCCCTTGGCTCTCAGAGTGAACACTTCACGATGTCCAGACTTTGTCCAGATTAAGAGCCCCCTTCTTGACCTGCAGCCTGGTGGTCCTCCCTCTGCTACCATGGAGCCGCCAGTCAGGAGGCAGAATGAGAGCAATGTCCTTGCCCCACCGTGCCAGCCAGCATGATGAGCATCTCTACCAGGGGACAGCAGGGGACCGTGAGGAGCGGGAGGAGGGGGCCCCTCCTCCTCGTGCCTCAGATGCAGGCCCCTCAAGGGATGCTGAGACTGCTTTTTCGCACTCAAGCAGGCTATTCAATTAGCCATCTCTGGGCTTGGGTTGGAAGCTGCTCCCTCCAGTGCTTCTGTTCCTCCCTCCGAGCCATACATCAACAAACTTCAGAGGCAGCTTTCCTTTGGGTGCGCTCCGATTGCAGCCCCCACATGCGGTTGGGGCGCCTTCATGGGATTTGTCTGTTGTCCTGGAAGCCTTGTGTTCTGCTCACACTGACCTCAGATGGCAGTGGGGTAAGACTGCTTTTCTTCTGCCCTTATGGCTTAGGAGTTACCATGTGGCCCAGGGACAGAGGCTCAACATCCTCGTTCCGACTTACTCTACTCCTGTTGAAGCTCTGAGGCAGCACATAGATGTTTCAGATGAACCTGATGCCCTGTCTGCCATGGAGGGCACAAGAAAGCTCTCACACCATATCTGCGTGGGCTGCGGGATCATAATTGCTTTGAGTCAGGCAAACAAACACGTCTGCGCTCGACCTGAACACTGTTGTGGTTAGAGACTTGCTTCAGAGAGCTTACTTAAAAAATCATTGTCCTACCCCATCAGTCCATTTATGGACATGTGTACAACATGTCTTATAGGCGGGACACCCAGGCATCGCAGCTATCCGCGAGCGTGCACAGGTCAGGGCAGAGTCCTCATTATCAGCATGTGCAGCGGCAAAACCTGCACTCCTCTGCTTTCAGATTTTCCATTGCAGTCGCCACGCATCTCTTATCTGGTAATGGAGCTTGTTGCCTAAAACCTAAAACAGCTATTTAGTGTGCACCTGGCAAACAGCTGTGCGGGGAAATGGAATTGTGGAACAAAAAGGTTGAAACCCCAACAACACTCAAACCACGGTGCTGTTTTTTTTTCTGATTTCAAAATCCCCGGACTACAAAAGTGTAGTCATCCACATGCTGGTGCCTGTTCAGTCTATTTATTTATGTGTAAACCGTCAAATGGTTTTAAACAGGACAATAAAGCGAAGAAAGAAGGCTGCATATTCTCCTCTAAGATGGGAACAGAAAGGTAACTGCACTTGAAGGACTCTCCTAGGCTTAAACGGCTCAGGCGTACAACGTAAGGAGAAAAAAAACTGGCCAAACAGACAAGTTTCACTGTCTCCTGGTCTTAGTTTCTTGCTCTGGGACATTGGCGTGGCCCTCTGAAGATCCATGTTTTCCCTTCCCCTGTCCCAAGAATTTTACTACGTCTTGTTTTTAAAGTCCTGAACTCGTCTCATTATTCATTTTGATGAGAAATGTTCACCGTTGCCACGCACAGCTGCAGTCCGCGAAGTGACATTTTGTGCAGAATGTCACTGCTGGCTCTGTCGAACAAAGCAGTCCCTCCCTCTCTCCGCCAGAGCCAGCAGACTGAGGTGAAGCAGTGCAGCTCTGTCCCCAGCTGTTTTCCACCCATCCACCCATCCATCCATCCATTATCTTACCTGATATGTACATTAACGGTGTCTGCTGGTGTAGGGATCACACCATGGGCAGACCTCCGGTCCATCACTATTCACTCTCATACCCATTACTGGGGCCCCAATTGACCTTAACATTCATGTTTTTGGACTGTGAGAGGAAGGCGGAGAACCCTCTCACACAGAAAGGCCCCTGGTCCAGCTGGAAGTCAAACCTGGGACTTTGCTGAGGCTGTCACAGCTTGATTTCTGTTTGCTATTTGCATTAACTTCACAATTTACCCCCCCCCCCCCCCCCACCCCCCAGAAAACGAATACCGACGCCGACGGGTGCCTTTACCTCCTGTCGGAAGGCCTTCCTGAACCCGGTCATGGACGTCGGGGCGAAGGCTCGGCCGGGCACGCAGCTCGCCACCACCGGCAGGCCCCCGGCGCAGCTCCCATTGGACTTCGTGGTCATGGCCTGGCCCAGTTTGCAGCTGGACAAATGGGCCTCGTTTCCCGTGCAGTTGACGGAGTAGTCCCAGTACGTGGGCTTCCTCCTGCGGGCGAACATCCTGGGCAAGAGACAACCACAGTGCTAACGGCCGCTACGGCACAAAAACAAGAGCGGCTAACTCACGATGGAGGCATTCATCAAAACTGCAATGAAACCGCGGGGGATGTTGGAATTCCTGGGCTCCTAGCGGGACGAGGGCAACGCATCGGCGTGGTGTGTAATCAATACCACAAGTGGGGGTTTGGGCAACAGCTGGGGAGTTCACGGTCCCGCGTGCGATGGTGAACGCACACCGGGGTTAATGACAATCTCCCAGGCCCGCCGCGCCGCTAATCTCCTCCTCCCCCGTTTGTTAGTGAGCCCGCGCGACGTATTTGACGAGCCTCGTTTGCGGAATGGCATGTCCTAGCCTCGTCTCCTCGTCTGAGGTCGACGGGGAAGAGCTTCACTCAGGCGGCACGGGCGGCACTTGAGCCGGTGGGTGAGAGAGAGAGCTCAGCCAGAGCCAGGTCGCTGTGGACCGTGCACCTCCTCACGTGCAGTCGCAACACCCCAGGTTGGACCCTGCAGGCCCCGGGACAGAGAACATTTTAGCGCATCACGTTCATGATCGATGTGACTTATTAGCCGCCGCTCGTGATATTTTTACTTCCGCGTCCGTCTTTTTCCAGATATCTGGAGCCCGGCTTTGAAACTCACTCGTTAATGTCTCTATCAGTGACACGCTGGATTACAACCTAAATTTACACGGTTATACAACCATTAATGTTAGAACGACATCGGAGTATTACAATACTCAGGATCCCTAATCTATCACAAAGGCAACAGAGCCTTATAACTGAGGAATGGCGTTTCTTATACAGATGTCGGACTTGTGATCAGTCACTCTCAAAGACTGGATAAAAGCAGGAATTGCTGAAGAGCGTCAGGACGGAAACGAGCTCGGGATTCTGAAACTGCGGCAACTCTTGGCTCTGTGTCATCGGCGTTTGGGCCGCCAGCCCGTAAAAGCACACAGCACGTTTCAGCGAGGGGCCGAGGCAGAAGTAAGCTGACACGTAGATGGA
Organism: Karalla daura; assembly: GCA_029224185.1. Taxonomy (NCBI): domain Eukaryota; kingdom Metazoa; phylum Chordata; class Actinopteri; order Chaetodontiformes; family Leiognathidae; genus Karalla; species Karalla daura. Next base: position 2,859,471 of record CM055192.1, read on the forward strand.
AAGTTAGGGAGCTGCGGTTCCCTGGACCTAGACCAGAGGAAACTTTCAGCCCGGGGCTCGGACGGCAACTTCAAGGTGAAGTGGAGCGCGCTGGAGGTTTTCGCGCGTCGCCATTAACCCGTGGTACAAATCTCGCACTTCACAAAGGCCCCGTGAAAGCTGCCGACGTTGAAAGGAACCGGCTTTGTTTCGGGGTGAGAGCAGGGTGTGAAAGTCAGGATAGGACAGATGCAAAAGAAAACAAATGCAGCAAAACGCGAGGCAATTCCAGACGGGGCCTTGGTGAAGTGACTCAGGCATTGTGTGTGTGGAATTTCAGCTGGATGAGGGAAAAACAAACCGCCGCACGCTTGTCCCCCCCCCCCCCCAACTAACTTTGCAGATCAGTGAACAGATACGATCAGGACAGGACACAGCCTGGATCAGCGATCGGGCAAAACATGCACAGCGGGCAACCGTCCCAGGTTCCAGAGCTCCCGCCAGCGCTTCTTTTCTTCATTTCCCACCCCCACCCCCCCCCCCCCCCGAGTGGCCTCTTCAGATTGCTTCTTTTGTCACACAAGCCGTCCACACCCAAAGCCTTTTCAGTCTCTGTCAGAAGTCACGAAGAAAGGCAGGAAATCCTGAGCCCAAACTTACGCCACACGGATAAACTGCGGATACACATCGATGGAGCGGACCTGCAACTGCTCGCCACAACCGCTCTGCGACCGTAACATAACCTTAACGTGTTCAACTTAACTACAGCAACGAGTCCTCATCCAAAGTGAGGCCTCCATCCTCCCCCGGGCCCTTCGGGCGAGCCAGCGGCGACGGGGGCGGCGCCATACTCACTTGTACACCCTGGCGTTGTACCGCCTCTCGCCGGGGAAGCCGAACATGCCACAGATGACCCTGCTGTTGAGCTGTGTCCACTCGGTGTTGCAGATCTGCTTCCACTTGCCGCCGTCCTTGACCTCCACGTAGCCCTCCGTCACGGGGATGCGCTTGCGGTACGAGGACAGGATGGCCCGTATGCGCACGTCCTCCACCTGAATGTCGAGGCTCTGTGGGTGAGAGCGGGTGGAGGCGTTCGGGTCAGAGTCTGGGGGCCGCTGAACGACACGTCCAGGCAAGAAACAGAACGACTGGACGGCACGTTCGCTTTTTGGTTGTTCGGACACGTGACATACTACACGGGCACAACATTTACAGTCGACCTGCCCCACGCCCCCCCCCCCCCCCCCCCCCCCCCCGCCGTGCGGCTCGGTACGCTACCACTTGTAAATCCTCTCCCTGCCGCTCAGACATTTTTACAACCAATCACCTTGTTAATGCTGAGCGCCACGACCAGATGCCCCGCAACTGTTTCTGGCACCGACGCATCGACGCGTTGCCGTGGTAACGCGTGCAACACATCTGAGGGCGTCTCGGCGAAAGGGGGGGGGGGGGTAAAAAGAATGCACAAACGCAGCACTGTGCGGCCTCTGCAGCCAGGGGCAATTAAGAAGCGGACACTTTTTTCCCAGCATCATCGACGACCACAGGCTCGGGCCACACAGCCTCTACCATTCTGGGTGAATACATACATACATAACTATTTTAGTTAGCAGGGAGTCATGGGTCTTCAGAGATGATGCTCAGCGGGCCTCACTCCCCTGGAGGGGGGGGGGGGTGGGTCACCCAGTAGTGCACACAGCACCTGTGTCAGCAGAGGGTCTACACCAGGGTTACAGTATATGAAACGATAACATCGGCCTACAAGACACACATGGATCATTTGGCCCCCCCCCACCCCCCCCACCCCCCGTTACGGTTGAGGTTGCACGAGTGGTTCGGACCGCAGTCGCTCGCTGTAACTGAAACGCGTCAAAGACGGAGAACGTGAGCGAGGAAGCATCGCGGCGCGAGGCTGTCAGAAAGCAGCTCAGAGCCTTTCCTCTCGGACTTTTTTTTCCGGGGGATTAAACAAACATTTTCCTCTCTCTCGCTCTCTCTCTCTCTCTCTCTCCCTCCCGTAGACCAAGCCCACATTCTTGTGCTACGTGACAGCGCAGGCTGAGGGGAGGGCGCTCGGTCTGGCCGGGGGTGGGGTGCTGTGGGACGGGGTGAGGAGGGGGAGGGGGTGTGTGTGTGTGTGTGTGTGTGTGTGTGTGTGTGTGTGTGTGTGTTGCTTTGCGCAACAGATGGGCTGGTAAGACTCGTCTCACGTGCAGCCAAGAGGAACTTAGGCATCGAATAATGAGAAAGTAGGGTTTCCTAAATTGGCATTTGCTTTGAGGGACGGGCAGATGCCACCAGAGTGAAAACTACAAATCATCCGCTATTTTCTCCCCGAGATGACCACATTAATCATTGTGGTGGTGAGACAACGAGGTCTGGCCTGTCGCAGACATATAACTGTATAGAGGCTGAAATCATGGTACATGGTAATGACCGGTAGCGTTGTGTGGATGACCTCGTCTGGGTTTCCTGGATACACGGCGACATGTACTCGGTGGCAGACGTGCATGAAAAGAAGCTGGGGGGAAAAAAATGTTCAGAGGTGGGTTGGCAGGAAAGACCACACCGTTTAAAGATCCCACCAAACAAGGCACAGAGGGGACTGAAAGAGAGCTCAGACACTGAGATGACATCTTCAACACAACAGGCGCAAAATAACCTCTCCCTCTGAAAGATGCTTGAAACAACGTCCGTGCCAAACCCTCACGGAACCGAACTTGCCGAAAAGCTTGAAGTCTGAGGAGGGAGATTAAAAGAAAACATTTGGCGAAGGGACCGTAGAGATGTCTAACATGTGCTGTGCCTCTGGATAATCTTTGGGAAGGGGCCCTTTCCTGAGCCTGCGCTTGTGCAAGAGAAGAAGCCCAGATGAGAAAGCCATTAGCGGGACGGGAGGTGAAAGGGCCTGAATCTGTCCCGGCACAGCTCTGATTCGCCCGGGCGTCCTACAGGTTGTTATGTTTCGTGCCTACGCTCCCCAGTTTGGAATATCACCGCTCTGTGGTCGTGCAATCACTGCCACCGACGTTAAGTGCAGCCGCCTGTGCTACTTGTTCTCATGACTGAAGGAGGGCTGGCGTTGTTGTTCAAGTGACTTGTTACAAGAAGTCAAATGGACTTGGCTGGAAATGACGCCAGTGAGAGGGACGGGACTGGGGGAAAAAACACGTGCTAAACCGAAGGAGAGCTGAAAATGCTGAAACAGATGAGGCATAAATAATAAATAAATAAATCGTCATAAATCCAGCTGGGGGTCACAGCAGGAAGAGCGTCTATTACTTTGTATTTTAAAGCTCCTCATTTCCTCCATATTCTGTTGAAGAAATAGAACACAAATACCATTTGTGCAGCTGTAATAGACCAAACAGGCTGTAAGGAAAAAGCTAAAAGGAGTGGATGACCATCCACTGTGGTCTGCCATTACCTCCATGGGCAACATTGTCAGGGAGCAGGATATTGGATCTTTCTGCCTCAGCTCATCAATCAATCAATCAACCAATCAGTCAATCTGTCAATTGAATTTGATTTGCGGGTCATCTTTCAGATACGGATAGAGACAGAGGTGGAAACATCGGAGCTAAAGACGGAGGGGCTCATGCTGCATAACTCATGGAGCCAGATGACTCTATTCTGCGCTGAAATCCAACACGAACGGGCCTCGGCGTCCACGCTTGCACCAAAATGTGAGGCGGGGGCCTTCAGAAGACACCTGCCGGGGTGATTTAACGCCGTCTTGTCCGAGGGCGGCGGCACATAAATACGAGGGACACCGCGGCGAGGAAGCGGGCCGTAAATCACCTCAAAGCTGGGGAGTCGCGGTCGCTCCTCCAGGCCGTTTCGCGGCGATGCAACTGTTCACGGCGGAAAACAAATCAGTCGATCAATCGGCTGGCAAAACTGCGCTAATTTCCTTGTTCCTTCCCTGCAAATCCCCACAATCGCACTGGTTGTTGTTGCAGTTGTGTATTTGCGCTTATGCATGCATACTGTGTACCACCGTCACCTGTGGTAAAACAAACAAACACACTGGCGTGGCCAGACTCGCCCGTGATCGCTGGACAAAGAATGAGCATCGGCAATCCCTCCGCGGCGACGGAAAGATTTCAGGGGCAAAGACAGTGCAGGGAAAATGAAGAACATAGGGTTCTAATGTGGATCTCCAGAAGCCCCTTAGCTAGCAGAGACCGCCCCACATCCACAGCAAAACACCAAGAGACCGGGTTGGTACGCGCAGCGCAGCCCCGTGCTCTGCAGCCCCCGGACTGGACTGGAGGGGGACAAAAACACGTCCGACTGGTGCAGCCTTTCTGGAGACAAAAACGACGATGCTTCGTTTGTTTAGGGACGGCCTTCACGGGCCGCGGACAAAAAAAAAAGCACTAAAAGGAGCTTTTGTTAACAAAGCGAGAGCAGATGTTTCACGTAGTCGTGACAGAGCCGGAGCGAGAGCCGGGGTGTCGATTGCAGTGGATTCTGGAGCAATCTGACCTTCAGTGATATTTGCATAAAAGGAACGGACGATAAAGCTTATTCCGTTCAGAATCCGTCCATCCATCCATCCATCCATCCATCCATCCATCCATCCCTCCCTCCCTCCGTCCATCCATCCATCCATCCTTCCATCCCTCCCTCCGTCCGTCCATCCATCCATCCATCCATCCATCCCTCCGTCCGTCCGTCCGTCCGTCCGTCCATCCATCCATCCCTCCGTCTGTCCGTCCGTCCGTCCGTCCATCCATCCATCCCTCCCTCCCTCCCTCCGTCCATCCATCCATCCATCCATCCATCCATCCATCCATCCCTCCGTCTGTCCGTCCGTCCGTCCGTCCATCCATCCATCCCTCCCTCCCTCCCTCCGTCCATCCATCCATCCATAAGATGACAACACATTGCGCTCACACAACGGGCCGCACCAGACTCTGAGCGCAGCAGAAACTAAACCCGCTGAAGCGAAACTAGAAACCAGGTCCTCGATCCGCGCCGGCGTCAGACGGGAGCGCTTCGTCTCCCGAGTCTCCGGAGGCCAAACATCCTGCCTGCGGTGCAGCGTGGGAATGTCGAGCCCCGGGGCGAAAACTTTTACATAGCTGCCGAAGCATTTACCAGCTCGGCGGGAGAAATGACTGAAGGGGTTAAAAGCATTTTGAGACACCCCACCACGTAACGGCCGGAGGTTTGCAGCGAGGAGAGTGGAAGATTCGACCTCGAGGACGCAGAGGGGAAAAAATGACTGCGGGGAGGAAAACGGGAGTTGTAAACTCTGCTTGGGGCGACTTCATAGCTGCTCGTAATCGACTTACTAGGGTGGGTGGGAGCAGCCACGGGAGGAGAGGAGGGCGCGTGGAAAGTGGGAAGAGTCGTATCAGAAATAGACATGCAGACTGAGAGGGAGCCTTTGGTTCCAGCAGCCTAGGAGCACAGCTCTGCCCGAACAGGACGGGCAAGTCCAGCAGGCCAACTCAGACATCTAAAGTCTTCTCTAAAATTAGAAGGCTGCGTTATTCCAAATGTTCTGGTCACTCGCCGTAGTAGTGGTCTACAGTGGGCTGCGATGCATGACGACACAGATTAAGGTTAAAAAGAGAATGACGTGTTTTCAGCTCTCAGTGCCCGTGCGCGTCCGCGATGAGGACAAGTGTCAAGTTCTCATCGGGTGAACCCTTCCTGTCGCTTTCGATGTTCGAGAGAGCGACGTTCTTCCGTCGACTGACCGATTGCTGGACTCATCTGAACGATGGCAGCGAGGCCGTGAAAGGACGACATGGATAAACGCCAAAAAGAATCTGAGAGGGACACATTCCCCAGTGGTGAATGAGATAGCAAGAGGTGGGTAAAAGGTGCCAGCTTTTCACGTTTCTGACATTTGCTCGCCCTTTCCAAATGTGGAGGCGGCTCATAATTGAGGGAATTTGCGGCGCAAATGGGCGAAATGATAACTCTCGGCTATAATTACGTCTCTCTGGTAATTCTTCACCGCCGACAGGCATTTCTGTAACGCTCCGCTGTGGACCAGTCTCCACATCGGTTGACATTTACCCAAAGTCAAACGACCGGGAATTTCCTCCTCGCACGGGCTGCTCCTTTGATGCCCCCCTCCCTCCCTGACTGTTGCCTTGAATAGACCAGCGAGGAGCCTGGCTGCGTCCTCCTTCGCATTAGTCCCGATGAATGGGGCGGCCTGTTGGGCCAACGCAGGTGGGACATCGCATCTCACAAACCCCGGGGTCTCTTCTCCACGTCCGAGTTGCTTGGGAACGGAATGCAATGAAGACGCCTCGGACACCTCCCCGACGCTCTGTGGGCGGCTCCCACGCGAGCTCGAAAAGTTCGGGCCAGGGAGCGGGCTCCCTCCGGGGGCCCCGACAGGGACATATATATATATATATAACTAAACAGCCTCGGTCCGTATTCCGTGCGCAGACGCCCCCGGGCCGGACAATGCGCAGCTGACCGAGAGACGGCGCTAAATATACAGTCGGGGGAGGGCCTTGGAATCCCTGACCTCCGCCGGCCGCGAAAGGAAGACGTCCACGCGGCATGTTTACCCCCTCTCAGTTTACGAGGGGGCTCGGAAAGACGGGGCGGCAGCGGGGAGGCGTCCGAGCGCCGGAGGTCAAAGGTCGGCAGCGCGCGAGCAATGCCCGGGGGCCTCACGTTTCGCCCTCCGTGAGCTCACTCTCTGGGCATTTCCTGCGTGGTTGGCTGGCTGGCCGCTGAGGACGCCTCCACCTGAGAGGGCAGACGCGTCTCCACACACACACACACACACACACACACAGAGCCTACTAATCATGCCCTACTACAAACTTAAACCCCCCCCCCCCCACCACCACCACCTCGGCGCAATGTCGTCACGGCTACAGAACGCGGCACAGAGTGTGTCCGGGTGAGTCACCGCATCACCACTTCCAGATGATAGCACCAGGCCTCGCTGTGTGGCAGCGGGGCCTGGATGCCTGGGCTCCCCACACACGCACACACACACACACACACACACACACGCGGCCCACGTGACTCGTTTTGTAGTGAATGGAAAGGCTGACTCGGGACTTTTTGCCCGGCGCAGCTCCCGTCCCAGCTTGATTCCAGACGTCTAGACCTACCCAGCCGCGCTCTCCGGAGAATCATAATCTGTACTGTTAGCCCGTGTAAACCTCTGCGCAGGAAGTCGGCTCCGTGCAGCACAGTGCAGATTTAAGCTGGGGGAGGGGGGTTTGGGGGGGGGGTTTCCAACGACTTTGCACATCAAAAGTCCTGGAGGGTTGGACTTTCCGGCTGAAGTTTGATTCACGTCCTCACATGATGTCACCGGAGACTCTCTCGAGGCTGCTCGAGACCAGATGCACCAGCATTCAGCCACTCCAAGTATCATATCACGCTCCACACTCTCAAACAAACCGTCAGCAAATGAAGCTGCACTGTGTGTGATGTCCCTGCAACACCACTGGGTGTGATTGCTTTCTTGAAGTAACGAATGGTTGTTCGGTTTATAAAATGACCAGGAGTGGAAATGCTTTAAGCCTGTTACACAAAGGCAGGCTGGGTCTTCAGATGCCTTCTTCTATGTCCTCGCCTCAATTTTCTGTCCGAGAAGAAATTGAAAGTAATTCAAGCCCAGATCAGGAAACGTTGACACCATTTCTCAAAAATCATTTGAAATACTTCAATAGATTACTTTATTTACAGTTAGCGATTCATTCAATAGATTTATAATTGCTTGAACAGCTCCAGTTCCTACAAGGCTGTTTACACTGCAAATATGTGTGCACATGAAAACACCTGCTGAGATCCAGGTCTTTCATTGTGTTCATTGTGTTTGGGGTGCGTTTCACCTTCCAGTTGGATGTAGACTCAAGAGACTTTGTGTTGCCCACGGAATAAAAACCACAAGCATGTGTGAAAACATAACTCGAAAGACCCAAATTATTGTTACTAGTACTAGTATTTCTTTATAGAAAACAGCTTTGCACAGGTTTGGGCTTGAGTGCACATCACCCAGTAAACTACAGAATCAGAACAGAAATACAATCACCAACTGAAACCAGGATTCAAACCAAAAGGTGCAACAAAACAACGAGCCGGAGCACGCTCCAAGTCCGTGCAAAGCTGAGGGGCTGTGCAGACCGCGCTGATGCCGTTCAGCGGGCTCACCACCGAAGGCACATTGTCCCGGCTGCTACAACAGACCCTGACAACATCTTCCTGGGCCTGGGACGGCTCAGGCCAACCATAACAAGCCCCACACCGCCAGGGAAGAAAGGACAAGAAAAAGCTCCGCTGAGCCGTCCGCACATGTCACTGCGTGGAGGGCATTATAAAAACTGTCGCGTTAGTTGTTTTTAACTCTGCAAAGGAGCCAAAGAGTGGGTCGGGGGGGGGGGGGGGGGGGGGCCACAGCAGAGAGTCAGCGCTGGCCTAGCGCTCGCTCATGACATTGGAATGCGGATTCGTGAGGCCTGCACGCTGGGCCCGGAGACGGCGAGATAGCGATTTCGGGGGGGGGGGGGGGGGGGGGGCAATTAGCTGGGAGCCTGAGAGGGGATGATTTAGCGGGGCTGCTTCGCCATCCGGCCAGACGGCTCTGACAGTTACGAGCGCGACAACCCACAATCACCGGCGTGGCCTCGCTTTCAGGCACACTTTCACTGCGCGCTGTTTAGAAGGGCCTGTCATTGAAGCGGAGGTTCGGCTATTGGCCTTTAAACGCGGAGGGCAGCCCCCGGCCAACAGCCACAGAGGATTCATTGCTACATACGGGGCACGAGCAGTGCACGAAGCCAACAATACAAACGTATGATATTTTCTGAGACGTAGGGGGGCGAGGCGGGTGAGCGTCATCTTCGGCGGTATGGCAACGTAGGCTTTACTGTTGTTGCGTGTTCATCCATTAGTAGGAACTAAGGGTGTGGACCTGCGGGAGGAGGCGGGTATCCGCCAGGGAAACAGGTTTCGCACAAAAACACGCAGCTTGCAAGTATCGCAGCAGTACAGTGAGCTCTTCCACAGCCAAGCAGACACCCTACGCGTGAATGAACGGGGCGCGAGGGTTCCCAGATGGCGCCGGCTTACCTCCACGTGGTTGGGCAGGGTGTTGATGAATTTGAACCCCGGGATCCGCTTGTCACTGCACACCACGCCTACGTCCTCGGTGTGTTTGCAGTCCGACACACCGATCCCGTTGGAGGGACACAGCGCCAGGGTTTTTTCTTTGCCACTGCAGTGGAGATTGTCAAACCAGATGGGCCCTGACGGGAGGCAAGAGAGAGAGAGAGAAAAACTCGTCTGTGCTTTCCGTGCCGACGATTTTCCACCTCCAGGGGCGGAGACGGCGAGAGGGTTTCTCGCGGAGGCACGGCCAAGTTGCCCTGCAGAACAGTCGGGCGGCGTCACTTGCCTACCTTCTCCTTTCCCGTATTTGGAGCCTGGGTACCAGGAGACGGCCTCCACGTAGCCCAGCTCCCTGCACACCACCTTGGCCGCGTTCATGGTGAAGTCGTCGTCGCACACGGTCCCCCACTGGCCGCTGTAGAAGACCTCCACCCGGCCCTCGTTGTGCTTCCTCTTGTCTCCGGCCAGTCGGAGCTGGATGCGGGGCGTGTCCGGCGCCAGCTGCGGGGCGGTGTACTGCTCCTGCTCCGGCTCGGGGTAGGTCCCGGGTGGGTAGCCCAGGTACTCGTACTGGGCCCGAGCCAGCTGTAGCTGTAGCAGCAGCAGCAGCAGCAGGGGCGGCAGCAGAGCGACGGAGGGGCGGGGGAGATGCTGGGCGGCCTGCATTCTGGTTGGTGCTGGTGAAAGGGTGGCCGGGGAAGAACACTCGTTGGAAGTTTCTTTGGCAGATATCTCAGGCGCTCCGATGCCAGTCGTTTAACTTGAGAGGAATCGAACAGAGGGAGCGTGGGAGGGAAGGGGAAAGAGAGGCTTAGTTGGCACTAAACCTTGGCTTAGCTATGCCTTTGACACTTTGATTTAACAAATTCCCAAAACTGTGAGGCGACATGACCGACATGAGTAGCATTAGTCTAATCAGCTGACCCTACAATTTAGGTTTTAGTGTCCAATACTTGAAGTTTTGATTCTTTCTCTTTGTCTACTAACATCCCAGAAACAGCATGAAGGTATTATCAGTGCATGAGCGTGGCACACCAATGGTGCATGTTCTTGCAGCAACAACTAACAGCAAAGCCAGCGACTACCTGTAGAGCAGGAAGACGTTATATTTGAAACAACTCAGAGTAAATGCAAACACTGCTCTGTGTCAGCTGTCTGGACAGAAACCCATTTGTATGGTAATGCTCTCACGCAACTTTATAAGGTGATTATGACGATTCACCGTGATAACTATTTCGCAGTTGGAACTGTCTTTTAACCTGAGGGGATCATTCAAAAGTTAGACTTCGGTTTGGAAACTGAGTCCAAGAAAATCTGCAGGATGATGTAACTCCAAACTCCCCCGGGGAGATATTGATACAGACCGCAGCTTTTACCTGCATTTTTTTAAAAAAAGGATCAAACTTACAAGTCATGAAAGACTGCAACATGAAATTGAACAGTCCATGCTCGCCTGGGCCTAAAAGCGAAGTGTGTCTGGGGGTGACGTTTCTGCAACCCAACGAACGTTCACATCTCACCCCAAAATCTTGTGCTTTTCCACAAAAACATCTGGCAGGAGGAGACAGACGATCCTTCAACTGCAGGGTTTCTACTCTCCCCGTTGTAACGTGGCAGTGGTTACACAAGCCCCGAAACAACATACACATTACAAAATGAACGGACGGAGAGACGCCCACAACCTCTCAGCGCTGCTTACAAAACGGCCCCGCAGCCGTGATGTCATTAGAAACAATGTCAGCGGATCCGCATTAAAAGTGAAGTTCAACCAGGGTGACGCCTGCAGAGCGGCACTCTGCTAACAGACGAGCCCGGCTCAGAGCCGGGGAAACTCAAGTGGACGCTTTCGCGGCGTGGTCAGCTCAAGCGTTGGCTGTCAGAAGTTACATGTAACTTGACTTGCTGGATAAAAGAAGGGCAAGGTATCCAGGATTTCCTGGCCCCCTTTTGCTTTAAGCACAAAGCAACCAGGCACCTCACTGAGTCAGACACCCTGAAACTTGAAACCTCCAGCTCGCCCCTCGCTTCAGCGCCACTGACAGATTCTGGACGGAGGAAATCCCACTCATTATCCTTCATGCCAGGGTCATCGATCTGCAAGGGGGGACTCAGGACTTTCACAGGGTGCTTTCACCTTCATGGAGGTCAGACACAAATCTGACGCTGCGGTGGATCTGATCTTGGGCTGAAAAGGTCAAGAGAAAAGTCCATGTACTGTGGACTGCACTCCTTTATCCCTTGAAAGACAGCTAAGCAGAGTAAAGGGGCTGGGATTGAAATGCCCCTATCGCTTTGGACTGTGGCACAATCTGTGTCCCATGCAAATGCTGTTCAGCTATTCAATCACTGCAAGAAACAATTCCCCATATGAGAATACTCACTGCTGCATGTGGATACGATATAACTACCTGTAATCTGTGCACTTCCGTCTGATGCTACAACAGTTGATGCGACAAACAAAAAACATATTCAATGTGTTTTGATTGGTTTTTGCCCTTCAACAGCTGAAAAACGGATGACTGTTTGCAGCAGTGAAGAGGAGCACACTGTGAAAACAAAGCAACACCATGGATTTGAGAATCTCCAGATCATCACACAGCTTGAGTCATCTATTCATTGACTGTATCATGTATGCTATATTAGTATGTATGTCATATGAATTAATGTGAACCACAAGGTTACACAATGTACGTTCTTGAAAGCAGCTTTAGGAATCAAACACGGACTAAGTCCACAAAGCCTCCACTTTTTAGAAAGAAAGACATTCAAAACCTAAAAGTAAAGGAGCTAAGTAACTTAATTACTAACTAACTAAGTGAGTGAGAGGGCCTGCGGGGCATGTGAAAGCATCAGTCCTGAGCCTGCAGCTGTGGGACTCGGCAGGTCTCCTCATGAAGTCTAGCTGGGCTTCAGCCTCAACTTACCTTCTTTGTCCGGGCTGAGGCTGGAGCTCCTCGGGCAGCAGCCCAGTGTGTGCACAGCTGCGTCCTCTCCGCTCTAACTTTCACTCCCACCGCCGCCGCACGTTTCAGCCTCCGGCCCAGGGCTGCCTGGCCCCGCCCCCTGACGCCCACCTTTGCGATGACCTCACCGGAGAGGGCCCGGGACGTGCAAATCACCGAGGCGACGTGAATGTAGCGGCGGTGGTCAGTGCTGCATTCAGGGACCGTCGGACAATCTAGGAAAAGGCTTATTCACGATGCTGAAAAACTCTGCTCTGAGGTCTCCGTTCAGGGATATTAGACTGCCGATACGTTTATTTGTACGGCTTATTCAACAGAAATCACGTTTCATAACGTACAATAAATTAAACAAAGTCATAAAAATATTGAGTAAATGATGTAACGCAATTGCGCTCTAACACGAATTTACAGGATTAAGGGTAATATAGAAAACACCATACAACACAAACTAATACCCAAAACCGAATAGAACCAGTCGCTTTCATTATTTTACACTGAGTTACGACGATTTATTTTCAGTTGTTTTCTGTTTTTGTTTTTCAAATGGAGGCTCCTATGCAGAGCTCATATTCAGCATATTCAGTAGAAGAGCCCTCCAGGGTTATGAGCCACAAGACCTCCTGGTGTAGGGATGGAGATGGTCAGGAATGTGACGATGGATCCCTCACCGAAAAAGAAGCCAGTGCATGTGAGCTGGGTGCAATGTGTGTCAGATTCAGTCAGAAACCTGGCAGCAAATAGAAACTATTGATCCCTTAGGGAGGTTCGCTCAAAAAAATTCAAACTGCTTCCAAGAATTCAAAAGAAGGAAGCCAATATCCCAGAATCGCTTTCCTAGAACCATGCAAATAACATTATTCATATAGTAGTAGTAGTATAGTATCATTAAGTGTTCTCTATATACGGCAGAAAAGGCGTATGACATCATGTTGACATCCCTGAACAGTGCTGAACCTAAAACCATCATAAATGTTTATGTTTCAAGGTAATTAAAGTAAGCATGGAGATTTTACCCTAGGGAGAAAAGAACAAAGACACCCAGATATGAAGACAATGAAAATAAAGTTAGAAAGATACATAAACAAGGTAGACCCCTCATATATTTTGATAGATTTTAATGTAGGTGATAGATGTTTTTTTTGGCTGTATTTTGCTTCTTTTTAATAGGCGAGCCTTTTACTTGCACACGTGCAGAAGCATTGTTAACATTAAAAAAAAATAAAAACAGCTTGCAAGCCATGAATTATGTTCTCATACCATTTCCATTATGTCAAAGCTACAAGTGATACATCACTTTGTTTCCAACCCTCTCCACCCAATGTATTTGTCCACAGTTCTATTTCCATGACAAATATGCAGGCAACTGACTCCTTGCCTTTACTTGTATGTGATTTTTCACACCACTTAGTAGCCTGGTGCTTATGTTATTTGTTATAACCTTCCACTGAACTGGCCTCAACTCTGCTGCCCCCCTCTGTAAAGCACACTCTTTCTTTTTTCTTCCAACAGAGGGGAGATTTTTTTTCACCATGGCCAAATAAAGCTAACTCGGCTCATATTTCAAGTCACTGTACAGTATTACATGTTCTCCACTTCCAAGACTTTTTCTCATAAGATGTGCCAGACATAGAAATGGAAACTAAGGGGTGGCTGCTTTGGCAGTCTATTGGTATTCTGTGAACCCGACAACACACCAGACTCTGGCTGATCCTGATCAGTTCTCCTCTATCATGGCCTTGCAGAGAACTTGTGTCATGTATATTTGCCATCAAAATTCACATCATACAGGAACAACCATGTGAATTATTGTCAATCATATTCTGATCTAAAAGGCTTGACTGGTCCGACCAAATGTCCCTTCTTGTAAATTGAATCCAATGAACACTGAAATTCAATGAAAACTGAAATCTAAGATGTGTGTTTAAGAGAGAAGGTACAGTATGAGCCTTGAATGGAGTCTCAACTGGTCCCTGGAGGTCACATTGCCTGGACAGGCAACAATCCAACATATCATGCTCTGCAAAGCTACCAGATGCTCAGCTGGTTCATTACTGAAATATGTGAGCGGTTAGTGGATTGATTGTTATCATTTGGTAATTCATTAACTTTCCATCTGCTATAGGTGTGATGGTTTGGTTTGTAATCAAATATTTGCAAAACATAGCAACATGCCTTCTGGGTGTGATAGCACCGTTCAGTGCTAATGCGTGCGTGATAGAACCTGTAACAAAAGGTAATCACGAGAACAGCTCATCTGATGTGTTGCTGTTGTTGCAAGGTGCAATTCTATGTTGAGCCCTGGAGCAGTGCACTCACTCTGAACTTCCCCATGGATACCACTACTTCTGTCTTTGTTGTTATAAAATCATAACAGCTTCACAATATGTTACAAGGGTCAGCTATAATACTGTAGTACAGCCTGTGTGTTGTGTAATGTCCTGTAACATCTTACTGCACCTCACCAACTTTGGACACGTTTTGGAATGTAAACCTGTACCATCGCTCCAAAACTGGTGTGTCTTCAATCAGTTAAGATGACGGCCTGGATTCCATGAAATCTGAATTTACTATTTAGACTTTATTTGGATAGGGTGACAGGGATGCATTTCCAAGATGATTGTTTTCCATGATAAAGGGCTATGGGAGCAGACCCTTGTGTCTGTGCAAACTGTGCATAGCACCTGTAACCCCTATGGCTGGTTGCCGTAATGCAGTCATGGAAAAATGTCACAGCTTGATTTGATACATATTTTTTATTTTTTGGCAAAAAAAAAAAATCAGTCTTAAATATAATTTCAAATAAATATGTACATCCACAACAGATACATCTCTTTGGTCATTGCAGTGCAGATAGAAGGATTTCCAAGTAGTCTTTCATTTTTAAGGCCATTTATGATTATTGAACTGATTGTCCATGGATGCTTGCCACTGTGATTTGGGAATTTACCTTCATTCACTTTCTTCTTGAAGTAATGGCTGTGGAAGAAAAGAGATGCGGGTCAGAGACAACCGAGACAATCGTTTCATCGCTATAGCTTATGCCCTGATATTGTGTGTACCGTGTAAGCCTGCTCCCCAGGCCCAGAGTCTGGTCGCTGCCATTTCTGATTGGACAAAATCTTCAGGACGACCACGCCGAAGGCAACTATCACGACACCCAATGAATTTCCCAACACTGCCTCAGGTGGAAGTTTAGCATAAGGCTGTGTTCCATTGGTGTTTCCTTTGCTGTGGGAAGACACATTGAAATGGGCAGTTTTATCAGGTCACATTCAAATCAACAATTTCCAAGCCTCATTTGTTATCAGGATGACGCCTTCAGATGGAGATCTGGTTTTCACACCGGATTGCCACTTAAATTGCTCAAAAACATAAGATGACAGCAACAGTGGATGAGTCGGAGCTCACACAGGTAAATCATTGGACATAAAACAAACAAAAAAAAAAAAACAAAAGCAGAAATACAACACTCACAGGACAAAGAAGAGTTTTTCATTGATTCCCGAGACGCAGGCAATGATGCTGAGTGACAGTATGCTGCCTCCGAGCCACACGTGAACGGGCTTTAGGAGCTTGCGCAGTGGGAGCGGAGAGCAGGGCAGGAGGAAGCCGGCCACGCCCACCGCCCACTGTCGGGACAACGCAGAAGAGACAGACAATGAACCACCGCGGCGCACGGCGCACCTCGCCGACGCGATCCCCCGGCCCGGGCGCACGTCACCTGGGTGGCGAAGAGCGCCACGGCGGCGATTCCGACCCAGCTGTGCAGAGAGTAGAGGTTGGGGGTGTTGTTGGCGTTGTGAAAGTCGAACACGGCGCAAAGCCCCGTGACCGCCAGCACCAGGGCCAGGAGCATGAGGGCGGCGTGCAGCAGCTTCCACGGCAGCTTGTTCTGACCCCAGGTCAGGGGGATGCGGTACAGCACGGCTCCTGTGGGAGGGGGGGGGGGGCAACGTCACGTATACATTTGCTTTAACGATGTACGTCATTATACTAGCTAATAACATGGCTGGAGGGCCGGCCACTGACTGGCTTCGACAGCACCTCGGGCCTGGAGGCCACACTGTGCACACGGCACCTGCGCTACAAATTTGGCCCCGTTTGACAGGTATGAGCGGGGGGGGGGGGGGCATCTGGACTTTCAGCGCTCGAACACCGGACATCGTCTGATCGATGGCGCAGGTGCTGCTAGACGTTCAAGTCGCTCAGATGACAGATTTTTATCTGCCTGATTTTAACAGGTTTTATTGTATCTGCACAGCTTAATTGATCGGGAACTTGAAAGATCATGCGCGGAATGAGGATAATGAACTCGGATGACAAATAGGGTTCACACAGATACTATGCCTGGTGTTTATTGTCCGGCCTCCAAGACATTTAATCATTCACCATCTTTTATGAGCACGCAACCGTTTAGTGATGCAGTATCCGCTGTGACCCCCTGACCGCCTTTCACATGCAACTTTGTCAGCTAAGTTTGTTCCTGCAAACTATCTAGTGTTATTCCTTTTCAGAGGACTGGAAACATGATGCTACACACTTCAGAAGGGCTTAAAAATAAACCTTGTTTTGATTAGAATTTCAGCTTCCGTACCCTAGTTTCATGCAAGGCTCTTTGCCCGTCTCCTCTAGAGCCACTGCAGCTGCTTTTTCTCACCCATCCATCACATGTGGACCAGAGGGAACAGAAACATTTCTATTCTTATCCGTTCGGTCCCGCGCAGACCGTCAAAAATAAGACGCCGCTTGTAAATACTTCACCGTGGGACAGCGGTGACTTCATCTGCACTCGCCTCTGGATTGTTATAATGACAGACCCAATGTAGTAGCCATCCATGACAGCAAATATGAACTAAAAGCTAGCGAGCCCACCAACACCTACCAAAATGAGGAACAGGCCCTTCATCAGGCTCCATTTCTTCAGATCTAATCTGAAAAACCTCATTTTTTATTACCGTGCCAGTGTGATTACTTTGTGAAGGCAGTGTGAATATTATTTGCACTTTTATGAAAGAATGATGGCCAAAATGCTATACACTAAAATTAATGTTCTGGGGGACATCAATTTATTTAGTTTAGTTAGTCATGCCGCAGCTTTAAGCAAGACACAGGTGGTGAATATATGAATCAACTCTGTCTCACTTTCTGTCATTTTGACTCTTCATTTCTCAATCAATACTGAAATTGAGGCAGAAAAGTACTTCATTGCAGAAGTGTGAATTTCCTCTACGTCGCAGTGTGTCACTGCATTTGCATGAATGGATCTGACGAGCGACGGGCAAAAGGGTTGACGCAGGGAAATGTCACGCATGTGGCAGATGCGCTACACTTCCTCAGTGAAACACAACTCGGGGAAAAAAAGAGAAGTGAGTCACTGCAGTCTACAGGTGCTGCGGACGGTGCCTCACCTTCACGCAGCTGAGCCAGGCACTGGGTTAAATGTTAAGTCATCACAGACTCCGTCAAACTCGCATTCTTTAAAGATCCCATTATAAGAGGAGACTCACCGTTGCCGTACACCACAACCAGGCCGGCGACCATCAGAACTGGGTGCCAGTTAAACTGCCTGGCCGAGCCGTCCCAGGCGAAACCGCCGCGCCACCGGCTGTTCCACAAGCACGCCAGCGCCACGCAGGCCAGGCCCAGGCCCAGGCACAGCGCGTAGCAGACGTAGAAGCTCAGTACGGACCTCATCCTGGAGAGGCTGCTGGGCTGCGGCAAAGCACAGGGCACACAATGAATCGTGAGACTCGATCGGATTGAAGGATGTGGGGAAAAGAGAGAAAACACTCTTCAGACCCTGAGGTCACGCTGAATAATTGTAGAGATTCCCTTGTTGAACAAATAAGCCTCGCGTGACATTAAGACAAGCATGTGCCAATCCCGTACTCCTTAGAATTTAAATAAAACCATCGATTCAAATGTGGCAGTGAACATCCTCTTAAACATAACAAATTGAGCAAACAGAAGTGGCTGGATCGCTTCCCTTGACTACTACTACTATTCATTTTCAGCCTGACATCTACTTCGTCGTTAAGTCTATTTGACTTACCTCGTCCCCGGCTGATGGGCACTGGCTGTGACTCAACTCTCAGTCTGAGCTCTTACCTTGCTCAGGGCGTGATTTGCTCTTACTTCGTGTTTCTGCGGCTCAGCTGCAGTCTCACTTCCACATTGGGCAGCGCTCAGGTGTCCGAGTGGGAGGAGGTCGGGGGTGGGGGGGCAGATGGGAGCCGAGGGGCCAGGCCGCAGCATCAGCGTGTGTGGGCGTTCGCCATCAAACCATATGACACTGTCCCCTCCTATCAGACAACAACAAAAACACTACATTTGGATTGTTCCCAGGGGTCTGATGCGAGCTTTTCGCCCATGTTAAAAACACGAAGGAAATGAAAGTTGCTTATTGTCAGCAACAGGTGACTCGTCTCGTGACCTAACGTCAGTGCGTAGGCAGGACGACGTCACACTTTCGCCTCGACGTTCATGTGAAAATTTGAATCGCTAAATCTTGAAATGATATCCAGGTTAACGCGAGGCGTACGTCTTAAACCTAACCCTCGTCACGGCAGATGTCTCTCCACTCTGACGCATTTAGAAAACAACACCGGTAAAGTGTTACGTAGGTCACTCAGCACGCACACAGAAAGTCTCGATGTTACAGGAGTTGAGGACGCATATCCCTATACCTCGTGTACAGACGCCCGATATCTACGCAGACGCCAGGGGAACGCAGGGGGTAAAGAGAGAAAAAGTAGTATTTACAGGTACAAATCGTCCACTCTTAGTAGATAGGGGGCAAAGCTAACCCATTTCCTTATTAGTGACGCAAGGCCTGCTGGGAAATGTAGTGTTATTGGCCACTATCGCTCCCAGCGGCGTCAACCCCTACTGTGGCGATATAATGAAATGAATATATTTATATAGGGGCTTCAAACTTCTACACGTTAAAAACACGTTACAAATCACCAAAAAGATGAATAGAGGCTAAACTAATTTGAGTTAATCCGTCGGAAGTGGTGAGTTTTGACTTGGTTATTTGAAGGTTGTTGGATATTTATCATCATCATCATCACCATCATCTCTCTCTGTCTGCCTTAAGCTAACTAGTTGAAGCAGATACCTTCTCCGAATATGCCTCTGCTCAGGGTTTCTGACTTGAGAAGATGTAGCCTGCAGAATTGGGGTCCAGTTGGAGTATATGGCTAGACTCATTGGGTAACTAAACAGGAGGCTGCATAGGGCCAGTAGTGATGTAACTGGGGTGTGAAGCGGAACAGCAGCTGTGTAAAGAATCTGTAATTTTGCATCTGAACTGCTGCTCGTCTCAGTTCTTGTGTCTGCTTGGCTGTCTGGTTCTTCTAATGCCATTTCTTTAGTACCTCAGAATAAAAATGTAAAGCTCATTCCTTTAAGCAAAACAGAGGACATAAATAATACATTAATGTTAATAGCATACAGAAAAATTAATGACAACTGCAAACACTTAAAAGTAACGATTGTTGTGGGGGAAAGACGGCAACATGGCTGTCTGACAGCTGACCTGTAAACATGTGTTGTCTTTCAGCTCCACCTGGAGGCAGTATTAACCAGGATTCCCTTTGCTCCTCCGCTCTATGGATATTAGTGAGGCTTTTATCTCACTGTGTCTCAAACACTTGAATGCCTCAAACCTCTAATTGAATTAGAGAGTTAGCATTGATGTTGTTTTCTACACACATGTTGTGTCATTGTGTTTTTATGGTTTGGACTATGGCATGCAGAGTCCCAGCTTTTAGCTGAAAGGAGGTTTACACAGCTGGTTCAATTGATGGTATGATTTTTAAAATATATTTTTTACTGAAGTCAGCTTGAGCAGAATAAAGATCATCAGTTGCATACATTAGCTTCGACCAGACATTTTAAAACGTGAAGAAAGCAACTGTGTGATAAACTCTTTCTCACATCAACACGTTTTGTTTACATGGGAAGTAACTGTTGTTTGGTGGTGTATTTCATACAGTGGTGTCATTTTTTTCTTTTTTCTTTTTCTTTTTTTTACATTGTGGCATCATTCTCTGAATCTTTTATCCACTGCATCCCAGAATGGAGGCCTGAGCCTCCGTCCTCCAGTGCTCTTTTCCAAAACAGACAAGAACCACGCTGTCAGTGAGTACAAGACCGCCTTCTATCATCAAAGTCTCAGCTCCTCTGACACTCTTCTTGAAGTGATGTTTTTGAATGCCCTTAGTCCCCCCCCTCCTGCACTTTGACTGCCCCCAGTGGAACAGTGCTGAGGATGACAACACTTGAAAGGAGGCCGCGGAGTTGGCTGTGTGAAACTATGGGACAGCTCCAGGCTTTGGTTCAGGGACGTCCAAATGCACAAAGTGTCCTTAATGTCTTCTTGTGTTCTGCCACGGCATGCACTTTGTCTCACCCTTATGGTTCTGCAGTAGTTTCTCTCTCAAAGATGCACAGCCTAAGTACAGGCTTGTAATCAGACTCCAACATCCGTCCTGTACAAAACAATTGAACCCAGTGCAATGCAGCAACTGCAACAACAACACTATGCATAGCCATCGAAAGACAAGTAGACTCACCTGAAACATTTTTTGAACGTTTAATCTGGATTCTTTGGAAGGTTAATGTTGTAACTGGAAGTCATTCGGGGATCAAGTCGGGGATGTAATGTCATGTCAGTTGTAATGTGAGTATCGTTGACCAACGTGAACATTAGGTGCAGGAAGCCAAGTTGGGTGCACACTGAAGAATTTATTTTATTTCCTATCATCACTTGGTTGAGAAACTGTTCTCCCATCCCATCTTGTAATCTACACAGACCAGACCGACCTGCTGCTGGGCTATGAGACATTGCACTAGTTCAGGTCTGAGAGCTAGCCCGCTTCCCTAGACTGCTTGGGAAGAGTTTGGTATACTATAGTATACTAGACAGAAAACATGGGGTATCCTATCCTGTCCCTGGTATCCCATCAAAACCAACATTTGGTTTACCATGCTGAGGAATTGGGAGCATAACTGATGAAACTCAAATCGAAGAGTCGAGGCACAAATCAGGGATGTCATACAGATATACAATGTGAAGCCAATCTGTTGCAAGTGAAGGGAAGGCCGACTGTGAATGGGAAATGACTTTTTTTATTCTGTGGAAGTCGTCCTGAATGCTGTCAGAAGTGACCTTTCCTGTCTCTCACAATTCACTTTCTGCAAAGCTTTATATCAGGGACAAATCGTGGTAGAGAACAAGGCTAATCTAACCCTGATTCCTCTTTGTATTTTGTACTGTAACGCTGACTTCACCTCAAGTTCCTTGAGTTGCCTCCAGCGACAAAGACAAGAATGCCTGAATATTATTTCCTTCTCAACACTGATTATCAGAGATTTTGATGAAGAGACTTGCAAGCCTTGTTATTTCACTTATAACCTTCATCAGAATCAGGCAGTATTCAATCAAAATTGCACACAAGAGGTACCCAGTACACATTTGGCACATCACCTACATGGATGCGGTGTCATGAGGACTGCGATTCATTATTCTGGCACGGATGTGACTGCAATGGTCGCTTAGTAGAAGGACATGCTTGCCGAGAACAGCTACATTATAGTCTTTGTGTCGTAGTACTGCGACACAACCTGAGAGCATTTTCTTCAACAAACTCAAAGTCAAAGTCGAATCGCCATTGGATGTCAGTGTGTTCCCAGTGGCTTTTTGGGTTCACGATCACACACACTGGAGGTTTTGGGTCCTTGCCTTCACAGCTCCATGAAGTCCTTGGCAGCTGCTGGGGGCCAATTGAGCTGATATCACAGAGCGGGAATGAATCCTCTGGAGTGGCAGCTGGTGTTTCTTGGTTTCTGACCAGTACTCATTGAAAAAAGTGGAATGACTAAAATAGGGAAGGAAAAACCATGCGAGGTCCTTCAGGAGATGAGACTCTGGATCCTGCTGAAAACAAAATAATTAAAGCTAGAACCGTTCTATCATCGGCCCTTTACAGGCATCACTTCTATAATATAACCCTGCTATGTAGTACAGGGGTTTAGAGCAGATACACAGAGCAATGTTCACCATCATTTGTATCATTGTATTTGTATCATTGTATTTCAGGCCTATGATAATTCTCTATCCTCTAATTTCCTCGTATTCTTTTCTGTTAAATGTGCCACAATGCTCACCATTCACGAAGACGATCTGCTGTTTGAGGCTCGGCAGGCAAAGTTCACTGGGCTTATCTTTACGATCTGATAACAACTGTGACCCAAAAACAACGGCGATGGGAGTAAACAGTAAAACTACTGACTCCAAATGGAAATCGATGTGCTATTGAAGCTATAAAACTATAAAACACCCGCAGCGCGTCTGAAGAAACGTCTGTGTTTAAGGAGTTTCTTCCCCCTAGTGATCCATTCCGCATTAAACATAACTGCTACAGAATATTGATTGCGCTTTTTGTTTGATACGTGATAGAATTGGGTCGCTCAAAGCGAACTGACAACTCCGTGAATACTTCACATCGGGTCGTTTTGATGGAATAAGGTGTTCAGTTTGAAACTTTGGATGGAGCGTGGCTAAATAATGTCAAGCAAGAGTGCTCACATCTTTCTAATCACTCTGGTGTGTGGAGTGTCAGAGGGGGGAACTCCGCTCATTGCTTTATTTATTTTTTATTATTGTGGTTTGCCCTTTCAGCCTCAGAAAGGCCTCAGCCTCCTGAGTCGCCCAGGCCCCCCCCCCCCCCCAAACCCTTACCACTTCCTCACACATGCGGCCGACGTGCTGGATCACACAGTTTAGATGTCTAAATAACCGGCGGAGGCAGAAACGCCGGCTTTCTGTCTCCTCTCCAAAGGAAGGACCTGTGACGGGCTTTCACCCTCCTGGGATGCCGCGAGAGCTAATTGTTTCCATATTTCACATCTTGCCGTCTATTAGAGGCATGCGCTTTTGGTGTGGATCGAGCGAAAAAAATACTTCAGAATGCAAAGCCGGCCTAACGCGGACTAATTTGAATGTCCAATTACGCTCACACTTTGCGTACCCAAGTGTAATGCGGCTACTGAGCAGCCTGGCTCTGATATCCATAATAGATTCACGCCTTCTAATGGCCTTTTTTCCAGAGCGGTAATTCGGTCTGCTACGCGAGCTGCCATCGGGCGTTGACAGCGAGCCTTTAGTTTTGATGCATGGCCGTCGGAGAATGGATGGCTTGCAGCGGAGGTATCATTTCGCTGGATGTTTTCCGCGACAGCTCCGAACGCTCTCGCCCCCCCCCCCCCCCCCCAACACACACCACAGGGCCGGAGCTCATATTAATGGGCACAGTTGTGCCATCAACATTCATAACGGTAATGGGAGACAAAGACACTTGTCACGGGAGTAAATGAACGGCTAATGCGGCATGCTGTGCAGCCCGCCGGATGTGGGGGGGTTGGGGGGGGGGGGGGGGGGGGCAGAAAGGCGCTGAAACGTTGGGCAGGTGGAGGCAAGTCTGGGCAGGTCGCGCAGACGTTGAGCGGATGCGGAACTTGCATTTGCCTGCTCAGCTACAGCCACAGAAATAGGTAGAGGCAGTTGCATATCTGAAGAGATGTGTTTGTCCAATTCAATGACAAACCAATGTGATTGGTTAGATACAAGATCTTGCCATCTGACTGCAGATCCTGAAGAACTGACTGAAGATACAAGATCTTGCCATCTGAGGGACTGGAATAGTGATTCTCTTGCCATTATGGACATTTACCACTGGTGGTTAGTTTTAGTGTACTTAACTACTGTCTCTAGAAGTGGGCCAAGAATGACAAGTCTGGGAGCTGATCAAGAGAAACGTGTGTGAAGCCGTCACCAAAGCAAAAGCCGTCCACTTGGAGAAATCCATACATATACAACACATGCTGGTTTGTTTAATACTTTTATTACATATACATATACATTTGAGTTCCTTCACAGTTTTGATGTCTTCACTATTAATTTATGATAACGAACATGACGAAGACACGTCCAACCCTGTGATACATTCAATTCAACCGCCCTGCACAAGATGCAGAACTGCAGTGAACATGGAAACATTTAGCAGGGCTTGAAAGTAACGCGCAAAGGAACAGAAGAGGAGTGACGAGGAACATTTGCAAAAGCAAACGGTTCGCTCTGCTCTCGCCACGGGAACAAATGAACCATGTAAACAACGTCCCAACGTGTCCGCGACGCTAACGGACAAAAAATAAATAGAACTGGCTGGGATTTCCAATCATCTGCACTACGTCCACATTTTGATCATTTTGAAGATCATTCAGTGCAAGTATTAAGGCACCAACTCCCACTGACCAAAAACAAGCGAAACTGTCACAGAATAAATAAAACGGAACGCATCTCGCGCGCGTTAATCAAGTCTGATGATCGTCACAGTAACTGTCAGCGACCTGTCGTGGGATGCCGCCGTCTCTTCTTTGCACATATGCTACTGCACTAACAGAAGGAAATGGATCACCGGGCCAAACAAACAACATTCCAGATGTCACCGTTTGTTCATTATCGGGGTGTGACCCTGTGGCTGTACAGTGACATCGGACGGAGTGACGCCATCGAAACTTTCTTTTGTTTTATTCCGTCCACTCGTCTTCCTGCCCAGTGGCAACAGAGCCAGTGTTGGTGACACAGAAGCTGACTCCAGTGATGACTTTGAGGCTCTATGAGCCTCCAGTGCTACCTACCCTAGGTTACTTTTAGCAAAGCGTTTGCCTCGGACCACCAAGAGCAGCGGTCCTGATGCGCTGCCACCTCAGTCGGCGTTGGACCTGAACGCCCTCGGCAGCGGAGAGCTCACGCAGTAAACTGGGATTCTAGGGGAAAACATCTTCCTCTCCCTTGCATTTGTAATAGCCACTGCGAATGGCTTTCTCCTTGATCTCGTCAGCTGTCAGCCTCTGCTTCAGGACGAGGAGTTCTTTCAGCAGGTCGTTTATGTTTGCTTCTTTGCCTTCTTTCTCCACCCAGATGTTCAGCAATTCATGGATCCTGTCCTCATACGGAAGGGGGTCTTTGCTTTTGATCACATTGTCGCTGATGCCAAGGTGACGGAAGAATCTCTTGTAGTAGTCGCTGTCCATTACTTCAAACAACTCAAAGCATCCCTTCAGTGACTCTTCCTGACCTGCAGGCAGAGATAAAGATTTGTATTCGTGTAATCGGACATTTTGTCTAATTCAAAGCACCTAGCATCATCAACATTTAGTACAACAATGACAATGCTTTACCTTTCAAAGGAACAAGCTCAGGAAATTGCTCATCTTCCTAAATGACAGAAGAAAGATACAGTCGTCAGTGTCCAGTTATATCTGTTGAAATGCTTCATGAATCATAAATTGTAACCCCTGGTTAGTATGAGTCAGCTTTTATTCAGTAACTTGGCTCGTTGAAAAATACATGCTCCCTTGCCGATCGGGCAGTTGAAAGGAAAAGGATTTGTTTCCCCAAAGGCATTTCAAAAACGGGAAAGGTGCACATCAGGTTTGAGATGGAAGGAAAGAATGCTCGCGAGTAAAGAAAGCACTTCACCCGATGTTAATCTTCAACAGGTACAACAAGGAAAATATGAGTCAACATCTGTTCCAACGATAACACCACATAGCCTAGAGTACAACACCTTCAGCCTGTCATAATGCAAACGAAAACTGAACTGAAATAAACTATAACTGATCAAGACCATTTTCCACTGCCACTGTGTACAACTGTACACCATGAAAAACAAATTATTTTCATGTGTAAGTAACAGTAGCGGTGAGCATGTCTGTGAAAAGACACGAGGCACAGTAAACAGGTGACTGCACTTTGACCACCTACGGTAGCATGACATCATGGAAACAGCAACGCTCGACAACAAGCTTCAACAGTCTTGACAGTGAAGTCAAGTCGTACGGCATACGTCCCCGCAGTCAGACCAGTGGAACCAGAAAGCTGAGGGTGTCAGCTGCTCCGACATCACGGCATTACTTAATAGCGACAGGCAGGAAGCGAGGGAAGGAGCAGAGAAGCAGGGATGGGAGGAGGTCTGGAAAGGAGCGGCTCTCACCCTCTCGCCGGGCCGTCTGCTGAGCACAGGGCTGGGCTGGGGGTCGGATGCGGGGAAGGCATAGGCGGGTGGGCCGGTTAGGCTGTGCTGGGAGTTACTGGCAGAGCTGGTAAGGCTTTCACACAGCATTCTACACTCGTCCGGACGTAGCTGGGATGTGGGTCTCACCCGTTTCTGGGACAACAGTGGATATTGGTAGCCCTGCCTTTGTGGGTCTCCAGTTCTCGGTTTCTCACCTTCAGACTACGGGTGATAAGGGATAGGCTTGGTGACACCTCTAAAACTCCCTAATATTCAATACAATTCACACAGTTCATCTTTATCTGCTGCGTGTTTTGTTATATGGGACTCACCGGTCCAGGTTTTTGCCCGTCTGGTTGATTTGTCTGACGACCTGAGGAAAAGATATGAGAAAAGAATGAATCCAAAAGCAGCCATTTGTCAGCTGGCATGGTTTAAGTTTACACTCATAAGACATTAAAAGGTGAAGGTCAAACGATATTTCAGAATAAAACACGGATCAAATAAAACATAAAAGTAGTAAGTAAGCAAACTGACTGCACCCAAATGCACATAATAGCCGAGTAGCATTTAGGCATGGACATACTAATACCCAGAGAGATGTCTTGGCACATAGGTCCTCAGATTCTTAACTGGGCAGGAGTATCTTTGATCAGATACCTGAGGAACTGCATGCCATAATCTGCCTCTGTAAAATCAAACCTGATCCTGCCACTGTTCCTCTCAGTGTATGAGGTTATTCTGACAGCTGAGGTGAGGCAAGATTTCAACAAGATTAGAACACATTTCAAGCTTTTCTTGTTGAGGGCATACACAGCACATCTTTATAGGGTGCCTTGAAAATGCTTTTGATAGCCAGCGCATTGCACTGAACAATGCTTTTCCCTCGTATTTTACAATTTCAAAGAGATTCTGGACTGAAGTTGAGTTTTGAAAAAAAAAAAACGCCAGCCCTCATTTCTACATTTTGAGAAACAATGACGGACATCTGACTGTACCATGTACTTTAAGAGTTCTACTCACCTCGTTTACATCTCAAGCACATGGCAACGAGCACACCTGTCGCAATGATGATGGCGATTACCAGCACCACTGCGATGACCACTAAATAAACACAGAGAAAGAAAGAAGACATCGCCGTTAGCACATACAACGATGATGCGTCTGCAAGTGCTTTTTCACGTGGGCTGAGCTCCCCCCTGAGCTACGTACCCGAGGCAGAGCTAGAATCGGGGTGGGCTTTCTTGCACACCGTGTTGGAAGTTGGGGTGCAGTTTCTCACGACCACCTCATCTTCTTTACACCTAGTTCAGAAGCAGGCAAAAATATGGACTTAGCGCATGAGGGAATCAAAGCCAAACGGAGCTAGCGCAGCGATAACCCCCGGCTGATGGACCGCGGGGGCGGGGGACTCACGTTGAGCACTTTCGGCACTCCTCACATGCTTGGTCAGGCTCGCAGAATTTTCCCGGCTTACACTGGCACACAGTGTTGGAGGTGTGTGTGCACGGCCTTACCGTTTCCTGACCTGAGAAAGCACGATGGGGCGGAGAAGAAAAAGAAGAAGAAAAAAAGACCTCGTTAAGTCAAGAGTTTACGCCCGGAGCACTTTGAAAAGGTTGCAGATTGATTTTCCTCCCACAGTCTCTCCAGTCAGAGGTGTAAAGCTGCCGAGCGGAGTTACCTGGGTGACACGGTGTGCACTTCAAGCAGCGGTGCAGGCTGTTAGGGTGCTCGGTGAACGTTCCATCCTCGCACTCCACGCACAACCCCTTGGTCTTAGGTGTGGAGCAGGAAGCCACCAGACGCGTACCTAGCCAGACACACACACGCACGCACACCCGGTTAATTGAGCTACGGGACGAACCGGTCACAATCATCAGCAGCTGCTGGATCATCTGGCGGGTCTCATGAGTGTGGCTCCGCGTCCTTACCAGCCGGACAGTTTGCACAGCAGATGCCGCCGCTGGAGTACTCCAGCCCCTCCGTGCAGTGGACGCTTCGCCTCGCCCTGCCGCCTCCCAGAGCAAGCCCGGGTCGCAGATAGGCCTCGGTGGGCGCCGCCAGGCAGATCAAGGCCACCTCCGAGTGGATGACAGGAGCGCAGATGTTAAAAAAAACGAACAACCAGCGTCGCGCTTTGTCTCGACATGGGCTTCATCGGCGCGCACGTGTCAGCCTTTTCTATTGCTCAATAAAAAGCTGCTGCCTCAATCTGCCGAAAAGCCAAGTCAAAACGGTGATTCTTTAACGTAACTTTTTCATTAACTTGCCTGTTTTCTTGATTTGATCATATACTATACAAGTATATACAACTATACAAGTGCAACAAGGCTGTCTGAGTAGTCCGGCCTCCCCCATAGACCAAAAACATGCATTTAGGTTGATTGAAGACTAAATTGCCCCTGGGTGTGAATGGTGTGAGTACACACACACACTACAGCCTAAGGAACAGTTCATTTTAGTAGATTCATAACATGTAAATATGTGGTGTTCATTCATATCATTCAAATGTATTCATTTAATGGCTGACTCCTTCGATGGCAAACTCAAGTCAGGCAGACACATCTGTTCCGGTCGCAGGACACAACTTGTTTACAAAGATGAGTTAATGCACAAATGATTCGTGACTCATGCCGTTCCCCTCCTTCCTTGTTTGACAGTAACATCCAGATATTGCTTAACAGGGCAGCAGACCTGTGTCTTATCAGGCCCCAAGCTTCAGAAGGAGGGCTAGGCAGGTGAAGGGGTGTGGCGAGGGGGATTTCCTTCACACTTTCCCCAAGCTACAGTACCAAGTCTGAAAAACAATGTGCCACTCAGTCAAGACATGCCAAAAAACAGTCACCTGGCCCGCTTTGACTTAACCAAATAAGGTAAAACCATCCGGGGAATAGATGGCAGGCACTCCCTGTGTTTTCATGACGCAATTACCATCCGGAGCAGAGCATTTTAACACACACACACACACACACACACACACACACACACACACACACACACACACACACACACACACACACACTTAATACATTCATACTGAGTTAATCTGTTATAGTTAAAACGACAAATCTCCATTCAAAACACACACACACACACACACATATATATATATATATATATATATATTCACACACATATACATACACACACACACAGATAGAGAGACACACAAACATACACACACCAGGAGGCTTCGAATGTGCCGGGGTAAAACAAGTTACTCTCAATTAGTATCATTAAATGATTAATCGTCATGGTTAATGTATGCTTAGATGAACTTTTGTGTTAGAGGGGGAGCAGGGAGAATGAATACTCTAGAAAGCTCATGAGGAATTTCACAACTGAGTGAGGCGGCGTGAGCCGGTCTCTGACAGGTAAACGAGACATTCCGCGAAGACGCCCGTGTAGCCGGCTGAAAAGTCCCAATTCCATGTTCAAACGTTACAATAGCACGTTGAAATACTGTCCGTATTTTAGCTGTTGAACACAACGCACTTTCGGCGACGTCTGAAGCCCCACCTGTGGCTGTTTGGCGGAGCGGTAACGCGGCCGCTTGCGAAGTTCAGTCACGACTTTTTTTTAAAACTTTTCAACAGAGCCAACGCTTTGCAGACACTCACCACACACAGTGTCAACGTCGCCATCGTCCTTCCCTGGAAGTGTCTGAGTCCACAGACCTCTACCCACTCATGTTAGGTCCGCAGAGTGCGGCCGCTCTGCTTCGTTCCTCACTTTGGTTTGATTCAGGTGCGTGCTCGAGCCACCGTACGTTGGCGGTACGCCTACGTGACGTAACACGCCTACCGTAGCAATCTCCCTCCCTGTCTCTGACACTGTGTGTGTGTGTGTGTGTGCGCGCGCGCGTGCGTTAATTCAATAACGTGACAGTCGCTGTACTTAAAAGCAGTGCTTTTAGTCATCGAGATGACTTGGGTTGAGTTGAGTTGAGTTGAGGTCAGCTACCTGCTGGAAGTTTACCTTAGGTTTCTTAGGTTTGTCGACGCCGAAGCACGTAGGTGGATTTCAGAAATACGCAGAAATACGCAGAAGAAGGTTTGCCAGGGACCTCGGTGAATGAGTTTTTGATCAATCAGGTTCTCTTCAAATGAAAACAACTGTACCTACAACTACAGCTACAGATATCTGTCAGATTTTCATTGGTCAATTTTCAGTAAACTTTTAGTATTACTTTTGTCAGCTTCAAGTTATTTCAGTGACCATTGTTGTTTTTCTTTCATTTATATTTGCATTCCAAACATTTGTTATGAGCATTTTCCAACGAGAGTACATTGCATGGAAGTGCAAGTGAGAGATGACTGTTATCCAATACATCATGTGAGTATGTAGATAAGAGTAATTAGGTCAAATTACTTGTGTCTTTTGTTGGTGTCTTTTTGAATG
The DNA here is from genome assembly GCA_029224185.1 of Karalla daura. Taxonomy (NCBI): domain Eukaryota; kingdom Metazoa; phylum Chordata; class Actinopteri; order Chaetodontiformes; family Leiognathidae; genus Karalla; species Karalla daura. The sequence goes on from CM055192.1 coordinate 2,890,012, forward strand.
TATATATTTTAAGAGCAATATGATATAACTTCTAAATTTATATTCCATTATTCGTAATAATTCGTGGATAATGATCATCCTAGGCCATGGTGATAATATGTACAATACATGTGATAGGAACTGTTGGTGGCATCGATTGGTGACCTGTACAGGGTGATTTCTCTGCCTTCACTCAATGTGTGTGTGTTTTTTTATTGAAGATAAAAAATAACCTGCAGACAAGCACCAGCAGGCCATTGGGTACAAAGCAGGTAAATTAATGAGTCATAGAGAAGATTTCGCCAGACATGTGAATGCCTGCAAGGCAATTGCTTCTGGACTTTCCTAGCCTGCTCCCTATTTCTTATATGTGTGCCATGAAAGACATTTGCACCTTGAGAGTGGTGGGGGACAGGAGTCAGTCATATTGGCCTAAAGAAGCATTTTTATGACTATGAAGGTGAAAATTTTGTATTGATCAGGAATAACTTTGGTGATACCTTGTACTATGGCGTATTGATGTTGGTCTGCAGTTCAAAATCTCAGTAAATTAAGTTCCATTAGTTTTAATTTTGCTCTTAATGATTATATATACTACAAACTGTGATGAACAGGTGATCTGTCCAGGAGGTATTTCCTCTTTGCCCCATGAGTGCGAACCCTGCCCCTCATAAAGATACAAAGCGGCTTTGATGATAGAAGGATTATATTCAAATATAAAATGTGCACAAATGCCACTCATCGTATAGACAAAGACACCACATTAATGCATAATGAACAACTTGGACATACTGTTGCTGCTAGGCTCTACAGGAAACATTGTACAAAGCCTATCATCACAAACTGCATGAAGTCAGACTTTTTAACCGTTTTCCTTTTTCTTTTTTTTGCAGAGTTCATTCTCCTTAGTGTGCCAACTTTACATTATCTAATAAGCAGTTGTCTGTAGCACACAGATAGGCAGCCCAGCAGGAAGGGGTGGGTTCAACTGAACATTCTTTGCTGGTTTGAGGAATACAGTATGTGCTGATGCAGGCTGAAGAAAACGGAATAGGATTGAAATAAAACCTCAATCCTCAGTTTCATTCTGTTGGTTTTCGTGATAACTGTCACAGTTTTGATGGCAGTTTGAGAAAAAAAAGGCAGATGGGGCTGAGACTAACAGTCAAAGATTGGACTTGGAGTTGGGTGACTGACGGGTTCAAGGACTGTAAGGCACAGACACTGCAGGGATCATTTAGCCACTCGCTGCTTTTTCTGCACTGCAGCTCATCAACGTCTCATTCTGAGTTTCAAGAAACAACCTTGAATTTCTTTTTACCAGTTCTATTTTTGGAATCACTCAGAGTCTACTGCAGGTGAAAGAATTTCTGCAACGTTTACCCCTGCACATTGCTTATGTTTTTGATGATAAGACTTGGGAGGAGGCAAAAGCCTCTGAGCCACTTTTTCCAAGATAAGACACAAATTTTGCATTCAGGCTGCTGTCCGCTCATCTGCTGCACCGAGGTCAAGATCATTTCAAATGATATGGAAAATAACATTTTTCTCCTCTTTTACGGGGTCTTCTGTGTGTTAGGAGAGGTTTGTTGTTGTGTGTGGGGTTAAGGAGATCCTTCTGACACACAGTGGAAGGGCATCTCGTGAAAGGTGAAGCCACATTAAGTCAATTTACTCTCTTTTTCATCGGAGGATTTGCACAAACCTTATCGAAGGGAAAGTTCACTTGTAGTGGCTGTGCAGTAGGCATCTAGACTGTAAAGCGGGGCGGCACATACATAAATCAAACATAATATTGTACAGTGTAATTACAGACAGGGAAGTATTTAAGACAGAGAGACACTTGTGCCTTTGAAGAAACAGTGTTTTTTTCTGTTGTGCCCAGACAGAGTATAAAGCAACTGTATGTACACAGGCTGAATATAGAGTTGTAAAAGTTGTAAAGACTGTGTGAGGGGGGTAATGTGGTCATTTACATGAGTTAAGAGTACTCATACATACAGTCATACAGTTGATAATGATTTAGACTTTAGACTTTTCTTTTATTATTCCTTTGGGATGGCTCCCTCAGGGAAATTTGCATTTCCAGTAGCATTGAATAGCACAATAGAACAATATAAAACAATAGGATCATTGAGATAGTAAATCTATGTGATACATACATTATAACATTTGTGATAAGCGTATAGTGTGGTAATAAACAGTAAATAGTAAGGTGATAGTAAAGAAGTAGGTCAACAGTAAATATAATATTAATAGATAGTAATTAACGTATGTATCAATTACATTTCCCGTAGGATAAAAGATTATATAAACTATATATAAGAGAGTAAATAGAATATATAAAATATAAGTATATGCAAGAATCAATCAATAAAACAGTGTAAGATAAATAACAATAATAATAAACAATGGGTAATAGTAATAATAAAATAAACAGGAGATAATATTAGATCTGATAATAGATGGTAATTCTAATGAACAGCAATATCTATTTTTGATATAAATGCTCAGTAGCTGTTATTGCACATTTTACACAGTTCACATTCCACACATTGGCTACCACTCCCCCTCTGTCCTCTCTATTTCTTCTTCCCCCCCAAGTGAGGAGTTGTAGAGCATGATGGCATGATGGACAAAGGAGTTCTTAAGTCTAGTGGTTCTCCATTTCTGCATTCTGCCCTAGTTGCAGGCTAAGGTTGAAGATCTGTTGTAATGGTTTCCCCAGTTCTGCAGCGCAGGTCCTCAGGAGTCTTGGACATACTTTGTCTGGGCCTGCTGCTTTCCTGGGCCGTAGCTTCCTCAGCTGTTCACTGACCTGCTCTGTTGTGAAGTGTGTTTCTGTTGAGATGGAGGAGGACGGAGGTGGGTTGTGTTGAGACAGGGGTGTTGTTGTGTCAGGGAGGTGTGAGGAGGGAAGCAGGATATGTGGCTGTGCTGAGGGTGGGAGTGGCGTCTGGGGTTTGGGGGACAGCAACTTCAACTTCAACTTTATTCGTTTTAAGTGCCATTTCATAACAGCTGTTATCTCAGGGCACTTTCAGTGGTTGGTTGAAACGATTGAAGAAGTTGTTCAATTTGTTTGCTCTTTCTATTGTCTCCTCTATCCTCATTCCTTCCCAGACTTCCCTCATGTAGTTGTCCTTCAGCTTCTGCTCCACTTTTCTCCTGTAGCTGTCTTTAGCTTCCCTCACAGAGCGTTTCACCTCCTGCTGTGCTGCCTTCATGGCCTCCCTGTCTTTACTCCTGAATGCAGCCTTCTTCCTATTGAGGACAGCTTTAACTTCCCGTGTTACCCATGGCTTGTTATTAGGGTAACAGCGGACAGTCCTGATAGGAGAAACCACGTCCATGCAGAAGTTCAGGTAGTCCGTCAGACAGTGTGTCATCCCCTCTATGACCTCACTATAAACATGACTCAAAAAATGCCCTTTCACAACATGGTTTCCTGACTCACCCACAGGAACAATTCTGGTGCAGCTTGGTAAAGTGAATTGTTCTCTCAGAGCAAGGATAGTGCTTGCAATGAAAGAGTCAGAGATCAACTGTTACTCCTTCATTGCAAGCACTGCTCTCTTCTTATACATAGGTCCTGATCACACACTGTATGGAACTTTGTCAGTCTTGGTAATTACAGAGGGAAAATAACTGGTCTTTATTTATTTACTCAATTCTATTATATAATAGAATATTGTATATCTGTTATGTAATAGAATATAATTTATACAGGCAAAACACTGGTTTCACAATAAGCCTGTTCTTCAAATCAAAGAAAGTAAAGATTTCATAACCTGTTTGCTATCTCATATGCTGCTGAGAGGGATTCATGAATGACATTGTTATTGTATGTTTAACAGTATGTACTTATGAAATGAAGTTTTTATCTTCACTTTCTCTCTAAATTAGTGTGAATGAAAAAGGATAAATGATGACATACAGCTAGTTATAATGTGCAAAAAAGCATAATCATGTCAGCTGCCTTAGCAGGTAATTCAATAAAAGATCTAGAGATACATGTGAGATTAAAGTTCCAGCAGACAGGCTGGTGTGCACTTACTGCTAGAGTTACGCTGTGCAACTTGAATTACTTCGGCAAGGGCTGCCAGGACCATCAAGCTGATTGATCCCAGCTTTGAGCTTAGAGCAGGGCCCTTATTGACTTAAATGACAAGAACATAGCTGGCCACATTGCTAATGTTAGCAGTTGGTGCTAGAACATACTGTGCTTTCAGCCCAGAGCAAGAACAACAATCAATACTCAATGCTACGTTATTGTTGTGTTAGAGCAGTTGTTAGTCACTACTTGTTGGCTTTCATGTTGTCGTTTTTCTTGACATAATTCACTAAATGATTTTAATGTTACCTATCTGCCCTGTCACTATATCACACTATATCTCCTGGTGTATTTCAAAAGGAAATACACTTTAGGGATTTCCCTTTTCGGCATGGTGGTCTGCCATCAATCACCCATTTCTGTCATGCCACTTGTCATCTGCTGTCATATTTCATCCATGATGGTGCAATGAATTATCAGCCTTTGGCATCAGCAGGTTGATTGTGATAATGAAGGGGAATTACAACAAGATCCATAGAAAGCTTTCATATTTAGTCAACCACAGTGGCTGTTGATGTCAATGCTTGTTTGCCTTAGTCTCTGGTCAGAAAGGTATCATCAAGCCTCTCCCAGGCACATATACTGCCAGATATCAGTTTATATCATAAACTGTTTATACAATATAGTACAATAGTATCTCATATATGTAAAAATTTTGGCCAAACACAGCCATTAGGTTAGTTTACGATATGTTTCACAGTTAATAAAAAGACGATTAGTGCTAATTCAAATGGAAAAAAATACATCATTTTCATATTTTTTCACAATGATTTCATCAAGTTAATCTCATTAACATGTATTTAATTGGGTTTGAACAGACCAGAAATTTCAGATGAATAAAATCGCTATATGTTATATGTTTGTCCCTTAAAATATATGACAATATGGTATTCATGTCAATATCTAACTCCATATACTAACACCAAATTCATTCAATTCATGGTGCCTCCTAAAACCTACAAAGACAAAGACACGCCTTGACTGTAGTACATTACTCACACTTGAATCATGCATTCAGAAGGAAAACTTCTTCATTCCTGACATATGACAAATAATTTGCGAGAAATTGAGAAAGACTCTAGGAAATGAGCATGCATACCTTTGTTTTGCAGAAAAGCTGCAATGAGGGGTGAAATGTATCTTCTTAACGTCTTCTTAGCATCTTTCACTTTGGAGCAAGGACAATGTAATGCTGCTACATGTAGTGTTACTAATTTCTAAAAATCTAAAAATTTGCAAAATCACTGATTTTACAAATAAAAGACTATTTACCTGTCCATGGGAGTACTACAGCATATAAGGAAAAAAGCTCTGCAAAGTTTTACGCTTTTCATGCTCAGAGACGGCCATGTAAAGTCTCATAATATGCCTCAAGTAGTGTCATTGCAGGTCATCCTTGCTGAGATATGAGGACTACAAGCCTGAAAATTAAGCAAAAAGAAATTCTGAGGTGCAGATTTGAACTCTACGATGTGTGTGCGTGAGTGTGTATGTGCCCTGTGATGGGCTGGTGACCAGTCAAGAGTGTATTTCCTGCTTTCACTGTAGTATGCTGGAGTTAGGCACCCACAGATCCAACACTGGTTATGTTAGAGCATGTAGTAAAAAGAAAAAAAATAGCTGGATGGGTGTTAATTAATATATCTGAACAATATTTTTACTGTAAATGATGATGATCACAAAAAAACATGACCAAATGAATGTAAACACTATTACATACTATTACTATACAGACCTTGACAGGTGTCATCAGGAACCAAAAAGTTGTATAAATTATCTAAGTTTCTCAAGTTGTTGTTCTTCTTCTGGAGCTCATATTAAGTTTGCTAAGTCCGCTGTGCTGACCTGGAAGTTTGCTTGGCACGAGTGACACAGTCAGAACATATTCACCACGTATCAGCGCTGTCTATAGCCAGAGTGTAATCCATATTTCACATTCATATAAGTTACACAAAAAATGTTAGATGATAAAAGTGAAAAATACCTAACTTCTCTGCATGATGCACAATAACTAGCGTTTAGACACTTTCAGATCTTTCAACTGTACATTTATTTCCAAAAGGCTGCATATACATTTGCAAATTCTACTGTACAGAAAACATCCAAAATGTCCATAATTATAGATACAATATACCACAAAGCTGCCCTGGCATTACCAAACATAGATGTTCAGCTCTAGAAAAGCTCTGCAGCCTATATTATAATCTTAAATACTTTTTCAACTAATACCTTTAAATGTATATCGGTATGATTAATTGTTCTTTTTTTTCATCTCCACCTGTACTTTACAACATTCACCATTTACAGTAGTTAAACAAGGCACAAGAATAGTGATATGAAGCCAAAGGCCATGCGTGAAGCAAAAAGGAGCATGAGACCGAACAACTGAGGTGACAGAAAATCATGGTCTCAACAGTGAACTTTTAATCTCATGAAACAGGGTTAGTCTTACACCAAAGCTTTACACACAGTGAGAATACGTTGTGTATGCGAACGTCTGAGTTATTTAGGAGGAACAGAACTTCAACACTCTGATGAGACACACTGGATCCAGCGGAAACACGTCCAGGATGGCAGGAAATGCTGAGATCGATGAGGTGTACCACACACAGGTTTCTCTTGATGCAACATATGCCACTGCTAAGCATCACAAAAGCACACGTTTTCCATTTTTCACATTCTTTGCTTGCAGGAAATGGCAAGGAGAATTCAGTTAATCACAATTATGATTTATCAGCAATCAAATGGGAAGGGGGTGGGGGAAATTTCTGTTCACTTTCTTCACTTGCCAGCTTAAATAACATAAAAGATGAAAATTAATTGTTGCGAAATGCATAGAGATAGTAAAGGGAAATAAAAAGGCTCTTTGTCATAACGATGAAATCATTCACAGATACAGTTTCAGAAATAATCACAGATGTACTGAAAGTTAGACATTAAACATATTCGAAAGACATTTACCTGTCTTATCTTAAAAATATCCAAGAGAGCTTGATTTGTAAAATTGCAGATATCAAATGCAAATTCTCCATTGAGTTTATTCAGCTAATAGAAAGGAGTGGATCTTTATCCAAGTGGATTATGCAAATCAATTCTGTACTTGGTTGGCGGCACCAATTAAAAGATGGAAAAAAAAGTCTCTACGTTTAGTAGTATCCATAGTATCTATGTCCTTTTCACTGCTTTTGCCACTGGGCAGAGTAAAGACGTGACATAGGGTGTGTTCAGAAGAATGCCAACGCTTTCATGTTTGCTGCATTAGTCACACCTTATCCTGAAACACTGTTGACAGAGCGGAGAGATCAGAATTGCAAGGTTCACTGATGATTTACCACAAATACCCTCATTTTTATGTTTTGCAGCACATGCTTTAAGTGTACTGTTATTAGGAAGAGCCACCAGCGCAGATCTGCAACACATGAAGCCCCATTATGTCCTTAGCTCTGTCACTTAGACTGTAGCAGCTTTTGGCAGATCCCAATGCAATCTGCACTTTACATTTCACTATTCTGGGTTTACAAACATCTGAAATAGATGTGTCAGTTTTAGGACATTCAAAACATCCTAAAACATGCACAATGCTGTGTGACTGAATCACAGAGGAATATATGGTTGGAGCCACAGATGAGGTTCAGTAACACCCACTTACACTTCATAGAAAGAAATAGGGTCCATGTTTGACGGCAGAGAGGGAGAGAATTGACACTCTAATACATACATCTCTTACGAGAGGTACACAATCCTAAACTGCTCCTGGGTGGTAAACTGGCTGTTGAAAATCAGAAAATTAATTTCCCAGCCTACAAAATCAGAGTACACTCACAGACCTGTATATTTTTTTTATTAGTCCAGATTTTGATACATCTGCCACTGGGATTTCTGCTTCTACCTGCAGACAGTGGAGGTACAAGGAATTTCATGTCTTTGAATTAAAAACAGACCTGACCTTCAGCTTATGACGAAAGAATGAAGGCAGATAATCATTCTAACTTGAGGTACAACATGTCAATAAATACCTTTCAGAACACAATGAAATATGCTAAAACAGTATGTTTGTGCATTTAAAGTAGTGAAATACATCGTTATTCAGTTTTCAGTTATCCAAACTGTTATGTCAGTGTCGATGAGTGTCCTCCAAACACTGGCTGAAGTTCCATCCTTTTCATTCAAGCACAATTACGAAATCAGGGAGTGTTTTTAGTTTAAAAGTTTAATGGCACTCTTCAACTCAAACAGCTTTTCTTTGTCATGCTGGTGCCTTCTTTCCTGTTTCAACGCCGGAGGTCAAACAGCACTTCTATCAGCAGCTCAGATCACTTGTTGGTGCCAACTATTTTTCGCTTGGATGACATGCCCCGAACTTCCTGCGTGTCTTCACTTCCTCACTCTGTACAAGTGTTGATATGAACCGATACAGTATATGACTGCATGTTACGCACGCTCCATCAGTATTTCCTGGTTGTTGCTAAATTCTTACTCCCAGTCCATGTGCTTATGACCTCTGTAGCCATGTAATGGTGGCGTGTGTGTCTGCGTGTGGGCTGGTGGGGGGGCGCCCAGTCAGATGTGTGAGGGCTGATAGGAAGTCTATGCGACGGCTGTTAATAGTGGGAATTGGGTGATAAGATGTGGAGATACGCTCCCTGCAGTGCCAGAAAATTATGTTTTACAGGTTCCTCCCATTGCATGTCATGATTAGAAATCTCACTCAGCCACATTATGCCACAACCATTTTTTTTTTTTTTGGTGTAACACATAAGATATCACCCTCTAACCACAACGTCTTTCCATGTTCAACTGGGGCTGATACATATCTTTTTTTTTTTTAAACGATTTCTTGTATATATGATCATACAACACTGTCTATCAGAGGTGCCAACCTTCACATAGTATTTTAAAATTCTTTTTAAGAAATGGAAATGGGTGAATTTCAAGATACTTGGCTCTGAAAATTTACAATCACAACATTTAAGCAATTAGCAGTTTCCTTTTAAAAATATAATATTGGACGTCAAAAAAGTCGTTTCTAAGTCCTCTTTCATTCATTGACACAGGGACATGGCATGGGGCCAGGGGTAAAGAGAAATAAGGTAGAGAGATCAGGTGTTTCGGAAATGATGCCACCACTGTAATACCTTATTTGCATATAAGGACCACTATGCAAATACGCAAAGGAGAGGAGACAGTAGGAACAGTCCCGAGTAAAACAGAGCTCCCATTTCTTCTAAGAGAAAACAACGGGCACAAAAGATCAGGATTAGCCTATCCCCTTCTCCTTAACCACTCACCCTCTGAGTTGGAAAACATATGGAACCTAAAGTAAAGAACAAATAAGTTCAACATTAAATCAAAAAGATTTGAGTGGGAAAGGCAGAGAAAGATTTACAGTCCGTCCTCAGACAGGCTCTGAATAGCAGGACCCAGCTCACCTCCACCTGTTTTGATTGGTCTGCGTGTTGCCCGGCTAGCACTGTCTCCCCACAGACAACCTGATGATCTTCCAGCACTCCGCCACAGTGTGTTTGTCCATCACTGGCGCTGCACATCCACAGATACACGCCTCAGTTTGTCTCCGCAATGCTCAGCCCGTGAAGTCGGGAGCCGAGTCCTCTGTCTTCTGATTTGTTAGCGCGGCCATTGCGCACAGGCTGCCGGCTTCTATGTGATTGAAGTCAGACTCCAGCTCGTCCTGGTCCTTGGGGGAGCTTTTCGAGTGGATCTTGCCAATCTCCTCCAGGGCACTGGCTAGAGAGTCAAGGTCAGCAGTGTCCTGGTGGCGAGCCTCCCAAAGGCTCAGTATGACTGCCGATGGACTCTGCTGCTTTGCAAAATAACCCAGGTTCCTGTGGAAGAGCATGCAAGGCTGGATTAATGAATGACACAGGAAGGAGAAAGAGAGCTGTGCAAGATGACTGTATTTGAGAGACCTTTCTAACCTGGCAACAAATCAAACCAACCAACCAAGCAGCAGACCAATGAAACCCATTAATGATCAGAAAATATACTCATAACAGTTATATCTATCGTTGCTGAAAATGAGTGTCTCAGTGTAGTAAGCAAAATTGTCTGGTGCAACAAAAAGTAAGGCCTTTGAAAACTATGCATATGATCAGTAATAGTTTGTGTTAATTACAGTCAGGTTTGGGTTTTATTCCCAGGCTCTGCAACAGCAAAGTAAAACCTTATCTTATTGCCATGCCAATTAAATACCTTTGTTTATCATTTGGTGTTGAATCCAGTTGGGGGCAGTGTTTCACTGCGGCTCCCCTAGCGCACCAGAGGATGAAACATCCGGCAACATAAAAGGCTGCAGCCAGTGGTCACATCAGGCTCAGTTCAAAGCCGCCCAACTTGGAGAATAAAGCTCATCTGGCCAATTTGGAAGCCCACAGGACTCTTAGATACCAGAGTCTCATGAATCACACACTTAACAGGAGATTATGACTGCCACAAGCCAAGACTAGGCAAAGACAACAACTGGATGGAGTAAATATTAGCTCAGCTTCATCTTAGAAATGCACATTTAAATTTGGTAAACAAGCGATTACGCAGTAATCGCAAGAATCTTGGAAGGATAAGTTAGAGATGTGGTTTCAAATGAGACTATGATAAGACTCACATAAGATCAGAGTGCGGAAGACAAAGCATTCGCCGCACATCACAATAAACAGTTAATGAATCCACCCAGCTTTATTAAAAGAACGATACCTGCCAACAAGAGGCATAAAAAGCCACATTCGGGAGATTAGAGCACACATTGGATTTTTATCATTCTCGTCAGTGCGCGTTCACAGCAAGGCCATTGCAGAAGAGTGCCCACACCATGCAATCTCAGAGTGCATGCACATCACAGGCTCACCGATCTAAGTGGAGTTTCTGGGCTAAGAGTTGCCAGTCCTTGCCCTTGGCGTTGGCAGTGTCGAAGGTGGCACAGATCCTCTGGCGGATGGACACAGGGATTTTGAAGGCCTTGGGCCCCGACTGGGACGTGATGGTGCAGTCCGTCTGCATAAAAAATGGAACTGACTCCTTTTCAGTCTGGGGTAACAGAGAAAAAAAAATCGTATAATAATCAGACGGGACTCGCAAATGGCACTTTGTGCTCGTTTTAGTCTTCCCAGAGAGCTGGATGAAAGAGATGAAAGCTCTGCTCAAAGGTTTAACACTTGACTAAAAGGAATAAGATAAAGGTTATGGGGCCCCTTGATGTTAGACGTATACTGTACATTAGAATGCCTGTCACAGTGAACTACCTTAAACGACCTTAAAAACACTGTAAATGTACGTTTTTGTGTTCTCATCTTCAAACTTCTTTCTCCTTAATCATCCTGAACTTCCTGAGATTTTATGACTTTTTGTAGTTTCCATATACAAAACGGTGTGATCATTACTGACAAGTACAAAACTTAAAGACACCAGAGGTTCCTTGAACTTACACTTTTTGCATCTTGAAAAATCTTGGTAATTGAAGTTTCATTATTTGTTGGCAGACACTTTCCCTTTTAAGTTTTTTAAAGAAAATAATCACTCATCTTGTCTTACTCTGACACCTTTTGAAGAAAGAAATGAGACATCCCAGTCCAAAGAAGGTATTTCCCATCATGTTCCACCCAGAATATGATGTAATGGAGAGACAATGTGGCATACTATAGCAACTTATTGCTCCAGCAGCCAATGTATGCCAGTGTGTGATGAGGTGTCACATTCACAGTTTGTCTGCTGATGAAATTAGTGGGAGAAATTAGAAATGTTTTATTTCTGCATTCTTTCAATGGTAATCCTCACTTGCTGCTGCACTGGCAGATGAATGACTAAATATCTAGAGGTATTACAACACTGCAGTTCACTTCAATTAAAGCCCATTCCATTGACAAATCTGGGCATGTTTTCCTAATCAATCTCCAGGTAGCTCTGGCGGCACTTCACCTGTGGCTGAATAGATGTGTTGGCCAAAAGGAAGCACGAGCTCAAGTGTGCTTGGAAATACAGTATTAGTCATTATTCTTCTCTGCTCTGTTCAGTCAACATCACGCTGCCAGAATACCAACAACACAGCTCTCTTACACGGCTCACAGTTTGTGATGGCACTGCTGACTATTTATTAGCTGCTGGAGCCCTGACATTACGCTCTTTGTCATGGCTGAGAGCTGGACAGTTGTGTTGAATGGACGGTTAATCTGACTGAACACTACAGCCCTCTGCGCCTGATCAACACACGCCGGCTGGCTGAGCCAGGAAGCAGAGCGTGGTGTGGACCAACTGTAGGTCTACTGTGTTTGTGTGTGTGTGTGTGTGTGTGTGTGCAAATCAGACATTTCAAAACGGTCACGACGAGCCTTGCTATAAATAATGATTTGCAGATCAACGAAAGTGAAAGAATGACAGCGGGACCTCTCTTGGAAAAGAGGCTGACCTGGAGGAGTTTGATGCCTGAAACCTCTCCTGCTCCTATACCATGGAAAGGTCAAGACCAGAGCTGAAACTGTCACTTTTTCTATACTGTGGTTAAATATATATATATTTACATGGTAACAACCTGTTCACTTTTGTTCAATTATCAGGGTAAATGCAAAAAGAATATGCTACAGCATGTAGGAATCGAAATTGCTTTTTCTTTTATTACACTAACTGACCGTACTGCAAAGAAAAGTAAAACAAAAAAACATGTTCATTTTAAGAATCTGTAGTAGCCGGGAAGACACAGTAACATTTCTCGAACTGACACATGAAACAGGGAAGATGTAATATTTCTATCACCTTTTCTCTGTTATTTGACATAAGACTAACATTCATTTAATCACATCACCCTGCTGCATCCTCCTATTCTCAAAAGAATTGCACCTGTCTGAAGAACTAGCGCCACCAACTGCCAATATAGATGTACTGCATGGGTGACAGCCTGGCTCAGGCAGAGCGACACTTATATAGACGTAAGTAACCTGTGCCCTCAGATATGATTCTAGGAAATAGTTCAAACTGGATTAATCAGCAACAAACATGTATTCCCTTTTGATGTAATTAGGTTATTTGCTTTGAACCCATGACTGATTAGTAAGTATCGAACCAGCAGTTGACACGCACACAAAAAACAATCACTTCCATTTCTCTGTCCGCAGCCGACGCTGCAACAGGACTGTGACATCCCATGCTGTGTGAACTTCATTTTTACAGCTGTATGGATACTGGATTTAAATTTGTGAAAGCTGGCACAGGCCGGCTCTAAAACCGCTGTGTTGACGCTCTCCATGTAGATGCCGCTGATTAAAGCTGCTGACTGGCGTGTTAAATGCAGAGTAGGCCGCTCGGTCCACGAGCGGTCACGTCTGTTTACTACATGTGCCAAATCTGAGTGTGGTGATTTGAACTCACAGTGCCAATAAAGACTTTTATTTCCTCATCCGCTCATTCATCACCTCTGTCCCAGTCCTCACTATTCATGAAGGTAGGAGTAAAACGCACCATAAAAATTAATTGAAAATAATATTTCATCTGTGTCTGACTGCAATGCTGGGCGTCTAAATAGTGCGGGTGGCCTTGAGGTAGGACAGGCACGTCTTTGACTTGTTGTGAATGAGCGGTTGGGTAAAATCAATGTGTAGCAGTCTCTCCTGCCCTAGCTACGACCGTCAAGGTGCTCTTGAGTGAGGGTTTCTGACTCGCCCTAGTGGGGCGGCTGACAGGAGACTGTTGTTGCACCGGGAAACTCCCGGGTGTTGACGCACGTGAAAGCCATGCGGGCTATTTGCCGGAACAAATGTCTCCCTGGGCGAAAAAAACACGTACAGTAAATGCTGCGAACAGCTGGATCTGTGATGTCTGTGTTAGGCATAAATGTGTGAGGAAAGAAGCGAGAGCAGGAGTGTCCTCCTCGCTCTATTAATACACAATGCAAGCTCAGGAGAGCTGGCCCCGCTGTCAGTGGACATACGCAGCAGGAAGGTTACACAAAGGTTGAGCGTGAAAGTGAAACACCCCCCCCCCCCCCCCCTCCCCACCCCCACCCTCCGTCTCCACCTGGCCCCCTGCAGCTGCAGAGCCTCACCTCAGCCACGGCCGTGTAGACCTGCAGAATCTGCTCGTGGCCTTTGACCTGGCGCACGCTGATTTTGCAGGAGAGCTGGGTGGTGGCAGGGCTGTATCTCTCCAGAGAGAAGGCACAGTGCAGGGGCTGCTGGTTGCTGCACCACACTTGGGGGAAGGAGAACTCCTATGGCGGCAGAGGGGAGGGAGAAAGGACGTCAGAGACACGGCACGGCCCACGGCGGAGGCAAATGAGATGCTTTCACGAGGGCCACACTCTCCCATGAGCAGCCACTCGCACAAGGACAGATAAAAGGTCAGAGCCGGCTTTGAAGTCACCGGTGCGATCCCATGGCTTGATATACTTATGCACAGAAACAATTGTTAAGCAGAAAAAGAAGACATCCCGATATCGTTTACAAATACAGCCCGATTCCCTGGCACAGTGGCTCTGAGACAGTAGGCAGCTTGCGGGCTTGTACTGTAAGCAACATTAGGAGGAATATGGGGAACAGGGAAAAAGATTACCTTTGATGTATAATTAATTTTCAGCGAGCGGGCACATCTGTGGGGAAATGTCCTTGACCTCTGCTAGACTCTGTCTCTGCCATATTAGCGTATTAAATGTGACTTCTTAGTGAATAACGCCGCATTAAAAGCGGCGGCCGGTGTGCCTGCTGATGACTTAACCCTCGTGGCTTTGATCACGCCTGCCCAGCGCAGCCCTCGGCAGCAGATAATGGGAGTCTGGGAGCGCGGGGCTGGAGGAGGGGGAGTGGTGATGGACGTGGAAAGCTTGGATGCTCTTTAGCACTAAAAGCTGACTTGATGTATGGCAGCGTGCCGGGCTATTATTCTACACCTGCTCCACCAAAGCAGGTTCGCGGTGACTGCCCGCCTGCCTGTCGTCCCACGGTCCTCATAAATAAAAGCCACGGAGAGGGTGGGCGCCTCTGAAACGCAGAGCTTTCACCCTTCAGCCTTCAGATCTTTAAGCAACAAGAGAGCACAAAGACCCCAACTGACTGCTGCAGCACGCTGCATCTAATACCGCTCGCATCTGAGCGCTCCAGACAGAAGAACAGATACAAAGCCAGGATTATGAATCTTACATCACGTCCACATGAAGGGGTTTGAAGTCGGAACCAGGTGATGATTAAGAAAAACCATTTTCATCGAGTCAGATTTGCCTTTCGGCAGAAGTGAGACCACTATCAAAGATTATCGTCTGAAGTTTGCTCTCTGAACCCAAGGGAGACATTTCACATCTGATGGCTTAGCTGCAGTTTGGATTACGTTCAGGTGGAGCTGGACGCTCATAACTGTCAGAGAACAGTCCTGTTCTTGCGCTCCGGTCATTATTTTATCAAGAAAATATCAGCTGCCAAACGGACCACTGTGGAAAGAATTTATACATAACACGTGATAGCAGATGAAACCTTGGTGATGCTGGTACTGTTTGTCACCTGGCCAGTGTGATCTGCTATTTTCTGCACCCATGAGTTTATAAGTTCAAGGTTTGGTCACTTTTTCATTTCCCATGGCAACCGAGATGGGGAAAACTGTGGAATGCAGTCAGGGGATCGGTGTGCTCTCGCCTACAGCCAGTCTGCCTCAGGTGAGTCACACCGTGTCATCCATATGGTTCAATTGCATTTTTAATCACCTTTACATAGACAGAACATATGGCCCCATCAGCAGATCTGAGACAAATGCAACCCTTAATTTATCAAATGTACAAAAACAAGATTATATGAAATATTTATAATCCGAGCAACAAAAAAACTGCCCGCCAGATGGTTTTCACTGCTTTTGTGGTTGACATGTAGTGATCGCTGGTGTAATGGCACAAAGAGGACATTGTCATGCTGTTTAACTGATAAATGAATCCTGGGAAGAGCTGTGCAGAAGGCTCTGCAGTAATTAGCGCTTAGCAACAAAATCAGCATCTTGCAGATTAACACTATGAAAAACCAGCTCTGAATTGGTGTGGCGTCTTTGTAGTCACTGCCATGGTTACCTGACATGTGGTAAAGGGTTTGATGCTCCACAGGAACTGCGGAACATCCTGGATGGACACCTGCAGGCTGAAAGTATTCGCTCGGAAAGGCAACATCTTTGGCTCCTCGAGGAGCTGACCCCCTCTGCTCTTCTCTGCTCCCACCACTCCCTGGGGGCAGAAAGGGGGAGGGGGTTCAAGGAAAAGGGTCAGGGAGAGAAAGGAGGCAAAAGTTAGGAGTAGAGAATTGGAGAAAAAAAAAACCCACGGGAGGGGAAATAGATAACTGCAAGGGAAAACCTTTCCTGTCCTTTGAAGGTAAACCAGCTTTGCATATCAGCACGGACACCTGTTGCTAATCCTTTCCTCTGTCACATCTGCTAATTGACTCATCACAAATATTAACACGGAAGCCAAGAAGTGACGTCCAGCCTCGGCTGAACAAATCACACACACCATGGGCTCACATTAGCATCACATTTGCAGCCTCAGCCTGACAGATTGAAGCTTGAGCTTAATGCCGGGCAAATGTGTGCGTCGGGGGCCGGGGCACAGGGGCTGCAAACGTCCATCTCTCAAATTGAATTTGTGATGATGAAAGAGTACTTTGATTGTCGCTTGCAGGTATTCATCTGTCATCATTGTTCAGTGCCCTGGTGGGATGGTTCTGTGTCTGGCCTGTCTGTCCTCAGCCATCTCAGTCACAGAGGGAAAAGACTGGGAGCAGGGCTGTGACTAATGCTATGTCACACTGATGGATTCTGACTCCATGTACGCATGTGCATGCAAGATGATTATGCATGTCTGCGCATATGCACTTTTAAACGTGTTTGCAGTAAAAACATCATGCCCCAGGCAATGTTGCATGTTGTCAGTGAAGTGTGACGACAGGCTGCTAGTGGCAAAATGCAGATGATAGATGTTCAGAGGAAAGACATTGCTAACATTGCTCCTCTGCCATGTGCCTCTGCAGTTCAAGGCATCGAACACACAGCAGCAGGGCAATGCTGGATTACCTTAGTCCCCTCCCCTCTTTATCTTTCCACAAACACTGGAACAAAATTGTAAAAAAAAACAAAAACATGAACATGTTATGTATGTTAATGTTTTGCCCGCTAAAATTGCATGTTGTCATTTTGGATCTACGATAAGGTTGCCTTATCACTATAGAGTGAACAGCTCTCAAGCCAGAGACAGACAGACCTTTCTGTGTGTACCTTCCATGCTTTCCCTGTATTTGTTTTGTTTTTTTTTTCTGGCTAGGTTAGGCAGTTTTATTTATAAAGCCCATTTCATAACCAGGGGCAATTCAATGTGCTTTACAAAGGCATTAAAACACACTATTTAAAAAACATAAATAAACAAATGGGAGAATTTGAAAATTATAAAAACAAAACAACATATTCAGTCAACTACCATAACTTTTGCTAAGCCAGACAATCTGACCTATATTAATGATAATATCTAACCTGTATTTAAATGTGATCACCGTTGAGGCTGATTTCAGTTTTGTTCTGGGCACTCTGCTTTCCCCTCCTACAGTTTGAAGTTTGCTCCTCGGTGTGAGCGTGAGACGGAATGACATGCGTCCCGTGATGGACTGGTGACCTGTGAGCTGGGTCTCCTGAGCTGGAGACAGACACGAATGCTACGCCGTTGGCTGGATGAAACAGCAGAGTTCAGGGTGCAGGGATTCCAGGAAAGTCGCCACGCCATTGCGTGGCTGCAGGCTGACACCTCTGTTCAATCTGGGACTTCAGAGAGACAGGCCTTCACTGCTCTCCCTTGGAAAGAGTGGGCAGTCAGTCACTGAGCTCTCCTGACGGACGCTGTTCCCGGAGCGGGACAGATCAGCGTTGTGCTCACTCAGCCAATTGGCAGCTAGACAGAACAAACGAGCTGTGAATCTTCATCCTACGTGATCGCCCACCGACCACTATTGTTTGTCGGGACACTTCCTCTTTGTTTCATGTTCAACATGATTTAACTAGATTTTATCATTCGCGTTTTCTCTAGCAGGAGCTGGTTCCACTCTGTGCATCTTCTCAACTCATAACACTTCACTTCCACAGTCTGAGTGTTAAACAAGGATTCTGAGGTATGAGCTGACAATTGAGATCCTAAAAAAAGGCATTTACACTGGATGGTAACATCAGTAAGAAACTAAAATGTGCGTCTTATTTCAACCTGGAAGCTTATTGTACCAGAGCAACGCTACCTCACAAGTAAAGGGGTAATATTAATCTAAAGCATCATGACTTTGAGAAGTTTGTCTTGTTGGAGATTGCTTTTAAAGGAGACACGGTGCTGGCAGTAACGGAAGAAAGCCAATCGCCTCCTGGGTCTGGGCTGAAGTAAAAGCCTCCCTCACACAAGTGTTTGGGTTGCATCACGCTTGCTGTTGATCTGGAATCCGGTCTGTGAGCTTGGAAAACACACAGCATAGATGTTGCGCTAACAGACAGGAGCCCAAGGGACGCGCAAAAATTCTGGCATCTGCTCGGCACACTGGGAATTCATAAACCAAATCCAGAATGCATTTTAAAGCCAGCTGCCACTGACGGCTGCAACATGACAGAGAGGCGGCGGGGAGGCAGAGGCAGTCACGGGGCCTGCGGTGCTACGCTCACTTCGCCTCAGCTCCTCTGCTTTTTGAGTCTCTCCCGGGAGAGCCGGGAGCTTGATTTCCCAGATGTACACTGATGAAATCTCAGCGCTTCAAAACCCTATAGGTTGTTGAAGGATAATCAAATCAAACAATAAAAAAAAAAGAATGATTGGTTAAGAAGTGAATGGCAGTAATTACAGTATGGTAGTCTTTGTCTCAGCCTAGTAGCACCTCTGGAAGAGCTCCCACCATCAGCCCCGCAGTATTGTCTCACAGTGGTTATGAGTCTGCAATCACTCACACGGCTTAACTGGCAGACAGCACACGCTGAGGTCCCTGCTGCCTCCAACAACCACACACACACAAACACTTTGAAACTAGGTCATGGCCCATGATATGTACGACTTCCAAATAGAGCGGGGATTGCTGAAGTGGACTTGTGCATCCTCACATTTGTATAAAGAGGTCAGAGAGAGCCAAAGTTGTGATGCACAGTTGTAGAAAGAGTGCTGAATTTGCCAATTTGAATTCTGCGCCGTCGTTGGATACGAACGAGAAAATGTTCGCTTCTCAATCTAAACAACAGCAACTAAAAACACACACACACACAATAGTGAGACTGCCACTCCTCAGCCACCAGTAGATCAAGACGAGACCCGATCACCTCCGCTGAGGAATCCAGTTTATTTAACGGGTCAGAAAAACACATTTTCCTCCCAAATCTCCAGTGACATCCTGCCAAGTGGATAGTTTTCTTTTGAATTGCTCACATTTTGAGATATTTGCCTCTGAGATTTCCGCCTTCATCCCAACAGGAAGCAGATGAATAGAACTTAATTTGTGGCACTCACAACATTGAGAAACCGCATTCACAAGTCTAAGTGAGTGTCTTTTGAGAAATAATGTCCCACTTAGTCTCTAATCCACAAACCTCATTAAGAGTTTTCTTAGGCCTAAGACATAGTCCCTCTGAGGACTTGACAGCGTATTCTGTGGACTTCCCTGAGTAACAAAGATACTGGAGCAAGACACTGCTGACACTCATTCATTTGGGTTTGTGTTTGTGGCAGCCTGACTAATGTCAGTCCAACATTTATTCTGTTTTCATCAGCCACTAACAGAGGAGAACATCAGCTTTGTTTGGGAGGGGGGAGTGCTGCTAATGTGCATTAACTTCTTATTAACTGTCTGTCTGCTGTGTGGCCAGAGCACAGTGCAGTGGCTGATAAGAGAAACAGCTACCTGCCACTAGAATAATAACAAGTGAAGCGGAACATACAATTAACTGCACATATTAGTATACATACTTGTAACGGTAAAATTTAAAACACAATGCTTGTGTAATATCAGAGAATTGCCACTAATTTACAGGGACAACTTATTACAAAATGCTGCCTAATAGTAGGAATAATTCCCATAGAGTTCACCACTTGAGCTTCAAGTGTTAGAGAAGGTGCAAGCTAACTACTGTGTTTGATAATTGATAGGTTGAACCTGATTCCTTATCTGTGAATATTCATTGGTATGTACAGATTTTTCTTTACATTCCACCCCAGTTTTTGAGAAATACTCTTTTGTCCTTCATACAGGAATAGAGATTCTGTCTCTGTCTCACTTAGACTTAACTCAGAGTAGCCAAAACATTAGCTCAAGAAGTCATTATTTCAAATGCCTGATTCCCCACCTGAAAGGCATGTGGAGTGTCGTCCACACAGTACACCCGCAGGCCGTAGCTCATGGAGCCGGCCTCCATGCTTCCGAACACAGCCAGCTTCAGCCTTTTGACAGCAGCCTGCGTCAGGGGCTCGCCCACCAGGGCGTACGAGCCCGGCTGGTCCAGCAGCAGGTGGCAGCTCGACGAGTCCAGCAGGCAGTAGCAGGAAGTGGACTCCTCCTCCACCGACATTACCTCCTGCAAAAAGAAAAGACGCACGCAGTTGGCATATGCCTCAATTTAGCAGTGATGCTTGAAAATATTCAGTTAAGGGGTAATTGATTATTATCTTTTTGACATACTTATTCTTGTTCCGCCATTGTTTTTCATATCCTTTATGTTGCAGAAAAGTTTCAAAGTTTTGTTTTCAAAACCCTAACTAAAAATTTGAAAATGATACTACTCTGGTTTCCTGCAGTCAAAAAGAAAAGTTCCTAAGTTGCCAGGTTTGAAACCCTCCATGCATGGGGTGAGCTGAGGCAGTTCACCCCAATTGTTCCCAAGCAGCTACAGTAGCTGAATTTACAAAGGGAACCTCCCCAAAGATTCAATAAAGAATTTATGCTGTTCTATTCTATGTGCGCTAAAGAGAAGCATATCCTCACAGATTTGTTCACCCATGACCTCCAAAGTTATTTCTAAGTAATATTCATTACCATCATATGTATTCTGGAGCAAACTCTTTATTTTAAGCCTATTGGCTCATGACATGACATCTGAGCCTCATGCAATAGCCAAAAACATCACAATCACATATTCAAATTTGTAATTCAAGCATAATTAACCAGAAGTACCTCAACCCACCAGTTAAAAATCACACTGTATGAATAACAGAGACACTGTGAATGACCTGCCATTGCCAGAAATAACCAAACTTTTCTGAGCAGAAAAAATACAACCGATGGGGGCTTCTAAGGCAAAGACAGTCAAAGCAGCGCACAGAGCTGAGCCACTGGCAGAGCAGCGCATTCATGAGTTATAAAGATATCAAGACTGTGGAAATTAACGTCTGCGTATGGTTGAATGTATTATGGACGGAGATCTGGCACACTGTTGCTGTTTTAAATCACAAAGCAAACCCACACATAGACTGTAAGCAGACCCCTGAGAATGTGGAAAACCATTGTCTCGATGAGTGATGGTGATGTACATAGCAGAACACAAAATAGTCATTATGGACTACAGAGAGTGTTTTATTTATGAGATGACAAAAGCAAGCAGGCTGCATTTGATTTGCATTTGTTTATCCTGCCTTTACTGCATAAAGACAGTTGAAGACAGAAGGGGGCAGGATGACATGTAGGAAAGGACTCACAATGGTATCAGACCCAGTCTGAGTTCAGTTCAAGTGAGCACATATGTTACCTGTCTACAAGTTGATCCTATAGCGCCCTCTTTCCAACTACTGACTGCGTAGCAAAAGCTTCTTCTGCTACTGCTGAATATACACATGCTCTGATTTCTTTTGTAAACTCTCACTAGAGGGCTGAACTAATCTGTGGTTTGACATATCCACCAACAAGTGGAGTATTTCAACCTTTTCAAGCTAAATTTGCTAAAGGTTACAGTGAGCAGCTGTGTACATGCCCCATAATATCCTCCTTTCCATTTCATTTATCCATTTTAGGGGTCCTATAGGAAGTTAGTTAGCTAACAAATTTACGTAAAAATGAAATTTAGTTTTTTTGCTACAGCACCTCAGTCTAAACTACTACAGTTTAGTGCCTGCCGCTGCATCCTAAAAATACTGCCTTGATTGATCATCTGGCAGAGGCCTGGGCAGGGAACATGGTTTTGCATCTATGGCCATGCTGTGGGCATAGCCGAAGGCACTGCAGTCTTATGAAAGCCCTGACACTTTGTTTAAGGGCACATTTTCAGAGTTCAGCATGAGTGTGTTTTTCAGCCAATTGAGCATTTTGATCGGACCTCCAGGGGACTCATAGGCTCGTATTAAAAATTTAAAGTAACTCTTCTGATGTTTTGTGAGACAAACTTGTTGCTAGTGATTGAAAGATTAGCCTACAAATTTGTTCCATTAGCAAGTAGTTGCCTCTTGAAATGCAGTAATGGACATGTAGAGATAAATATGCCCCTTACACCACACATATTATCATTAATGGCTATCGTCTCTCCCACTCTTTATCTCCCTATCTTTCTGCCCCATCGTAATCTTAAGGAATTTTACCAGGATCCATCCTAGGTGCCATCCTTTTGCCTACGCACATTCCGACCCTTCCAAAATAAAACATGTCCTTCCACTGATAAGCTGATGACACACAGCTCTCCACTTAAAACCAAAGAGCAGTCTCATCTTGTCAGACTCGAGCAGCCTTGAGGACATGAAGCACAAAGGGTGGGAAGGCACAAAGCTTCTTACAGCTAGACTAAGGCCAATTTGAGGTTGTGCTATTTGGCTTCTTGGTTCCATCACAGTCATTTCCTGCATGTCCAAACTTGTCAGACCCTATGTAGTAAACCTTGGTGTGTGATTTTGATTTTCTTTTTCTGATGAGCAGGAAAAGGTAGCAGTAAAAAAGACTTTGTGGCGCACCCAGAATTCCTCTGTCAAAGATTTTGAAAGAGTCATCCATGTTTTTATCACTTTCTGCTTGGACTACTTCACTGCCATTGATTCTGGGATTAATAAATTGTCCCTGTCTTGGCTGCGACTGCAGCCAGCTGACTGACAAGAGCCCAGAGGAGAGAGATAGGTTACACCTGCTCTCATCTATTCCCTTTTCTCCACCACTGGCTGCCACTTAAGTTTTAGAATTGATTTCAAAGTTCCCCTGCTATATGGGCTGACCCCCTCCTAAATCCCGGACCCTCTAACCTGTCATTCTACCTCCAGGTCCCTCAGGTCAGCTCATTTGCGGCTGCCTGTGGGGCCATGACCTAAACCGAAGCTCAGCAATCAACAGGCCCCTCCTGCTGCAGTCACTAGACAGTGGAGCGGCATCCTGTTCCTTCTGTTCACGATGCACTCATGCATGCACATAGAGACATATTGGAAGACATATTAACATATTGCACTTTTTGGTCCTTTCATTTGATTTGTTGACAATTGGAGAAACAAAGAATAATGCCACCCTTATTCCGCCATGCTCAAGAGAATGTAACAGTGCCAAAGTACAAAGTGCACTCAGAGCAATGTTACAGCTCAGTGAATCATGAATTATCTTGACCAGCTTGGTGTCTGACCAGAATTGTAACACAACTCATCAGGGAGGAAAACTTACAAAAACAGTGTGAAGCCAAACACACACAATAGACAGGGCCAGTTCATTTTCTGCTAATACAGTTTTTCGACTCATACATTACAATGAGCTAGTGTATCGCTCAATGAGATGCAACATAAAGGGAGAAGTGCTGGCACTCTGTTCGGCTACATTCATGTCAGGTGCGAGGAGCCCTTCTGTGAATACTTTATGTTTATGCATTTTGTACTTGTGCTTTCGCATTCTCATAAGCACAACTTAACACGCTGCAAGATGGTACTGAATAATAATATAGCGTGGCTGAGAGTGCTGTGGAGACTTCTTCAGGCAGTGTGTATTTTAATGACAGCTGTAATAAGGGTATTTTAATGGCACTGTGCATTTGCAGGTATTATGCATCTTTAAAAACCTTCTGCCTTTCTCTCCCTGCATCTCTCTTCAGGTAAGACCTCAATGTTAAGTCATTATTTCTAACTGAAAAGCTCTAAGGATCTCTGCGCCCTTTTAATATTAGAGCAAAATCTCAAAGCCACCTGAACCTCGAATTTATTCATATTCCCGTCCTGTCTCATTTCCCTCCTCTCTCACATTCTTGCTTCTCAAGAAATTGCCTTTTCACAAAATAGCAAACTTAGATCGCTTGGAAAAAGCAAGGCTAGCTGTCCCTAAACTCGAAGGAGGAAGAAGCTATACAACAACTGACACAAAGTGACACATCTGCAAGAAACAACGCTGATTGACTGATTTGAAGAAAGCTGACATGGTTTCTGATATACATCTTAGTCAAACCCACAAAACCGGGTGTGGAGTAACACATGACTGGTTAACCTGAAACGTCTACTCTAAGAAGACTCAGATGTACGATGTGTAGACAGCCCCTGCCCAGTTAAATCAGATCACTGTAAACCTATTCATTATCAGCCAAACATGCAGCATGTTTTAAAATAACAATAATAAGGAATCACATTTATAAAACTCAGCCATACATGTAAGGTATAATTTACACATCAAATTTCAATTTTAAAGAGCTTTTTTTAAAGCCTTTTCCTTTTTATGTTACAAAAAATAACAATTTCAGTTTCAACAATTGGTCAGGTAGCCCTTTTCAGACATTCATTTCTTTTAATCAAGCCATCTTTTGAGCAGCATATCTGTATTTTTCTTTTTCCTTTGGCGGGAGGAATGGCCTTGTTTTAGCTGAGACTTTACTCTTGGCCTCGGATGCGGCAGCTGAATAGCAGATTGAGACTTCAAACCGCTCAAGCAAAATGGAAAATTGAACAAATGCACATTTCCATGACAACTCCATTAGCTGAAGATGATGCTCTGATGTGATGAGTGGCTCCAGAGTATTAAAAGGTTGCTTTTGTATTTATCATGCTTCACTCTTGACTTGACTTGAATGACTTTCTCAAAGTTAAGACGAAAAAGAAAAAGAAAAAGAAAAAAGGCCAGTTAACTGACCTGGGACCACCAGTATTACACTGAGAGGAGTGTCCACTGGTGTCAGACAGACTGAGCTGGAGACTGAAGATGGAGTTGGAGGCAGCAATGTGCCTGACTAATAATGCCCGCCTGCCAACAACTGCTGACTGACAGCACATTTCCGCTGCACGGGGCAGCTCGACTTGACCCTCCTCTCTCTATCAGCTTTTTCCATTGTCGGGGGTACTATCTCCTCGCTCCTTCACCTAGTTGTACGAGGAGCTGATATTAAAAAGCGACATTCAGTGCTCTCTATCGTGCGAGCGGTGCGTAGCGTATGCATAACCAGTGTGTGGTCCCCTAAGAGTGAGCGCTCCGGGGGTAGAGAGAGGGTGAACTTTACAGTTTTGCAGTTAACACACGGCACTGGTTTTAATCTGTCACCGAATAAAGGCTGTATCCTCTCAAGACTGAACAGAACTTGTGTTGTTTCCCAGCTCATGGAAACGTGAGGAGGGCTCAGTGTTGCTATGACGATAAGCGGAGTATTCCTCCTGCTTTAACAGGGTCTGCAGTGGAAAACGAAGTAAAGAAAAGTACTGAAGAGTGAGGCATGCACAGAGCAGCGCAGCTGAAATGCGCCTTGATGCAGAGTGTTGTCTGTTCAAGCCGGTGACTGCAGGGAGAGCTGTGCGCTTGTGCTGATAGACCCGGGCTTGACAAGTGAGATGCGTTAGCGGCACTGCATCACTGGCGAGGGTCGGATGAAAGTGCAGGCAGCAAAGGTGTAGCGCAATAAAATCTAAATGCTCCAAACATATCTAAAGCACGTCCGCTCAGAGCGACTCCAGCTACTGTATTCTCGTGATACAGCTATAAAAAGACTGAAACAAGATGATTGGCGTCAGGACTGAGAGATTTTTTTTACGCAAGCTCTGCTTACCAGGGTAACAAACCAAACCTGTCAAACTATCTAAAGCGTCTCGTAAAAAATCACAGCTCATTCAGTTGAAGAAGGGCCATTAATCCTGCATGTCAGCTGTGGCTGCAGCTGCTCTCAAATATACTTTACAGCGGCAATTTCCATCACTTAGAAAAACATTATTCCGGACAAAAGAAAACAATGTGGGAAGAAGGCAAATCCTGCCGGTCTTCCTCTGAAAACCAAGCTCTTTCAAACACTGACAAGCAACACAACAGCCGGGGGCAAACCTCTGCTATTCATTATCTTGACCTATGCTTGACTTGACAGAATGTAACATCACATTTCTATTTACGTTGGCGCCTCGCTGAATATTATCTTCGTTATTTGCTGCTCCCCTTTGCTTTCTCCTCTCTTGTCTTGTTCCAATCTTTGTGGTTTTTGCTCACAAACGCGGGCAAACAATGCAAAATGATGCCTGCCTTTGGTTACTTTGGGATTAAGCTCTTGGGACTTTGTCCAGACCAGTAAAAAAAAAAAGAAAAGAAAAAAAAAGAATTGTCTTCACTGGAGGGCAAAAAAAGAGAGGAAAGGCTGACATAGTTGGAATGTAAACACAAACACATAAAGAGCTGGAAAAATACAATGTTGTCCTGTTCCAAAGCACTAGAGCGAAAAAACGAAATGAAAAAACACAACATAACGGGTGGGTGGGGAGTTGCACTGCTTTGTTGTGTTAGATATCCAGAGCTTGTGTGTGTGTGTGTGTGTGTGTGTGTGTGTGTGTGTGTGTGTGTGTGTGTGTGAGAGGGGATGTGTGGGGGTGCAGGGGTGAGGATGTGGTCAGCAGAGAAACAATCTCCGTGACTCTCCTCCTGATTGCCTCGCATCTAAATTCACAGTGCCATGTCTTTTCCTGATCCACTAATCAATACTTGCCTTGTCTAACGGGCCATTGTAGCCCCCCTCCACCCTCCTCCACCTGAGTGACAACAGCCATGCCTCTTCCTGGCCATTACACGCTGTAATTGTTTCTTTATTTTCCTCCTGCTGGAGCGGAGGTGTTGCCTTCAGGTGGCCTGGTGTCAGACCTCCCAGACCCGCAGAGGGCATCAGGCCAGATCAATCAGCTCGTCTATAAAACCCCAGCACAGCAACACTCGCCCATCATCCACCAGTTACACATCTCGCTGACTAACTGGACCTTTTATCACATGAGGTACATAAATAAAGGTCAGCAAACGGGGGGCAAAAACAGAAACAATGAGCTGTCTGTCAAGGATATAGCTATATGTACTGTATATACATATTGTGCAGAGTGGCTAAATCTATAAATATACTAGAATTTCCATTTGTGTGGGATGTGGACAGCAATGGAAAGGGACATTCATGGTGGTCTTTGGTATCTGGTCTGTATAGGTTCAGAACGCTGACTTGCATTTGTTAGTGCTCCGAAAAGGAGCACTATTAATCTAAACATACTACACAAGAGGGGAAAGGAAACCTGCCGCTGGAAGTGACTAAAATACAAAGAATGGGTTGCAGTTTTTGATAAAACTGTTCACTTAAGAGTTAGAGAACCTATACTCTGCAACCTCACCAAACCGTAGAGGTAGTTACATCATGTGTGTTAGTTTGACGGTGATCTCCCTTCACAGTCTATGGTGACAACACAAGACTGGTGCAGTTAGATTCACAACATAGTTAGTCTGCAGACGGTGGTGATATTTGCAAGCTGCTGCAATAGTTAATGAAGAAGCAGATGGGCCCAGTGGATGGAACTTAACACTGTGTGAAAACACTTTCACTAACTTTGTTAATTTGTTTGTTCTCTCTGAACTTAAGACATATGTATAAGAAATAACCCACACTCTTAGATCCAGATGTTGCAGCTTAATTTGCAAACATGCAAAGAACTGAGCAACATGGCGGTCAATTGTAGATATACAGTACTCCCTTACAACTCCCTTATTTTAGTTTTACTGTTTGGGGGACTTCAAAATTGATAGTTGTATGTATGTATAAACTTTAACTAAGATCAGATCATCTGCACTACGGCAGTTTTATCGCCTGGTCTTGTAGCAGGCTGTGTGCCGCAAAACATAAACAGTGGAAAGTGGAGTTTGGTGGGTTTACCCTGCCTTCCTGTCTGCTGACATTTAGCTGCAAAAACAGAAGAGAACACTGAGGAAAAAGACAAGCGGGGAGAGCCAAGCGCCATGTCTGGGCCCAGCTAAGATCTTGATGGGCTATAGTGCTCTTGACAGGTGTGGGCCTGCAGCTCTCACCTCCCATTTGCTGTCCTGGGTTTTCCTCTTGAGCTGGATATTCCAGTTCTCTGCATCCACCTCAGCACAGTGAGCGATGGTCATGGCCACTGGGCAGAAGAGATCCAGACCCGGAGGACCATACGTCACCTCTGGGCCCAGGAGGATTTCACAGCCTTCCAGTGTTTGGACGCTGTGCACACAGTGACACACACACACACACACACACACACACACACACACACACACACACACACACACACACACACACACACACACACACACACAGATAGTTTTAAAGATACATGAAGTTATGGTCCTGCACAGGAAGCATCTCAAAAACTGTTGTTTTGGCTTGTGATGATCATCAACAGCAGACTGAGAGTAACACTTTCCAACTGAGAGTTCTCATTTATTTTCCTGTGCTCAAAGCACTTCCAGCATCATGCAATCATGTGCTCTTGCTACTTGTTAGTACCTTCTGCGTGATTTGTTTTGAATCTTTTACACCGTTCAAAATAAAAGTAAACTTTTCTCTCAAAGTCATTATTTCCTGCTGCGGGTTTCGTTGAGGTCATCAGCTCTGATCTCCATGAGTTTTTTCATATTCAAATGTTTGCACTTGCTGTCTCACAGTCACTCTTTTGCAGCATTACAAAAAAAAAAAAAAGATTTTTGAAGATTTTTTCAAGAGTTGAGGTTATTTCTACACATGCCAGCTGAAGGAATTTGCTCTGGCGCAGGTGAAAAAGTCACCGTGACTTGCTGCGGAGTCGAAATGTGCTCGTTAAAAACAGCTTAAAACAAACCGGTCTCGCTCGTGGATGGTGGCAGTTGTGGCTGTGGTTATTTCTTAGAGAAAAAAAGGGCAAATGGGATCACAACAGAGGCGATCGGCGCCTTGACAAAGCTCTCTAAGCTTGCGCCAGTCTTCACAGATCAGAGATCTGAGAGCGTTGATTTGTTAAGATTTCCTCCTCTGAATCAGAAGTGTTTTATAGCTGTCAGGGGAGCAGCAGCTTTAATGGACACTGTGCTGCACAGGGTTGAGAATGAAGAGGAATGTCTAATGGTGTAGAAGCAGATAAGTGTGGGAATTAGGTGAGGCCCAGCACATTTTGACTGTTGTAGTTTATAAGCTGGTTTTCATTATCTGATCTGATCAAATGACTTTGCAGTCATCAACAGAATTTCTAAGATTTGGAAAAGTACAAGGAGTGAGGAACATTTATGTTGTAGTCATGTGCTTTACAGACAGTATTACTATTTGAATGAACACAGCCTTGACATTCATGCAACGTTTTAAAACTGGGAAGTCCCAATTCAGAGGACCTCTGAGGACCAGTATGTTTTCCCTGCAAATATTCTTGTTGAAGAACACTTTTGAGCCATTTCCTCTCCTTTGTCAGATTCAACAGAACATGGAAAGCAGTAAATAGACTGGTTCTGATAAGTGGATGACGGCACTGCCCCTCAGCCACAACAGTGTAGAATCACTTGGCAAAAACCCACCCCTCCTCCTCGGCTGTAACTGAAACACTGACAGCACAGTTATGTGCTATTCACCTTCACCACTAGGCTCTGGCTTCTGGCAACAAAACTCTCCTTGGCTCAACTCTCTCTGCAGTGCAACGCAGCATGAACTGGCCCAGCACCACAGTGTCAGTCAATGCACACGCTATAAATATACATAAGCGGTATAAACCTCATGAAATGGTGCCCATGAACATTTCTGAATTTCTTTGTGCCATACTTTCAAACTCGGCAAATGGAACATTAAGTGGATCCTTACTGTGACGCATTTGCTGCCCACCGTACTTCTTTCATATCCCACTAGGTCCTGTTGAATAGCGCCTCTCTGAGCGCCTCCATGGTGTGGTCGTCTCTTTCATTCTCATTGCTCGCTCCCTCTAATTTTAAATGACAACAACCTCCATTTTGTTTTGGCTGAAAAGCAGATGACAGCATGTTGTACAGATTGTGTTTACACCTACCTAAGATCTGAGCACAATGCGAGCCAGACTAGCACCAGATATGGTCAGGCAGATCCCAACACATTGACACGTTTTCATATCAGCTTTGAATGCGGCCTGAGCTTTGTGGCTGCAATTTGTGTTTTGCATTCGTCTTGTGTGTCTGTGTGTGTGTGTGTCTTCACCACTTTGATCTAGAGATCTTTCTATATATCAACACCTTTTGGATGACAAGGAGAGTTAGATGGATTGGCCAGACACTAAATCCAAATGGACTTTTTCCTCTGGCAAGAGATAAAAGAGGGAATGCATTATGTACATACATTTACTCCACAGCCATAAAGCCTTGGTGCAGACCACGGATTCATAGTGATCCCTGTAACCCCCCGCATCTCTCCCCCCGTGCTCCAATTTACAGGTCAAACATTTCTGATACTTAAAGCAGAAAATAGGCTAGGCCTATAAGCAATCTAAATGCAATTCTAAAAAGCTGATAAAAGCAAACACTGTGGCTTTCCACAGCTGCAGCTTGCTCGCTCTTTCACTTATTACATTCTCTGAAGTTCAGAGGCGGCCTGTTACTTTCCATTTAAAAGAAGAAAAGAGTTGACTCGCATTGATTAATGCTGCATGGCAGCCACACCTATCATGTGTAGGGGATTGTGTCTTCTGAAGTCTCACTAAACTGCTTTTGAAAAACTGATGTCCACCCCTAAACATCTGAGGAATGAACAACTCATTTTCTCTGACCATAAGACCCTGCAAGCAGCATCTCCTTGTAGAAGAACCTCACCCTCTTGGCTACGTCTCTTAGCTCACAATCAGTTCATCTCTTATGTCAACAGCAGCTCTGCGCTCAACTGATCAGGAGAGCTCTCCATCCCTCGGCCCACAGCATCGAGCCTGATCTCACATTGAATGTAAAGTGCAGGCGAGGAGCAGATTACCTGCTCCTCAAGTAGCCCACGACTCGGCCCAAGGCCCCGGCGACCTAAAAGGAGCGGCCGCGGGAAAGTGGACTCTCAAGGCTTCCACTTGTCATCACGTTGAGGGGCTCTGTACTGCGCCATCACCAGCTCCTACACAAGCTGCATTATTTCAGATGAGCGATGAGTCACTCCTCGGGGAGCCGTGCAAAGCGGCAGACAGCCTTAATAAAGGCATGCATTAGCACGCTTCATTAGCCTCATCTTTAGTTTGCTTGTACTCTCCCACCTGTTTGTCCCACTGTGCTTCTGTCCATTTATAAGTCGAGGCAGACAACCTGTGTGGTGAGACATTAATTAAATAGGCTTTGTAATTCACAACACCCTGCAAAGATACAGGATTCAAGTGCTTATACACTTTGCACTTTGGGCATTTATCTTCAGCTGGTGTCACCCTTTCACTTAACAAAGTTTAAGTTTCAAAGCATAGGAAAATAGGAAAAACTACCTCAGTGACCCAGGACTGAAAAAAAAAGCCTGGCTATAACAAAAGCTAATCACTTTAATGAGCACTGTGCCTTGATTTTTGATATTTACCCTTTTACTATTATTATATTGAACTAACTTTGATCTGTCATTTCTACTTCTACCTCGAACTTTCCAAACTAAAACCCACTTGACTTGGAGTATAAAAACAAGGCTAATCACTTGTACACCCGACCATGTTATTTGGTCACCTGCCATTGAGAACGTCACTCAAATACTCCTGAAATAAGGCAAGTATTGTATTTGTACTAAATAACTTGAATAAGTCGTGTCCTATTGTGGTTTTTTTCTGGCTTTTGTACCACAGGTGATGACTTGCATCCAAAACAAACAAACAAACCAAAAATTTCAGATAGTTCATATAACTGCAGGGCCCAACTTTTAGTTGACAGTGAGATGTATTTTAATTATCATTACCAACATTAACGTTGAACATCATATTAATCGGAGTTTGCCAATAACGAAATTGAAGCGTGTTATGTTTCAGAGCCGCGTTCATCTCACCAGGCTGTTGATAAAACAATGAATGCATTGTAACATAAAGTGTTCAACTTGGCATCACGGCTTCACGATGTACAGCTGAAAGGGTCAGTTTGAACAGAAAATCGAAAAGATGATGACCCGACTAAAAACCGAACAAAAGCCGACTCGAAATATCCAGTTTGATCTCCATTCCTTTTTCAAGTTTTAATTACTGTTATTTCCCTTAAAACAAAGATACAACTTTAATTTATGTCATTTAATCTCGTTAATAAAACGAGCTGAGTTTATGATGGGGACCCGGAGAATTGCAAAATCAATTTTGTGAACACTTAATTTAAGACAAGATGTCTCAAGGACGGTCCAAATTTCCACAAGATTTGCTCTTAATATTCCATGGTTCTCATTATAACTTTGGCAATGCCTTGTTTTTTTTTTCCTGCTGCATCAGTGTGAAGCCAATATTGGCTCTCGCACAAAATCTAACAAGCAGCATACATCAAAACAAACAACTTCAATAAGTTCCTCCAGAAGGAAGTGTCTTTTTAGTTCTCGAGGCACTGAGAACCAGCAGAATCACACTGTGGGCATCGCTGCCTCTGTGATGTGGTCACTTCGTCCAGTCTTGTCCTTCCAAATCAAAACAGTCAAAAGGAGCGGCGGTCGTGATGTAGGTTTGGCTTCTTACACGCCACGGTCGGCCAGTGCTTTGTGTCCCTTATGCCAGCTTGAAAATGAAAATGAAAATGAAAATGAACTCGACTAGAACGCATGTGTGAGCCAGACATACCCAGATATATCTTGCTACCACGCAGTTTGTACTTTCATTTATTGTCCTCGATGATGTTAAAGCCATGACCTGATGATTATATTTTTTTATAGGTGGCAACTTTTATAAGTGGCTGCTTTCCTTATATGGTATGTGTCATGGACTGAAGGCAATACGCGCTGTGGCTCTTCAGGTTTAGCAGGTTATTGTTTTTTAAGTGGGGATACATATGAAGCTGAAAATCTGAAATTTCAAGTTTGCAAGGTAATTAAGATAATGCACGGCAATTAAGATCATGCACGGGAGCAATTTACTGTAGTCCTTGGGCAGTTTGATATGTGTTTTTTTGTGATGATTCACTCTTTTTGAGGAGTTTGCATGTTGTCTCTGTGTCTCTGTAGGTTTTCTCCAGGTACTTTATTTTCCTCCCACAGTCCAAAAAAACATGCGTGTGGCATCTCTAAAATTGCCCTGAATGTGAGAGAACTGTTCCCCCTGTGGAGCGGTCAAACTGTTCAGATCAGGATGGATCATGAATCTCAGTTTGAAGTGGGACAGTTCTTCTGAACGCACAACCATCCACCTTGGCAGGGACACTGAGTTGTACTCTGGGCGTGAAAAAAGAACAAGCATGTGTCCACCCTGAGATCTGCCAACCCGTCAGAGCCGATGGTTTCTAGCGCAGGCTGCCGCGGCCAGAAAAACAGATCAGCTGGATTGTCCACCCTGGACGCTGTGCAGAGGGGCCACACGGCCTTGTCGGGCCCGTGCTCTGGTGCACTTCTAGTGACGCACACCATGAATCTTTGATCATCATTTCAGCCCCCAAAACTCGTCTAACTGTATTGCATTTTATGAGCTCCGACTATTTTCCCTCCGCTGATATATTAAATAAAACTCAACTGAAAATGTCTAGACAACAATAAATAATACACAGACTAGCGTGTCCCAAATGTCCAACTGGGTCTTTCATACAGCTCACATATGGAAATTAGTTTCATCATTAAAAGCCCTCCCCCTTCTAGGACAAACACTGTTTCGGCCGAGGTTGAGGGATTTATCTCACAATACAAAGCGCTCATAAAACCTTGGAGGCAAAGGGAATAAGTCTGACCTCAGCAAAACCACACCTTCAAAAAGATTTAGATGAGCCTTTGAAAAAGCTCAGAAAACACATCTTTTTAAAAAGAAGCTTTAATGGGAATCCATCCCGAGAGCAGGGAAAGTAGGTTGGACAGGGATTGGGGCTGGACACTGCAGCAGGAAAGAAAGGATGTGATGCTCTGCGTGTTCCCCTGGCCTGCCATGATGGAGACAGTGATTGACAGCTTGCAAGATGACAAGCACAACAGAGCACAGGGAGAAATATGGGTGTCTATAATAAACATCACACAGGGGAGCTGGAGGGGGAAAAAAGAGAGTACTTGAAAAGCACTTCTGTGGTCCAAACCACCACCAGGTCGGACCCTGAAATATTTTGTGACATTTCAAAGGTGGAAAGACTCGGGAGAGAAAGTATAGACGCCTTGCACTGTCCCAAGAATCTATAACAGAAATAGAGAGCAGTCTTGGACCGCCTTGTAAAGACAGATGTGAGCATCGCAGGTTTACCATACATTTTAACAACACGGCGAAAAGAGATGGAAAACGCTGATCAACACAGAACACACTACACAGCAGCCCCCACTGAGAGAAAAGCAGCGGATCTACATCTTTGAGGTCAGTGAAAGCCACGTTATAACTCTTTCATAAAGAAAATGGAAGGACTGCTTCCAGAAAAAACTCCTCTTTCATGACAGCGGCTGGCTGCCTATTATTCCCGTGTCTCGGCAATCAGCGGCCATGTCATTTCCACCGCTAATGTGGACATTTCCTCCTTTCTTCTGTGACTTTGCTCAAGCAGAGCCGTGTGAATCAACAGTAACACTTCAGAGGGGGAACTAGAAGCCCTTGTGGCTCTCCGCGGGGGGGTGGGGGGGGGGGGTGGGAGCGTGCGAGCAAACCACCCCTGGAGAGGAGCTGAGTCCATCCAAGGGTCATTACCTAGCTGTGATCAGAATGCATAATGCCGGCGTTGCCTGAGATGAAAGGCCTCCGGAGACGTCTGTGACATCCATTCCGCCGTGCGTGTCTATCAGCGCGCGGCGCCCCATTCATCACTACATTCATCATCGCTTAAACAAGCTTCCCGGGTCGTGACTCTCTCCCAAAGCGGCGAGTTGTTGACGCCGGGTGGAGTACATAACTACATATTGACTGTCGGCGGAGTGGCGGGCGCGGAAAAGAGATCGGAGGAGCGGGGGTTTGACTTTGCTTCCCGCGTGAGTCCGTTGACAAAATGAAAGACTCCATTGCAGAGCACCCCCCCCCCCCCCCCCCCCCCCACACACACACACACACCACCACCAACCCTCCTCCGGGGTTGCGCAGCACGAACTTGAGTTACTCCGCAGCAGCTGGGACATCAAAGCCCAGACTACCACCTGTGAGGGGCTTCTGGAAATGAACACCCATATCGTGACATCTAGAGGACTCCTATAGGGAGTGGGAGATAGGCTGCGGCGCTCGCTGGGCCCCATCTGTCACACAGCCTGCCGGTAAACACCAGCGCATGGCCATAGGGAGGGTCACACACTTACGCTCTGTGCAAACTAGTAGCCACAAACACTCTTATTACCTGTTTACCTTCCAGCCTCTCCGGTCAAAGACCGCAGTCAAACTATGCGCAATAAAGGTCGATGCAGAACTTTTCCCCTCAAATACCACTACTAATGACATTGAGGGCAATAATAAAATCATTTTTTTGTCAATTTTTTCTGATTTTTTTTCATTAAACATTGGGATTCGTGAGACACGTGTGGATGCTTTGTTTTTGCAACACAAGGAAACACAGCTTAACACCATGGTGACAGCAGACAAAGCCAAGCATGTGGGCCACAACGGCCTCTAATAAAACTCCCAACGCAACAGTGAATGTATCCTCCCATACAGTAGCCTCTATGTGCGCAGAAGCTGAATTATCTCGTTCCTCTGTGTGTGCGTGTCACTGTTGCCCAGAACCTATTAAAAGCATATCAACTGCTGCAGCGGGAGACATGCTCCGTCGGTAACACACGTATTGTGGTTAATCCTTCAGCAGGTCCACAGAGAGACATGCAATGGTGAATCACAAATAAAAATAAATAGTCCCAACATGCACGTAACAATCCGCGTATTTTTTTTTGTGACTTACACCCCGGTGGATGCACAAATACTGATTTTACACAAATAAATGCATTTCAACCAGAATATTAGATACATTTTTCATTCAGATTTAAAACGTTAGTGCCACAGATGGAAAAGATGTTTTCAAAGGATATTCATTTGTGACGACCCTTTGTGTTTATTATCAGATTGTGAATGTGGAAGCACATACTGTATTGCAGGATCTGTTACAAGATCACCATCCTGTCATAGCGACTAAATCTTTTAATCTATCATTAAAGTTTGCTAATATTTGCACGTACAGAGCATACGATACACTGTAAAGATCCTAAAGGCTGCCTACTGTTGACGATAGAGGGAAGATAGGATGCCAGACAATAACAGTGGAGAAACAGGGGACAGTGAGAACGGAGGATGGAAAGTCAGAGGAGATGGATGATCGCAGAGGAAGGGGCTGACAGACAGACAGATGTTTGAAATGGTATTTGGGTAAACTGCGACCTCACCTTGCCTCTCCCTGATTGATCACCATGTGCATCTCCCAGGACATATTTTCAGCCACGGCTCCATGAGGCACCAGCAGACTGACCCCTGGAAAACACACACAAGCGTGTCAACATCAACAACAGCAACAGCCTGACAGCATAGGGGAAAACAAGGGCTCGGAACATGCTGCACATGCAGGGGTTACGTGAATATGTATGAGAGCTTCATTTTGAACTGTGGCATATGAAATATTATACCGTAAAGTCGACCAAACTGAGGGCGTCTGAATGAAAAAAAGGACCTATCTTCAATGTGTTGCAGCAGAAATGCGCCCGCTAAAACGTCTGCAACAGTATTGCAGCAACTCTCCCAGGTCAAAGTCACAAACTCTACTGACCCTGTGCTGTCATGCCACATCCACCCCCTGTGACAGACAGAATTCATATCTGACTTAACTCTGCCAGAGCAGAGGGCTGCTGCCTCACCATCAGCATGAAGTGCGAAAAGGTAAAGCCGTCGAAAACATATTGTCTCTTGAGCACCTTTTCTCGTTTTTGAAACAATGAGATTTTGCACTGAATCCATGTCATTCTGACTGGTTCTTCTCCCTTTGGACTGGCTGTAATTGGACTGATTGGCTTTGGTTGAACTCTGACCCCACATATCTGCTCTGTGAATGATAGCAAGCTTCTTTTTTTTAAACTTTCTGTTCACTTTTACATAATGTCCTCTGCTGGAGAATTAATGCTTCATAATGAAGAGTGGTTTTCACACACCTCTGAAGCAGCAGTCATTGGTCCATATGGAGTTGTAATGACAGTTTAGCAAGACTTCTTAAGATTCTTAGATTTCTTCTGTGAGTTTATTTCTCATACCTTCCTGTATCCACCTAACACACAAACCCCTTCATCATGTGCATGTGTTTACTGGAATGCCACCTTGTCACATCTATCCAATAGTATAGTATCATGGTACTGTAAGCGTAAATACAATTCCATCTTTCAGTAAAACCGTCAGCTCTGTGGTTGCAAGTGCCCTCTGGGCTGCTGTAATGAGCAAAGCACCATCTCCCCATTACAATCAGATTTTGCACATTCATCAGTTCGAACAGATCGTCCAGTAGCTGAACATCATAGTGGTGTTCGTGTAGCCACTGCTTGGGGCAGACCAGAGGCCCCCCACAGGCGAAAATCAATCTGCAGGATCTACGCAACAAAACATTTGGTTTTAATTCGTACATGTCATGCATGAGGTAAAAGATTTCTCTGACTCAGCTATCAAGTTAACAAGTTAGCTCCCGTGCTTGATATTTCCCTTTCAGTGCATTTTAAAATCGAAAATGGCAAAGAAACTCACAAATAAGAAATCCAGCGGTCACTTTGACTGCCATATTAGTCAACTCACTGGTTAAACATAGACACCATGTTTCCAAAATTCAATCAGAATCAAAGAAACATATATAATACAAAACAGTTTTGGTCTCTATGGCCATTTTCAATTAAAAAAAAAAAATCCTTTAATCATACCACAATGGGGTTATTTCAGGCACTGTGACCTTTGGGTTTTAAATCCAGGTCCTTAACCATTAGATCACAGCTGACCGTTGTTCCCTGTGACAGCTTTACAGAGGGTAAAGTTATTATTTCGTTGATATATAAAATTGTTATCGACACCATAATAACTTCCACAGTAATTGTGGAATGGCAAAAATAGGCTCACAGACAGATCTTAATAGATTTTACAGAGGAACAGACAAAAAGAGAATCCATAAGCCCGCGTGGGAACAATTGGATTCAGAGCACAGATCTGAACTGATGTTTTATTTCATTTTGGTCGTGAACCCACTTTTTGCGACACCACCTAGATGAATTAAAACAGTCTATTTATTTTGATCTGCCAACCTGAACCGCTCGCTACACATCTGATTGCACATTTACTTTCAAGAAACAAGTGGAGACTGGTGCGGAGCCACAGCCACATTGCAACCGCTGCCTGACACTATTCATCTGCTTGTGCATGAATATAAAGGCATTCACTCTGAGGAGAGGAGGTTATAAAAAAAGCCCTGCTTTACAAGTAAAAGGTTCACAGGAGCAGAGTGGGAGATGACAGATAAAGCTGGGTTTTGGCAGCTGTGTTGAAAGTGAATATTCCGTATAACATCGGCTGCCGTTGAACACTTTGTTTTCATTACAGATTCGGCATGAAGAAGATGGCTGTGAAGATTTATAGCCGATAATAAGTCAAATATTAGAGAAAAAATCATGTTTGTTCAACTTCTTGCACTACTTTGAGGGTCAAATCAGCCAAATGACAATAATAACCGTACATTTTATTGTATTTGAAGTCCCTATGGCCGTTGTGCAGTTTCAAGGCATTAACAAACAAAGGAAGAAAACATCACACCTACGAAAAAGCAAAAGAAAACCATGCTCATCAGTTCTGTTTAAAGTAACGTGTTTCCTCCACAATGAACGTTGACTGTTGCTTAAGGCAGCAATTCAGTTATGTAAATCCCGTCTTGCGAGATGGGTGAGGCCAAACAGTGTGGGTTCGACCTCCCTTTCAATGGTACCACTGAAGCCAAGGCTAGTGAGCTGCACCAACAAAAGTTGTTGATGTTTTTAAGAAGTGCCAGGGCAAAGTGTTGTTTCTGAGCCGTATCGTATGTTTTGCAGCCACGGAGGAAAACAAATCCCAAGTATCCATGGTAAAGACACCTCTGCCCCGCCAGTGTCATGGAGGCCCAAGGGCACCATGACAAAAAAAGAAAGCAGACGGAAAAAAAAACTGGGAAATTAGTGTCCAAAGAATTATTCTCACCACGCCATTCATTAGTGAAAATGTGGATTTCAAGGTAACTCGACCAGATTTCACCCATGTTTCATTTTTATGCATCTATAATAAAAGTCAGACTGGCTTCATCAAATTACTGCTCAGCAGAGCTGCGACTATCACAAATTTGAAATTACATGAGGCATTATGACTTTTTCATTGTGAGGTTTGCTTAATTCCACAAACTGTTATAGCTTCCTTTACGCACTGATCTAAGTTGTCACAGCACTGTTTTCACTCCTTAAGTACTCTTTTTCTAGCTCTGAAGAATCTTCCCGCAGTCAAGCAATTTTGAGCCATAAAAGATAAAAGTGTGCATGCGGAATTAAGGCCAACGGTGAAAGAGGCGTGAGGACATTTAAAAGTTGTTGCAAAGGGCGACGGCCATTTGGTTCCATATGAAGAAATGGAGGGCAGCATGTGGCTTGTGTTAGCGAATACCCGTGCAGACTGTGCCAGTCAGTGGACGGCAATGGCTCCTGCAGGAAGACGTCCGCAGGAGGACGCTCTCACTTCACCTCTGCGTGTCAGCTCGGTGCCACCTCCACGCACAGCAGGACCCCTGGAGGAGGGGGTGGGGTGTGTGTGTGTGTGTGGGGGGGCCTGTAAGTGGCGACCCGGCGACACCTGACACGGTCCGAGCAAACTCCTCAGCTTGCTCCGTTTGCGTTGGCGGGACACCGTGACAGTGTGACCCCTGTTTGCCTGAGAGAGCCGCAGAGGATGAGGAGGAATAACAAACAGCTACCTGCCTTGGCAACGGCACTGATGGATCTTAGCAACAGCTTATCACACGTGATGTCGACAGAGAGTGTACATTAACTGCAGCAAGCTTCAGCCTTGACAAGCTCAGTTGTTCTTGTGACTAGTTTTTCTCAGCACACTCATTTCTTTTTCTTGTTTTTTTTTTACCTTTGTTGTTCTTTTGAAGGTTTTGGAGCAAAAATGTCATTATCTACATAGAAGTTATTTGTGGTCTTTATTAGGCGACGGCGTTGTGTAGACATGAATGTGTATTTACATGTTAGCCTCAAACCAGATTCGATCAGATGACTAAAGCTGCTAACCAAACCTAAATCTGAATTTAGTGTTATACTCATCAACAGAGAGAGCGGTAATATTCTCGTCACCTCCTCCCAAAGGAAGCAGACATTATTGCTCTGAAGTAATATGATGCATATATTGGTATTTGAAAGCAAACACAAAATCAAAGAAGAAGATAACAAGAAAAAGAGATGGCTGGGGATGTCACAAATGAAATGCCGTGAGGAATGTGCCTGTGAGTGGTACCGCTTAAAATTTTGGCTTTGTGTCATTGACAGCCATCAGCTATCAGCTTCATGCTTCATGCGTGTTACTGTACTGAGACCTGTTAAGAAAGTCAAGTTGATTTGGCTGCTGTAGAAGGCACATAGTTGTTCATCTATTATCAGTGGTTTAAAAAACCACTTTAGCTCATTTATTGACAATCATCATTTGTATTCCATCTTCACAAGGTATTTCAGAGCTTGTCGGCTTTGCCATCAATATCAGATATCTGGATTGAGTGGCCACATGTCCTCTGAAGAGGCTGATATATCCAGTGAGTAAGTGGAGGTAAAACAATGAGCATCCTGACAGACAGATCTCATATTTTATCCCCTTGGTATGAGACTCTGAAAAACACCAGGGGCGTATTTGGAAAACAGAAATACGATATGTAATCCCGAGCACAATTAGCATTCTGAACAACCCTGCAGAAAAGCTGCAAATCATACTTTGTGATTGCCTATTTAATGGTCCCTTTGTTTTGCTTATGCTATTGATTGTTGTATTCTCTGATTATTGTCCTGTCAACAAACTGCGTTTCATCATTGACCACGATGTCTTTATGCATCGGAGGGTGAAAGAAGATGTTCTGCTTTGTCTGAATGCAGCGATGAGGCAATACCCTGCTCTAGTCTACTCACAGCCCGCTCCTTTTGGGAGGGGACGTAGACGTGCAACATTTTCTCGAGCACAGTGGCTGGGACCGATCCCTAAGTGTGCACCAATAAAAACCGAGGCTGTGCTTCCTCAGTCAGCCTGTGTTTACTTCCTGTGCAGCTCACCGGTGTTTGGCACCACCAGGCGTCCTCCCAGGTGGCCGAATACGCCGGTGGTCGTCAGCTGCTCGTTGCCGGTGCTGAAGGGTCCGTTGAGCATGAGCAGACCCTTCTTGCGCCTGTCGGCGGTGCTGCAGAAGTCCCGGTTCAGCTCCCGTGGGAAGGTCTCAGAGGGGGCCTTGGCGTGGAATTCCGCCCGTTCGGCCACACCTAGTGAAACCATAAAGGAGCTCTGAACTTTGACCTTGATGTCTGGCAGGGGGTCAAAGAGCTCTTTGTCTGCGCTGTCCTGGAAGCAGAGCGGAGTACTGTACGTCCGTCCCACTGTTAAGTCAGGCTGCATCGAGGAGTTGAGAAGCAGTGGGTTTCCTACGGAGATGGAGAGATAGCACAGCCACACAGTCACCTCAGAGCTCCGCACACATAGGACATTCTGTTGGGAGCATGTTGCCTTAATGAATCAAAGCCCCAACCTCTGTGTTTCCTCAACTGCACTCGTGGGATAATGAAATTCACTGTTGTCCCAGATACAGCTAAATAAGGTCAAGATTGTGTTTTCTTTGCTGTTTTTTTTTTTTTTGACATTTTCA
The DNA here is from genome assembly GCA_029224185.1 of Karalla daura. Lineage (NCBI taxonomy): Eukaryota > Metazoa > Chordata > Actinopteri > Chaetodontiformes > Leiognathidae > Karalla > Karalla daura. The sequence goes on from CM055192.1 coordinate 2,932,174, forward strand.
GATTTACCAGAGCTCTTTAACTTTTCATGACGAGGAAAAGATAAAAGAACAGTGTGGGGTTGGATTGAATGGAGATGGATTGAATATTACCACGGAGATTTTTGCCAGCAGCATAATAGAATAGAAAACTGTGCTGTACAAGAGAGGGACAGAGCAGATTTGAGATTAAAATCACATTTAATCTGCGAAAAGTTACTAAAAACTGTTACACCCATGTCCTCAGGTAACCACACCAAAGTTCAACCCAGGTTTGAGGGTCACATCTCTGGACTCCTATTCTGTATTCCTCCTGCAATATCCTGCAGCTGACCGGTGGAGCTCCAGCGCCGATTAAAACAACATGTCTGGGCAGGCGACCAGTGCAGCACAGGTACGGGAGCGCAACCTCGGCAAAAGGTCCAGGGCTGGGAGCCACGGTCGGGGCGTTAGATTTAATTACCGAGCGCACACACAGCTTGATCTCCATAATCCATCTGCTGGAGTCAGCTCCTCTGGACACAGAGTCGTCCTCCTGAAGGACAGGAGGGAGGGCCAGAAGGGGTGGAGGTGAGCGCTCTGTAAATGAGGGGAGTCCTTCAGCTCCCAGTATGGCCCCGGCAGCCTGCGGAGGGGTGTCTTCATCTGTGGCCATTAAATGTGACGATGCTGGCAAACGGAGCGAGGGGCGCAGCGCATCGATCTGGCAGCCTCAGACATGTGGTGCCCCTGGACGAGCCGTGCCAAGATAACGGCGAAGTCACTGAGTCCTTGCTGCCCAGCTGTTGCCTGTTGCAAGGCAGGAGGCTAATGTTGTTTTATTTTTAGGGAAATTGTTAATTACAAGGGGGTGGAATTTGTGATTAGCTTTACAGGGGGAGTTTGTCTCACTTGCACTTCTTAACTGAACTTTTTCACTTTTTGTTTAGGTTGCTCCAAATGAACCGCTATAATATAGAATGTACTCACATTTTAATAACTACACAGTCATTCCTATTCAAAATAAAGTGAATTAGGGTGAAAAGGCCACATCTAATCAGTATGTCCATGATGCTTGTCTTGATTAGTCAATTCATCATTAAGTTTAACTAAACTTTTAATTAAAAGTTTGATGTGCAAGGAGAGAAAAAACAAACAGCCATATAACGCTAGATTCCTTCTAATGATCCTTGCGATGTTTTCTATTCATCTTTCATGCTAATTGATAAATAAATATATACATATTTTTAAACTTTAAAGGAACTTTAAAGTTTTAACTATACAATGACAACATCAACAACATGAATCACTTGCTTTGTTTTAATTTTCTGCGCTCTGAGAGAGGGCAACCGTAATTTTGTAATTGTAGGTTTGCAAATGGAACCTGCTCTATAAACTGAGTAAGGGGACATGCAAATCACTGTAAATGCCAGGAAAACCTTCCAAGCAGCAAGGTTTTATCTTCATTTCATGCTTTTTTTTTTTTCTAGCCAACCTTTATTGAACCTGCACCAGAGGTGACCCAATCCAGATGTGAAAAAGCGTAACACTTTAAGGTATTCCTACTACAATAACGTGTCATGAAAAATAGAAAGATGTTTGCCATCTTTAAAAAGCCTGGTAGCGATGGTGATCCTGCAGGCGACTGCGTAGATATCCTAGCTCTGGGTCAGAGCTGTGGCCCAGTGGACACTACCCCTCTGCTGCTGACATTCGATCACTGCGAAATTTTCTCGCCTCCGGTCGAGTGGAGAATGATCTGATTATCGCTTGAGTGTGCATCTTTAAGAATGGCGCGGCGAAAATGGAATGGCAGTGGTGAGATGAGAGAAGTTAATGAAATGTACCTCAGGTTGAATACCTTGAGGGATAGGTTTGGAATTGGGCCTCTGATTAAAAATCACTCAGAAGGAGAAGTAATGCGGAAAGACAGGGTCAGGTCCAAAGACTCATTCAGCACACCGCCTTGCAGCCCCTCTGCCAGCACAGAGCCATCCCAAATCATTTAAGAACTTCTTCAAGAATTTAAGAGCTTTCTTTTTGTGATTATTAGGCATAAAAAGTATACTGATTTGCAATTAAACACACATTTTAGAGGCGTGTTCCAGCTTCAGGGGAAGTGTTTAATTTTGTGTTTAAATTTCCGCCATGTTAATGACAAGGACGGTAAAATGTTAACAATGCCATCGAGCAAGGAGGCGGCGGACATAAAATGGCATCCACGATCTTCCTCCAAAACAAACTGGAGCTGCGGAGAGAGTTCCACATTTCATGGGGAGCCTCTGAAAAGGGCTGAAAATGGAAGAGGAGTGATTGTGGCCGGCGGAGGGCACAGCAGGCAGGCTGCGGGGAGAGCTGGCCTATTTAAATAGGATTGATGACCTGCTGAATGTAGACCCGGCCCGTATCACCTCGCAGCCCCTCCGCTTTCCCCGTGCCCTTCTTACGGCGTGACGAGGGGCGGGGGCGGGGGCCTGAGCCACTCCCGGGCCTTACGGGGGCCGGGGCCACAGCGTGGGCTCTGGCACATCCCCTCGCGGCGCCGTCAACGCCCCGGTGACGATTGATCACCCTTCACCACGACGCCCATCAGTCCCGCTAACCCAGAAGTGTCCACCACAGTAATGCGAATGGCTGTGGCCGACGCTGACCGGGGGGGGGGCTGACTGTCGCCACGAGTTACCGCTGCAGAATGAAGAATGGAGCGGCGTTCACTGTCACACAGCCCTCGCATTCATCCTTCGGGGGCTCGATCGCGGCTAGTCCGATGGAGGAGATGATGGTCAAATGTGTGGTATAAGTGGTAGTATAAGGGAGGTAGAAATGCCCTGTGGAGCTGCTCGATGCGAACAAATGCCATGGATGGGCAGGATTGGCGACACAGCCCATTGGCCTTGCACCGATCGGTGTGTGTGTGGGTTTGGGGGGGCTGACGGGCGCCCTGCCTCTTACCTTGCCTGGTGGTCTTGAAGTTGAAGGACTGGAAGCCGCCGGCGAGCGCGGACGAGTCGATGACGTCCACGCCGTAGTCGCTGTGGTTCTTCCTGTACAGCATGACGGCCACCACCAGGATGGCCACGGCGATGATGCCGGCGCCGAGGCCCGAATACAGCGCCACGTCGTTGGAGCTGTCCATACCTGAGGCACATGAGACACGTGGGGGAAAGGAGCGTTAGTGTGCTGCTCCTGTCAAAGCTGCGGTATGCCTGCGTAAACCAATAAAGACCTTGGCAAACAGGTGAAGAGAAAAGCCTATTTTCAGAGCACCAATTCGCGGTAATCACACTTGTATGTCTTTAAAATGTACACACTGGACCTCTTGACTGCACTTTATGAATGTCATTCTCCTTTTTCTTTCTCTTTAAGAGAAAGAAGCCTATCCGTTACGGATAGATTGCAAGACGGTCAATACGAAAAGTAAGGAGGGAATGTTGAGTTCTGCTGATCAATCAGCACAGTTAAAATGAATGAATGAAGCGCTGCGTTTGTGTTGGAGAATGTTGAGGGAAGGATAGGCAGTGAAAACTAGCGGTATGTAAAAATTGATTTTTCCGTCATTGTTCCAGCACCAGACTGTTCTCTTTTCTTGTTGTTGTTTGTGGAGATGAAGGCTGCAATGCGAAAAAAGTGAAAAGACTTTTTAAGTGTTGCCCATAAAAGAGCCGAGCCTTTGTTCCAACTAATAAAGACCCAGAAACGGTGAGGAGGGGATGAAGAAAAAGCAGCGGAGACAATGCTGTTGTTATAAAGACATTCAAGGTCAACCACAGGCAAGAGCTACACAACGTGCTACACTGGCTGCTGCGTGGATAGGATGAAAGAGGTAAGATGGAGCAGACCATCTGTCTTATCGCTTTATGCTACATTATGCACCACGGATAGGAATAAATGAAAGTGTCCAGTCGTTACCCTAAACTACAACGTATCATTCCCAAGCTGCTATCGTGGAGGGTGATTAGCCCGACTGCCTTCAGATCCACGGTCTACATCAAACTGCCGAGTGGATGGATGTCTCACAGCGCCCAGAGATCCTCCAGCTCCTGTCAATGCAAGGGCCAACCTGAAGTGATTTTGAGCATCGCTCGCTAAGAACCTCCTCGGCGCACCTTCACCGCCAAACCCTTCCCTCGCGCCTGCGAAAAAGGCAGCGGGCGTGCAACTCCTCTAATGTGGCAGGCGAATAAAAGCAGTCAATCCAGCATCTGACAATCACTTAGTCGGGCTGACTCCCGTGATTGAAAGCAGCCGAGGGAACGTGAGGACAGCGCTGTAAATTGGTCAAATTAGCTCGTTTGCAATGATTACAACCCATTAATCCTCCACAACATAGCACATGTTCACTTGTCACAACCAATATATCTCCTGGCTCAAAGTGGAAGCACAGCTGTGATGTCACGGCTGTCATAAAGGTCGGCCACTGAATAATGACATGAATGTGTAATGAGCACTTTCTGGGTTAAAACAGGAGTTGCCCGGATCAATGTGAATAAGGGCCGGCAATTTTGTTGTTTTGTTTTTTGTTTCCTGCATATTCGCTGAGGGAATTTCAAGTCCTGTCACTTCATTTTTGGCTGAAACTTAAGATATATATCATCTATTTGCCCATGGATTCTGAGCATAACATATTAGTAGCTGGTGGGGATAGTTGAAGATGAAAGAAATCCACAGAGGAAGACTCACTTTGAGGTTTAACGTCATGAAGCAGCTTTCGATCTGCAAAGACAGAGAGATAGAATGAGACAAAGTGGAGAGAAAGTGGTGATTAAAGTCGGAGCCTCTGTGAAGTGACTAACAACTTTGGTCTCAGATCCAGCAACCTGAGCAGAGAGAAGCTCTCCTGCTGACTGTACAGTATCTGATAATGGCTGGGCAGGCATCATTACTGTCCTCATATCACCATAGATAAAAGTGGAGAAGCGCAAACTGCTTGAAGGCTTGGAAATACCACAGAGTGGGGTGATAATCTAAAAAGAAAGTTTAAGAGATATTATATTTCTACCAGGCTCATACGCACATCAGAAATAGGGCTGAACAATGTGACAAAGAAAATAGGTTATATTCTTCATATTTTCTTCAAATTTCACTCCAAAACAGTCCTTCAAATAAGAACCATATACCACTACTGACATAACTACACACTGCTACTCCCTGTTATAGTCATCTGAAATTGTATCTCCTTGCTCTCCTTGTGAGCTAGCTAAGATAGTTGTGCAGAGTGTAGCCTTGAATCTGGCAGCCGATGGAAAATGACCAATCCTGAGCTGAGAACAGCCTCTGAGACAGACAGGGGTCAGTTTGGTAACATGAAATGCAGTGCCAAAGTGATTCATCGTACAGTAGCTCGGAACAACTTGTGGGGACAACAAAAGCAGGCTAGGCTGGCAGCGGAGAGGGTCAAGGTGGCAGACTAGCAAAGGCAGAATATCCGCGAGATGTTTTAAGTATATCCCAAACTAGACTTGCATAATGCTACTAGTTGACAAAAGAATGGCAACGGAGAGACCAGACGCACAAAAAAACAGACGCACCGCTGTTTTTTATTCTTGTTCTTTCACTCTCTCTGGACATTTATCTGCTTATCTGCACAGACATCTTCCACAGTGCAAAAAATGTTGTTTTTTTGCACAGCCTGTAATCATCTTTAACTCATACTTGAATGTATTTAAATGAAATGAAAATGTTTGCAAAAGTTAAAAACGCACTGTTAATGACACCATCAGCAGTGCTTAACTGTGGCTGCTAAGTGGAGCGTGTATGGCACACAGGTTGAGGTCAAATGTGAGGTCTTTTTTTCCTTTTACAGAGTGAAATAAGCCAACATTGTCCTCGTGAATTTCCTGAATGCCCTAGGAAAAGTCTCGGTGCTCCCATTCATCTACTCTTCATCAACATTTTAAGCACTGTGCCACCGGGCCATTTACAAAAACAAACACTTGACTATAGATGAGGAACAAAAAATATTCCAATCAAATCTCCATTCCCACAGCCTGTTTCAGCCAAAATAACTTCAAAGCGTAAGCATCAATCAAAGGCTCATATCATATAGCTTTTATACGCCAAGGCTGTTATTCAGATCATAACGAGCATATTTACCATAACACGGCTTGCATTTGAAGAAAAAGGACATGAAGTGAAACTTGAGAATGATGTAGTAAGCCCGCCATACGTTTAACAATTCATTCTTTACAATCAGGCCACGTTGCAAATATTTTAAATTAAGGCAGCGCGATGAGACTAATGCACAACATCTGCGAGCGGATGAAGAGTCTCAGCCCACGTCGGAGCGAGAGAGAAAAAAAACACGGCCCATCATTGTCACAGATTATAATTATGCAGGATACAGGATACACGTGTCATAGCGACGAGCGTATGTGTATCTGGGGCTGTCTGTCACTGTCAGGAGACACTTCAGACACTATAATAACGATTCATGGTCAAAGAAAGTTCCTATATAGAATCGAATTGACACAGCGTCTATATTGTCATCCTATACCCCCACTAGATCTCCACTGTGAGTCTAGATCTCTCCTATTTTTTTTTTTACGATGCCTGGTTGTGAAGGATCTGAGGGCTCCTCACTGTCCCACATTCATATCTACACTGCTTTTTAGATTTCACTTCCAGCCATGGCACTGCAGCTTTTATCTGATAATTCTCATGGAGATAGGCCGGCTGACAGACAAGGCTTACATTTTCTGTCATGGCCGCTCCTGATAAATTTCTCACCAACAGCTTTGATATGGGAAAATCTGCATGGATCAACATGTATCTCCAATTCTAGCTGCATTTTCCAGCATTGTGTAACATAAATTACTGGAAGGAAAACACTATTCAGAAATGGGATGTCTGACAGACACCAAGTTGAAAAGCAGGGCTACATGTGTCGAGTCATTGAAATAATACTTAGTAACATGAATTATTATTATTATTGCTTCTATAACAACAATAAAAACAAATCCCGAGGGAAGTGGATTTTCTTTAATTCTTAAGAGGCTGGTTACTTGTCCGCCAGCTGCAACAACTACAGTTTGAATACCTGGAGCTGGTCAGGCTCAGGTGCAGAGGACGGACCGGAGGAGCGGGTGAAGGCAGACCCAGCTGGCACAGGTGCATTGTGGGTATCACTGTGCACTCTCTTTTCAGGGGGGGTGCAAACCGATACACACACATACACACATGCAAACAAAGACGGGCGACCAGAGAGCAGTCTGGCTGCTTCTTGCAGCACTCGTACATGTTATGTCTGTTCCTGCAACACCGATTTATATAGGAGTGAAAAAAAAAATGAATGCATGTCTAGAACCAGCTGAAGCATGTGCGGGAGCCGCCAGTCAGTATTGGTGCCACAAAGCCTCCAGGCCAGTGAGGGAAGATACATTTTCATCCTACTTTCTCAACCTCTTTACACCTAAGTGGTGTCAGAAAGATCTATTGGAGCCTATATCTACCCTATCTCAACCCTAACCCTAATGGACACACCACCAGTGACAGAATTAACATTTAACGGAATTAACCTAAAATAAGAGGTGTGGAAAGGAAGAAATTTATGTGAACCTCACAGCAAATTAAAATATGTATCTAGTAATCCGCTAATAAAATGGCACCAGAGCTTTGACACAGAAGTACACTGTTCAGCCCTATACTGTTGTGCTTAAGAACAACGCACACAGAGGAATCTAAACAGGGATACATGTGCAAACACTGCAACATTTCATAACAAATGTCACTCATCAGTCAAGAGGGAACGTCTGCAGTCTGTGACAGACTCAGTATGACACACAGTATGTCACGTGAGCAGCACACGGGAAAAACGAGCGGTGGCATTACCATGCACTAGACATCTGTGCCAATCCACACTGTGCTTTGTGTTTACGCCACGTGCAGATGATGACTAGTCGCGTTGTAGTGAGCGCATATGTGGAGATGATAATGAGAGGAAAATGACAGCGCGGGCGACGGTGGGAGAGAGGAGGGCCTTACTCTGGGTGCACAGTCCGTCCGTGCAGTTCTCTGTGGCCTCGCTGCTCCCTTCGCACATCTTGCCCCGGTGTCTGGGCGCTGGGGAGTTGCACTCCCGGTTGCGCTGCCTCTCACACTGGCTGCTGCACGCCGTCCACTCGCTCCACTCGTCCCAGCCTCCGTCAACTGCAACGGGAGGACAGAGGTTCACACATACACAGCATGTGTCTGCAAACTAGAAAAGCAACACAAGAATTCAATTTGCCTCACATGGGGTGAAAAGGGGTCTCAAGTTTATCACAGGAAACACACGCCATTCGCTGTCTCATCCGCACCCAGAGGCTAATGTATCGTCTCCAATCAACCTTAATGTTTTTGGTCGGTGACGCGGACTCCCGGCCTCCTTGCTGTGAGGTGACAGTGCTGACGTTTACGGCATTTATGCCTGCACTCATCTCAGCGGCCGCAGCCACCGTCGCTAATGCTATGTTTACACGCGTTAAACGTCAGCGCGCGCAAGCACTGGGTGCGACGCGGAGCGTGAGGTGATGCGCGGATACCGCTTGAGAGCCGTCTTCTCCCCATTAACCCCCGCGCCTTGCTTGCTTAATGGGATTTTATGCCAGGCTATGAAACTAAGACAGCCCGGCACATGCTAATAGCAGGGATTTCACCGACATGCTCTGTCATCTGATCAAGGAGGGAGTTCATCATGCTTAGCTTCACAAATAAAACCATATGGTGCCTGAAGATTCTCTGGCAGCAGGTGCGACGCCGGTGAAACAGTGCGTGGGCAGGGGGGGAGAAGGTGATCTTCCTCCGCCGCGTTCCATGGTCCCTACCTACGCTAGGCATCGGTTTGCGGTTTCTCGGCGGCTACTTGAAATGCAAATGATGTGTTTGCATGATGTTAAGAGAATGCCGAGTGCCTCTCAGGCTGGCTGCAGCCTTTGCGGAGCGCAGGCATACGTATTGTTTCTCCCGATGGTTCTCCCCTATGACTTGTTGCTGTGATTCTGCTGAGTGAGCTCATCTGCTCACTGGTAAACAAACACATGCAGTCTGACAAAGTGTAAGGACTGCGGAATCACTTCACGCCAATGCGTGCTTTAAGCTGCCGACTGCCTTCCTATCCACAGTCTCAAACTCTTCAAGCAGCATATCCTCATTAATTTGTTCTGGTTACGTTTCCAGCAGGCGTTATTTGTTGCGCTTTTGTTTTGTCTTGGTTCGGTGGATAGCACGTCACAGACCGATGCTGAATGCCCCAACCGGAGCAGCACTGAACACCCTGCAGGACATCCACACCGGGCAGTGCTCCACCAGAGCCAGGAAAATTATTAAGGACATTCACCGCCTTCACAACAAGCTCTTTCAGTGGGTGCCCTCTGGCAAGCGCCCCTGCTCCTGCATGGCCGCGGCTGAGGAAGAACTTCTCCCCCCAGGCAATGAGAATTTCAAGCTCAACACACATCGATCGCATACCATCCAACAAATTCTAGCCCAAATACCAGCATTCACGCAAATCCCTCAATGTGAGGGTATTTTGTACATTTTGCAACTGGACTAAATTTTATACCTCATTTGATAATATACGGAATGATATTTTATCAAAAGGGAATGTCATTGATTCATCGCTAGTCTGGTCCCAAAACAAGACTGTGCAGTCTGTTTTTGACTGTTTTCTCTGTATAACTGACTAAGTACTGTGAGCTGTGAGATAAAAACGCTTACTGAGCGTTATATGGATCCATCCCATTGAGAGGTCATCATAGGTTGAGGTATGTATGAATAAGTAAATGGTCTGGTTCTTATAAAGCACCATGCTCGTCTTCATGACCACTCAAAGTGCTTTGTCGCATTCACACCCATTCACAAAGTGATGACAGAGGCTACCCCACACAGTCTATCCACTTTAACGATTCACACCTGACAACACGGCATTGGAGGTTCAGTAACCCCTTGCTGAGTATACTTTGACATGCAGACTGCACAAGGCTGGGATTGAGCCACCCATGAAATAACAAGATAACGACACAAAAATATATAGATATAGTGCACAATATATAGGTTTAGTTTAATTGAAGCTGAGTCATTTTCTAAAATTGTAAACTGAGCACTGTAGTTTTTAACCAAATGGATCAAATGCAGCGCAGGACTCCTGTCTTTTAGTCTGAGGATACAATCTGGAAATGGTAATAGAGAATCAAATCGAATGAAATCAAATTTTATTCATATGGCACTTTTCATGCAAAAAAGCTTCACAAAGTGCCTCATGGGGGCTAAAAGCAGCAAAGAAAAAAACCCAACCCACTCACCCCCACAAATACACACAGAAACGCAGAGACATACAGATACCCACACACACTAGCTGTCAGTAAAGATACACGGCCAGGCACTGAGACCTCCTATTTATGGTTTGCTTTACTGGGACAGAGTCTCAGATTTCATGCTAATACAATAAACATAAAATCAGTAACGAAAGTTTGCACTGAGCACAGCTCACAATGGATAAACCAAACACTGGCTTGGAGGGTCTTCTCCATACTTGGAGAAAAAGAAAAAGATCAACCTCACTTCTAGATGTGACTAAATCCTACACACTTGCCCTTTAAATTTTAATTGTAATTAAAAACGTAATCTCCAATAATCCTATTTAAATTAGCCCTTCTCACTGTGAGAGATGACAGCATCCGATACATGTGGGAGCCTAAGAATACTTTATTGCCACCTAATTAGGTGCAGATATCATTGCCACAAATGTAAAACAATGGGGCTTTATAGTGAACTATCGCTGTTGATTTAATTTGATTTTTTCTCTGCCTTAATCAAGCCTTCAACCCAGCCTCTGCCACAGGAGTTTAATTCCCAGCCGTTTTGCCTCCTCTCTCTCTCTTTTTTCCTCACAGCTTCTTGTTAAGTGTCTGTCTGCCTCATGGTGGTGCAGCCTCTGACCTGCTCCGTCCATCTGCACTCTGCCTGCACACACACACACACACACACACACACACACACACACACACACACACACACACACACACACACACACACACACACACACACACACACACCATCATTAAGACGACGCTCTGGGCTGTGTTGTCAGAGTCGGACGTAGCTTGTCAATCAGCGGCTCAGGCAGCTGGGTTCACGGCGGCCTACGCGCCTGTCCCCTCTCCGCATCTCCCTCCTCCCACGAAGACGCGCGGCTCGACCCAGACAACGGGCCGACACCTGCCGCCCTCCCTCCTCCCCTCCCTCCCTCCGCGCCGCACGCGCTTCATTCCCCCAGGGCCTCCAGGCCATGGTGGCGGCAGCGCAGGTGCTGTCACTTACGCTTAAATTAGCCAATTCTTTTTCCTCGTTGCTCCTCACTTTTTTTTTTTTTTTTTTACTATTTGTTATCGTTCACGTGACCTCAAGTGAGCATCAATCAAACACATCTCCAGCCCCCGTCTTTCCCACGGCACACGTTTAAGGTTGACGGCATTAATTGGCAGGGAGCGACAGCTGGTTGAAAACTTCAATGGCCAAACATCAGTCAACGTCCGGGAGTTGCAGGTTTCTTGGACTAGTCAAAAAGAGAGCGGTGAGAAGACAGACATGGCCGCACTTTCAAAAGCAAAAGCAGACTCATTGTTATCGATCCCTCATCACAGCATCAGTTTTTCCTTTACAGAAATCTTAGGTGGCTGATGTCACATCGTAGCCGACCTTTACAGAAGGTAGTTCTAGACAAATAAAAAGCTAGATGAGAAAATGACTCCTACGCACCTTTATTGATGAATGCAATGGAAACACAACACTTGACAGCTTAGCACAAGCCATCTCATCGCAAAATACTTTGAAGGTGGTAGCCGCCATTGAGTTGGAGACAATTTTGATAAGAAAGAAAGAAGGCCGCGTTTCTCTGGATATTGCTCTTGGATTGCTCACCACACAGTAGGGGATGCCTGCATTCCTGCTGATAATCTATGGTCCAAAATACCCTGTGGAGTTCCATGTCCACAAATCATGTTTATGCTTGGTGTTTCTTACCAAAATGAAAAGCCTTTCAATTACTGCCTCTGACTCACAGCTCTTAGTAGCTGTGTGTCCCTCACAAGTCAACTGCAAATGCTGGTGAAAGGCAGGAAATTAAAATTGCAATTAATTGATTCAACTTTATTTAACTTTTGTTTCTCCCGTGAATTGAAATGGAGACGCTGAATCGCTCTCACACAGAATCACTACAATATCCTTTGGAATCTAAATGAATGCTTGTTTATTGACTGAAAACAGTGTGCCTTGTGTTTGCATTTGTACAGACTGCAGTGCGCGCTGCATAAATTATATAACTGGCATTAGTCAGTGCTTTTTCACTGAATGGTTCAGCTTTATTTGTGCAGCAAAAGCATGGTAAGAGCACTGTTCAGCCTTGGTTAGGTTGTTAGTCTTCTGTGCCTGTATCATATCCTTTACCAACACTCTTATACTCTTATAGTCTTATACTCCTGATGTTTGAACTGCACTCATGACAACAGATTAACGCATTTTTAAACATATCATGTGTCTGTCTAGTCTATTTTTGTTTGTTTTGCCAACAACAAATAATAAACACAATGTAACTTAAATTAATAAAACTGAATAAAACTTAAATTTTATCAGAATGAATCCTCTGTTTTAACTTCATTGACAAACTTCTGCAAAGAGCCCGGGCTCTGTGTCGTTCCCTCTCAGCTGACATCTGTATCCGTGTACATCGTGCACGTCTCTGTCTGATCCCGTTCTGGCTGCTGCCATCGGCCTTGACCTGACGACGTGTCCCCATCTGTGTTCCGGCACGCTCACAAACTGAGGCTTCAAACTCGGAACAAATTGGAACAGGGGCGCATGAGTTGGATGACCTCAACGATATCCGAGCCCTGGCATTCGAGCCTCTGAGCTTTTCGAGAAAACGGGACAATATGTGGAAGCTTGCTGCAAGTGGACTGCATGTGCAGTGAGACCGGCAGGCAGCTGCAGGGAGCAGACATCTGCAGAGGTGACAAGGCATGCAGACATGTGTTCACTTAAGAAGTGTTGACCACAGTGTGTTCCAGAGGTAGGTGAAGAGTAGGTGAAGACGTGAGACGGCCACAGCACCACAGTAGGGTTCAACTTTACGCTAAAAGCTGCCAGCTGTCTTCCACGGTTTTCCCAAACACCGTCACATACTAGTCTGGCACCTTTTCCAAAACCTCCCTTTATTTCCATCACCACACCACAGCTGTAGATTAGGCCACGGCTAGGAAAACACTACAATGATCAATCTGACGTCGCAGCACACTGCCTCAAACACCTGACAATGGATTTCACAGGCAGCAGCTCACACTCGGCGACTTAGCAAAATTAAATTCACAAGGTGAGACACGTTACCAAATATGAGTGAAGTGAAAAAAAAAAAAAAAAAAAAGGAAATCCTCTCTCAAACATAGCCTCATTTCAATCCTGGTGATCTTTGCACTGGAAAGTGTCTGCCTGGCATAGCTTTATAGGGAAAAAGTTAACAGCTGAGAAAAGTTTACCTTTAGTTTAGCGGGTATGGAAATGTCTCTTTTCAATTATGTATATGCAAAGCAGCTTTGCTTTGAAAGCCTTTTATTGGCTCCAGTGATTTCCTTTTCTCTAACCTATACGTTACATAACAGAGAGAACACAGCAGGGAAAATGTCTTTTATTTACATGGAAATTGTGCTCATTTACTATATATCAGTTGGCAGATTGTAAGCATATCTGAGCTTGTCCTGCCTGTTAAGCTATGTGACTTGAGATTGAGCTCTACACACTGTAAATATGTCAGGCAGAAGTAATCTCACTGCCTAAGGTAAACATGAGGACTGAAAACTAAAGGGTTTTCTAGAGCAAACCGGCTCTGCAAGATCGCTGTAGATAGACAACAGAATGCCATTGGAATCTTGAAGTACAACGCACATTTAGTAAGAAACTGTTTTCTGTCATCCGTATGGGACAAATATTTGTATAAAACAAATTTGTAATCTACTCATTGTTGTTGCTATATGCTGGAATAATTAACCAGGAAAAAATTGGCTCTTTGGAGCCAAGGCAACAATAATCCATGAGACAATATAACACTGCACCGGCTGCACCAAATGACATTACGACCATGTTAAACATTCATTCACTCATTTTCTCATCCTGCTTTGCAGCCTGTGGTGGGGGTCGACTGGTGCCTAGTGCCATGCTTTTTTGGTTTGAGAATCAGGAAATAAATCCTAAGCAGTCTGCAAATCCATCATAGGCCACAGGTGCACCGTTCCCTCTTATACTGTAATTACCATTATGGAAACTGAGCCTAATCTTCATGGGGTAAACCAGAAAACAAACAAAAGACACACAGACTACAAAAAGCCCACAAGCACCCACTGCGGTGCTCGAACCCCCAACTTTGACCTGGGAGTGGACAGTACCGCACACTACACTCAGAGCATAGCACATATAGCTTTTATGTACAGCCTCGCAGAGAAGAGTCTGTGGCCAAGTGGAGCAATGAGAGTGCTTTATACTCTTCCTTCAAGAAGTGGCTGCAGACACACAACTCAAGTCTGCAGAATTGTCTGTAAGTTGATGGGCCTGCAGGTGTACACCACTCACACGTAACCTTTGCCTCTGTGAGAACAAACCTCTCCTTTTGGCTCGGAACAACAAAGCCCCCCCCCCCACGCCTTGTTCTTGTAAGGCAAAAACTCATTTCTTCAAGAACTACTTCGGCTCACCTTCTCCCCATGAATCACACACTAAGCTGAGTCACTCCCACTGCTGCCGCTGCCTCCAGTCACTTTCCTTTGCATTAGAAATCCTCTGCTCTTCTTTTTCGTCCTTTTATTTTCCTCTGTGCACACTCAGTGCACCACTACAGATTTGTCCTCTGTGATCCTTATTACGGACTCTGAATATTAGTCACAGGATTTGTAGTGAATGTCTGACATTGTAGATCTAAAAATAAAATATGGCATTATAGATTGTGGTTTCAAAACAGGAAAGAGAAGACAACAAAACAATAATAGAAAAACAATTAATCACTTGTCATGGGCTAATGTGATCAGTGTATGAAATGCAAACACATCTTTGTCATTTTGGCAGTGTGTCATAATACGAGATGTAGACTTAAACAGTTATTACTAACATTTCAGGACAAGAATAACTTTTCCATCCATAGAGTTGCACTTTATATTTCTCAGAGTTTAGGTGGCACTAACTTGGGCAGAGGGCGTTGCAGGTGATCTTCTGCACAGACATGCCCTCGCAGAAGGCCCCGCCGTTGAGAGGTGCCGGGTTAGTACAGGTCCGAGATCGCTTCTGGACACCCCACCCACATGGCACATTACAGGCTGACCACTCCGTCCACAGGGACCAGCCGCCGTTCACTGGAGAGAGGTCAGCAAAAAGTTTGAGGAGAAGTTTGAAGAGGAGAGAGAGTGCACAGCAGCACACATCACTTCTGCAGAACTGCGGTATAGTTAAATACTCTAACAAGAGTTGGGGGTTATTAATGATGCAGCCTCTGAGGCGCTGCAAGGCAACAATGCATAACCGCTGGAGCAGATTGAGCACAACACATTCATTCACAGCTCCCCCTTTCCTAATAGCCAGTTCAGTGTTCCTTGCTCTTGGATTAAGATAAAGACGTGGAACGGTGACAAAGCAAAGAAAACAGCCATTAAAGGAAATTGCCATTTCTAAAGGCGACACTGACTCATAGTGGTCGGCAGGTTGGAGTCGACCACTTAGCGCTCCGACTGAAGCGGTTTACTCAATGATCTCCCCGTCTAACGTGTGCAACAAACTAAATGTGCAGCGGTGCAATCAAAGCTGGCGGAGCCGCATGGCTGAAAGGCCTGTGGCAAATAAATACTTAATAAGCAACACTCCTTTTAAATGAGATTAAGACACAGTGGCTTATTTCCTTTCATAAAGTACACATTGATTTCAAATGAGAGGCAGTAAATTGAGTCCTTGAATAATACATTCATCGAAATAAAGAGGAAACATTGTTCTTCGCTGGAAACATGGAGATGGGCCTCTTAATCGCTTGTGTAAGGGTGCAGGAAAGCAAACAAATTGATGTGAAGTGCCATGTAAACAGTGTGTCAGCACAGTGTAATGTGTTGTTACAGGCAATCACGGCAGCTCGGAGAGGCCCTACCGAAAACGATCACAGTGGCCGTGGCGCTGCGCCTCTTGGCCACGATGTTGCTGGCCAGGCAGGTGTAGTTGCCTGAGTCGGACAGCCGCGCCTCGTTGATGATGAGGTTGTGGTCGGCGCGGGTGTCGATGTTGTCGTCGGTCTGGGAGCTCAGCAGCTCCTCGTTTTTAAGCCATTCCACCTGCACGTGAGAGATGAAAAGAGCATGGATGTCATGCTCCTCCACAGAGAAAAGGTCTCGTACCGAAAAAAAACACATGAATCATTCTTGCTTTTTGTCTTTGTATCACATCTGAACTGTGACTTTTAGGGTGAAATGTTTTTGTTCCTCTCATAAGTGCAGGCAACTGACATCAAGGCAACTAACTCAGCAGTCAATGTTCACACAACTTCTTGTCACTTTTGTTAAATGTCTTTGAGAATGTGTTAAAGTGGGCACTGTTAGTCCCAACCCGTGTCAATACTAAAAGAAGAGGACAAAGAGCTCCCTGTGAGCAATCAGGGGGACACTACAGTCCAGAGGATGTGATGGATGAGAGGGTTTTCATTCATTTAGGTCATGGACATCCATGGAGGGCTGAATCTAGGACTGCTGGACATCGATGTAAAATCCTAACCCTAACCCTAAACAAGTTATCAAAAGTCTTAGGCAAGTCCATGTAAGGTCCAGGACTCGGACCAAAGGACACAATTGTGTGTATGTGTGTGTGTGTACCGTTTATAACATTTGCATCTTGACAACTACCTTCAGACCTGGCCTTCCACAAGGATGCAAACCTCATACCTGGGATTACCACCTCTGTACAACCACAACTTAAACCATTAGGCAGAGGGAAAAGAACGCTAACCAATTACCAGCAGTGAAGAGGAAAACTAATTATGAATTACAAACTTAGGGACACTTTAGTGCTTCTACCCTGGTAAAGGAGCTGCATGGCTGCGTTTGCAAATTATATTCATAGTGTGGCAAAATGGGCCGGGCTGATGGATTTATGGGATGCACACAGGCACCCTTTATAATAAACAACACTCTGGCAGGATGCAAATAGGAAGTGCCTGTGGGCATGCAGAGGCTGGGTAAATAGAAATGACACACAGACCCTGGGGATGACGGATTGCAGGTATATATTGACACAAATAAAAATGATAATGAACATCATAACACAGCAATCATTTCTCACATTCTGTGGTTTTCCTCACACCCATTTGAGTCAGTCGTTGTACCGGTGAGCAGGAGCAGGGGATTTTTCTTTTTCGCAGGAGAGGAGCACAGTACAATTATGGTAACTGAAGCCATCGCTTTCTCCCAGCTTGTCTTGGAGAAAACTTGGAAGCTGATCTTCAAAAGCGCTCACATTCTTCCCTACAATTAAAAGATAGCCTCTAGCATGAGTTTTATCAAGGGTAAAGCGCTTAGCATCGGTGATAGATAAGAAAATAGAGAGATGGAGGACTGGAGGACAGAGACTAATTTGTCATGATTAAAGTCGTCTGCCACTGAATGGCTGACATGAGTGGTGGCACTCCCATCCTCCGACTCTTTATGTATTTATTTCAATTTCATCCTGGGAAATTTGTGACTTGAAAGAGGCAATTAACATGTGGCAAGCGCTGGCCGTCGCAGTGTTTGGGGCCACATTGCACATTAGCTGTCTGTCTAGCGCTAACAGCCCTTGGGTAATGATAAAAAGATTCACCGAGCAGAAGCAGAGAGTGGGGGGGGGGGGGGGTGATACATAAAGAGAGGGAGAGGGGAAGAGGGGAGGGACGTGGAGGGGGGGGGGGGGGGTGTGAAGGGACAAAAACAAATTAGCTGGCAAGTGTGTGGCAGAGGATGTGAGAAATGAATTGCCTAATTGGCACATTTGTTTCAATTAGGAATGTGGTCATCAGTGTCATCCTTGACGGAGGGGTTTCCAGGCGCGGTCCCCACATCAGGGGCTCCTCCCTGTGATTCCAATAGCCAGACCGCCCCTGAAGGTCACCTCCTACAGGCCTGCACATCAGCCAGGTCCTTTCATCTACTTAGCTACACACACACACCCACACACACACGCATCCACACGCACACACCTCATTCAGATGACATTTGCTGATGATTAGATGCTGAGAAATGTGGAGGCTGAGGGGCAATTAGAGGACAGAGGAGCGATGTAACGGGTGACACCGCAGCCATCATCAAGACTTATGAGGGGAGCGCCGATCGGGACCTTGCCAGCTGACATGATTCTCCCCCTGCCTGTGTGCCTAGCAGCCCCTGCTCCCGGGTCTAATGGTCATTTGATGTCAAGGTGACGCAGTGCAAAGGATCAGTCGGCCGAGTCATGCTTAGGTGTCGCGGTTTAGCACGATCTCCTCTCCACTGGCCCACCCTCAGCCGTATCTCATCAGTGCAATTACCCACTGGGCATTCTGCTCCCCCGCCCCACCTGTAACCAGCCGGCAGCACCTATAAAGAAAGTCCTGCGCTGTTGTTGCACGTGTTCACAACCACATGCACCGGGACCCTTTGAACCTCACACAGATAGCAAGCCTAAAAGCGAGCAGGTACGGTCTTTTGGGCGCTATCTGCAGCTTAGCCGTGCTCCCCGGCTCCAGAGGTTAATCAGAGGAGATACAGGGAGAACACAAAGTGGTCCTGCGTTGCCCATCCGCCTCCCCCATTGCTTCCCAAATGCCAACTCTCCTCCCCTCCCACGGACCAGGCTCCGCATTACTATTCCACCTCGATCTGTCTTATCTTAACGAAATAAATAGAGGGAGCTCCCAGCTCCAGCCTGGGCCGGGGAGTGGGGGGGTGGGGAGTAATTGCTTAGCTTAATAACGAAGCTCATCATCTGCTCTCTAGGAGTCTTTCTCTGACCTATGAGAAAATAACAGAGGCGCTGAGCTGCGGGATCGCAGAGCAGATACAAGTGCACACGAGGCAGGAGGCGGGAGGCGGGACGGAGTTAAATGCTAACTTGTTTTGAAGTAGCATTGCAAATGTCTTTGCGCAGCTCAACAGGGAACAGCTTGTATGACAGTGCAGAGGTGTTTAGCTGATTCCCCTTTGTGCTGTAGCCTGGGCTGTCTACCTGAGCAACTGTAGATCAAGGGGATTCATCTTGGATTAAAGGCTTTTATTCAGGGAAGTTGAAATTGCCTTCCAGTTTGGCTGTTCATTTCGCACTTTCTCTCAGCGTAACCCTCTCAAAAGAAACTCATTATACAGGCTTCTCATGGACTCCTTTCTCCCTGAGTTAAAAGATCTGCCCCGCATTCACACCCCTTGATATTTGCGGAGTAAAAATAGTGGATTGGCTTTGGATAGGGAGCTGTGAAACAAAATCACAAATAATCTTCTCCAGTGTTCTGTTAACCAGAGATAAATTGCAGTCTCTGATCTTTGGCCGGGATCTGTGGAGGAAGTTTTTTTTAATGCCAAACATTTAAGATCTTGGATGTTGACGTTGATACACTCACATACACTCAGCCAAATGCTCAACTTGAATGAACAGGAACATACATGGGTATTTCTACTTGATTTACAGCTGAACCGATGTATGATGTCGAGGGACAAAGATGGTGGCTGAGTGAACGTTTCTACATAACACCACCTTCTATACAGAAGCTATTTCATTTCCACCACTTTAAAGTGGATATAGGACGAAAACTTGAAGAAACAGTTTGAAACAGTTTGTTTCTGTCTCTTTGGAAAGCGAGGTTGGGATAAGATTTTAGATCAGATATCAAATACCTCAAACCAAGAAACCCAGAAACAATTCTTTTCACCAGCCTCTCCACAATCTAATTATGAGGGCACGGTGACGGTTCCGTCTCGACCTCAAAGTTCAGTTTGTGAAGTTCAGAGATAAGTCAGGGTCCCAGCCAGACGCAGGGCCTTATTGTATGTATGTAGTTTTCATGTTCTGCCCAAGTCTGTACGGATTTTCTGAAAGTTTCGACTTTCCTTCCACAGTCCAACAAACCAAGCATGCAGGAGATTTTATACCTACAGTATTTGTGTGAATGTGAGTTTGAATGGTGTGCACCTGCTCTGCGATGGGCTGGTGCCCTGTCCAGGCTGCCTTGCGACACCATTGGATGTAAAGCGGGTAATGATGATGATGATAATGGATGAAAGGATGCAGATAAGGCTGGACAATAGAGCTAGATTTGGACAAAGTGGGAGAGGGAGAGAAATACAGCATGAAATTGGCTGGCGTGATACCATGTGTACGTTGTTTGTCTTAATTCTGTTTTTGAGAGTAGGTCGTCCAAGCCGCTGTCATTTTTAGAGTGTGAAGATGCTGTTTCATGCTTTCCAGAAGGGACAACTCTAAATGCTCTCACTTCTACTGCCATTTTAGTGGCACGTGTGGAGCAGAGGCGATTTGGAGACCTGTGGCTTGAAGAGGCAGTTAAGAGGTGTGGCAATGACAGTCCTCCAAGCACCCCAGGCAGGTCGCAGAAGGTGAGACGAAGGTGTCTTGCATGCATTTCCCCTGAATATCATACTGTATATACTGCACATACGTGAAACCTCCACTGGCCAATTTATTTGCTGTGTTTGTGGTCTGGAGTATATCAGCATCTCCAAACTCAGGCATCATCTCAGGCTGAGCTGACCTTAGTCTCCAGTTGACCTCAATGCATGGTTTTGGAAGAAAACCGTACTGGGAAAAAAAACAAGAACAAAATAACATGGAAACTCCACACTCTCCTTCTTGCTGTGAGCATCAGCACAATTCACTAAACCAATGCCCCTAAAGAGAAACTAATAATAATAAACATCATTCACAGCTGCACTCCTATTTTTATTCATGAGGTAAGAATTATTTCTTTCAGCCATGCATCAAATTCTGATAATCCTATGTCCACTTTATGCCAGTGCTAACTGGCATTGGACAAAGTAAACTAGAAGCGAATAAGTACTTGGAAAAAGATGCCAAAGCTGCTTTAAAACTTGCAGCCTAATGGGATACACAAGTGCGCGGAAAAGAGTTTCGTTGGGAGATATGTCTACTGACTGCGGCACTTTTTCCCTTGCAAATAAAAAGCTGGAGACGCTCCGGCGAAGTGTCAGACTTTTCCTCAAAAAAACAACGCCGGAGCGGCGCAGTACAAAATGCCTTAGCTGTGAGCGAGTGCAGACTCATTAGCTCACTGTGGCATCCTCGCTGACGAGGGCGATTTTGTGAGTTTACGCTGCACAGCGGCACAGTGTCGGCCCGCATCGTGTCGGGCTCCCGTGTCTCCCGCGTGCGTTGAGACGGACTCGGCCGGGGATGTCGGCCATGCGCTCTCTCCGTCTCCTGTGGCCGGGGCTCATTCATGTCGACTAGATGGGAAGGGTGTGGTTCAGGCCACGCTGCTCAGATTCAACTATTTTTACCCTCGGTGTGGATTCTGTGGCGCGGGATGACGTCGCCACTCCATTTCAATGGTGAATCATTTATGGAGCACGAGGTCAGAGGTTAACCTCTACTTCGAGCTCTTCCTGGCACGCACCAGTTATCGGCTTATCAGTGGGGCAAACAGCGTACGCACCTAGAGGGCTTTTTTCGGAGAATAGTTGGCGTTTAGCATTCCATAGCTGTTTGCCCCGCGTGTTGATCACACAGTGAGGGACATCTGTTCCCTGTCACAATGGGAGCTGTCATTTAGAGGTGGTGCTGACAGGTTTAGTTAGTTCAAACGCAATAAGCACTTGCACAAGAACAATTCTGATGGATAGCTGGTAAACAATGTAAAACAGCACTGATCCGTGCTGCTGTGGTCCAGTCTCCTACCGCCTGCTGCTTATCTGCGTCGTTAGCTGTCTGTCTGGATCGCCTCTGCACCAGTACCTCCATATCATCAGCCTGAACCTCTGTACTTTGCTTAGCTCCATTGCAACAACTTTGTTGGCACTCTGTGCCTTACTTTGCTGTTACTTTTGCTCTCAGCCATGCTGGCGCTGTGTTGACTTGCTGGGGCTTCATTACCACCGCTCTTCATCAGTAACAGCTGCCCTAATGAAGCAGGTGCAGACAGATTTGTCTGTGTGTGGTGGGGAGCTCAGTTTTAGGGTGACAACACAGGTAGGAAGGCTACAAAGCGGTCAGAAACAGTCACAGCGAGGTGCAGAGTGCTGCGGGCCACCGGCTCCCACCACCGTTTGAGACCAAAGCGCCTCCAACACAAAATCAAGGTAAACTGCTTTGGCAACTGTGCGATGCAGTGGAAAAACTGGGCCAGCGTGGTTGACTGCTGTCGGCTGTTCACGGCCTGGCTTGTGGTGACCACCTTGCCCGCCGCTAGCACACAGACACTGTGTAGCAGGTTCGTCTCAACATGATCTTCCCTCTCTGTTATATTGACTACTCATTTACTACCTTTTTCTTTTATCTTTCCCTGTTTATTGTTCAAGATTTTGGCTTCAGTTATACCAAAATTTCACCATCGATCAAATCATATTTGTCATAATAAAAAAAAAAGACTTTTATCTTTTAGCTGAAAAATTCTTACAATAAAATACAGGGATTGAGCAATCATGATCATATGCAGACTTGGGATCCAACACAGTAGAACATGAGTTATGGTCTTGGCAGCCAGCGACCACACTGGTTCCAAAACGACAGATTTACTGCGTGACGTCGAAGCGAAACCTCCACACGTGCAGATGATCACAGTATGGCGTTGACATCATTCCATCATTCCCGGGGGTGCTTCACAGGGAAAACAATAAAGTGGGATGCTAGTGTGTATGCAGATAAACACACTGACACACAGTCGCAGCACTAAACTCTATAGAGTCGTAGTAGTGTAGAATCATGTCAGACCATGTATACACTTTGTAGTCACTTTAAGGCAGATGTCTCGCCATTCTGATGTACTTCTGATGTAGTTCTCTCAGCACATCATCCAGTTGTTTGCAAATGGTGAGAAGTATATACCATGACTCTTTATCATCTCAAATGCCCCAGCCTTGCTACACTCTTGCACCCCCCTCTCAAGTGCAGCTTGAAACTAGCAACCTCTTCATTCATTTTCAGTTCACAGAATTGTGTTGTGGCATATTAATATCAAGTTTAAGCAGCTTTTTTGCTTTGCATAAGCAAAATGCTTTTGTTAATGTGGATCATCTCTCTCTCTCTCTGTCTCACGTGTTCTCTCTCTCGCTCTCTCTCTCCCTCTCACTGCTGTCTGTGGTGCTGAACCAAAGAACCACTACAGTGCCTGCCAAGACTTGAATGTCGGGGTTATAGTGGAATGCCATATATCTGCATATGTCTTGATTATGGATCTATTTTTCTGAGTGAAAGGGATTTAATAAGATAATTGAACATTTTATTTGTGAAAAATGTATCAGTCACATTATTATTCAAGAAAAGTATTTCATATAGGCTACATCTTGAAACATGTCTAGAAATGTGTTATTTATTTACATCACAAATTTATAACTAGATTGTGATAATGTTGACAGTAATAGTCATAATTATAATTATTATTATCCATCCATCCATCCATCCATCCATCTTCTTCCTCTTATCCGGGGCCGGGTCTCGGGGGCAGCAGTCTGAGCAGGGACGTCCAGACCTCCCTCTCCCTGGACACTTCCTCCAGCTCTTCCGGGAGGATCCCGAGGCGTTCCCAGGCCAGCCGTGTGACAATAGTCACTCCAGCGTGCCCTGGGTCTTCCCCTGGGTCTCTTCCCGGATGGACATGCCCGGAACACCTCCCGGGGAAGGCGTCCAGGAGGCATCTAATTCAGATGCCCGAGCCACCTCAGCTGGCTCCTCTCGATGTGGAGGAGCAGCGGCTCTACTCCGAGCTCCTCCCGGGTGACAGAGCTCCTCACCCTGTCTCTAAGTGAGCGCCCCGCCACCCTGCGGAGGAAACCCATTTCAGCCGCTTCTATCCGGGATCTCATTCTTTCGGTCATGACCCAGAGTTCATGACCATAGGTGAGGGTAGGAACGTAGATCGACCGGTAAATCGAGAGCTTCGCCTTTTGGCTCAGCTCCTTCTTCACCACGACGGACAGATACAGTGACCGCATTACTGCAGCCGCTGCACCGATCCGCCTGTCGACCTCTCGCTCCATCCTTCCCTCACTCGTGAACAAGACCCCAAGATACTTGAACTCCTCCACCTGAGGCAGGGGCTCTCCACCGACCTGAAGATTATTATTAATAATAATTATTATTGATAATGTACTCTCAAATGTTCTTCATGGAGTCAGATTTAGTTGGAGAGAGGACAGTAAAAGTCTGATGATAAAGAAGCTTGTGCTCTGGGTCAAAGCACAATTACACCTGAAGGAAAATGCAAAACAGGGCAGACCTGCATTCCAAATTAGGGTCCTTATTATTAATAATAATTATTATTATTGTTGTATTAATATCATCATCATCATCATTTAGCAACACATAAACACAACACACGCACACACATAAAGCAAGTGTAACAGTACTGTGCTATTCGTGGTCCTTGGTGGTTTAGCAAAAGTGAATTTGAATTGACTTGAATTAATAAACCTTTAGCCTATTTAGACTGATAAGTGTTTTGTTTGTGATGTGATGTAATGAATTCAGATTGCCAGGAATGCCAAATTAAATGTCAGGTGATGTGTTATTTTTAACAAGCTCTCCCTCTATCAATTTCAATCTATGTTCTCTGTCAACTCAAAATGGACAAAAATAGACTTGGCAGGTAGTGATGTATAGGTCAGGGTTTTTTCAATTGAGCACTGTGAGGAAGAGAGAGATGATCTTTGTTAACAAGGAGCATTTTGCTTAGGCAAACAAATAAATTCAGTTCAGAACTAGATATTAATATGCCACCAAACGACTGTGTGGAGAGTCAGCAGCTGGACTTTGCACCCATTGTCAGTATTAGTAAGTGTATAGGCAAACTAACAACAACCACAACGACCATTACTCATGATATTATTACACTTGTGGAAAGTTTTTACAATAAGGGAAGCTTTCATTTCCCCACCAATGTTGTAAATGCCTGAAAAGGTAATGGTTATTGCATTTGCGGGAAATCGTGTTTGTGGAAAATGTATGACGTTTATGGTAATATTGCATTAAAAGCTGCAGATTTTATTAGATTTGTGGCTTATTACATTTGCGGACAGCTATTACATTGGCGGGCGTTAGAATCCAACCCAGCTGTATCAGTCTGTTAAAGGTCAGACGAATCAGAGCTGCAGAAACAATCTGAGCGGGGAGAATCAGGATGGCCAATCTGGCACTGAACACCTCCACTCAGTGGGAGTGTAGGCGTCTCCTCTTTCAGGAGTGCAGGAGCGACAGCCTTACCTCTGCCACAGGCACTCCCTCTGGGGGGCGACAGTGCAGAACAATCATCCCGTTGATTGGCACCTCCTTCCCCTGGGGGTCCTGCTCAAAGTTTTTCCTCAGGTCTGTGTGGGGAGATAAGAGGCAGCTGTCAGGTGTCAAGTGTTACGGTCAGCCTGGCCTCAATCCTCTTCAGCAGCCAACACGCCCGCCTGCCCCCAGCTCTGCACGCCACGACCTTCAAAACCCTCTACAGCGTGCATAAGATAGAGGATCCCATGGCCCTGTGCAAGGTAATCTGTGGACAAGGTGGTTTGGAGGATACACCGGATGGATGACGTGCATGAGGATTACTCTGATCACCATGGGCATCCATGTGCATACAGTAGTGACGGACTCTTTCTGCCCCATTTCAAAACTGCGTTTGATAGGTTATTGCACTGCTGCTGTCTGCCGAAAGCTAATAAAATTTTATAAGAACTGCGGACATTTGACATTTCGCCGTGGCTTGTGAATGGTTCTCATGTACTGTAAGATTCCTGGGATCTAAATACAAGCAGGGGGTCAATAAAAATAGTACCCCCAAGCCTCAGTTCAGCTGGCAGAGAGATGATGAAAGTGCAAACACAATGATGTTCAAATCTTAGCAGATAAAGACTCCGACATCACACCGTCTTTGAACTCTCAAACTGTGACTTTTTCTCCCCAAAAAGGCAAGAAAAGACCTCGTTAGCATCTTATTTCCTTCAGTTTCCCCTTCAGTGCCACGGAAGAGGAGTTAAAACTAAATTCCACGCGGACGAAGGCTGGTAGATAACATGTAACAGCTCCTGGCAGTAGTATTGGATTTGGACAACACCAGCTGTGAATAGCTGATTATGTCTAAACTTGATCAGACAGCATTGGTTTCTGGCAATCGATTATTTTGCCACTGATAAATCCGATCCATTCTCTGATAAGATAACGTCAGGTTGCAGTGTTCACACAGTTTGGTCCAATCTAAGAGAAAAATGTCCCTTTCAGCCGCAGTCCTTGAAGTCACATGAACAAACATTGCAAAATCGGTTTTGGTGGCCTGTCATTCTGCACGACCGGGCCATTGCTGGGGCCTCTGGGAGGAAATTTCAGGTGACTGACTGTGACTCAGGTTTTACACAATTGCACTTGTTTGTCCCACTTTCACACTTTTTCTGTTATCCCACTGTCTTATAGAATTTCTCATTGCTCTCATTCATCTACTTATTTGATCCATATAGGCTTTTGTGCTTGCACCACATGCAAACCAGATATGTACAGTACCTTTTAAAAGAAAAAAAAAACATCAAGTGAAAAAGTAATGCGGATTGCAGATTAAATTGTAAGTGTTTTTGTGCCTCTGGTTGTTTTTGATGTCTGGTTAGTCAGGGTCTTAGTCATTAGACGCTGATGTTCGTGCTCCATGAAAATACAATTTTAATGAATTTTGCTGTACCCCAAAAAATTGTTTTCAACTTTGTAGCCTGAAAAACAAACACAGTTAGTGAACATGCAGAAAGCACTGTCATAAAACCATATTTTTTTTGTCAGTGCGTTTATAAAGAGTCAACAGGGGGGAAAATGCAACCGCTATTAAGTTTCAAGTGGTAGATTTTGATCAGCTCTTTAAATGAACAGAACTTAAAAGCCACAGAGGCTGAAGAAATGATAAAATTTCAAGCCTAACTTACAAATTGCAAACATCATGTTTGGCGCAAAAAGTAGGGAAATATAAAAGCAATGATATGTTTGAATATCAACGATTTATTTTTCCCTCACTAGAGAGTTCATAGATAGAAAGTGAACCATTGTACCTATGGCTGCAAAAGCCAAAATTGCAGAAGAGAGACAGAGTTACTACGGTGTTGCGCAGTGTTTCCATACTCACAAGCGATGCGGACTGTAGCCTTGCGGCTCTTGGAGGTGCCCAGGTGGCTCCAGGCTACGCAGAGACACCAGTAGTCTTCGGGGCCGTGGAAATCCTCCACCTGCTGGCGGGAGACGTTGATCATCACCTCACGCACCTTCAGCCCTGGTATGACAGAGGGGGGGGGGTCTTATGAACTACACGCCTTCGCATTACATTTATTTATTACATTCATATTACATTTCTGTTCTATGTATGTAGGTCTGTTCTACCAGTCCAAATCAATGGGATAATGCTGTCATGACAAAGCTCATTCGATGGTATGATAACAGTGAAATCGGGTGGGACCAAATGTTAAACTAAACTAAATGACCAACTAAACTGGATTGAAGTTTGACCTCCAAAAATACATAAATAAATAAATAAACAAACAAATAAATAAATATCAAGGTTACAGGATTGTATTCTGTTCACAAAATGTACTCTCAAATGTTCTTCATGGAGCCAGATTCAGTTGAAGACAGGACAGTAAAAATCTGATGGTAAAGAAGCTTGTGCTCTGGGTCAAACCACAATTACACCTGAAGGAAAATGTGAAACAGGGCGGACCTGCATTCCAAATTAGGGTCCTTACAGAATCTTTAATCAATTCCTCAATACCTCTACAGGCTTGTGTCAGTGATCAATGGGTTTTACAGGATTAGTTATGCATAAGTTCTTAGGAGAGGCTGACACACTTCCTAAATCACTGCATTCTTCCCCTCTCTGCTGAGCTCTCGGAGCATCACTAACCAAATTGGCAGTAACACAGTCCCTCTGGGGCCTCTGCTATACGTTTTGAGCGCTCAATGCCGCTAACAAGGATAAAGCTAAATCAGCTCTGGCGGAATTAGCATTAATAATTTGGACTACACTTAACCACTTCAAAGACTATATGCATGCTTACTGTGTGACAAAAGGACAATATGGCCTATAATGTAACGTAAAAACCATGTGAGCACAGCACACTGCACAATGTTCTTATTATACGGCATGCATTATAGGCAGGGAAAAAAAGACAGTCTATTTGAAAATCCTCTTAGGGAACATGCTGCAAGCCCCCAGTTGGAAATGTTCGTCACCCTGTCACGTAGCCTCAGACGGGTATACAGCACCCATTTTTAATCTGAGTCATCGGCTTAGGCCCTGTCACATGTGTTTTCTCACTGGTCCTCAGAGCTTTTTAGAGCCTGCAGGCCCCCATACCCACAGCTGGATTAGAGACAGGGGATGTGCAATGTGCCGGGGACTGGAAAAGGCCAAAACCCGAACCCCTCCACCCCTGCCTTCCTCTGGCTTTGGTGCATCCACTCGCTCTTATAAATAACACTTTAATCTGACATGCTCTCACTAAAGTCAAACAGTCTCATGCTGCGGCTGCACAGCTTGTGAAGCACCGAGCAGGCCTCCACGTGAATACCAATTAAACCAGAGAGAATGGCGACGGGACCGTAGCACTGGATCCATGCTATTATTCGGGGTAAAAATGAAGAAATCCAGAGCATTTAGTAGCGGGCGGTCGACACTGTGTAAATGACAACAACAAAGAAATGGGCTTATTGTTTTCTGTCGCACTAAACACGGTTGACAGGTTGTGAAATGCTGATACAAATTATCGAGTCCATCTCAACATGGTGCACTGCGGCATATTTGGTGACCAGGGTAGTTTAAATTGTGACTGACAAGCTCTGAGTGGGGGAAAAAAAAAACACATTTGAAAACAGGAATAAACAAAACAGTTGCTGTGTGGTTGGTGCTTCATCGTCACAACCCCTATTGAAAGTGAGACACAAGCATAATTCATAATTTCCCCAGCAGTGGCGCAGGGCTGGCAGCTGACAGCATATGTGTGGGAAGACAGACAACAGAGAAAATAATGACTAATGACTTTCTATGATGACCCAAAAAGCGAGTCTTTGTTTTGCAGAAGAGGAGAGAAATGACAGACAGAGAGGGAGAAAGAGAGTGAGAAAAGGCGGTGGAAACTCTCTCAGCAGAGGGACACATTTCCTGGAGTGCAAAGTGCCGTCGACAGGTGGTTTGCCAGAGAGACTGAGACGAGTGCTGCCACTGTGTTATCCGTCAGCCCTATTTGTTTATAGGGAGAGCACTGTTGACAGGGCTCATTAGAGTAAACCACTTGATCTCTTTCTCCACCCCAATCCTCTCCCCACTCCTTGCAGTTTCCTGAGTCACTTGAAAAAAGCCATCCAGAAAGGCTGAATCACTCAGCCAATGACTGGCGAGACTGCTGGAATAGAAAGTGAATTTTGGCC
Organism: Karalla daura; assembly: GCA_029224185.1. Classification (NCBI taxonomy): domain Eukaryota; kingdom Metazoa; phylum Chordata; class Actinopteri; order Chaetodontiformes; family Leiognathidae; genus Karalla; species Karalla daura. The sequence goes on from CM055192.1 coordinate 2,961,742, forward strand.
GCTCCAGACGAAGAAATCCACAGAAGAGAAAGAGTGAGAGTGTTTCTGCGGTTGTGTTGGCGATTTCTAAGTTGGATGTGGGAGACAAGAACTTCAATTCAAATGTCTGGATCGTTGCTGCCTCTCAGCCGCTAAACTGCAGCTTAACACTTCTGTCACATTCCCTCCAGCCTTGCTTCTCTTCTGTTAACCATCCAGTAATGGTAAAACGGGAAAAAGGGAGTTATCCCACGGATCAACATAAGGCTTCTACAAACTGGCAATATTTTCCCAAATTACTGACAAGCCGGTGATACAAGTCTGCTGTCTCTGAAGTAGAGGCTATTTTTGCTTCACCACTGGGCATAATACCTGCTACCAACTTGGTTGAGTGACTAAACGTGACATCAATAGGCTAACGGCCACGGACTAGTCAGGGCGCGTCATCACTACGTCCCTGACCTCCGACTCAAACAAAAACACAGCTTTTTTTTTTTACTACTGGCAGTGACTTGTTTTGCGTAAGCTAAATCAGTTTCACAGCAGCCATGCTGTCTCAGCCCCAACACATCAAGCGGTTGTGATAGAAGTAAATGGGAAAGCCCTGCACCATGCTGTACCAGAACTGCTCAGTGGAAAAGGGGCATTAGATTTTGCCACCTCACTTATTAGGCCACGTTCTCATTCTACATGTCGTGTTTTATTTACATATCGGGCAGAAAAGAGCTGCTCACAATTACCGGCATATTTCATAGACCTGTCAGTTTTTTTCTTTGGTTCCTTTTTAATAAAAGGTCAAAACATGGTGAATAACAAGCAAAAATATCTTGTTTTGTTCAAAACTCATATTCGGCCTGCTGTTCTTGGAGAAGAAAAACAGCAACAACAACAGAAAGCATTTAATAAGGTTTAATTAGAGACATTTCACTTTTGCGGGAGTAAATAAAGTTCTTGGTTAACTCTGAATTCTTTTTCTTGCATTTTTGCTTAGTTATTCTTGTACAGAAAATCTGCCACAAATTGTGGTTGTGCTTTCCATGAATCCTTTCAGGATGAGAAAAGTCTTCAACACGCATCATGTCAGAATAAGTCTTACTATACAGATTCTGGAACATAACAAAAACTATTGCAATTTAAAGTATCTGATCCTTTGAGACACAAACACAGATTGTCAGTCAGGTAAGAGTAAAACAGACGGGCCACTCCGGCCATCACTTCTGTCAAACAGCAAACAATGGATGTTATAAATGTTCAGCCAGTTATTGTGGTAAATTCAGCCAGTCGGGGTGCCACACAAAGAGACGGCTCACTGGAAAAAGGCCAGCACACTTAAAACACAACCTCTTGCAGTCATACAAATTATTCTTGTGGGGCCAGAGGTGGCTTGACATTTTCATTAATATGCTCAAACACCTGTTGTTAAAATAAATTCTGAAAAGCCTCAGTAGAAGAGACAATGTCTGCTGCCTCTGTGATGCAGTAATATGATGAGGATTTTCATATCAGGCCGTTCATCTCATTTTCAGGTGAATCATACTATGACGTTTGCTTATTGAGTCGAGAATAAACCACAGTTGAGTCATCGATAAAAGTCAGGGAGGGTGCCAATATATTTGATAGACACAATTGGGTGAGGCTGCTCATCATGCTATGTTTAATTATGCTTCAGAGAGGAGGTCACTGATGAATTCATTCCTATGCACAGCTTTGCCTTGATGCTAAGATGGAGCACATGAACAGATAAAGCAATTCCCGCTGCCGCCACATTAAACTGTTTGCTGGCTTCAGACACTCTGGTGCAGCAGGAGACCTCATTATCTTCACTTGGGTGCCATTTTCTCGTTGTCTTCACATGTATGTAAATTAACACGATCGGTGAGGAGCTGAGGGCCTCGGCGAAGGGGCCTGACGCCACCTTCAGCTTTGAGTGCCATGATTTCACATGGCAAGATGTGAAATCACAGGGAACCTGCGACCAACTGCAAGAAAATGATGATGGTGGCAGCTGAGTAAGTGGGTTTGACAGGTGCCCACCATCCCTCGGAGCCTCTTTTATTCTCTGGCTGCTGGAGAAAAGGGGAAAAAAAACAGACTAAAAGGTGTATTTTTTTCCTTTTAACAATGGCCAGTAGAAAAGAAGTAGTACTCTCTACATGTGTACTTCACGGATACAAAAAACCCTGTCAAAACTTCAACCACTCCAGTACCCACACTGTTGTAGTCATGGCAGCCTTCACATCGCCTAGCAATTCAACTCCTCTCTAAATAAGTGAAAGGCATTCTTACCAGGGTATTTTTCTCTCTCGTCTCCTTTTCAAGGTGTTTTGGAGGCTGGGCAGATCCCATTACTGATGCACGCACCACTCGATGGACAGGTGCTCGTAACTCCACTGCAATGTGTCCCCGCGCTGCTAACAAGTAATCGAACTTAAATCATCGAGCGCTGCGTTTATCGGGAGCGTAACAAGCTGCCTTGGGCTGCGTGTGCGAAGATGGTATCTATGAAATACATTACATGTCCTGCGGTCCATTGTGAATAAACCTGAACGTGTACAGTCTTTATCAGCGGCACTCCAGTCATGTTGGCTCACTATTACATTATCTGGAGAACTGCACCTGTTGAGGTCAAATTCACGTCCAGACATTTCGTAGTTAATTGAATTTCTTTGTGCGCGTGCTGAAAGAGATGAGGGTACTTATTTTGAAAGCTAGTGTGTGGTGGCAATGCCAAACAGCAACCTCCAAGCACTGAGAAATAGAAACGACGCACAATTGGCAAAAGCTGCAGTGCCTTGAATGGCCAGAGGCGGACGGAAAAAGCGAACCCATTAGCACTGACCGTCTCTACGCGTCTCTACGCACGACCGCAAAAAATGTCAGACAAAGCTGACGACTTTAGCTTAGTATATTCCACCAAATACACCACACAAAAAAAATGCCAAGTCCTGCTCTGAGCCCTCAGCCAGTACTCCGTCTCTACCAGCAGCAGAGAAACTGCAAGTCCACACTGGCTCACCTACAGTAACAAGCAACAAAGTTGCCATGGTGATTGGCTGATGGGGTGGAAGCAGCGCTTCTCCCTTTCTTTTAATGAACATGGAGGCTCTATACTAGGAGTTGCCAAAGCTTCAAAATACCATTCGGGCCCCATGCAAACCCCCTCTGGTCTCCGAGAAAATGCAGTGGGAAACAGATCGCTTTGATTTGGACTGAGTGTGCTTTATTAGTGGAAGACACCACCATAGTGTCTGACAAAGGCTAATACTACCGAATAATCGCCGTTTTTATTGCTCTTTCATCCATCCTCCTCATCTTGCCTGTGTGCCACCCACACGCAGTAAGTGCAGCGGCAGAACTCCTCAAGTAAAACCAACGATGCTACACTCCAGACCTCCGAGTATCAGCATTAGCGCATTAGCGTCACTGTCCATCAGGGTCTCATTATGCTCGCGCCAAGGAGGCTGGTTTCCACACCGCAACTTAATGCTGACAGGAGAGTCTTGCAGGTAGTGTTGTGAAAACTTGTCCTGCTGCTCAGCACCCAGAGCCCTTAAAACTACTCAGGCTTTGTTCAAAATGATTCCCCCAAATAAGCTATCATTTCGCACTGCCTGCATTCACACTGCATAGCAGAAAAACTGACTGGGCACACACAGCCCGGGCAAGCAGGCATTAGAAGCTTTAGCGTCTATTTCGCCTATATTTTTAGGGGAAGGATATTTGATCATGCGTCATTTTTGTATCCCTCCAGGAAAAGAAAAAACTTTTATTTCCCATCTCCATGAGTCCCCTGCTCCCACTTCTAGCCTGGCCCAGAGCTGCTCGAAATGATCCACAATTTCAGGACCGTAACATGTGAAATCAAGCCCAACAAAGCCAAAACATACAGTACAGCTAACATTTGGTCTTGCGATGTAATGAGATGGCAAGAACAGAAGTGTGGCTATGCAGCGAGGGTGGGAAACAGCTGCAATCTGATCTATGGTGGCTCATTAACAAAGAACAAGGTGTTTGTCTCTCTGTGTGTCTGGATGGGGAGGTAAACCCCAAACATCATGTCAGCCCACTCAAGGAAAGAAATCCTCACTTCAGGATGTTTTCTGGAACTGGATTGACCAGTGGTGTTTGCAGGCAGTTGAGGTGGGATCCGCTCTGTCTTTTTTCTGCTTCACACTGTGATGCATGCTCTGGACTGCACCTTATTAAGCACATTCATTCTACTCTATTCAAGTTTTGGGACCACACTCTGCGTTTTAGAGCAAAACGTGCCTGCATTGTGTACTGACACATTGCATCAGCTTTGTTAGATTATTGTAGTGATGCGCTGCCTTACGAGCAGACAGAAAAACAGTGGATGCTATTGTGGAGTATGGACTCAATCTGGGCCAAAAATGGTTGGACTGTATCCCTGCCTCATCTCCCGTCAGCATGTCAACCATTAAATAAGGTAAGAAACGTGAATCTTCCGGTCTTGAATTTTCTCTTGCTGAATTTATAATGCTGCACTGAGTGGGTCCTGTAGTCGTTCTGCATCTTCACTTTCATGGGTACCCGTCGCCGAGCACCCTCCCAAAGGTTAGAATCGGGTATAAAAGCAACTGTGCATGCATCGATACTCTTGTGGCGGCTTGGGTATTAAAGTTGAACCTGCTGACTCATCAGCAGCAACAAAAGTCTCCTCTCTCACATGCAAAAAAAGGAAAAAAATCACACCTTTACAGCCTTGTCCTAAGCTCTGGCAGCAAACATGGGGTAAGGCAAAAATAAAATCATCTCTAGGAAAACGAGAAACTATAACCCTTTCTCTTCCTTCCTGGAGTACAACCTGCTGTAAGCTGTGTGTGTGTGTGTGTGTGTGTGTGTGTGTGTGTGTGTGTGTGTGTGTGTGTGTGTGTGTATGTATGTGTGGGGTGTATTGTCCAGGCCACATTCGGTTAACAACCCCATTAACTGGCTCACAAAGCAACCCTGTGGCAACGATATCATCAATCCCGGCTTTGGAGGCCATTACGCTTCAGGCTGAGATATATACATGCCGGGCCAGGAGAGTCAGCGGAGGGGCAGGGAGGGTGCTAAGGTGGCTCCACCTGTTTGCCAACCTCAACCCTATGTGCACCCAGCAGCCCTGTCCTCACCCCTATCAGCCACAAGCATGTGAACATGCACACACACACACACACACACACACACACACACAAATTCGCATAGTACTTCACCTGCTGTAGTAAGGGCTTCACACTACTCCACATAAAGAGTAAAAAAAAAGAGTGAAGGTACAAAACACAAGTAATTGTAACAATCACATATCAGTTCACACACCAGCCACCATACTAAATTCTAAACACAATATTCACACAAATTCTATTTACTCACATATGTAATACCACTCAGACCGGACAAACAAATGACGAACCACACGTGAGATATGTATGCATAAGCCCCCAATGCTGCTACCCAACCAGACACACACACACACACACACACACACACACACACACACACACACACACACACACACACACACACACACATACACTTGACATGGTTTGAGCACTGTCTAAAGACAAGAGCTTTGTCTGTTCACTGCTTACAGATGATAACATTCACACTCCACAGAAGCTGGAGAGAAAGGTCAATGACCCCCCCCCTCCAACTACTACCGCCGCCGCCGCCACTTTCTCTCGATTGAACACCAGGATTCTATATGGAAACACATCTGTGAGCAACTTCAGGTGCTTAATAGCCACATTTCTCCCAGGGAGGCTTAACAGCCTCAATTAAAACCACATAGAGGAGAGCGTGCAAACCCTAACAGCATATGCACGGCTCCTCTTTTTGAACAAACAAGGATAAAGAGTTTCCCCCTGACGGAGTTGTGTGAATGCTGCTCTTCTCTCACACTCTCAGGTCGGAGGCAGCAATCGCGATGAGGGTAGTGCCAAGAGAGGTGGCATAGATGAGTGGCGGCTCCCCCGCCGTCCTGGACATATGGGTGGGAGGGGGCTGGTGTACACCCAGAGCCTGGGGGATCACTCAGCTCTCCCTCCCGAGCATCTCCCAGATGACACAGTGAGACGGGGAAGTTTTGATGTGATAGGAAGTGCTGAATGCTGGTTTCCTCCCAATAGGAAATAGGACAGAGTTTACTTCGGGGGATGGAGCTGAGAAAACACACCTACACTCAGCTCATCTTCTCAGTCTGACACAAATCTTAATTATGTGGAGCTCTAGGTCTACATTACAGTGAGCAGCATTCAGCAGAGCTTTATGATGAAAGCACTTTTTTGTTGTTTTTTTTTAGCAATTGTCAGGGTCTTGTTTTGCCAGGCTGTTACTTTGCAAGATTCTTCAATCTTGTTTGGGGTTATACCAAGCAGTTGTTTTTATTATTACTGAACACATTCTGAATTAGAAAATGGTAACAAATTACAAAAAAAAACATTCATTCATTATTCATTCATTATTTTAAAAAAGAACAGGCGACCAAAGAGTTTGTGGAAAAAAAGTGGAAATACTCATCCATAGACATATTTCATCAAAGCATCAGTCTCTTTTTCTTAAAGGGGGTTACTAAGGGGAAATCTTATGGTTATTTGCAAAACCTGAAATATATTTCTTCTGTTTCCATTTGTGGCTGTGCAACACTGGACCTGCATTGTTTGCTCTACCAAAACTTCTTGTGAATCTATTGAACCATTCAACAGAAAATGAGCAGGCAGGAGGCTCTCCATACAGTGTATCACCACAAAGTGGAGCAGGAATTTGTTTCAGGTTGGATCCCACTGTTCCACTGCCTGTGTTCAGTCGTTTTTCTTTTTCCTTTTCTTTTTCACAACAGATACCAGTAACCGTATATTGAACCTGCCAATATTCTGTATATTTGGCTGCAGTTTTTCATTCTTGTGATCATCACACTTGAACTCCCCACTGTTTGACAGACTAATGAAATTCTATGGCAGCAGCTCCTTATGGCAGGGTGAGCCAGATTCTATTACAGGCTTTACAGCCTGAGACCCCAAACACTGTTGAGTCAAATCCTAATCCCATATTGGTCTCAGCCTTGGTAATATTCTTTTCTTATAGTTCACCTCATATTTCTCTCACTCTCATGTCTCAGATACCATATCAGCAGTTATTAGCAGAGCAGGAGGCATAAAAGATAGCTGTAAAAACGAGACAGCTGGAGAAACACATCCAGGCTCCTGTAGCAGGATGTGAGCACTGTAATAATGTCCAAAAGGCTCTCTGAGTTGGCTAAAATTGTATGCATCATGAGTATGTAAATATGATTTCACTGACGGCACTTTTTTCATTCCAAGGTGACTAAAATGACAGAAAACTACAGAAAAGTTAGACACTTCCTGAATAAAAAAATCAGACAATCATAACCAGCGAGCCAGTCCTATGGAAATTGAGTAGAGTACTTAGAGAGAGAAAACTTTTGGCACATTGCATTCATTCTGATAAAATGAAACAATGTTATATTCCCCTGCCAGAGCAGCTAATGGTTAAATATTCATATATACTGAACAGTGGCAATTTTCAGCTCAAAATGAAATGTGTTCAGGACGGCAGCTGGATTAACATGCAATCAAGTATAACTCGTTTGATAAAAGAGTCAGGCGGCACTGCATAGCTATGCCAAATAATACCCATGACTGTGTTCAAGAATGTGAACCTTGTTGAGACGTACAGAAATCAAATGCACACATCTCAATATTAAATTATATAGAAACCATTAAAGAATGAATCTATCTTACAAAATAGCTCCCTGATATGACACCAATGTACTCACACTGATTCCCCTTCTATACAGATGTGTCACAATGTTAACATGCATGTTCAAGTGGCTACGTCACAGTCTTCTTTATTGTGCTCAATAATTTATGGGTCTTGTCAGACATGAACTTGAAGCCTCCATAGAGACTGGAAATTGGATATTTTATCTTGGTTGTTCAGTGCTCCTCAGCCTGTCTATTTCAATATGCCTTAGTTAGCATGAAAATAGGTGAAAGGAACCTTTTTAATAACAAAAGGGCATTTACTGAACTTCATCAGGATCCTCATTATTGCACTGTGCTGCATCAAACACTTCTGTGCATATATTCCCTGAGAGTAAGGGAAAGGATCTTAATCATTATTTCTGTCCTACATCTGCATATCTCGTACTCTTCATCTGCCTGAATTTTAAAGCTGCTACAGTATAATACGTCTGACTTGATGAGAACTTTATCATGGGCACGGATCCAGCTAAGCCTTGGTCTGGGCTTTACCCAACTCTGAGGTCTTACATTGAAAATGATTGTGTGTGCAGCATTGATGAAAATAACTATCCTGTCTTACAGGACCTGGACTTGCCAGATAATTCATTTTCTTGATATTTATTTATTCCATGCATTCCACAAATGCTTTAAACAAGGGGTGCGAGCCTTGCCGTGAATCTCAGTAGTTTATGAACAAATGAATATATGTTGCCGTGAACACCATGCTTTGTCTGGCTCTTGCTCAAATGTCAATTGCCTCATAGCTGCATTGCATTCTAGTCCAGTGGTGCTAGAAAGGTGGAGGGAAGAGGTATCTCTTTTTCTAGTGTGATGGATTTTTCCCTGCATGTTTGCTGAATGTTGGTCTAAAAATGCTGGGTGTTACCTGCAACAAATGTAATTTTAATATGTGCGTGTGCGTGGGTGTATTGTAAATGAGACAAGGAAAATACAATCGATATCAATACACAAACTTGTGTGTCCTCAGGTGTTGCGCAGCGCAGTGTGCAGATGTCTACAGTCCTCTGTTAGCGTCTGCTGCTGGGGAACTCAAGGGCATTGTCAGCTTTATCGGTGCCTAGTGATTCATCAGGCTAGTTGGTAAATAAGAGATGCTATCGGCTGCTCCTAGTGGCATTGAAGGCCCATGTCCTAATCAATAACATTCCAATTCTTCACTGATCTTCTTCTCTGATTAGCCACCCTAATCCAATACACAATGTTGTCTATTACTGAGCCAGGACAAAGCCCCGTGCCTTATCTGTGGTTGCTTTTACTACTGATAGAAGGCAGGCCTATGCCAGGGGCGATGGCGTGGACATCCTCGGGCTCTTCTAATTGCTAATCCACTTGGGTCTGTAGATAGCGCAGATCCCACTGGTTCTGGCAGCACCACAGACGGTGAAGCGTGGCAATTGTAGAGAGACGTAACCAGTTGGTTTCAGGTAAAATGGCTTGCAATTTTTCAAGCACCTTCAATGGGAATGGGAGACGGAGTGGAGTGGCACTGACACTTAAACGGTTAAGAGGAGGAGGGCTGGGTGGGCTGTCAGTCTGTAGAGAGCAGCGATGGCAGGAGACACATGCCGACGTGGGAATGCTGATGAACCAGCAGAGCCTAATTTGAGTTAATGAATATGAAATATGCATCAAATTTCCCTTTCAAAATGATCTGCGATGAGCATAACGGATGGGAGCAGAAATTAATTTGCATTAACTAGCGCATGTTTAGCTTGAAGAGATTATACAATAGACGTGATTCACACAGAGCAATGTTGTGCACTTCATAGATCTCTGAAGCATGTGGGTCACTGGGAGACTAAACGTCTTTTTTTGTTTTGACAATGACTGGACCAGCGGAGTTTACATCCTCCCAGGTACTTTGCTGTCTTTCTACAGCCCAAAAATGTGCTGTATATATACACACACACACACACACACACACACACACACACACACACACACACACACACATATACATACGTATATCTGCCTATCTCTGTATATATATTTAAAGGGGATGTATTATGTATACTATACTGCTTTTTGCTTACCATTGTTACAATTTCAACACCTAAAGGGTAATTCTGTATAATTTTTAACTCCACATACATGTGAATTCTGCATGTGCACACATTCAGATGTCAAGAAAAATACAGATTTCAGCCACTGTGGCCACTTTCAGGAACGCTTCGTTTTGGCTGCTGCTTTCCCCTGATTGGCTGATCAGCGAATGATTCCCCATAGGCAGACAAGGTTTCACAGCCCCACCCCCCACCATTTTTTGCCGAGCTCATGCCAAGCTTTGCACATAAACAGACGTAGGATCGCACGCACAATTTTCTCCCTTTAGAGGGAGAGAGAGCAAGATAGAGAGAGAGAAAGACAGAGATTAAGAGAGAGAAAGGCAGACACAGCAGAGACTCAATAAAACCTGATGTCAAGTTTTGCATGGATCTTGCAGAGATCTCGTTACGTCTTGATCAGGGAGAATGAAAAGCTTGTGAAACTTTGCAAAGGTTCACCATGGACATATGATATTATAACACTGTAAGGGCGTTCTGAAATATGGAACAGCACCACATGCCTCCTTTAACCAGTAGAAAGTTGGTAAGATGGTAATGGATGGATGGCTAACAACAGGTTTTACAATTACACTTATGGATAACTGAAATTTGGGTGACGTTATCATTTTTTAAATTGTTCTTAATATTACTTCAATTCTGGAACTAGAAATCTCTGATTTTACTTTCAAGACTCATTCACAGCTGCGTGATATGGCTTCATGTACAGATAGCTTCTGGCATAGTTTCACTCTTATCTCTGATCCTATGATTACCTTCCCTCCCACTGCATGTTGAGGTGGCATATGAGGGAGCTGGCAAATACCAGCAAGTGAACTTTCTCTGGGTACTTTCCCTCTGCAGTCAGAACAGCAAACGATTGAAGTTCCAAATTTCATTTTGCCATTATCAAGCTTACAACAATTTCACAGCACAGCAATCACACTATAATGAACTTCCAGAAGCAATTAAAGCTTCTTTCCTGTGGAGGGACCTTCATGAATACAAGAAAGAAGGCTTTCTCACAGCCTCTAATCACAGAGCATTCCAGCCGAGGTGTCACATTGGCTTTGTTGTTTGCCAGAAATCCCTTCAGGAGGCCTCAGCCAGGTCCTCTAATCAACATGCTTCCACCTGACAAAAACTAATGGGACTTAATTGGTATGGCATGCCACAGCTTCCCTCACACTTCAAATCATACCCCAGACTTGAAACTCAAATTAGAATAAGCTGAGCATGCATTGGATGTGGGCTTGGTTGAAACAGTATGCACATATTACTTAAGGTTTCCAGCAGGTGTAGCCTGAGGCTCAACACCTCTCCTCAGTGATTAGTTCTGACATTGGATTACTTCACACATACACAATTTAATTTCTCAACATGAGAATAATAATGAGCGCCACTGTGGCTTAAACTCTTACAGCTGAAAAATGCCTAAAAGCCATTCACTATGACAAGGAAGCGACACCTCACTTTAAAGACGTTGCATCAGCATTTAGCAGTTTATCAGTTTTCTCATGTCATCTCATCTTATCATGCGAATCCAGGTCTGGACCATGGGCAAAACATTCCAAGATGTTCCAGAATCAAGAGATATAATCTTGACAGCAAGTCCTTGGTCTGCAGAGGGGCAGCAGCTCTACTTTGAGCCCCTCTCAGATCTGAGCTCTTGACCCTCTCTCTACAGCTGAGCCAGTGAACCTATGGGGGAAACTCATATGGGTTGCTGTATTGTTTCATTCATTTGGTCATATCAGCTCATGTATGATGTAGATGAGGCCCAGACCATAGGCAGAACAGTAAATCTAGAGCTTTACCCTGTGGTATAGCTGCCACATCACTGTGGACGTCACCCCAGTCGGCCACTCTCCAGCTGCATTTTTCCCTTACATATGAAATCACTGCAGATACTTCAACTCCTCCACATGATGAAGCAACTCCTTCCTAACCCAGAGTGGCCACTCCATCCTTTCTCAGCTGAGAACCATGGTAACAGATTTAGAGGTGCTGATTTTCACTCTTCAAACTCGGCTTTAAGCAGTGCCAGTGTGAGCTGGAGGTCAACGCTGAGCGAGGGCCAGCAGGACCACGTCATCCGCAAAGAGCAGAATTGGTGTCCTTGGGCCACCAACCCTGATGCCTTCCGCTACTTAACTGCACCTACACATTCTGTCCATAAAGGTCATGAACAGAGCTGGTAACAGTGTTTCCTGTTGTTTCTCCGGGAACAAGTTTGACTAAACTAAAACCAAATGGGCAAACCTTATAAAGTATGCTGAGGTTTCTCAGTCCTTCATTTTGCAGCACTATGAATCATGCCATGTTCAGGATTAGCAGAGACACCGCCACCATGGATCTCTCTTAATGTAGTAAATGAGTGCTTTAGTGAATCGGGTGGATGCTTCTGTAGTTAAAAAACTAATTTCATATGGACAATAATAAGAGAAATCCTGACTTGATGTGCAGTGTTTGTCAAGCATAGGAAAGAGGATCCCACATTACTCTCAAATCTCCCTATTATGGGAAGGGGAATACTGTCCTGTCTTTCACAAACTGTAATATAACACACCTCTCTGGAGAACCACCCTGCTTAGGTGACAGCCATGCCTCTCATGCAGTGTTATTTTCCAACCTCCCTTGTCCAGGTAACTCTGACGACAGTGACGTTTTTCACACATTGTAGGACTATGCTGGGGGCTGAGTAGTGTTTATCGGTGTAAAAACCCTTTCACTTTCCTACAGAGGCCTTCTTTTAGACACCCAGACATGTATATCCTGAAAAAATAAAATGTAATGTGTGGGAACAAATGTGAAGCGAAAATTAGTGACTATGGAATTAAAATATCAATTTACATCTCACATATCTTTGTCGTCATTTCAGACATTCACAGTGCAGCAAGCTGCAAAGATGGGACAACATTCTCCTAGGACCATATGGTGCAACACAAACAGAAGGAGTAAACCCAGAGAAAAATCACTCTGGGGGACATGCATACTGTTGTTGGAAACATTAAAAAACAGGCCTATGGCAAATAAAGGACACTATAACTACTTGTCAGATTTTTGTACTTTCATCCGAAATTAAGAGGTAAATCAGTCTCTGCAGTCTCTGTTTCCCGGAGACTTGTTTTACTAGAACACATTTTATTAACTAATGATTTCTTTCAGGTCTTAAGGCATGGCAATGCATCACATCAGCCCACTGGTAATAGGGTGTAAGGTTGTCATCCTTAGATATTTCTAAAAAATATTATCCAAGAGCTAAAGAGAAAATCCAAATAAACACAAATAAACTGAATTTTACTACTTTTTTTCTGCAGCCACGCAAAACCTCACGGTGTAACGCTATTTCAGACCATGTGATGGGAGCAGAAAAGTATTTGAAAGTCAGACATATGCATTTCTGTGAGTGATGACGCATGTGAAACTAGTTGAAATTGTGCTGACGTGGTACAGTGCGCCTCTATGTCCAGCACTGCAAGGAGCTTAAAATAAGCACAGACTGCACATATTGTTCGACCCAGCTATGATTAGTGAAGCCGCTGCGCTTTTGTTGGCTTTTAGGCTTAAACCATCTGAGGCCAAACTGATATTCTTCGTGAAGGTCAGTCGAAGTAGCGGTGGGCTTGAAAGCATCTGCATGCAGAGGGAAATGCTACATTAGTGCAAGATGGATCTTTCCTGTATTTTCAGGGGCTGAGAATCGAATGGAGAATACAAGTCAGAGGCATTCATGTGCAGTCCATTCCAAGAATACTAAATGGCGCATGTCCGGGTAAATGTTTTACTCTTTTTCCTTCTAAATTAAAACCTCACTTCTCACCTTCCTGGTGAAAGCCTGTGTTAACAGAGAAAACAATGTCTGCACCCTAATAATAGCTGTAATAACTTCTCAGTACAGATGGAATAGAAACTATTCTCAGAGCTGGATTTGTTTGGCCAGGGCTGCCTCCTGACACAGACCAGACTGTGGGCTGTAGCTTCATTTCACCCACCACAACTCACATTCTGATTGCGATTTGGTCACTGGAGCTTATTTCGAGACATTTCTACACAATGCTCGGGACTCCTGTTGTGATCTGGTGAAAATGCACATCTAGTTCTTTCTGAAATGCATCCTCGTGGAACAGCACTGGGCACATGGAGCCAGTAGAAATCTAATCCAGTCAGGGAAGGAGAGATGGCCACACAAGGTAATAATCTAAGACAAAATGATCTCCAGTGTTCCTGAAGTTTATGTTGCGTGGGCTACTTGCTACTCCTTGTCATCATTAATTAGAGGACTGCAGGACTGCAAGACATGTTTAAATTCATAGTACTGTTGCTTTTGGTGATGGTGACGGCAGGGGTGAAGGCCCAGACGTGGTGCTCATGATTCGTGACTGCTGGTCACAGTGCTCTGTATGCCAGCGGTAGAGCCTGACTGATGTGTATTCAGGCATGGCTGACTCGTGCTCTGCTGAAGGCCATTTTGTCTGAGTGTATTTTTGTGGGGCGAATTTGTCTTAATAGCGCACATCTGGAATGAAGAAAGCGCCACATTAACCGAGCAGAGGTGTTTTGACACCGTGCAATATCCTCTTACTATTTACAAAGGTCTAAGTGGTTCTGTGGAAACATATGGACAGGGAGGGAAAATCCACAACATGCATTAGTTTCAGTGTCCCATTTCTGTGGTCTGAGGAGCAAGAGAGTTGTGGTCGGACATTAAGCTGTAATGTTGCGGTGAGCCGCCTGTGCCTCGCCTCACAGACTTTGCACTCCTTATTGCAATCCAATGCAATCCTGATGCATTCATCACTCACAAGAGCGGCACCATTTTTAACCTGTCTGAAATTTTACCCGACGAAGGATTAATTATGAAATGAAATTTCAGACATTGCAGAAGTTTTGGATGCCCCTCCAGCGATCATAGTGATCCACCGTCACTCTTGAAGATGATTAATTCTGAACAGTGTCAGTTTAAACCAGAAAAGTCCCTCCATCTGATGAGTGGGCAGGTGTGTGTGTGTGTGTGTGTGTGTGTGTGTGTGTGTGTGTGTGTGTGTGTGTGTGTGTGTGTGTGTGAGCCAGAGTGTGAGCATGCGAGTGATGTTTCTGCATGCAGAACAGCAGAAATAACCGAGGTAACAAGTTTCTACTTGGGAGCATTCTTGGAAACAGCCAGAGAGTCCCGTGGGCAGGGGGTGTGACATGTTTATTGCATATGAACATCAAGAAGATGACCACAGGGTCAAACAGGACCCGTGTTAATGGCGCTAATCTTTTTTTAATCGCATTAAAGTTGAATCACGTTAGCACATTCTTATTGCGTTAACTTCGACGGCCCAACTAGAAATCTGTATGCACTGGCTGATCCAAAGGGCATGGAGCTTTGCCTCACCTGTGTTGAGGTCCTTATACTCCTGGGAAAAGTGCTCATTCTGGTGCACCCACTCCCCGTTGCATTTGAAGAAGATCTGAAGGGCGGGTGCGGCTCGACAGCGCAGCTTAATGGGGTTGCTCTTCACGATGTAGGCGTCCTCCGGCTCCTGGATGAAGTGCGGCAGCGTGCCCTGCACTGAGGGCAAGGTGTCGGGCTGACCATCTCCTGGGGCACCTGCGAGCAAACACCACGGTTACTCCCTCACCCTTGCACATCTTTCATGAAAAACGACAAGAAGCAGGCTTGACAAAAACAAACGCCATCTCTTGTGTTTAGTCTGATACGCAATTTATCTCAGAAGGGGGGCTGTTTATTTTCTGACAAAAGTATCAACGCAAATGTTTGCAAATCTAAAAGATTGCCCGGTGGACAATGTTTAGAACACCCTTTCCATCAATGCTAACGTGCTAGCACTGCAGAGTAAAAACAGAGTACAATTCTTCCTCCATTCTAACTGCTCTCCTCGGAGCAATTTACAGATGAATGAAATCAGAGCAGAGCCAGTGGAGAGGAATAAGGAGGGGACTGATTACTCAAATTGTGGTTGTGTGGCTGAGTCTGAATGCCTGTTATTTTAGCCACAAGGCTGCGATTCGGGTCCAAACACAAACAGCCTTTGTGCTGCCACCAATGTGCCATCGTCTTTAATGACGGTTCACAGCGGGTTTCCCCCCACTCCTCTCAGTGTGGCGAGCGCGCATCCTAGTTCAAATCTATTGTTTATCGTGGCAGCCCATGGATCTAAGTTTTGGAAAGGCTTATGTGAGAGAAAGCGGAAGAGCGTGACTTTGTATCCAGCATTTTTTCTTTTTCTAAACTTTGAAGGCAGCACTCGGGCTGATTCGGTGTCCTGTGCTGGCCTCCTCCTGGTAAAGCACAGAGAGCTCTGTGACCGGCGACAATAAGGAACAGGATGTTTGTGATCCTGCCATCCCCGGGATCCTTCTCAGAATTACACCTCAGTCCCATCAAGGCAGCTCCAGCTAAGCTATTCAGTACCATAAAAGCCCATGAAAGCTATTATGCCCCACCATCAAATCCAATTCTGTCCTCTGAAATCGAATCAGCCTCTCTCACCGCCTCTCTCAATCAATGCTGTCCTTGTTAAATGGGTAAATGAATGGATGCAGGTGTAAAGAGAGACCACACATAAAACAAACAGGCAGGGAAGTGAATAAATGGAAATAATATGCTGACATTACCTTCCATAAGACAGGTAGATGTCTTTATCATTTTACCACGTGTGCTTCTTTTAGCTATTCATACCCTCAGAATGTCCTGTTTTCTGTTTGATGCAATACTTGGGGTAAAATGGTAAAAAAATAAAGAGAGAAAGAAAGAAAGAAAGAAAGACAGAAAGAAAAACACTGCTAAAGCTGAGATATACGTACTCTAAAAAACCCAGCACACGGCCAATATGGTTAGGTGTATTATGGCCATGCCTCAGAGAGGGATCCTTTTTATGATGTAAAAGAAGATAAATCACATGGAATTATTGATTCTGATGAAAAGTGGTTCTCTAACCATGGGAGGATTACACATTATTTTCCAAAAGATGTTTTATGTTATTTTATTTTATTTTTACTACTTTTACCACTTTTTAGGTACTAGTTCACTTCAACCGATAAATATCATGGTTTGTACTTTCCAACTGCAGGTAGATGTGTTAGATGTGGTAGATGTGTGTTTGAATGTCAAGTTGTGATGAACCAAGTGAGAAAGGAGCTAACTCAGAGCAGATGCTGTAGCTGTCCCCGCAGCTGCAGGAAAGCAGAGCTCCACACATGCTCAGTACAGTACTTAGTGAGAAGGAGATGTGCGCATTTGTCAGACATTTGTCAAAAAGGCAAAAAAAAAAAAGAGACAACATAATAAACTAGAGGATGAGATTTAGCACCTACTGACTTTGGCTGACATGCTAAATACTTGCACTGAGTGCATTACCATCCAGCCATCCACTATCCCTTGACTATCTCTCGAGCTAAGGATGAAGTCCATCATAGGGAGCACAGCCCATTCACTCACTCAAACACACACACAAAATGTATTGGCAATTCAGAATTTGATGTTGTAGGTGTTTTTGGACTGAGGGAGGAAACATGAGCACTAAGGGAAAACCCCACCAGACATGGGGAGAACATGAACGCCATAGAGAAATGCCTTCAATCAAACCGGTAACTGAGCCCAGGACCTTCTTGCTGTGAGGTAACAGTCCGAACCACTTGGCAACCATGTGGCCATTTAATGACAAATTGGATTTAACGCACATATTTTAAGGAACGTGACATTTTCTCAAATTCTGCAGAAGCTAATCTTGTAGAGTCATTTGAGCAGAAAAAACAAGACATATGAAATGTGACTTTGTTACCCTTGGCTGCATTAAACACTGCTTGTTCAGAAATAACAGGTTTTCAACAGTGTGCAGCGAGCTGTGCTTAATTAATAACAGTCGCTGAAAAATACCGAAAGATCACCTTAAAATAATAAATACAGAAAGTCCACTGTGAAATTTTTTAAAAGGGTGTAAGGAGCCTCTGCTATTATCTGTACACGTCTGGCTAAATCAGGACTTAGGAAGTGTTCCGTTTACTCATTTTTTTCATACAGTACAGTTCCAATTCAGCCACACTAAGGACAGTGGTTGTAAAATTTTGAGCTGTGGTATGTGTATGTGGTGCATTTTGAGGTGTGGTGTGTATATATATATATATATATATATATATATATATATATATATATATATATATGTCAAACATACAGTCTCTCTCTCTCTTTCCGTGAATGTCAGGCTCAGATCGACAAAGACAAACATGTGTTTATTATATGTTAATACATTATATGTTTATCTTACGTTCAGGGAACGCAGAATCCATCTATCTGTGCAGATGAATTCTGCTTCCACATCATATGTACGCAGTGACAGCCAATTCCATATCTCTGTGTTACATGGCATTTAAAAACCAATCACAGCAACAATATACTGAAAAAAAAATAACAGGGCGACTCTCTACTCATTTTATAAATGCCTACAGCCCTGTAATCTGGGATGACTTCTGCTCTCAGAGGGACAGCAGTCTATCTTTGTCCATATATATCACCACATGTGGAGGCAAGCCATTACATACCACATGGTGCGTCCACACATGCAGATACACACACACACGCACACTAACTTGGGCTGTCTAGGTCTAAATGCTTTGCAGGAGAGAGTATGCATCCTTTGCATCAAACAGATTCATTTTCTTTATTTTACATGAAACAATAAAACATGACTGCGTGCATGTAATCATCATTCTAATATTCAGACAAATAAGGGATGGAGGTGCTCTGCATAACTCGATGTAACCTGTGCTCCGTCAACACAGATCTGTGTGGGAGCTATTTTTCAAAAGAACATTGCTGAGGCCTGTCTGCACTCTATGCTCCATGTATGGCAATCTTTGGAGTTTTTCATACAAACAACCAAAGTTTCTCTCTCTGAACCCACACCGATGAGAAAGTGCAAATGGTTCATACATGAACTGCATGTCAGACATCTTATAATGACAGACACCACAGCCACACTATTTCACTGATGATATCACCAGTATAAATTTTGTTGTATGAGTATATCAGTGGAGCACTTATATGTTCTCATGAGGTTAAGTTTAATGTGTTTTTGAACAAAACAATGGGCATTTTATCAGCTTTTTAATAACTCTGGAAGGAGGATAATGTGGGAGGTGGTTACAGCAGCAGTCCTGAAAATACCATCCAAACAAAGGTCCCTTTCTGTTTTTATGTGATTATTCTTTTGTATGGTATGACTTCTGTGAAGGACTGCATACCCTTCAGTGGATTCAGTGGTGGTTTATTAAACTTAAAAACTAATTTAAAATGCATTACGGTCAAGTTCAGAATAAAGCAGCTTGATTTACATTTCATCTGCTCGGGTTTACAGTTGAAAGACAAAAATGCAACACAGTGATAACAACATAAATATATGTTATTCTGTGTATTAAGTGAACTCAGGAATGGTTGAGTGCTTAATATGCCTGCTGCGTTCTTAGGGCTGTACTTCCTCGCTGAGCTGCAGTTGTTGGAAAGTAACATTGTAGTAAATAGCTGTTTCAGTGTCTACAGCCATTAAAAGATGGATGCTGAAAAAGTGAAGCGCTCTCCTGATAGTCCCCTGTATTATAACAACCTGGGATGGAGCACTCCTTGTACTCATCTGTTGTGTCAGTGCCAGAGGTTTAATGAGCATGGGTTTAAACTTCCTCTTTGCATGTCTTGTATGGGCTGTAATGCTGTCGTTGTGCTAATTCTGTTTATGGGTCTACTTTCGGTAACACGATTACTTTTTCCACCCTAAACTAGTCTCTGAGGGATTCCACCCATGATGCCATCAGAGGGAAGCAAGGGAAGTTTATCTTGGAGTATGAATATGTGACCCCTTCAAACAGTATCCTGTATAGACCCTATTCTCTCACCCTTAAGTTGCTGGCTGCTCAGTAAATAGGGATCATCTACATCTGTACAGACTTCTTAGAGGATATGTGTATGATACAGTACCTTTGACTAATGCAACAAATGACTTTTGCTGCTCGAGTAATGTCTTGAGTAATCTTGTCAAGCACCGGATGTTTCTACCTTCTCAGGAAACTCACGTTTTGACAGAACTAGTCATATATAGCAGACTTATGCAACCTGTGGTAAGGGGTTGCAGGTAGATGTTGCATCATTTGAACAGCTCCAGTGAAAGAATTTGGGAAACCTCTGTGCCCTGGATTGGGGGATTCTGAAGTATTGCGGTTGTCAGTTTTCTGCACCACCGTCATTAACATGATTGACGATGCTGTTCATCCCTCATTTAAAACTCTATAGATTATGGAATCATATATAGCTATAAGAGCTCTTAAATCCTTGATGTGCCTATACATTATACAGTAAAACAAATCCATTGTGTCACTGAATCAGCCATTTGCTATTAGTTTATTAAACCATGCAACCATTCCAATCCCATGCACTGGCATGGTCATGCATGACCATTTCTGTCATTTAATCCGTTATTAACTACTATTATTCTTAAAACATTTAAATGGATGGTTTCTTAGGCATTTGACACAGCAACCACACTGATGGACAATTTTATGACAAAACCGTCCTTTGAGCTTCAGCCTCTTCATTGTTGAAAATGAATGTCAAACAGAAGCGTGGATACCAGCGCTAACTGCAGATCAAGGAAGCAGCTTGAATTGTTTAACAAATTCATAGGGAGGCTTGCTAATAAAACAGAAATTGCTCAACTGGAGAAAAACACGGCTTGAACATAATTTAAAGCACTCACACATTTAATGGCGAGGGCATGAAATCCGCCTCCATCCAGCACCTTCCACAGCTCCACTCTAATCAGCTAATTGCTGCAATGATGAATAAAAATAGTCCAACACTGTAGAGTCAAGACGAGCCTCTCGATTTTTTTTTTCACTTTGCACAACAACTAATGATGTGTCTGGTCCTTTTCTCTCAATGCTCAAACATTCAGCATATTCAAAGGTAGCAGGTAATTGGAACAAGGTGACAATCCACGCTCCATAAACCTGAAGCTGCGGCATCGGCTGCTCCACTCATGATGGAGGCTCATAAATATCAGCCTTAATGAAGGAAATGACTGCGCGCCAATAAGTCACTTATTTCCTCATTACGCCGGTTAATTTTAACACAGCCTCTAAAATGTTCCCTCACCCTCTCTGCTGCCAGTCACAGGTTTCCACCTGACTTAACATGAGCTCAGTGCAGCGGACCTGCAGCTGATAAATGCCCTGGGTATCAATCTGCATATGGGCGTGCAGACGACATGGCGGCGGCAACTGTCAGCTCAGGCTGGCTGACAATGCCTGCGAGTCGGGGGACCATGTTGAACAAAATCAGATTCAAATCAGCAATCTCCACATGACATGCCAGGACAATAAGCACTACAAGGCCGGATTGGATATGCAAGGAAGGACTGTGACTGCAGGTTTTGTTTCATGATAACATGTATGGTCACGGAGCTTTAAAAAAAATGGTGTAACACTGACAACAAAGCTGGTCTGAGAGAAAAAAAAAAGAATAAGCCCTGCTATTGGACCCAAGAGACAGTCAAGCTCATTATATTAAAAAACATAAAATAACACATGACAGTATCATGAGGCAATGGTGTGTGTGCCCTGTGTTGGACTGGGGACCTGTCCAGGGCGTAGTCCCTGCCTTTTGTCCTGTGTGAGCTGGAGATAGAGATTTTTGGTTTAGTTGTGGTCGTGTCAAAATTGGGAATCTGTTGATTCAATTTTTCTTAAATATCTGTATCGAAAAAAGAAAACATTTTATGGAAAATGAGAAAAGATATTGCAATATCAGTGTGAACCTAATATTCCCATTCACTATTACAGGACAAAATACAAATCACTTTTAGGGTTTAAGTATGTTCACCCAGGCACCGAAGTTGAAAAAAAATTCAAAATGAAAGAATCTGTTCAATAAATCCTTTGCAACGCAGCATTTTAGAACCAAGTGTATCTGACAGGTTTCTGATAGCTGTTATGTACAGGTCTAAGTCACCGTGCTGAGAGGCCGAGATTCCAGAAAAGTCTGTGACTGCTGTGAATGAGTGCAATGGTCAACAATGTCAAATTACAAGTTTGTGTGTCCACTATCTCTGCTACTGTCACTGGACACTGCCCCAAGGCACTGAAGCTGCAAGGTTAGCTTGTTTCTGACCATCATAGACACTAACTTGTCTGAAAACAGTGGGAGCTACTGAGACAGGCCTCAACATGATGCACACTTGGAGCCGGGTGTTATTTTGGACCAATCTTTTGGACAGATGGATATGCCGCTGCTTGAAACACCAGAACAATAGGTACAGTATTTGCAATCTCGGACTAAACTGGTATTACTCAGCTGGAGAAAATTGGACTTGGCAAGAGCTCAACTAAATAGCAACCTTTAAAAAGAAAATCCTGTTTAAAAAGAAATTGATGTTAAACAAGGCACCGACGCATTAAATGGTGCTGGTGTTTCTCAAAACCACAACCCGTTCTCGCTGCTGCATTGACAGCTTGCCTCGGTGCGAATCCTCTGGCAAACCCTACTAAAAATGGACAGTGGAGTCGAAGGGCTTGTGGAAGATCAAGCTGACAGCACTATACGCTTCTCCATGCTGGGCTTTTGACTGAGTTGGACATTACTATTTCACACAGCTCTTCCACACAGCCAAAGTCCTCTAAAACCACACATTCTCCCTCTCACATCTGCCAGATCACCGGGGACTTCTCACGGATCTCTTACAGGAGCTCAGATAGGCGGAGGGCAAGGATGAGGTGCGTCAGCATTGTGAACGTCGGCTTTACATGGTGAGCACCCTCTCAGCCTTTCAGCAGGAGTCCTCCGTATTTGAAAGGCAGAGAGTCGGGAGATGTCAGACTAATCCTTGACACTAAAGGAGAGAGAGTGGCTGAAGGAAAATGCAGGACCGTGAGACCGTTGAGTGAACTCCAGAATATAGGTGCTGGAGACACTGAGAGGACAGAGGCTCCAACGAACACACACTCCGAACCGCACACTTGCTCATTTGTGAAACTTGAGGGGAAAATCCGCTGACATTCTCTCTCATGCTCACCTCCCTATGAACTTGTAAAAAAAATCTGATGGAATCTCAGAGGACCAATGGTTTTGCATGCTTAGCTGTGTATAGTTTACATTGCTGCAAACCATTTTCCCAAAGCACACCATCTATTTCAGGACATACTTCCTACCGTACTTTGTAGACTTACTCTGGGTTCAGTCTATACAATTACAGTATAGAAGTCCACACATTTGCTTATAACTCATACAGAAACGTGCATGCAAATAGTTTAAGTATATACACATATCTTACACCCTGTTTGTCTCACAAATTTATTTCCTGAAAATACTCCTATGTAACAGGTAGAGGCCGATTGTCAAAGAGCTATAGTCCACGGCGTTCAGAGTATCATTTGTTTTTAGAGAAAATATTACTCTCCAGTTTAAGCGTACCCAACTAAGTGACACATGAAAGTAATAGATAAGCTTCAAAGTGTGTATAACTAATTAACACAGACTGTAAATAATGAAACAAATGACCAACGTTTTCATGAATAAAATAGCAAAATTGTTGATAAATTGAGTGTGGAGCATGATATTAAACTGTGCTGTATGTTGTACTGTATAGAAATATAAAGTGATTGTGGCTGGGTTTTACCTTAACAAGGTCACACTGGGGAAACTTTCAAGGTTCTGGTATGTGTTCTTGTTAGATTCCTTATTGTTGTTCAGCGTTGGTTGAATTGATGGATTTTTTTCAAGTTACCTTTATGAGCTTTGATTTAAACTCATTTCCTGCTCAGTTCAACTGACTTGTTCTTTATCTGGGTCCCTTGAAACCCCAATACACAACAAAAACATAAAAGTTATAACATTAAAGCCATTTCCCTTTCATGTCAACAAACCCTTCCTACACTGACACATTTGTGTATTGTTTCAGGCAACCAAACATGTTTGTTAGCAGTAATAAGCAAGTCATATTAGTACGACAGACAGACTGCATCTAGGACAACACAATTCTCACAATTCTTCTCACGCACTTTCAAGTATAAACCATTAAGCTTCATTAACAAAAAATAACAAATGACCTAAAGCTACGTACACATTCATGTAGAGAAACAGACACAAATCCCACTATGCAACACAAACAGTACAGATATCCATGGACAGGATATACAAAGTCTCTACTACACACCATCATGCCTGCTTGCTAAGTAATTGGGAAGAAAATATCTCATAGAGCAGTAAGAGATTTTCTGTTTTCATTTGCACAGTGGTCTGTCAAACATTGACCCAAGGGGATTAGACCCTTTGTGGGTGAGGAGTCAATGTGCGCAGCTTCATTCCATGGGTGGGGGTGTTGGCTGGCCACACTGCAGCCCATTGTTTACAGATACACATTTTGTGTATAACATTCCCGCTCCACCCCTGCACCCCGACCGTACCCCTCTCTGTAAAGCCTCTTACATGGCCTGTAATCAATTTTAAAAGGTTGAATGGTATGAAAAGCAATTACACGGCACATGTGTCCACTGCCATGCGGCTGGCGGGGGCTACAGTTTGAGAGGTGGTCTCCCTAGTGATTACAGAGCATAGATCTGGAGCCGTGTCAGTTATAGGTTGTTTCTGTTAGATCCTCTTCTTACATCAGAAGCCCGAGCAGCCCTGCAGGCCTGATTGACTGAGACAGCCTCTGACAGTTATTGACAGGCCGCTGCACTTCCCAGAAAGGGCAACAGAAAAAGGGAGAGAGATTGAGAAGCAAAGCCTGATGTTAGGGCTGCTCACACATCTTCCGGCTACTTATTCTCAAAGAAGAGTGTTTTCCTTTGCATTACTTGATGGCACATCTCATAAATCACCAGGGATCTGTGGCTCAGGAGCAGCACGGTCACCAGTGTATGAATATGAAACTCTATGAATGAATCAAAGAACGAATTTACCAAGAACAAAATATGAAAAGTTATATCTAAAACTCAACCATTTACAATAAACTTTTCAAACGACTGGCCCGAGACACATTGCGTGGTGTCAGTCAGCAGGAGGTTATATAGAGTGGCAGACTGCTGAGGAAAGCCTCTTTTCTCAGAAAAATCCTCTGCTGTTTAGACGGAGATACGTTTAATATTTATAGCAGTTTGTTTGCAATGAATAAATGCAAGAAGCCAACAGCCTTACTGTCTTTGTCAGTGGTTTGTTGAGAGAAAATCCTGCTGTAGGTTCAAAGAAGTCTAAATGGTGAGTGTATACTGTCAAATACCAGATCAAACAGAAATAGACAGCAGCTAGAAATGAACATCTTACATTCTTATTCTCCATTTTTTCATGGTATATTCATTGTGAAATCTAAAGCCAAGGTTGATTAGTCAACTACTCACAGTTCTGATCACTGTCTGAGACCTAGAATCTATAATTAATAACCTTTTTAAAGCGATGCATATTGGCTGTTGATTGGGACCTTCCCAAAAAAAAACAACAATGTCCTTTAATATTTCAAAGCCTATTTGTAGCAAATTAGCAAGCACAATATCATTATTATAATCATAAATTATGATTATAATTACTATGCGGTGAAAGTCTGTTTTCCCCAATGGCAATCAGCACTGGCTCTAAACCTAAACCGTGTTGATTTTCCTCTGTCTGTCTGATCTTCTCATTGTTTGATACAGTATTTGTTTGACCTCACACCTGGAGACTGCAATGTATATTAACATATATTTAGACTTCATTCCTGGGGACGGGGCACTGAAATTCGTTATACAAGTTTTAAGCATCATCTAAGATTAAAGACGGCGTAATGGCAAACAGGACGTGAACAAACAGAATATTCAATATCACCAGAACAAAACACGGCCATCCAGCACTGAAGTTCTGGATCGTTGCCAGGGTTGTTGACGCATGCAGGAAATAGAGGGTTTCAAAGGCATGTACAACATGAGCCACTCAAAAATGACTCCAAGCCTCATATTAAAGAAAGCGCATCCTCCAAAAGGGGAGGTTGGCTGTCTATACAGAGTAGATTTTCTGCTGTTGATTTCACAACATTTTACAGTGGAAGTAAATGAGCCTTTGCACTCTCCCTGAAAGCTTGCGGTGTACGGTAGACCCTTAAGAGCCATCAACAGCCGGTCGTCGCTTAATGAAAATGTCAACACTCGACCAACCGCGTTAACGACGAGAATCATTAGAAAACTATGAACAAAACACGACACGGTGAGCGTCGAGGCAGAGGGCCTCAGACGCGCAGTCAAACACGCTGAGCCCCAGTCGAACCACGCTGACTGAGTCTACGCTGCCACTCTCCTCAACCCATCAACACCCCATCAGCCCTTCTCTGAGCTCAGCATATTTTCCATGTCAGCACGCTGGTGGGTGAAAAGTGTGAGATCGCACCAAGACTGTTGCATGTGCTGCATGTTCCCGTCACATACATCCGGGCGTTGTCATCCATCGACAAGCTGTTTCTGTCATCATCCGAGCTCATACTCTGTTGCTCTGTGCAGCTGGTGGTGATACCATCCGCATCAGCAGTTCACTTAGGTGTCATAAACACATGGGAGGGAGATATTATTTGAATGAAAGGCAGAAATCATGCCAGAACGCAAATATGAGCTGTATGGAAATAGCCCCGATACATACAACACAAGAATGAATGACGTCCCTTAACAAAGAGCTGAATGATTATGAATTTTAAGCTTAATTTTGCTGTAGTTATTTTAGGCTATTTAACTCCAAAAACATCACTTTCAGACAAACTGCTGCTGCATACGACGGTAATCCATACAATACACTAAAATGCAGTTATTTCAGTTCAAAATACATCACAGTTTATCATGTTCCACCATCTCCAAAGGAGTTTGACCCCAACAAAGATGGAAAACAGGTCTCTATGAGCATCACGGCTGAAAAATGGCTTGTTGGCATTGTTAGCTGTAATAATGGATGCCGATGGGTCTACCCGTAAGCCGCTGGCTCATCAGCATTACATTTGGGTTTCATGTTTAAACATGAGGTCTCTTCTGTCCTAATCCTCACAATACTGCCGAATCAATCCACCCTCCATTAGACTCCAAGCCACTGTAGGAATGTTGTTACCAGGAAAAAACTGATGACACTGATTTCCATATGACTGCTAAATCTCTCCCCGCCATGGATTGATCTGTAGGCGAGCTAACCTTGCTTTATGATCACGGGCTCATCAGATTAGAAAATTAATCCCGCGGCACAAAACGCGATAGATGTGTTGTCGGTGTGTTTGATTCAGAGATACCAACAAAAGCCGTGTGCTAGAAAGAACGTGTTGGTTATGTAATCTTACAAGACAACTAAAAATCATTTTATGTTGTACTGACATCCTTCTGATGATCTTGGCTATTTGAAGAGGGCTTTGTTACAAAATTAAGTTCCTCCTGGTGATTTCTCTCTGAAATATTTTTTCTTAGAAGATAGAGCACATACGGTAACTTTTTCTTTCTTTCTTTCTCTTTAAACATTGTGTTGGCTTTGTCCTGGCTCTGACATGAAACAGTGCTCAACTCTTTGTAAAGTAGTTCCTACGAAGTTCTCTCTTGAACCACTGCTTTTATAGTTGCCCACGCATTGTCGCTGGACAGAATCAAATTCAGAAACCATCTTAAGTGAGCAACTCACACACACACGAGCAGTAACTTTGTATGGAATAATCTCCGCTCTGCAGCGACTCCACTTGCCTGACTTCCTGAAGCCTGTGTGGTGTCAGGAGGGAAAACGCATTTGGTTTGGTTTGGTCAGATCAGACTCAGGATATCAACATCCTTTCCGTGCTTTTGAGCGCTGACTGAAATATGTTTTCAGATCAATGTTGTTCTGAGCTTTTCCATTCAGAGTATCATGCAATGAATATGACTGAGCCCAGGAACTGGTTCCAAGGCCTTATTCTCGATAAATGTTGTATCCATATCAGTGGTAGACAAATAAGGGGTTGTGCAGACTATCTTCAAGACAAAGCTTCAGCAAATTGCTTTTATATTTGTCCAAGAGTGGGTAATGTTTCTTAGCTGCTATTGATAATGACGCCCAACCCTATTAGTTACCATGTGAATGTTACGATTTATTGCTGCAAATTTTGCGGCTAGCAAACTCATCGTTGCTTATATCTCTAGTCAGCCATAACGATGGGCAAACCAGCGCGCTCACTGACCTTTGTGGGAGGGATTAACAATGGAAACATAGTTTTTCTTGCTAGAGCAAGATAACAGAGAGGAAAACTACAATTTAAATGCTATATCAGCACAAGATATGCGAGTACTGATACGATATAAATATAAAGGTTGTGGAAACAGCTCCTCCCACGGCGTTTGTTTTCCATCGCGACATTGACTGCCACAAAACTCACTGATACCAAACAGAAATCAGATAACATGGAGACAGTGTTTGATTAAAAGGAAAAAAAAGTCTGGTTTAGTCTGCGTATGAGGCTACAGAAGAGTTAAGTTTTACACTGTTAACACACTGCAGATGCAGAAACAATTTATTCCTGTGTGGACTGGCCATTTAGAGTGTGACATATTAATAAAGCCAGACATGAATCAAATATCACAGAGATGCTATCTCTCCAAACTGAGACGGCTGAAAATGGGAAAAGGTCTGCAGACCCTTCGGAATGGTACGTGTCTGGCTGACTGAATGCCTTTGATCACTCCTTCAGTGATGGCAAATGCCTTAAGCAATACCTGTGCCGTCTCCTGGCACATTTAAATTGAAAGGCCAGAAACTAATTACCCACTGCGACTGTCTGACAAAGCTCCAATTCCAACTCATTTTCCTTGTCAAACAGAGGGAAGGGGGTGGATGTTGTAGCTTGTCAAACTCAAGACTAACTCTGCATAAGCTCCCCATTTTACACCCCACCCCCCCAGCTCCTTCTTTTAAACTGTCCAGCTTGCTGCTGTCTCCAGATGTGAGCAAAGTGCACTGCAGCTCAGCGGTCATGAGGTAAATTGAATCTCAAAAGACGAGAACCATACGGTTGGGCTTGATTTATTTACAAGCTGCTTGATGAGGGCCGCAGAGGGCCCACACTGGGATTCAGGGGAAATGGCCTCTAAACCCAGGTTGGAGCGGCTCTGATAAATCTTATTTAACACTCTGCTTTATACTGCAGAGGAAAACTCAAGGTGCTTCCACCACAATTGTACTCACACAATCACAGATGCAGGCCAAGATGTGCATTAATGCTCTGACCCTGCTGAATGTGTATTTCTGCGTTTCCACTGTGGTATAAGAGCAATTGGACCATGCTGTTTTGTAGTCTACCCGACACGTTCGTCTGAACCTGTGCAAGCATTTACATCTTGGAAAGAGACAAGTCTGACAGGTCTATTATGAGTGGCACCAAAGCATTCATTGTGTTTAAGCATTGTAAAACACAACTTTACTAGCACTACAGCTGGCTGAAGCAATTTGTAAGGCTTGTGCTTTAAGTAAGGCACAGGCTTATCATAAATAACAGAGGAGCCTGACTTGGAATCACATGGTAACTTACATGGTCTTAAAAAGACTTGAAAATACCAGGTGAAGGACAATGGAAGTTTACAAAAAGATCATTAACTCTGTCTTTCTTTCACAGACTTAAGAGGTCCCCTACCATTATATCGAGTACCATCTACTGGCTTGGAATGAACATGGTCGCAAACATTCATTTCTTCAAGGCAACTCATGATGATGTGAACCAATAACCTCTCTACATAGTCAGTTGAAAAGTCTAATTCATATGAAGCCTTTGGTGCCTCTTTGGGTTCTGAAAAAATACCCCTTTGCCCAATTGAATGGGTTGAACAGTCTGGCGAATGGTGTGTATGTGTGTTTGTATGTGTGTGTGACAGAGCCCTACAATGGATTGAACACCTGTCCAGAGTGTATTTTGTGCCTCTTGCCCTATGGGATGGGCTCCAGCAGACCCTCCCGGCATAAAGCAAGGGAATAAAGCAGGTCAAGACAATGAAGCAATTCTTTTTCCAAATGTTGCCCAGCTCAGCTCAGAGGTGTGCTCAGTGATTTTTTAGCTGCACAAACCAATTGTTCCACCCCTCCTCCCCCAGAGGTGAATCAGAGGGACCTGGTAAATTTTTCCATGCACATTAAGAACTTGCCAGCGTTAACAAAAATCTCTATTTGCTCCGAAAGCCAATATGACGATCTCCCTGCAACCAAGCATTTTGTCTTTCAGCTGTCAGCTTCATCCCACTGATTTATGAATATATCATTCAGTAATTGATTGGGTAGTTTGCTGGAGGCCCTTGTTAATATTTCACTTGACCTCTCACCAAATTGGAGTTTATCATCTCTGACAGATGACTTCGCTGTGTGGATGAATGTGTGATGTAAAATGAAAGCTGCTACTCTCCTCTCCGTTTCATTAAAAATGCAACACAGAAGTGGCCGGAGGTGTGCTGGTAATGAGCGGAAGCAGGCACCTGGGTCCTCGTTGGCTCCGATTCCTATGGACTACTGGATGGCATTGTCTGGGAAACCTCCGATTTTTCATGCTTCATCACCAGAGGAAACCACACATCTTTCCTGTAGGATATAATTATCATCCAACTGGCATGAGGCTTTGCTTACACGTCCATTATATTTTATCTGCCAATACATGCACACCATTTCCTCATATATGCAATATTTTGTAGATATATATACGTTATGGTAAAGTACATGTAAAAGATAGGCCATTGTGCAATCTGAAGGAGGAATTATTCTTTAATATATAGGCTGGGAGCTTCAATATCCATTAAAATGTGGATAATTCAATCTTCATTAGCATCCATTATGAGCAGCATCACGTTATAATTATGTAAAATAAGATCATATCATGAGGAGGCAGGAGGAGGAAGGAGAAGTGATAGGCCTGCTT
This sequence comes from Karalla daura, assembly GCA_029224185.1. Taxonomy (NCBI): domain Eukaryota; kingdom Metazoa; phylum Chordata; class Actinopteri; order Chaetodontiformes; family Leiognathidae; genus Karalla; species Karalla daura. The sequence goes on from CM055192.1 coordinate 2,992,450, forward strand.
CGAAGCATACCCCCCCCAGCAGGGATGGGATGGTTACACGCGGGCAGATATTATCTCCTCCGACGCCCATTGTGTACTCGACTCCCACTGCAGAGGCGCGCGCCTGGAAGCATTGTTGGAATTGATTTAGTGAACGGGGCCCAATCTTTGGACACTTTGCTGCTATTGACTGCTGCTTCAAATCAGAAATTCGAACAGAACTCAGCCGGGGATTTAATTAAAACTCAAAAGAGGGAATGACTGACATTGCGGACAGGGTAGTTGCGAAAAATCAATTGTGCAATGCAAATGAGTTTCAAATCCCTCCTCTGCTCCTATTATTTATTTATCTTCTTCCCCTCTCCTCCACAGCTCCGCTCTGCATTCTTAACTGGGGGCAAAGCTCTATCTCCATTCAGCAGTTAAGATGAGCAAATGTTTTTAAGCTCATTACCAAAATGTGTTCCATTACGATTGGATTGCCACATAATTTTTATTCATTTAAAAAGCCTGTCAAAGATCCAATTACTGGCAATATGACAGGCTGATCGTTGAAAGGAAAAAAAGAAAAAAACTACCTTGAAACACTTAAACATCAAATGGAACAGCTAGGCTGCCATACATACTTTTTTCATTTAAGTCTCAAAACCAACTGCATATAAATATCTGGATATTTCTGCCAAAGCCACTGCGCAGTCAGGTATGATATAACATTGCTAGAGTATTTAAAACATCAACGACAACATCTAATTTGGATCTCAAGTCAATCTCCATTTGCCATTATATACCAAAGTCAAAACATATATACGTTTATATATGCATGTGTGAGTGAGTACGAAAAGGTTCTTCGACAGATATGTGTTGGGGTTCCTACTCCTAAATATTCCCATTACTTTTTTCCACTCTGGACACCACAAAGTGAAAGCGAAGTAGATGAGGCAGGCTGAGGAAAAGTGAACGAACCAAAAAGGCGAAAATTGCTGTCGCCTGGCAACGCCAACCTGCAATTTTCGCTTTGCTTATTGTAGCCTGGCAAGGCTGAATAGGCATATACTTTTTTTTTTGAGAGTGAGAGAAATGTCATTTCAAGCTGGCTGTACTGAGCGAGAGGAGATGATTGGCACAGCGATTCTTCACTCAGACATCGGCAGCTACATCTCATTGGACGCGGGAACATCTCTCCGAGTAGCCGCTGGTTTTCGTTTCCGGTGACAAAACTGAAAGCACCGTGGCAACGTAGATGGCTACGCTGGTTTCGCGAAGTTGGGCGTGTATGCTGGGATGAAGGCAGTTGTCACGTTGAGGGTTTAAAGCTTGTTCATGTTCTGATGTCAAGCCACATCATCAGCGTATATTTCACCGCTTTAAATGTTCTACAATTGAAAGCATTTGACTCAGCTCAGATAAAGTGGCTTTCAATTAGATTTTTGCAGCGCAAAGCAAAACACAGCACAACTGCTGTGATGTCTCTGCAAACTAGATCTAATTTTATGTTCAGCTCAGGCCCTGATTATCTATCGTGATAGATGTTGCGCCGACTAAAACAGTTTTACATCGCATGTAGTGAATAGAGGAATAAAGTAAACATACACGTTAGCAGGGGGAATACTAAACTGCAAAAATGAATGTGTGATCTGTGTATTTTTTTCTTCATTAGAAGCCAGTATTACAGCATACTGACCTCATCTGGTGGAGATCAAATCTGTACTGCATGTGCTGCATGTTAACATGCACCAGTGCAGGGAGGTTTCTTCTGGTGGCACATTTCTAGCTGCACGGACATCATCAAAAATATGTGGCCGAAGTTCTTACTGCCATCAGCATGTAGCCTCTCCAACACTATATCCAGTGGAAAGGGCCTGCCTCGACCAGTCACCTCCCCAGCAGCTAACAGAGCATAATCATTGATAATTGACAGCCAGCAGCATTTACAAAAGGGCCAGTGATTAATGCTAATTAAGAATGGAAATACGCTTGTGTGTGTGTGTGTGTGCGCGCGCTGCCATGTGCATCTGACCTTGCTAGTTCTATGAGTCTAGTCCCAGCAGCTCCGTTCAGCTCTACCAACCAGCTCGCTGCAATCAAATCTGCTCTTTTAAAGGCCGCTGGGTTGCAGCTCGCCTGCTTAAACACTGCTTCTTCTTCACACATGAAGTGAGAAAGAAAAGCTGACGGCTAAATGGGATGGGATGGGATGGGATGGGATGGGATGTGGGGGGGGGGGGGGGGGCTGAGGGGGGGTGGGTGAAGGGGGTGGGTGGGAAGGTCTGTGAACACCCTGATCTCTCCCATGGATCTGTTGACGTCTCCACTCTCTGAGGAGTGCCAAGTCAGCACAGAATTGAATGGCAGACCGAGGAGGAGTGAAATGTGGTCGAGAGTGTCTGGAAGTGCATCTCAAACAGGGGGAAACAGGGGGGCTTTTGTTATGCCACAGCTGTCAAAAAAAGGAGAGATGAGAAGTGCAGCTTTATTTTTTTTTTTTTTCGCCCCCTCACAGATGCTGACCCACACAATCAGGACTATATAGAATGAAAACCACATTAAAAACAACAAGGCAGATATATGTTACATGGCTAATTATATGTGATTGTTTCTCAGACTTTCTATCTTTTCTTATTAAAGATTATAGCCCATTGCTGTAAAAAAAAATCATCTTCCTTTTTGGTAAAACAAATGTAATGAATGTTGAGATCATAGATCTCAACATTCATTACATTTTTTTCTAGATTTATAATGAATAGCCCTCATAGGCAATTAACACCCCCACCTACTGTACTGCTCAGTTTGTAAGGTACTGCATGGGTCATCATATCTCATTATTTTTCATTGTCTGGACATATCTATAAACAAACAGCAGCACCTAGGTTTGATGTGGTTTATATCAGGCAAAATGCACAGTAATTGATTGAACATAACAATAACAACAACCGTCTCAAAAGCCCTGACAGTTGATGAAAATAACAGTAACAAAGAAATCAAGTATAATTTCTTTGAAATTATCACTAACACTAACCATTCCCACATGTAAGATACATCTGGGATTTTCTTAGTTTTAGCTTTAACTTTACAAGTGTATATCACAGTCCTTCTGGGCAAGAATTACTTTAATTTTGTCTTAAATGTCCTCCTTCTTCTGTTTTAGTTTTAAATGTCTCCTCACATCTTCAAAGTTCTTGAGGCACTCGTGTCATCTTTCACCTTTTTTTTCAGTGCAGTAAATGTCAGATCAGCAAGACTAAACATGCAACACATTCAATGAGCATGTAACCTACAGTATGTAAAGTGAGGACACATTATAAAAGTGTGTATAAATATTCTAACAAATATGTGCCAATGCAGTGATATTGATGGGTTAAAAAATTACTCAAGCACTCAAATCACACAGAAGATTTGCTTTTAGCACATAGTAGTGGACAAATATTAATTTTCTATCTTACCGTTTCCATCTTTATTCTCATTTAGGCTCTACCTCACGTCTCCCCTGACCACACGTCCCTGACTGCTGCTGTAATCCTGGATTTCAGCACTTCTCTGTTTTGTTCAAACAGTTCCCAATCCACTAGAAGACATTGAACTTTCCCTGCTGAACAATAAAAATATATTTATATATATATTGAAGTTGTCATCTTTGACCTTCATGCCAGGTTGGCTTACTACTTAATGTCATGAAGAGTGGCAGCCGTGTCTATTTAAACAGTTTAAGAGCTGAAGAGGATTTCTCTTCCATGACAGGCAAAGATGTTCTGAAGACGGGCTTTAAAAGGCCTTAATAAAAAATATGCTTGCCTCATGTTGGTGTGGACAGCTGCGCCAGAGTTTGACTCCCTTTCACTGACACTTAACAAGAGGCAGGAGAGAATCCCACTTATTCAACATTACGTCCCCACTGGCAACCTCATTATCTTCCATAGATGAGCTGCTCAGAAGCTCTTGAGACAGAAACAATATGAGGGCAGACAGATTTCACTTTTCGAAGAGTTAATGCAGTCAATCCTGAGATATCCTGATTTATACATTCTAAACCTGTGTTACAAGTTAACGTAGGTACAGGTAGGGGAGCAACATCTTCAGTAGGTTCAGATTTACTGGTGATTGCAGTCTTCTAAGTGTCATCCAGACAGAGTTTGGGCCTTTCACAATACTGCCAGTGTCTCAAAACAAGCCTTTGGTGGACTGAGATGAAGAAACGAGAAAGTCTACACCAACGTTTGGCACCGTGAGCCTTGTCTCAGCCCTGTGGAGCTTGTTTGAAGTAGCTACTGATGCGCTGTTATTTATGCAGAGCGAGACCACAGAGACCACAAGCAGAGCGCTGTGTGACCCACATTTGGTAGACTTGAAAGTGCTGCTCATTGCCAAGTTTAACAGAGGGCAAAAGTACACAGAGGGCACGGATGTTTCATCTCGGCTACTCATCCATTGCAGCAAGGCTCGAAAGCATAGCGCACCTAAATCTTCCTCCAAGAACTAATAAAGAACAATGGTCTCTCTGGATGTGCCAGTGTCCTACAGACTGAACCTTTGGTTTAGGGGGTGATTGCCAGCTCCTTGCCAGTTGACTACAGTATATATACGACACTGCTATTTTGAATTGAAGGTCAGGTTCGAAATGACATTAATGAACAAGAAAATGGGTTCACCAGTTTATTTATCCCATCTCTCTGATGATTCCCAACAACAATCAATCTTGGTCTCTGCTTTGGACAGTCTTTTTTTTTTCTCCAAACAGATTAACTGACAGTGAAAGAAATGATTTCGTACAACAACCAATTTTACTTCTAATTCATAAGTTGACATTACAAACTAAAATGTCAATTCTAAGGAGGGAGCTCCAGAAAGTTTCAACTAATACTCCATGCGATAGACAAAGCACTGGGTAAGTGTTACTGAGCTACAGTACATCAGGATCAAATCTTGACCCGGCAAGATTGTGAACCATTGCTCCTTGCCTCTAACAGTTTTAATCATCCACAAGAATAAAGAGCCGAGATTCACTGCAAAATCATCTCACCACATTCAGAAAGTGCTTTGTTCAGAAACTCAGAGCTGGTTGAAAAAACTGGGAAAATGAAGCAGCTCATGCCAGATCTGATTCAGCTCACGACGCGCACAGACACAGTCCATCAGACATTCAGTCAAAGGAGGTTTGTTCCTCTCAGAAGTGATACTTAACAATTTCCATTTGCAAATTGTGACTTTGCAGCTGGAAGGTTTATTGTTAATATTGGACGGCTGTAGAGATTTGTGATACATCTTGACAATCACTTTACTCTTTGTCAGTTACTGACATACAGTAAGATCTCTTATTTAGTGCCATCTGAGCTGAATTGCTGTTTATAAGTTTAATATGACCTAAATAATTGTCTTATTGCAACAACAAACGGAGAGAAAATTATTCAATGTAAATGACCCATGTTATGATTGTAGGGGTTGAAAAGAGCACATCACTAGGTCTTTTTCCAAAAGGGTCAAGGAGTCACCAAAACAACTGCTGTGCTCCTGCTGAGCGCCGACACAGCAAACCGGACTCCATTGCTGCCCCCCCCCCCCCCCCCCCCCCCCCCCCCTCCATATAGCAGAAGCCAATGGTGGCTGACAGTCAGGGGGGAATTAATTACACAGTACAGATTCACAGTTCTGACTGCAAACACAATGAGTTCAACACAAACAAACACTGGTCAGCATCCATTCCCGGGAATGAATAAAACAACACTAGTCATTATCTACGCCTCTCATCTCTCCTTTGTCTCAGCTGCTCCACTTTGCCCAGAATTTGCTGACGGCCTTAATTGTGCAGTTCAATATCAGAGACCAAAACGCATCCGATTTCCTTCTCTCAACGATCCTACTGCCACAAGACATTCAACCATCGTTTGACTCGCTCCATGGCTAATGAATAAATACATAATACATCATTGTAATGTGAGACGTATTCTCTCTGAATGGCCCAGATTGAAATAAATTGGTTTGATTAAACCTATAAAATTTGTCTTTGTCAGGACTCAGCTCTGCAATAAACTTGGATGATTGTTGATGAAAGCAGATACTATTGAGCGACTGTATACTATTGTTGCACAATGAGTAAATGAGTATGATTATAGCCTTGCATTAATTTGGTGATCTCATAGTCTGAAACACATAAAACTCCATTACAGAACACCCACATGATTATTATTAGATCCCTTCTAATGTGTCTCTGCGTCGCTCCCTGGAAAACACAAGGCTTTTGTATTCTGCTAAAATAACATAAGACTATCACCTACAGGCAGAGATGGTAATAACTGCATTACAAGGGTGACTCAACACTACTGTATATTACCTGTTCATAGGGGGGAAAAAGTAGTTTTAGCTTGATCCCAGATCCAGAAATGATGTTTTGAGTTTGTGCATAAACACCGAGTATTGTATCTTAACAACATGTTCCCACTGCTAAGCAATGTCCCTAAATGAGGTCCAAGGTGAAGAACTGTAAATCCAGTAAATCCAGCAGTCCAGAAACAAAGCAACTACAAAGAGACTTGCATCGTTGAGCAATGAGCTTACAGGTTTGGATTCATTACTGAGATGTTTTGGTTCACTCCCACTGCCCTCATTAACTTTATTTGAAGGGGGGGCAGGCAACGACCTCAGTAAAAAAAGCATAAATGAAATCCACTCTACTTTTTGTGTCTTCATATTTGTTGTGCTGGAAACCTACGTAGCATTGACTCATACACATACACCTAGGGGGAGGCTGTTACTCATTGTGGAACCTCTGAAAAATATTCCAGTGTCACCCCCAACGATTAGAGACTCACGGGTCTCCCTGTGGCACAACATGGGGGAGTTGAGAAAGGTTCAACTCTGTGAAAGTCCCCTTTGATGCGAGCAAGTGACATCGGTGCCTCTGCATGCTGAAGCACAGCAGCAAGCAACTGAGCTGTTACCATCGACCCAACTATATGGACGTACTTCAAACAAATGTGGGAAAAGTTGGCCCTAAAAAAAAAACTATAAAAGAGCTTCCCATTTAATATATTACTTTAACAAGCTACTGGGACCTAGAAACCACACAGACAGGAGAATGAACTACTATGCAGAGAAACACTATCGTGGCAATGGGCTAAAAAGACGTACAGCATGCACTTAGCATTAGAAACACCCAAAAGCTGTGTGAGTAGTGAGAGACCAGCTACCCTTACTCTAGCTGTACTGTTTTGAGAGTGCGTGCATTGGCTGATGTGGTGAATTGCTTTTATCAATGTCCCAAACAGCAGTCCCACATGAGAAATCACTTGAGATCCAGTACAACTAATTTCCATTCATATCAGAGGCTCTGTGACTAGTTTTATTGCTACCAACTCTCCAAAAAGAAAGCCCTCTGCCAAAATCATATTACCCAGTGAGGCAGCTGGATTGGTACATCATGGGCTTCACCCTGAACACATAGCAGACGCTTTTCTTTTATGAACTCAGGAGAATGTGCACCAAAGTATGCCATTCATCAGTCCAGGCCATTTAAATAGCTGTCATTACACTCATGTAGCACATTTGTCTGTATCAAGACCTGTTCTCACGTACTGGATATACTTTGTTTGGGTAAGCAGGAGGGTAGCACCCACGTAGATCATGCTGGAGAAGGAAAATGACTCAATCATAATCATGACTGTACTTTCTGTTTTGTGATATCAGAGACATTCTGTGTTGTAGAGACACAGCACTCACATTTGCCTCCTTTCAGCCAATCATGGACTACGGGCATGCGTAGCTGAGTACTACCTGTGAAAAAAGAGTGTTACACATTCTGGGGTAAAGTCAAGGTGTTTTTTGTTTCGGTTTGTGTCAAATTTTACTGGTGATCGTGCCAAATTAGACACAACATAAGGTTAAAGGGTCAATTCATTCATTTAGATAGGAGTCTGATCTCCTAGGGCTTTTCGTAGTATTACCAAGATGGCTGCCAGGCTCACTGCTCACTCCTGCTCACATCTGTAGCAGGTAGCCCAGCAGAGACAATGTAAAAGTATAGTGAAAAGTCTAGTGAAGCGCAGCAATCTACCACTGCAGAGTATATACCACCATACTGGCCTACAGAAGTAAAGACGTTTAGCCAGAAGCCTATAAAAGCAATGAGGTATTGCTTGAAAGTCATAGACAGAGATATGCAGGTGGTCCATCAGGTTGAAAGTACAGAGAATGCTTGTGACATCCATTTAAAAATGGTCCAGCACCTGTTTTCTAAATCCACCCCTTCAACCACAGCTTCTGCTGCTCGTACAGTGAGTGATATTAGTTGGACAGTGCCTCAGTGTTGGTCACACTCAGCCAACAGTCTCCAGCATCATCCCATGCAGCTGCACAGCAGCTCGTGCTGCCTCCAGACATATGGACACAAAGAGCCAGCCTGTCTCCAGCCTATCTCTGAGGCTCGAGCTGTTTGGCCATGTTTAGGGTTCAGCACATCATTTGCATATTTTACAAATGGGCGTTTTTTGATTGAGGAAGGGAGAGTTGAATTATCATGTCATTTGGAGGCTATTGACAAATGTGCACTGGCCACATTTTCAACAATCTGCACAGAATATCATCGTTACCGGATATTTCCAACAAATTTCATCTGGATGAATAATAGAATAAAAAAACAAGGACCGAGTGAGAAGTGGAATTTATCTCAGTTCCAACATCATTTAGCTTCATTACTTGCAGAGTTGCAGCTGGAGAACACTGTGCTTATTTTAGGAATGTTTAGACAGTGACTCTAAAAAGTAAAGGAAAAATGCTTGAGTTGTGACTTGTTACAATGGGGCCGTATTTAAAATCTTTTCTGCAGGTTTGTTATTTGGCTGAGCCTGTCATTGTCTTTAGTTGTATTTGGATGATGGATGCACTTAAACCACACCCACACGCATCTAGTAGGAGGAGCTCCCATTTTGCCCACTTGCTAACTCTGAATCCAACCTCTAGCTTTGATGAATCACTCACAAATAAAGATGAAAAGGGACACTTATGGTTGTGCAGCTCTGAGGACAGCAGAATACCACAGGAAGCAGTACACATGATTTATGCACACAGCATGGTGGGGAAAAAATAAAGCATATGCCGAATAACACTATTAGCACTCTATACCCTCTGCATGCCCTGCCAGGAAAGTGTGGAAAGGGCAGAATCGGAGATGGCTGTGTGTGTGTTTTTTTTTTTTTTTCTGGTCGAGCAGGGCCTTGGATCCTTCAGCTGAAGGAGCTTTGCCCTCCCTAGACACGCTTCTTGCACACGCAGCAATACTGGGGAACTCAAGCCTGATTGGAGAGGACAGGCTGATCCACTGCTGCCAGAAGAGTGTTCAGGATTCGGCATATGCGATGGCGTCCTGGCAGGGACAAGGGTCTGCTGGGCTTCAACTGGCAGCAGGAGTCAGCATGGCTCACTTGCAGCACACCTGATGACAGAGAGGGTTCAGCCAGATAAGGCTGTCTTGATGCGGCCCACATGACAGCCACCCATAATCATACATTCTTCTCAAAGTGCCGCCTCTACCCTGGGTATATATCTACATCAGCCTGGAGAAAATCACTCTTCAGCCAAACATGGCTCTCTCCAGCTCAGAGGAGTGATGGACGGCCGAGTGGGTAAGACAGCCAGGTGGACAAATAGCTTGTGCTCGCATGCTCGTCCACCACAGAGGCCTTGTGTCAAAAGCAATGCTTGACACCGCAGCTTTGAAGCCTAATGGTATTAGGGTTGTGAGCAGACATCTGGTTGGAGAGCCTAGAGTGCATTATTAAGTGTAATGAATGTCAGTGGACTGAGCTCATCCGACACATCAGGTGCCAATTATGGAGGTGGGTCCTGATTTGGTTCTAAACTCAATGCACAGAGGAGGAGCTCCTTTGGCCTAACTGACATCTGCCTCATTAACTCGAAGGAGTGGACCGAGAAGGCTAGCGACCACTCTCGTCTTCATGCCTCTGCAGGCCTTAACGGGGGCACAGGGACACAAGTTCTCCCCACTGTGCCTGCACCAAGCTCACTCCTTACCTATTATTGATGAGGTGGAGGGTGAAAGGAATATGAATGGGAGACAGTCAGGGTGACATTTGGAGGTGATTAGATACTCTTGTGCACCCTAGCCGGAGTGATTGGCCTGGCAGTTCATTCATTAGTCAGCACAGAATAGAAAAATCTGAGCAGAACTGAACTGAAAATCTTCATGCATAAAGAGGTAAATAAAGCATCCACGGATATTACTGCCTTGGGCAGGGCAAACACTATTGATTTCCAGAGTGTTCTAAAATAATGGTCACAGATGTGTGAAGACATTCATCAAACCATCTCTATGAGCCAAATCCTCAAAGCAGTAAAAAGCCAATATGCTGCTCTGCTCTCTCAGAGTAAGCGGAAATCTGTGCCAGTGTTAGTGGTGACACTCTGGCCACTCTGGTGCAATTCACTCTCAACCAATCACACAAATGGCAACCACAAGCACCAGCATTTTTTTCTTGTCTGCCTTTGACTAGACATAGCGTGAATATCATAGTGAAACTCAACATCAAGATACAATATTTTCGAGTCAACAATGCAAAGAATCTTGGCAAGCAGCAGCAGAATTGTTACATCCTCCCAAGCCAACAAGCCTTACGGCGGAAACTGTCGACTCCTTCAATAATACGTCATGTACTCGCAATACCCGCAATAAAGCAGACTCCCGGCAACTGGCTCGACATATTCCTGGTCAACTGTGTGGCACTGGTCATTAGGCTGATACATCACAGTGAACAGCAGAAAGAAGGCAAGTGAGGTGACCATGGCGGGCACGTGTTGAAACTGTCTGTGCCTGAGCTTATTAGAAGGGGTATAACTAGTATAAAGAGGTCAGCTGAGAGGCGACCAGAAGATTTAACCTTGGCTGACCACGAGTGAAAGTGCACAGGAAGGAGACTAATGGGGTGATCTATGCATTCCTGATGTTACCTCCACCCGCATCTGAACCTCAACCCCGTCGGACTGAATAACCACCCAACAACAATGTATAAACTGTGCTGGGGCTGCTGCCCTGGGAAAGCCATTTTTACTTAGCTGTCTTGATACACAGAGAGGCTAATGCTGATTGCACTCAGACAACTCTCTGAGCTGCAGAGCTACCACAGAAAATGGCATTACAAATCTCGGACACCGTAATCTAATTTAATATGCTGTAGAAAAAAAGATTCACACTACATTAGTTAGGCTGAAACAAATAATAGATCTCTTGACTATTTTCTTAATTGATAGATTGGCCCATAAAATGCTGTAGAGAAATGTTGATCTGTGTTTCAGAGATGAAACGCTTTCAGTGTAATAATATCTTTTTGTATTTCACTGGGTTGTCACAAAAAAAGCTGCATGTGGGAGTGCTCTTGCCATATTGTCTAACTAGCAACCTTTTCAGACCCCTTGTTGCTCCATCTTGCCCTGTCTGCTGTAACATTTGTACCATCAGCACTCAGCCACAGAGTGACAAGGTCTCTGGAGCTCTGCGAATGCTGTCTCTCTGCTGCAGCCCCAATTAGACAACTTCACCTGCTCAGCAGGGGCTGGCATCAGAAGCCTTCCATCTGTCAGACCTGTGCTCTGCCACGGTGCCATCACTCTTCACAAACGGCCACTCAGGCCAGCAGCCATTGCCTAAAAGCCTTATGTTTCCGTGGCCTGTCACAGCTCGAAATATTCAGTGCACTTTGACAGGCTGCCTCTCCCACTCTTTCCAGGAGAACACCTTGATGCTGCATGTTAGACAACTCTTGAGGACCTCAGAGTACAAGCGCACTGAGGGATGGAGAGCAAACTCTCCTGGAAACTGGAGGATAGGAACTGTAGAAAGTGCTCAGCAAGGATTTGTAGGGCAAGTTTTTGAACAGGTTTATGTTCAGTTCTTATAAATTAAATCCCAGCCCATGTTGCCCTGTTGTACACTCCCTTTCAAAATGATGTCAGTTCAAAAGAAGGGTGGTCAAACTGCAACCAGGCACTTCATCCGCCCTCATATTCATGGAAGTCTATTGTGGCATTGAAGGCAGCCCAGCCTGAAGTGGGCTTTTGGGTAGGTCTCCGGTCACGACCTGGTACTGCAAGCATGCTCCCAGGGGTCCACTGGACAGTCCTGCTCAGTGACACATTGATGTATGAGCTCCAGTTTTTTCTCCCTCTCTCCCTCAGCAAAGAAGCAGGTGTGCTGATCAGTGCCACTTGATCTGTCAGTCGGATGGATAAAAATAGCCTTGGAGATTGAGCTGGGAGCAGAACTCGCCGAAATCTTTGGTGGAAACTCAATTGACTTTGAAAGACTCCCAGAATGTTCTTGACCACAGTAAATGAGCCAAAGTCTTTTCAAGGTCAAACGTCTTAAATGTGGCTTTTCAGCTCTGTCAAAGAGAACAAAGAAGGCTCGTCTTACCATTAGGTATTTATTTGCTTGAAAGGAAGAGGCCTAGCTATTGATATAGCGTCAACAAATCCATAGTGCACCGACCAAGTTATTTTCTGAAAAAACATACTCTACATTTTCTCTGTTGTATCACTTAGGATAAAGTAAAATAGTAATGAAGCTATTTAATTAGTTTCACTGCAGTCTTTGTGCAGGCATATAGACCAGACAACAATCCAGATTACACACATACAAATGTGTTTGTTTTTCTTTTCTTTTCTTTTTTTCCCTCATCCTGGTCATCGACTGTCGGATTCACTTGGCATCTCTTAGTCCATTCACTCCTGCTGTGGGCTGTGAAAATGCATAACTTTGCAAGTTTTCTCTGGAGTTCCTGATCAAGAGAGATTGAGGGCAGACACTATAGCACCGGATAGAAGCTGCAGCATCAGCAGCTTCCATTGTAGAAAGGCTCAGCGACTTGTTTGAACAGCAGGCGGCTATTACACCACATGGATGCTCAGAGTAATTAAATGCACTCTGTTCGCCTTCATGTTCCTCCCTCTCTTCTCTACCCTGTCTTAAATCTGCACAGATAGGTTGAAAGAAGTGTTAATCTCAATGTTGTTTGTTGAAACCTCTTCCTGCTGCAGGAGTGTTTTATTCACTTGCCATAGCCAAATAGTCACAGTGGGGCGGATAAAAGCCACCCAAGTGAACATGTGTGTTGGTAAGGCCATATGATTAAGTCCTCTATTAAGAACTTAAGTGAATTAGTGATGTAGTAACATTCTCTAAGACTGGATTCACTTTTAATGAGCAATTCTCTATTCCATTTCCACTTGACGTGCTCCTATCTGACTGTCAAAGGTACAAAATGAGGTGCTAAGCAGAGGCTTGTCTAATTAGGTTGCCACTTGTGGTGGCCCCAACGGTTTCTGTCATTTCAAATATTAAAGCTATTATTATGATCACTCTCACCATTAACATAAAAGTCAAGCAATGGGCTACTTAATGTGGTAAACACCTCACATAGCACTTTCAAAACACAAGGAAATACAAGCTCAGCAGTTGCCTACATTGCATGTTTGATTATTAATCCCTTACATTGTATTCCTGGTTGTCTTGTGCATTTGTTCAACTGATAAAAAAAAATGGTCACCATAGTCATTAGTCTACAAAGGCTTCTCAATAAACCGGGCAATAAGAGTGCTGACGCAGCAAGGCCTTTGGATATTTAATTCATTACTTGAAAGGCTGCACTGATCCTAGATATGTTCAAAGTGAAGACAAATCATATTCCATCTAAGACAGAGATTAATAGCATTAGCGCAGGACCCAACAGTAGTGGCAGAGGAAACAGTAATCTGTATCTTGTTTCAGGAGAATATGAAGAAGAAAAGGCTGCCATGGGTGTGAAGAGCAAAATGCCTGCGTGTGCCAGGATTAAAAAACATCCAGTTACCTCCGGCAAAAGGTCCTGGCACCGAAAAAGGATTAATTTGTAAAAGAGTCGCGACATCATTCTACGGGAAAAAAAATCCATCCAAAAGGAGCCACATGAATTGTCTGAGAGAAGCATGTTCCTCCCCCACCAGTCCTGAAGCATTCATAATGAGTATAATGTCTTCATAGCAATTATGTGCTTGCGCAAGCTAACAAACATGGAGGGATGAATACTGTCTTTGAATCGAATAGATTGCGTATTTCAAAAGTCTGCCTGAAGTAAGTTCAGGGGAGACGACAGAGGAAAAGTGCTGGCTTTGAAACATTTTCACAGAAGTAGGAATTAACTCTGAGTAAATAACTTCACAGGGGAACAGCATGGAATACCACAAAGCAAGCCAAATTGATACGACACCGGGGGTACAAAAGCCCTCCCTCTGTTAACAATACATGGCAAATGGTAAAGAAGATGGCACCATCATGGAGAGCACTTAATCTTTAAAGTGCCCCGACTGTAGTCAAAGCTTTGCAACTAGCTTCTTGGAAATAAGTTTCCAAACCATAGCCAATAGCACTCTTGAGTTGATAACAACCTGATGTTTGCTCAGACTAAATATAATATGCCAAGAAGTTACCCCTGCAGGACTGGTCCCATTTTAGGAGTTGTCGAGGCAGGGGTTGAGGGGCATATTTTATACGCATCATCTAAATTACTGTCATGGGAGTCAGCACAGAGGACAGGAAAATCTGAAGGACGCATGCTGTAATCTCTAACAAAAATAAATAAACCAAGCATGGCCATTTAATTGCTGCCTCCAACTCTGCCTCTCACATGTCTATGGGGAGCTGAGCTGCCGCAGAGCTGGATGGCCATCGGAGTAAAGAAGAGAAAGAGTGTGTGTGTGTGTGTGTGGGGGGGGGGGGGGGGGGGTTTGGGGGAGTTCGTCCCTGTGACTCTAAAGATTAGAATTTAACCTGCCTGGTTCACCTCTCTGATTTCAGTTCACACTTCATTCATAGCCACAATTTTGGCGTTATATGGGTCATCGAGGGCATCTTTGCCGGCCCACAATCTGGTGGATAGGGAACAGAGGAGACTGTTGCTTTGATAAAAGACTGATATTGTAACAGAGACCAGGCTTCCACACAGAGGACGTTGAATGAAACGATAACAGATGAGATATTGATTCGGCCCTGATTACAACCACACAGATGAATGTCAAAATATTGTCACTGTCTCATTCTTCATTATATTATCACTGCAGGGACAAAAGGACAGCCAGAGGCAGATTAATTCCCCTGGGAGACATCCAAAGCAATGGTTTTCATGTCAAGGTTAGCTGAGGTGACTTTACTGTACATGATGATTAGCTTGACATCAGATTGAATTAAGTGGAGCATGTTCACACAGTGGCATGGCCATGCAAAGGGAAGGATTGAGAGCAGTCCAAACATGTCTGAGGTTAGAGGTTCAGCTTGCTGCAGGAACCCTTTACTAAAAATGTAGATGCATTCAGCATATCCCACAAGAAAATGTATGAAAGCTTTAGCTCGATGTCATACATCATGTCATTCTTCTATTCAAATCCTGCAGCGCCCCAAATATCTGCAGATAGTGTGCATGTGTAGCTGTCATTTCAACATAATAATACATATTCTTCCCTCTGCCAGAGTTACTTTGCTGCCGGAGCTGACACTGTGCTGTCGCTAGGCTGCTGTCTGTTTACAACGCAAAGACCCCAAGATTGAGAACAATAAATCTGGCTCCCTCAAGAGACACATGCAATAGAGTTCACAATCTGTATTTAATACCGGGGGGGGGGGGGTAAAAGAGTAATTCTTTTCGGTGGCAGTAACAGCAGTTCTGACTAATACTTAGCATGAAGCTCCCAAAGTCCAAGACAAAATAGATGCTGTAAAAGGAGCATGGAAATAGACAGATGAGGGAAATATGAGCATAGTGAAAGCACACCACACACAATGAAGCATCATTTGTATGCATGCACAACAACCACCAAAGCAGTGTGTTTAAAAATGATCCCTTTTCTCACTCTCCATGGTCTTCCAACCTCAATAACATCTTCATTTGTACGTTGTCCTGAAGCAGGGGCTTTTATCCAAATGCTTTTTACATGGTAAAAATAACATGATCGCGAAACTTTTCTGCTCTTGTAATATTCAGAATGAAATGACCACATTGGTTCGTCGTTGCAATCTAACGTCAGATCATCTAGTCAGTCACCACGAGTGATCCTTGCATGAGTTTCAATTCCCATATTAACCTGGCCACTGAAAAAAAATCCATTTATGCTGCAGTCAAGAAGTCTGCAGCATTTCTCCTCCAACACCTCTGCATCCTTTAGCTCATCAGCAACTATTCAAGGTAGCCAGACCTCCTGCCTGCAGCTTACGTACTGGAAATCAAAGGAATCACACACCGGAAATCACTTCAATCTGTATGATAATTTGAGACTCTCATCTGTGATCAGTCCAGCTCTGCTGCATCAAAGTGTCCGATAGGTTGGTGTTGTAATTCATATGTACAGTTCAAGTACAATCATCCATCCTCCTGCGGTTTGTGGTGTCTTAACTAATTTGAAGTAATTGCTAGCAGATTTTTCAGCCTTCAATTTTTTAGGTGCAATACATGGATTGACGTAAGCAGTGACATCATTTCCAAAGAATTCCAAATAAAGACCTTAAGCCAGTTGTCCACTACAGTAACTGGGAAGAAAAGACTGCCCGAAGGATCCAAAATCTACAAATGCCCTGGAGCAAAAAAAAAAAAAAAAAAAGACACCAAGAAAAGTGCAAGAAAGTATGCCCCTTCCCGGTGCACAAATCTCTCCAAAGCCAAGGAACCTGAGAGCGAGAGGGTTTTAGCAAACAAGAAAAGCCCATTTGGACTATCAGTGCAGCTCTTTTCTCAGAAGAGCTTTCAAAGTCTGCTCATGAGCAGCTTGCATGTTGACTGGGAATGAAACTTTAATTATCTTCTGCTTCCCTCCCATTCCTTGGCCTGACCAGCCATTAGCCCACCCCCCTCCCCCTGCCCTGCCGCCCCCAATGCTCCATCGGGACCCACAGGAAGGCAGGTTAATAGGGTGCATGTTAGACTGCCAAGTAAACCGTGTGTGTTTCTGTGAAGTAGGATATCAGAATCCCTCCTTTGACTCCACTTTTTTTGGGATTAATGGGGGAAATATTTTGCTTTAATGTAATGTACAAAATGAATATAGAGGTATGGTGGTAATCTGAATTTCACATAGGTTCATGATGTGGATGCATCACCCCTTTGTTTTGTGACATGGGGTCGCCAAAAAAGGAGACTTCTTGCCCCAAGTCACAGTTATTTGCCACAGCAGCCTAAGCAGCTCAATGCAGCGCTGCATTGTGGCCCGTGTGAATCCGTGCACACTGTTACACCGTAATCAAGATTTAATTAAAAAGCCTCTCCCCGTCTGAGTGGCTACTAATTTAGGTCGACTTAAAAACAATTATCAGCCATAGCCACATGCTGCAATGAGTCCATGTCAATTTGGCATTTGCAAACATGAGGTCTGACCTGGCGTGAGATCTGAGCATAACATATGCTTATATGCATATTATGATTAATGACAAAGTTTGGTGTGAAAAATACATACATCCAGAAGGCCTGTATAAGTGAGTGTAAGTAGTCATCTTTTATCAATGAATGGTAATAGCAAAGGGTGCAACGATTGTTCAATAACAGGCCCACAATATTATTATTATTATTATTATTATATTATTACATTGTTATTGTGGTATTATTATTATGGTGGTATTGTCAGGCATGTGAACAATAATAATGTAGAATGCTCCACGGTATGATACATCATTCAAGCATTAAAGAAAAAAGATATGGGAAAAACTATTTATTAAAGAAAGAACAACTTAAACAGAATCTTCCAGTGTCTTAAGCTTTCAAGAGCCAAGAGGGAAAAAATGTCCCTGCAGCAATGTACCTTATAGGGTGGAAATGTTGGTTAGCGTACTGTCGTAATCTCAGATTCTCTAACTTCCGATGGTACCTGAACTGCTCTCGTATTTTCTATGGTGTCTGAATATCCCTGGTTACGGACAAAGGATCTTTGCAGTTTTTATGCTCCAGTTTTTCCCTCGAGTCCTGTCTTTTCATATCTTTACAGTAATACAGAGGCCGTTTTATCATCACAATACCAATACTACACATCCCAATTACATTACCAATACTTTCATCCCTAGTCACAGCTGATAATAGCTGTTAATGGCTAATGTCTAAAGTGAACTAATTTCCAAAGCATTTTCCTAATTATGTACACATGTAGTTGTCAGACTTAAATTCTTTCGACTACTCGTGATGCTTTCCCAAACGACATACTTTTTCTAGGAGGGATAATAAAAAGGGTTCAACAAAGGGATCAATGACGTTTCTATCTATCCATCTACTTTTTAGTCACTGTATTTCTATATATTAGAGTACCACCTTTCATCTGGTAAGTACAATACTAATTGTTAAGGGTGAACAACACAAGACGCTGACACTGACCACGCTGGCATGCAGCCTAAAACAGACAACAAAGACATTATGTCTCTGACACACAAAATGTGCGTTCACATCAAACATACAGGCTGGATGTATCCAAGTGAGCGTCTCACTCTGTGCTGTGGGCTACACACTGGGGATAGGGTTATGAAACAACACCTACTACATACATACATGTACAGTCTTTTGTATTTTTAGCATTGCATCCCACACACACACTGTGTTTGGATTTTATTCATGACTTTCATTATGGGCAAAAACATTCAGTTCCTCAGTTGCTGTTATGAATGGCCACACTATGTTTCCGTCACCGTTTCCTTCAGCTCGGGTTCCCAAACACTCCCGGTGCTTTATCACGCTGCGTCTAGCTACAAAAGGCATCCCCAATGATAATTAAGGTCAAACAATTAGATTCAGCCAGCCATGGTCCTGGTGACTTAATAAGTATAGACAATTATCTGCGATTAATATGATTGATGCCCCTGTCTTTGCTTGCTCTGCTCAGAACTTGGCAAGGATTCAGGCTTTTATTACCAAGCACGTATCCACTGTATATTTGACTGATGATGCCCTGGATGCAGCTATTGCCATTTCATCACAGACAATATGATTATTTGCTAAACTTGGCTACCTTTCCAAACTAAACATACTCAGCACTCAGTGGAGGTGTTGAAGTCGATGGCTTCACTGCAAGGTTCTGGAGCAGTGGGCGCCAAGTGCTCGTGGAAAACAATTCATAAATAAGCTCTATTCAGGTTCCAAAGCGCTGTGAGATAACCACCCTACTGACTTGATGTCACAGCTGAAATAAAATGAATGAATGCATTGGGGAAAGCATGACTCCATTTTCTGCACTCAGTTTTTTTCCAGAGCACTTTGCGACTTCCCCAAGTACCTTCAAATCGCGGGGGAAATAACCTTCACAATTACGATTATGCATTCGAGTTTGGATTTGGCAGAGCAATTTGTAGTACAGTGCTCGTTGTCTTCAAGCAAATTTAGCTTTTGACACCTGTTGTCACAGCGTGGTCTTACCATATGGTACCCAATAACACTCGATGAGCTATGCCTTGAGGACAAAGGTACCGAGGGACGTATTGCTACAGCTGCCTCTGTCTTATAATGAGTACTGTCAAGGATTTGCAGCACTGAACTTTTGCGCCCCGATCTGCGGCGGGTCACCGACCAATTCGTATCAATTATTCATCATGCAGCGCTCCTCTCTTCCCTGTTATGAAACAAATCTTGTTAGGAAGTGCTGCCAACAGTCTCTGTCTCACTACCTTAATGTATCTGTAACTCTCCCTGCTCAGACTGAAAAGCAAATAGGGGGCTGTTTTGGGAGGGGTGGCGGTGGGGGAGTGGGGGGGGGGGGGGGGTGTCATCTAAATGAAGCATTTGTTTGGCAGAAGGGCCAGGAAGGAAGCCGGAATCTGGGGTGTGATCTGAAGAATGGAATCCTCCCCACAATGTCTTCCTTCTCCTTCCAGGACTAGAATAGATGAGCTCACAAAAGCAGATAGTGTGGCCCTTGCTCTTTGCAGTATGGCTCCTACACAGCCTTCCTGTGG
Organism: Karalla daura; assembly: GCA_029224185.1. Lineage (NCBI taxonomy): Eukaryota > Metazoa > Chordata > Actinopteri > Chaetodontiformes > Leiognathidae > Karalla > Karalla daura. Next base: position 3,012,374 of record CM055192.1, read on the forward strand.
TTTATTGTGAAACAACCTGGAGCTGTCAGAGGCTCAACGGAGACCCAGGGAGAGGAGGGCAGGGAAGTGGAACGCCGTGCTGGATGGGCTGCTCTGATAAGATCCAGGGAGACTCCTCTCCCTCCTCCTCTGCATCCCCCTCATCTGGCAGCAAGCAACAGTAACCTTTCCCGTCAATGACAGTTGCTAAAAGCAGCAGGGGGATTTGGAGGCATTATGTTTGACTTCTTTCAAATTAGTGCCTTTTTTTTGCAGCTGCTGTTGTCTTCTCTTGGCTCTCCTTATCAAGGTGGCCACAATCAGTCATGGCATCATGAATAATTATACGTCTGGGGATACTAAACACACGGTCAACACTTTTGTAAACACTTAATGTAATGTCCAGGTATTTGTAAAACAAAAACCACATAAGTAAGTGAGAAAGATTTGAACAAATCAAATGCACCACTTGACATTCATTACAGGAGACTTCAAATGTATCAGGCCTTGATCACGCTGCTCTAGTTTAAATGAGATCCATCCACCAGAGTAAAGCAGGTCTAACAGTTCCCCTTATATTAGCTTGCTAATGAGGTCCCAGTGTGATACTTTTTAATGAAACCATCCAGGAGGCCAATTGTCCATAACTAATTATCATATGCTAATTGGTACACCAAAGTGTAGAAAGGACTGATTTTGTTTGTCTCTACCTCTCATTTCTTATTTCTCTGTGCGCAAGTATTGTACTGTACCAAAAGTCTTTAATGAGTGTAATTATAGCTAAAAGTCGGGGTGACTCAATTGCTCCGTTGATTAGCACTGCACCGGCAGTAAATAACAAGGATCCCGCTGCATTTGGCTGTGTTATTTGGAAATGTACAAAATTTTAACATCTAGCTAATACAACCTTGAGGGCGTACCTCAGGGAAGACAACGGTTTTGACTGTTCTCCAGTCAAACTGAGGTGTGATTATCATTTCGATCGCAGCGCTCTGCCCTGCGCGCTGTGCTCTTGATAAGGCAGGTGTAACCAATTCTTCTTGCAATATTGCACATTATCCTCATTTGCCACCCCTGGTGCTACGGAGTATGAAATAAGGTGAAGAAGAAATCTCCAACAGATCCCACTGATCTGAGAAAGAATGAGCTCTGATGAAAAGCACCATATCGAATTAGGCTCAAGTAAAAGAAAACACTGGGCGGCAACTGGCAATGGACCATATTGGTTCAGTTCTGGTTCAGCGTGCCAGAAAATGGGACAGGGACCACAAACAAATACAAATAACAACTATTGCTTTAGAGATTGTGGCTGACCAGCTCTGCACACTGAATATAGCAACCGGTTCTGGTTCAGAGGACAACACAGAGGCGGCAGTCTTGCTGAAGACGTGAGGAAAGCTATTATCTAGTGAGATATACAACATCGAGATCAGACTCCAGGTGGCACTGGGGTAAAAATAATCAAAGAGGGATTCAAAATGCATTGGATGGATGCCTGAGACGACCCATATGTCACAGGCCAAGTGGTTGTGCTGCACCAGTCCATGTTACGTGTTCTTTTGCGAGAATCAATAACAGATCGTTCAGATTCATATTCACCCTGTCCCCCACTGCCCCACTCTGTCGGCCTGACTCTGAGCATACACATGTCTATTCTATTACGCTCATTTAGATGGCCATTAGGTTTGTGACAATAAGCCACGGACGATGGAGCCGGGAGGTAGGACAGAGGTTTCATGCTGGATCCCCATTAGCTCATTTGCATGGGGTCATTAGGCAGAATGCGATGAAAGGCACACCAGTTGTTTGTTGCATAGTAATGCACATGACAGCAGGACCAGTGATTCCAGTGGCTGAGTGTGGTTTTTTTTGTTTTTTTTTTTACACGTCTTCTCTTTTTTTTGTCTTTTACACTCAGTGATTGGGATATTTGCAACACTCACTGAATCCTTAGTAATCCCAAGTGAGCGCTTCCCTGCAATGACTCCGGACAAAATGATTTTCAAAAGGTTTATTCCTAGGTTGTTGAACAATGTGAAGTCACTGGATAATGTCAGAGATCGAACTAATGGCCATGTCTGATGTGAAGCTTTTATATGGAGAAGCGAGAAGGATTCTCAGCGTAGCTTTATGGGGTGTGACAGCTCATTAAATCAGAGGAGTCAACATGCAGTACATCACCGCTCAATTACATTACCAGAGATGTATGTGAATTACTGTATACTGCAGTAAAATGCATACGGCTAAAAATAGAATGGGAGACTTGTGAAAGTGTCTTAGATATTAGCTTCTAGATATTGTATTAGGGAAAACTAATGACCCATGCTGCCTCCAGTGAAAACGCTCATTTAAACCCAGAGAAACACTGTCAGTGTATTTGTCCCCCACAGCAATATAGGCTTGTATGAGATTGATGAATGGCAGCATTTGATTGTCAATCTATCACAGCATGCCAATACATCCTGGGGAAAAAAAAAAAAACATGATCATGTTTAGATTGCTATGTGTAATGGAGTCATTCAAGACAAGAGACAGAGGTCCTATAATGGGGGACTGCATTGAATTCTCCATATCTGGAAACCTCAGGAAACGTGCTTCTTATGTTTCCCATTTATTTTCTCACCATAGCACTGTATTACTCCTCCACCTAGACCCACTGATGTGGACCTGCTGCCTCTGAGAACTTACCGACCGGCCAGTCTGAGAAAATAGGCAGAATTTCAAACAGGTCCCTGAAAACCGGAGGCTAAAATCATCCATCACCCTGGGCTGCTTCAAATGCAGACATCAAAAAAGCTACCTTATGGATTGATCTTGGTGATCATATAATGGATTTCACCAGCGCCAGACTGACGGCTGTAATAGGTTTCTATGCCGGCTGGCTATCGGAAGTCTGTCAGTTGCAGCGGCTCTCCATGGAGCGCTCCATACGTTTGCCAGAGGCTCCTTATACCTGCTCTTGGGGGACCTTAAACTAAATTGACTTCAGAAGCACTCAAGGAAACAAGAGAAAGAAACATCAGCAACTCCTCCAGGCAGAAAAATGCTATGTCTCGACATCTTTTTGTAATTTACCTTGCACGTATGATCTTATGTAGATTTTAAGCTTTGATCAATGCTGGTAGCCAATGGTCAGCTCTCCAGAGAAAATGACCATATTTAATAATTTACTCCCAATTTGGTAGAAAATGTTCCCTGAGTCAACAGCAGATAACTGCAGGCTGTTTTGCATTATAATGAATTAGTCACATGTGAATCAAATTAAGCAAATGGAGCACATGACAGAATTATGTGAACGGCATTCTTGAGAGGGAACAATTTCCCGAGCAACTTCAAAGAGTGATTTTCCAGTTAAGTGAGCGGCTGGTGCATTTGTCCTGTTCACTGACAGTAACCCGTCATTTGCGGCACTTAATCTAGCCGAGGACAGAGCACAGCTTTCAATTAAGTCGTCAAATAAACCAAGTGACACATCCATCATACAGCGTGCTCGGCTCTGGCGCACTGTGGGTTCTGCCTTTCAAGAAAAATAAAACTGCAAATTATGTTTCAAACCACAATGCCTAGGACACCCTACAAATTAATCTTGAGAGAGAAAATAAGTCAATATGTATTTTTTTTCATACCAAAGGTCAATACACTGTCATTGTCTTCTTAATGAAGTTGAGGTGACATGCTTTTCCCACTGTGAAGACTTTTTGCTCAGTTTTCACAGAACAAGATTCCAAGCACGGTATGTTGTATTGCACTGGGTAATTTCTCTCTCTGTGACAGACTGCATCAACAGTGAACATCATCATGCATCAATCATGTACCTAGAGAAGGTAGCACCTTGGATTCCCAGGGCAGCTGATTACTGTGCACAGTCAGCAGACAGCTCTGCTCAGTCCAGCTGGACTGTGAAGCGCGCTGGCAGGCGCGACCGAGGAGCATCGCCTCCTCCCGTGGCGGCCCACATCCTCCCCCGTCAACCAATCGCGTTCATCTCCACTTGGCAGCAAGGGTCAAAAATCTATAAACTTTAGCCGGATCTCACTACCCCGACAGATTCTGCCCTATCAACTGTCAACAAGAGTCGGAGTTGTGTGGGCGCACGGCTGCAAACGGCCCGTAACATTTGTGTGGTGATGGTGGTGGTGGAAGCGGGGGGGTGGGGCCTGGGTCGGAGGTGAGCAAGAAGGTTTCAGCCTGTGGAATAAATAAGAGACGAGCTAAATAAATAAGCGGAGGTGCTGGGACATTAATACTGCCAGGAGTGTGTGGTATAGGCGGGCCCGCTGACACCCAGCACAGCGGAGGCACAATTAGATCTACTCATCTGCTTTGCCTCGGCTCCGCATGGTGCACAGCAATCAGCGGCGCCTGCACGAGACAGACTGGGAGGCTAACAAAGTTCCACCCTATGCCTGAGAGTTTATCCGTAAAATCACTTAAATCAGCGGCTTGCTGGTGGATGGATCCGAGGTGTTGTATATTAATATGAGGGGGATAGTGCTGCGAGCCAGCCATCCTCACACACCCCCAGCGAATATTGCTTGTTATAATTGGACATAAACACGGGGCAGAAAACTCAGCGGATTATTGAATCGCTGGTGGTCGTGTGACAGAAAGAGTCGAGAAACAAAGGGGTTTCTGTAACAGTGCCGCACCGATCATATACTGTAATTGTGTGGAACTTGATTGGAGTGATCGATTTCCCAGGGCGCCTGGCTTCTTAAACTGATTCAGAACATTTAACTTTCTTGTTGAGAATACCTGAACCCAAATCAAATGTATTCATTAAAATCTGTTTTGTCAGCACATCCACTGAATGGCTGAGGGGCAAAATAGGACAGATTCAGGCAAAAGGACCGAAAAATTCTTAAAGTGAAGCCACTGACAGCTGTCAGTATGTCATTAGTTCTGTTATTATTCTGTTATTACTACTACTGTTAATGACATTACATATATTGTGTTTTAATCAAAACTCATTTAACAAAGCAAACTTTCATTTCTCTGTTGTTAGACAGATTCATCATTTACTCTACAAATTACTCTCAAACAAATGAATCTCTCTTTAAAGACCAAAAACAAATTACAATGAAGGAAAATAACTTGGGTGAAGTGCAGGCTGCACAATCAGATGTTAAAAAGCTGCAATCGACCTCTATAATCTTCTTGTAAGAACTGAAGAGAGCCAGGCTAATTGTGTTGCCGTGTTTCCAGTCTTCTTGCTAAGCTAAGCTAATTGTCTCCTGGCTCTAGCTCTATAATTAACACTACCGACTCTTGAGGGAATAATGAGATTGCATACCTGCAGCACCACACTGATGTTCCACAAGTGCAAGGTCAAAAATGATCTTCCAAGCGTCATACACATCAAGTTTAGGCAACAGAAAAACAACTGCACAGGGAGGTCCCTGCCAAATTAATATTAAAGCAGATAAAGGGAGCAACTGCAACACAGTAACACACCTGACCCACAACACCAAAAGCTTACAGCTTATGTACAATTTAGTTAAGAAATATATAGGACAAAAAGTAAGACTATCATTTCTATCAAATTGCAGACCCTGGTTAGGTGGTGCCCTGTTCTATCATCGCCTATCATCTTTTTATCTAGGATCCAGCCTACATGACGCAGATGGGGATGGTAACCGTGTCATGGAGTAGACTGGTCACTGTTAAACAGCTCTTTGTCTCCATATATTCTCTGTCAGGACAAATACTGTTTGCACTGGCCTCTGTGACACAAGAGTTCAATGCACTCTGAAAATTCAACAGACTCCCGAGGGGAGCAGGCCACCTGCCATCCTGTGAAGTGAAAACGCTGAGGTCTGTAAAACACGCTCTCTTTAGTCCAGGAAAAATGAGTGAAGGATGAACCTTGGTGGGCAGCGGGAGCCGCTGAAGCCATGCCATTAGAGTAATAATCTCCCAATGCAGGACCTTCTGGAGGCTCCGACACTGCCTCTCACTCATTATCCCCTTACTCATTTTCTCTGGTGGTGGTCCACAGGGTCTGCATCCCTCTCACTAAATTGGTAGACTTGGGGATATCTGCGAGCCAATTCAGCTTTGATGTTTCATTTTTAAAAAAGAGCCAACGAAGAAGTGACATCCCGGTGGAGAATATTATGCAAATCTTGAAAATGTTAATTAGGCCCGAAGGGTTAATTTCTTTTGCTTTATCAACTCCATACTTTAATCTGCCTCTCAGTTAAAATGCTTATACTGGAGAATGCTTAGAAATAATCAGTGTTACAAATTTCGAAACACTATGTTTCCTTCCTTTTAGCAAAAAGTTTCCTTAATCCTCCTTTGAAATGTAATTGGTACAATCCCGCCGCCAAGGAGTGCTCTCATCAAGCTGGAAAATAACATAATCTACTTTAATTTATCACATAAATTCAACAACATATTGCAGTATAGCTTCCTGTATTCTTCCACAGTGGATTCTTTGTCGTACTAATTCACAAGATTAAGAAAAACGAAGGTCGAGTAATGGCTCAAAAAAATGACAAATAAAAAAAAAAAACTAAATCTGATATCTAATTTGGAAGCCAAAATGGATTCAGACACTAACAACTTAATTAGATTTCATTCATTGGGTTCTCCTTTGAGATGCAACAAACAATACCTAAATTGATGATAATTGCTTTAATACCGAGGGTGCTATTCTTATCTTGCAAATTTTCTCCGTACAAGGGGAAATAATGAAGAAACTTCTTCAGCACAATCCCAGCACCAAAACAAGCATGTACCTGGAAAGTATATGGGGGGGGGGCATGTTGCATGTGATTGTCTTGATTCAATATGCAGAGCTGCACGTACTTGGGGGCAACTTTGGCTCACAGCTCGTTTGAGGGAAGCCAATGAGTGCCCTCAGACAAAACGTATCGTCCCCCACAGGCCTCCTCATTCACCTGCACATTTACCGCGAAGCCAGTGTTTCGCTTTCTGCCATTTCATTAGTGTTAATTCCCCCTCCAGGATACGGGAGGAATGTCAAAGCACAGCGCCCCTTTTTGAGATGCGAAAAAGAATGAACAGCCCTCGGTGCTCACCCTGAGTGATGAACAACGTCCTGACATGGCAGGTAACAGTTATGTATCGCCCTTCCTGCTATATGTGACACATTGAAATGATAGGCGTTACGGCAGGGAGTGATGGATTCTGCACTGCAGCGGGAGCTTATGTGAAAAGTTTCAATTGTGGAGAAGGAATTCATCTCAAGGTTGGTCTAAAAGTAAAATTAAATGGGTGTGGAGCCTGACTGCCTCAAGGTTATGTTCACATTAATTCAATTCCCAAGATCTTGTTTTTCGGCCATGCTAAATGGTGGCAGCCAAAAAAGATGGAACCAACTCATGGTTTGAAACAACAGCTTCGTTGAACTTTAGATCTAAAAAAATTCATGCTATTTCGTCGAAATACATACTTAATGCAAACAACGCACTCCTTATTATTAATCACTGTCGGAGGCATACCCTGGATGATAAAAACACGAACCACGCAAAAAAGAAATACAATATTTTTAAGCCCAAGAAAATGTTCCTAACTCCTATCCAGATTTTTCACAAGCCAACATACAGTATATCCACCCATGCCCACTTCCAATAACACTGATTTAGCCAATATCTTTTCATATTTGAAAGACTCAAGGGGATATAAAGAAGTACACAGGAATTCAATGGCCAGATTTGTGCAGCAATAAAAGAGAAGGTCAACTGCGTTATAATACCAAATTATTTCTCACTGCCAATGAAAACAAAATTCCCACTTTTATTGGATCGCAATGATTCACAACAGCGCAGCAGCACACACAGGGAATGGCTATACATTAGTCTATTAAAGAGGCTGATATGAGAAAAACACACACACACACAAAAGGTAAAACCCTGAGTTTGCTGTGTGTGTTTTCTTAGGTGGGAGAGGGGGCTGAGCTGCATGGCTCTGCCGCACCCGTCATCACTACATCTGCTTGGGAACAGGGAAGAGGGAATAGGGTTTATACACATTATCCAGGATCAAATGCAAGTGCTTTCCAACACTTTCAAGGTCATTCCAGAGTTTTCCCAATACCTTACAGTGCTCTCCCCGGTGCTGTTAAACTGTGACAAATTATTTAACCACAATTCCTTTTTAATCACAGTAAAAGAGACAGGATAATCCCCAAAAAACAAAATTAAAATTCATAATGGACAAGAAATTGAAAAATTTGCATTTACAAATGAAAGAAATTAAATTTTACCTGACACCTCACAGTAAGTGGACTTTGCTTACTATCTAGCCTTGCTAATAATAAACTTTCAAGAAATGTTGAGTGCTCCGAGGGCAACCATCTTTCAAACAGAACAATATAATTCAAACACTTTATTTATTTTAAGCATCGATATGAGCCCTGTAGGAGTACATCCAGACAATCAAACACACCTCTCCTACTCCCAAATCCAGACATGGAGGTGCTTTCATGCATTAAAAATGATCACTGAGAGAACCAAACATCCCCCTTTTCTCACCGTTGATGCCTGACACTATAATATGGTTAAGCGTACATAATTTGCACCTGTCTCTTCTTGTCAATTTATAAAGAGGGATGGAGTTGCACTCAGGAGAGATGGAGATGGTAGTGTGGCTTTGAGTTTGGAGCCCCCACCGCCTTTTTAAAGCTCCCCTCCTCTCTACAGCACTCAGTTGTAACTCACACTTTCAATTCCAAGTGGGAAGGCACAGGTTGAAGAATTTATTCATGTCCAATTGCAGAAGAGGGAAAAACCAGCTCTGGTGCTGCATCTTTAATGTCACTTCACTTGGCACTTTGGAGCCTATAATTGCTTGATTTGGCCACTCTTTCCGGATTTGTTGTCAGATCCAAGAAAAGCATCTATTTAGACATCATCAATGAGGAAATGGTATTCATTTCCAGACCTGCAGGCAAAGACAATTTAACCCAACTGTACACAAAGATGCTGCATTATTACTGCCAACCCCAGCCTTAGGGACTGGACGTCAGCCTTTGTGTTTTTAGGTACACAGATCTCTATCCCCCTAATTGATTTTCCCTGAGTCTTCAAATGCAGAGCCAGGAACAGTGTACTGCAGAAAGACAGCTGATAGAGTTAATTAGGAGTAACTGTTCCTGGATTAGTGATAAAAGCAAAGGAACCATTTGGGCAAAATGTGTAAGGCAATTCAGTATAATCCATTAATGTAGTAGGTCTGCCATAGTATGAGAGTATACGCTCAAGTAAAGCTTATCTTGACAATTAAACTCCTTCCATTGTCTTTAAAATTGGAATATCCCCGAACAGCTCTATCATTGCAAGCTCTGCATACAGTTTAGCACCCCTGTTTTCTGTGCCTACAAGAGACTTCATCATAATCAACTTAATTAATGCTAGAATCACGCAATGCTCCAAATTCTGTGCTCATAGCACTTAATTGCACATTGCAGTTTTAGCTATCCAAATATTTCTCAAGAGCTGCTACGGCAGCAGAAAATCTTTAAACCCTTTTAATGACTGCTTAAAGGGCTGAATTGCAAAGTTTTTTCATGAGCAAAATGTGCATGCAGAAAGAAAAGCGTGCTGGGCCATGACATTTCTGAACTCGGTTCAGCATGAAAATCCTACATACTGTAGGAATCTCACAGTCAGCCAGTGTATCATTACTTTCTATGTAATGAGTCTACTACTGTACTGACTTTGAAATTTGGAACCATTAACTACTTCAATAAAACAATCTCCTCTGTTATCATTAAAAACGGCTCAGCTTTGATTAAGCTTTAGCACCAAGGGAGTGGCAACATTATTTAGAACTAGACAATTTTGACAGTGCCGTTGGAATGTGCTGCCAGGCTACTGCTGCGTATCGTGAGGTACAATTTTTTCTGATTTTTATTACAAGCACTTTAAAAATAAAGGGCACACTTTCAACAAGTCTCACTTTTTCACGGCCTGTATAATTTCTACATCACAAAAAAGCCCTTATAATGAAAAATAATGTAAACAAACAAAAACACAAGCAGCATGTTTCTTAAACGTCTATTTAAAAACAAGAAAAAAAAACAGTAACAATAACTGAGGGAGCAATAACACTCCTGTTAATTGGAATAATTTCCTTTTCCGACTGTGTGTGAGTGTGTGTGTGTGAGTGTGTGTGTGTGTGTGTGTGTGTGTGTGTGTGTGTGTGTGTGTGTGTGTGTGTGTGTGTATGTGTGCGCGCAAGGTTGCAAGGGGTGCAAGGGTCTAAGGGCAGGGGGTGTTTATTACTACTCAGTATATGTTTGCTTGCTCTTGAAAAGTGCCTTGAGATAATGGTTGTTATGAACTGGCACTTAAAATGAATAAAGGTTGAAGCTGAAGTTGTGAGTGTGAGTATTTTTTTTTATTTTATGTTTTATTATGACTGCTGTTGTTTAATATGCAAATGTCCAAAAAAATGTCCATATCTTGGTCTATATTCTGTAACTCAACCTTTTCACAAACATGACTGTGGCAAATGGCAAGAGATTTCATCCTCACAAAAAATATCCAAAAGAGTTAATGACCTAAAAAAAACAGCAAAACAGTTACATTTCTTTGAAGCCCTCTGAAGCTTAGCTCAACCATTGCACTGCAATTATGACTACATCCAAACAGTTCTGCCTCACAGTCTAAAAACGCATTTAGATGGTTCTAGTGTGGTAAAAGGATGTCACTCTACCACTGACTGATGTAACCTCAGGGGTTTCAATCCCAATGGGGCATACACGCTAAAAATGTATGCAGTATTCCATTGTGAATTGGGTAAAAGTCTGCACCTAATAGCATGAGTAAACTAATGGCAATAATGGTGATCTAAATTTGCACTGCCGGAAAAAAAAAAAAAAAAAATCCGCCTCATTTTTCTTTGCTGTCAGAGTGCAGTCAGCAGAGAGCAGTGGGAGCTGTGAGCCACCACAACCCACTTTACTTACCACAAATACCATTACAAAAACGTTGCTCTCATCATTCAGATCCCACTCCGTGGCCCGCATGATGACAGGCATTACACTGCAGTGGCTGCTGCACAACCAGAGGTATTAGAGTCAACTGCGCTGCTTCTTTCATCTTTAACAAATCACATTAAAGTAGTAGTTACTGTAACAACAGTGGCTTAGAGTGAACTCCTGAAATAGCTGTTCCGAAACATTTAATAAGCTCTCCTTGACTCGCGGACAACAAATGGGGGAGATAAAGAGAGCAAAGTGATAAATCTATGTCATTTATCAGAGCACTAGGGGACAATTTCAAATCATTTAAATCTAAGGTCAAGAGGTTCTACTACATCTCCCCATCACTGCCTCTATCTTCCTCTGCGGTAAAAGAAACGGGACCATAATAAAGCGGCCAATGCACAGGAGGAATATTAGACTAATGAAAAGCTCTTTCCTGCCTTGGCTGCCAGCCCATCTTGTGTACCCTCTCATGTCTACCATTTTGCAGTGTGTGGAGCTGCGAGATGGAATTCCGTTGGCAAAACAATAAAGCAGCTTCCCGTGACTGTGAGTCATGCCCTTTAGTCACCACAAAAAAACGACATCACCCTCTGCCGTTTATACTGTGTAGCTGGTTTTTTGGTTCAAAATTACATGTCGTTACTCATATGAACAATGAATGAATGCTGATGTAACTGCAGTGAAGCTACTGCTTTGCTGTAGCATTTTTACATCACCTGCAAAGACTGGTTTATGGCAGTGCTGTTGTCTGGGTTCCACGCAAGTCAGGGTGTTGGCTTTCTTGTCTAGGCCCCACCCCAGATGTTGCATGTTAGCACCCATCCAAATCTTGTGACAGGTTTTCAGACACCTACATGGAGGAAATCTACTTGGCACCTTAAGGGCATTCACACCTGCACTGCATTCCTAAGCTGCTGGAGAGGATGGGTAAAGAAAAAAAAAAAAGATAAATAGAAAAGAACAAAATGCTTTGTTTCAGGTGCATATGGGTGAAGATCATGGCAAAGATGAGCAGCTGTGCAGTTGTTTTGCTTGTGAAGCCACTTGCTTGGGTGGCACGAAACACCCCTTTTGCGGAAAACTATTGTTGGCATGCCCTCCCTAACACAGTGACTGTAGGATAAATGTCCACACCCCATGATCTGACCATCTCCCAGAATCCAAGTCACACTAACGTAAGGGTACACAGCAGCTGTCGAACCTTCCAGCTGAGATATGCAACTTCAGAGGCGAAAACTCCCTGGCTTGCAGTCCTTACGTTTATAATAGTTCCTTGTCAAGGGAACGCATTGGCATGGTAATGCATCATGTCTTACACAGTGTATGCCAGTCCAGATCTCAGTGGTGCAGCCTTGGCACTTCTGCTGTTTTATTAGGAATTATCTGCAGTCGATTAATACACGTCCTGCCAGCAGAGTCCCGTGAGATGGGAGGGGGGGCAGAGTAGCAGGCCCTGATAATGGAGAGGTATCCATCACGTCAGGACACCGCCACCCCACCACTGCCGCTCGCACACAGCAAGGGGACAGGATGACACTGTAAACACCTGGAAACCATCAGATGACAAATGTAAAGGACACTTTTGTTATTTCTCCCATTATGACACCCAAATATTGAATTAATCATCATTTGTGGCAATCTACAAGGTGGATTGGTGGATAGCAGTATCACCTCACGACAAGGAGGTCCTCGGTTCAAACCCCGCTTAGTCAGAGGGCCTCTCTGTATGGAGGTCTGAATTTTCTCCAGGTAAAACCATATTTTTTGAAGGTCAGATGGAGTCAATTTCTGTGATGGACTGACAACCTACCCAGGATGAGTTGACTTCCTTCAGCCTATGTGAGCTAGAGATAGGAGCAGCAGTCGATTGTGTACCTAAAATCTGATGATTACAGTAAAATTCCTATGACATGTAATTTATCGTTTAACTTATCAAGTTAATCAATATATAACTAAGATAAGCAACTTGTTTCCAGTGCTTAACACGCTCTGCTATGGAGAGTGCCACGTCCTCCAACCCGTATACTACTAAACAGATAAAAGCAAGCCTTCAAGAGACATCAATATTTTGAACTTGCAAGTAGAAAACAAACGTCCCTCAAACTGGAAGATCTGACCACTGAATAAAGAGATAATTTGCTGTAAAAATCTGAATATCAATCCTCTACAGACCTACGTTTAGATATTTGAAAGCAGAATTGAGATTTCGGACCATTAAAATGCTATTCCCCCGTAAATGAATTTGATCCAAGAACTCTCAAAGGACAAAGGTAGAGCGAGCTGTTTTTTTTCTGGCATGTCATGAAGAAAAAAGGCCGGTGGGCTCCTAACGGCCCGTGGCCTACTGCAAAAACACAAAGCTCAGCTCTCGTTTTCCCCCAGTGCTCCAGTAATAGGCCAGTGGAAATAAATGTAATCACTGCACTTTGTTCTCCCTAGTGATATCATTTCTTCTTATTACTTTTCACCCCCATCGCCTCTCAGGCCACCATCAGAATCTCATTTGATTGTATTTACATTCGTTCTGGCTTCAAACCCCGGCGATGCTAAAAAGCAATTACTACGTAAAGTTGCCGTCTGCCAAAGAGAGCCACACAAGATGTCCTTGCCAAACTGCAGAGGATTCATATCCAGTCTGCAGATGACATTTAAGCTCTTGTCTTCTTCTGTAAGCATGATTCACTACATTCAGAAGCAAGGAACTGATGATGACAAACATGGCCTTTAAAAGAGGCCTTTGACCAGGGACAATCCCAACAATTAGCATTTATCAGAGTTTAATACCAGAGCTGCTTCGAGCCAAGCAACAGAGCGGTATAGCCTTTTGCACAATTAGAACATCCCCTGAAATCCCAGAGGAGCCTTCATCATCCAACCATCTATTATCTTAACCCTTTTGTACGCGGCGGTGTCACAGGAAGATTCATCAAACTGAGGAAATATCTTTGAAATCAGGAGCATACAGTACATTGTGATAAAAGGACAGCCCTGGTCTCGATACTACATTTAGGAGCTGCCAAGAAAAGAAACATCAGAAACACATCAAATCCAGTTTGTCAGCTTAGACAAGTAATATTCAGCATGAGAAAACTAGGGTCTTGCACAGAGTGACTTGTGCAGGACTTTGAGCCTGGTAGTTTTCTACATTAACTTAGTCGTTTCTTCCCTTCATTATATTACATTTCAATTAATACGACCCTGCAGGAAATCATAATAACATGATGAGGCAACACACTGTAATAGCTACAGGGTGACGAAAGCTCTCCTGCTATGAAGGACACAACCATACCATCTGAAAAAAAAAAATATATATATATATATATTTACGTTGATTTCCCTTATTGCAATGTCCATACCATTGAATGTAAACTCTAAAGCGACCCTGTTCCCATTGATTGTGTTGCTTTGCAAATGAAGATTCAATTACACTGTTCTTTCAAGTGAGCGCAGAGCAAACAACATGGACCCATCAATAGTATGCTGCTCGGGGGGCAGATGCAGCGGAGAATAAGCCAGATAGCCAGACCTCCTTTGCTGTGCACTCTTTGTTAAATTACCCAAGGTTAGTGCAGCGCACAAAAGGCGACTAAAGCAATTAGTTTTCCACCAGTTAGTCACTTGTCAGGGTCTGCACATAGGAGAACTAGTGGGCATAAAGAGCAGTTTTAGACGATATGGCAACAAAGCAATCGAGCTGTTTACGTAGGTGAAATTAAGCAGCAGTGTAAACAGATTGCGTGAACTAACATTTCTTGTCGATTTCTTACGATTGGTTAAGAATCGCATGCATCCACCACAGCTCGAGGAGCAGCATGTGCACTTGTTGCGGTACAACTTTGTATAGAGAGCAAAATGTCCATATTGATCGTCTCCAAAACAGCAGAAAGTCCAATCAAAGCTAATTTAGCAGACAGTGCAGCAGTGTATTTTCGAGCACTTGTGATGTTTCTAAGGCAGACAGGGCTCATGGGGATTATGAGAAATGACACGGATTTGAGGTTTTATACTTTAGATTCCATGTAATCCATTATGCCTCTCAGTTCTCATCTGGATATTTGTCTTGTTATTATTTTTTTACTCATGCCTTTTCGCTTTTCTTGAATTGGAGGCATGCGTCTCTCTACGGCTGCTCTTCCCTGTGGTACATACAGGCAGAACTAAATGTGGAATATTACAGATGCCACTGAAGTGCAGCAAAATGGTCTAGAAATGGTTTTCAAAATCTCTTTGTCTGCAATTACCATTCTGCTTTCCATACAGCGCTGAGGGCTACTCATTACTCAAGGACTTAAGCTAGTGATGGACTACTTCAATTTACTCCACACAGTGTGCATATATAGCATGCATCCATCCAGTTACTGTACCATGGGTGCTGGCACTTTCTGAAAGAAAATCAGTACTAATATTTTATGGCTGTGGTTTTATTTCCTGCTATTTTTCCTCCACCTTTCCGGGTTCCTTTAATCTACTCGATAGCCATCTTATGTATCCCTGTCTGAAAACCAGTCTCGCTGTTTGTTAAAGATAAATAGCTCTATTTGTTTGATGGATTTGTCGGCAGCAATCACTGACATAGTATTAATTAGACTTTATTCAAAATTCATATTACTGCAAAACATCATCGATGCAGTCCATAGATAAGCAGCCTTGCCTGTAAATCATGTTGAAATGTTCCCTTCCCAAACTCCTGCTTCGACTCGACACTCTCCTCACACTAATGGCAGAGTGTATCCTTGACCTGCTCGCGGGTGACGTTAAAAGCTTTCTAGTGTTGGGAGGTGATTTCTGTTACTTGGCAGGAGATCTTTGGCTGGCAGAAGGGATATGGATTTCGCATGCCCGGAGCATGGGGGGGTGACGAAAAGAGATGACTCTTATCTCAGCCTGCATCCCTCAGCTGAGAGTGCGACATTAAACTGCTTTTCTCCTTTGAGAATAAGAAGGTCTTGTTACTTACAGTATAGGAGGCAGGTAATTACTCTTGATGCCAGCCAGATATCGAAGCTCAGGTCTATAATTTTAAAACAAATTTGATGGACAATTAAAACATTTCTATTTTTATAATTACCAGAACTGAATGAATGAATGTTAATTACATAAACTGCCACATGTAGCGAAAACATTTTTTTCATTTAGAAGATTTTTTTATTGTAGATTATAGTGCATATTTAAAGATTATTTTTCAATTTTATTTGAACTGAAAATCATAATTTCAATTCTCTGTCAATTCATAAAAATATCGGCAGAAGTGGCAAAATATTTTCCATAATATAATGTTATCATTTTCTTTGCAATAATATAGGTTTAAGTTCCTTTCCGTTCCTGTTTCTACTGTAGTTGCATCACTTTGGATGTTTGAATCAGATTTTTGAGATATCACATGGGTCCATCCGTTCAAGTCCAAATCTCCAGCTGGCAATCAACAGCACAGGGGAGAAGAAAAGCTGGGTAGAGGGGCATCAGGGGCGCTTGCTGGACAAAGCAAAAGTTGGTGATGGACCTTGGAAAGTGGGAAATAACCCCACAACAATTTCTATCCAGGGGGTCCATATGTGTGCAGGAGGAGCTGGGAGTGGGACTGGGCACACACCACACAGAGCCTCGTTTCTGTGGAGGCTCGACAGACTGAGACTCCCAGGATGCGTGCTGGGAAAGTTCTACCACTCACCACGCAGGCACCAACAGCTCCAACAGTATCATGGGGACAGCTGTCTGAGCAGGGATGGACTGTAATACTGTGGTGGTCAGGGCAGCAAGGGACATTGTGAACAGTTCACATTGAAATACATAGTTTTATTGTTTAACCCCTGCAGTGGACCATTGTTAATTTTCTCACTTAATTTTAAATCCTCTGCATCCTGTTTGCTGCCTCGCTTCAACATTCAACTCAATTTGGAGAAATGAAATTCAATTCAATTCACTTGTGGACCACTAACCCCGAGCCTGTGTTTCAGCACTGCTCTGTCCAATTTCAAAAACCATTGATCTCGGTGGGTCAACCTGTGCTTTGCTTAGATGCTGTGCACAACAAACATATTATACTTCAAGCTGCTCCCACACTGCAAGATATACTGCACTGAATTCTTTGGTAGATGAGGAACAAGAAAGACAGGGGAAAAAGAGGGCGACATGACTGGTCACTGCTGATTATCCCATTACCAACACAATGCCCTGGGACAGCATTCATCTGCATGGCATTTTATGTCAGAAACTGTAGAAGGAGGTCGACTAACTCGTGGGCACCGGCAGTCGACAGGGATGATCCCGGAGAAGCTTCAGCTTCAGGCACACTGGGACGGAGCACGCCACATCGTCTTGGTGCTTGATTTCAACAAATGCTAATGTAGCTGAAAAAGACAACCTCAACAATGAGCAAATGTTGTGTGGGCACAAGCCACGGCAAATCAGCAAAGAAGCAAACATGCCCCAATAGGTTGAGATGAATGCGTGCTGGTTTACATGGGAAGGCTGAGTAATCCACAGCGGTGCTGACCCTGGCCAACTCTGAGATTGCATCAAAAGCCAAAATGAGTTTCAAAAGAAAGAATTTCAAGCCTGAGATGAAGGCAGTAGGAGGATGCCTCAGGCGCATGATGAACTGAGGGGTTGCACAGCTACTCCTTGCGAAGACAAAGCAGAGTAGACAACGCTGAGCACAATGCAGTGCAATATCCATAATCTAAATGCTTTGGCACATCACAGGGACCTCTGGAGTCAACATAACACACGTGAAACAGCTCACCGTGTTGTCCGCGCTCTTTAAGGCACAGACCGCGGCTCAGTATGATGCAATGCTAACAGGAGTCGCCAACGAGCAAGTGGAGAAACAGCCAGTGTAAGGCTGGCCGAGGAACACGCGGCAGGTGTTTCATCACCTTCCAGCTAGAAAACTCAGAGGAAAATAGCAGCAGCTGTCTGTCATCATCAAAACACGGCCATCTCATTTTCCTGCCCAGAAGTCTATCGAGAAATATGCTGAAACCCATCACGCCATGCGGTAAACTAATGCCTGATGTCTCTGCCATGGTGACAGCTTTTAAATGTATTTTCATATTACCCTCTGTTTCACAGTGGCCACGACTGTCGAGAGGCTGCCTCTGATCATTCGTCAATCCAGGTTGGTACTTGTAGTGAGTAATGTCATATGAGAGACGTGGCTCATGTGGCCGGTGAGTGAACACACTGTCAGGAGCAGATAGACCATAAAACAGGGAGGCGGTCAGAAAGGTGCCTTTGAGGAGGTAGGCGAAGCCTCGGGCGTTCCGAAAATATAAAAAAAAAACCGCTCGTGTAGCGTTTTTAAAGCATCCATGTACCTCTCGTATACCACTGCGTAATTTATTGTAAAGTCATTCTGTGGTGACCGTGAATCTCACATCAGTGGGCCTACTCTCTTAAAATTAGGTTCTCCACAAGTGGGCAAGCTTGTTGCCCTATTTCACCAATAATTCACTTACTTTTCAGAATTGTTTTTATCCCTAATCCTTCAATAGTACCAGACTAGTTGCATAAAAGAAAATGTGGATTCACATGAACACAGATGAATCATTCAAATCCATTTAAGTGAACATCATTAAAGATAGAGGTCAGATTTCATCTCATCGGCCATAGAAACAATTCCAAAGATGTGAAGACTGGTGGTTAGTTTCAACAGTGTATATGGTTTTCATTGTGCATATTCTCTACAATAGCACATGGACCAGAACAGGTGGAGACATCGGTTGCGATAGAAAGAGTGTGCATGCTTCTTCCTACTCGTCGTACTGTATACCATTGCAGCTACTCTCTCACAGACTGCAGAAGCATCCGAACACATGCAGAATTGATATCACGGCAAAAGCAGTCATTATTATGAATGAGTCACCCGCCTTCTGCACACTCTAGCCAGAAGCTGAGAACCCAGCTGATACGGACACATGGTTCTTGTGTGAAATGACAACTGTGGACAATGTGTGGACCTGGATGGCAAAGTATGCAGAGTCTCTGCTAGACACTCCAGGCTGGCAGCGCCATATCACAGTTGAGCGTACGTGATTTGGAAAGCCCGACTGCTGAACATGTTCTCGTATGACAGGGAAGCAACACTTGGGACCACTGATGTAACATCTTATTGACCATGCTCCTACGAATACTCAAGAGTAAAATAAGAAATGAAATAATTACATGCATGGATTATTTGTATAAACAGCATTTGTGTTACATTTGGCATTTGTATGAACAGTTTACTGAAATCTCTTCATGCCTTTAGAAATATTTAAAGAGATGGTTAATCATTAGATGCCAGGATGTCAAGTGGAGTCATTTCATCTCCATCTTTTGAATCACTCATGTTGTTGTCAACAAAATACTTTAGGAACACTACGTTTCTAAGTTTCTCCTTAGTAAAGGGTGCTCGTGTGTTTGTGTTTGTTTTTTTTCACCTAGTCACCTAGTGATATTAAAATGTTCAAAACAGTGTGTGCACGCTTTGAGGCAACCACTGACCTAGCCCTAGTAATATATTTTTAATCTGCTTTGTTATATTTGTGGTGGTGACTTCTAATTTGTCAACACAGCATCATATACAGTGTTGTACTTTAAAGCCCCAGACAACAAAATAAAGTTTGGATAAAAGTTTAAATTCACCTCAGTCTGTGTGTCAAACATAGTTTGTCTCCTTGTTACTGTGAAACTCACTGTGGCTAATCCATGTGTGACAAATACTGTTTTGTTAGCAATATTTTAGCAACAATTAGACTGTGTTACTCAAGTCATTATTTGCTAATCAGATTGGAGTCCTCAAAGCTGCTTGATGCTAAGACTCAAATCCTACTTGTGAGGATTTTAGAAAGTGCTTGATGTGCATTGAGACTATGGTTGATGAGCTCTGAAAAAAGACCAAATATTGTATGCTTGAAGGTGAAAGACTGAGCTCTTATATTTGAGGCTATTTGAGCTTTTCTCTATACACTGGATTCAGAGTGGAAAGTGATTTTCCATAATCACATGATTTTAAATGTCTCTTGTTGAGGGTTGAAGGACAGAGGAGCAGTAGGTGTGTGTGTGTGTGTGTGTGTGTGTGTGTGTGTGTGCGCGCGCGTGTGTGTGTGCTTGAATCACCGATGTCCTGATGTCTTCCAAAGGTAAACTGACCAACTGGCTCTAATAAATAAGGGAGTAAAACATAATGGAGCATTAATATGAATAATATAAACACTTTTTCCATTTATAGCTCTGTAGCTTTATATGTGGCCAAAAAAAATTAACATTCAAGGGTACTCCCACAGTTATTTTCTGTTCTATGTTCTTTTTTATGCAATCTTTTAAATCTATTTTTAGCATGTTTTTATCAACTTATGTAAATCTTATTTATGTAAATCCAATCAAATCAAATTCCCCCTGCACACACGGGATTAGAGGACTACATTTACTATAACTATTACTTTTTTGTGTTTTGTGGTGTTTGTTTTATGATCCATGGTCAGTTTAGCTGGTACTGCTCGAAATTTGATATGTAAGTGCTTTCTTGACCACCTAAAAAAAAATTGGGCATCGTTTTGCTGATGGTCTGGTAATGAAAATGCTGCATGCAATTCAACTTCTTCACTAAACTGTTTGTATGAACCGATCAAGCAGACCTAGGTGAAAGACGCCCAACAAAACTCCCCTATCTCTTCTCGTATCCAATTTTAATATCCATATACAGTATTACATTCTTCAAATACAGTTAATACTATGGGGTGTGGCTGATTCAGTTTCTTTCAGATAACAATAAATTCAATTCATTATTTTAGCGGCGCAGATGATTTGTTCAGCTTTACAAATAATTAGATGAATGTAAGTAATTCTGATGTTTATTCCGATGTTCCCAGGGCTGCAGCGCAGTGCATCTGAGGCTCCTCCTTCTGTGTCTTATCTCGGTCCTACACATTCTGAAAGAGTAAACACAGAGAGCAACTCATAGAATTAATCAATTGCCACCATGACGGCCCAATTTTCTGTAAGTTAATGCGCAGCATGCAGACGCTTTAATCTAACTACATTCACGAAGCAAATCACCATTTATTCACACTCTTTTCACATAGCTGTGCTCGTCACATTGGAGATAAAATTTAATGCGTTCATTTACTCCTCCGTGTGTCCTTTTCCTGCCACACCTGTGTGTGTGTGTGTGTGTGTGTGTGTGTGTGTGTGTGTGTGTGTGCGTGTGTCGAACACCAGTCACAAAAAGCATGGCCCAATGACTAACATGTGGCCAGCAGTGAGGCCGGGGGAGGCGGGACGAGACGCAGCCAGGTCCATTCATCACAGCCTGTCCTTCAGCAGCGCTCCGTCCCGTTGGGCCTGCTGCTGCACCATGGATCAGCAGAGGACATGTTTGAACAGCTGACCCCAGGCCATGAAAGTGGGCAGTGCAGCGGCGGAGGGCCCTTCAGGGATGCCATATCGCAGGCCGTACATCAGGCATCACAGGAAATACCACCGACCTCTGGGACGGAGAGTGTTTTCCAAAATGACTGCTGGGCTACCTTGCCCTGACGCCTCTCTTTGCGGAACAAAATCTTGCCCGTCCCCATACGGTCTGAATATAGGAAGCCAACTGCACAGATCCATGATCACTCACACGTGCTAGTTTGTGCCCTATTAATTTTGAAGAAAAGATGAAAAAGCTTCAAGTTCAAGTTCTGATACTATACAACACCATTAGGAAGAAGTACACAGATAGCGCATGGGGCTGCAGCTGCTCCGAGTTAATCAGATAAAAAAAGACATTTTAAGAGATCATGAAATTCAGCTGCAGCACTTTTGTTGCCACCCTCTTTCCGCGTTCACTTTTGTGCACTTGCTTGCTCAAAGTACAGCTGATCCTCGTGGAAATACCAAAGGTTTGTAAAACAAAGGTTTCAATGACAAGTCAGGCGGAAAGACCCACTGTGTCCAAAGCATATTTTCTACTAATGCATCTGTAAGACACCGGGATATTTCAATGTAATTTGCTGCAGGGTCTAAAGCTTACAACACAGGACCACCAGAGTCAGCAGGATTCATCCCCTCAGGAGCGCAAAGTAAAATATTTTGTAGCGAACCATCCAACAGTCGTTGAGCCAAGTCAGACACTAGCACGGCAAATAAAACAAAAGCTGGACAGCGTTCCCAAACATACAAAACATACATAGTCCTGTGGCTTGGGCCTCAGCTCAGGATGCACTCTGAGGAATTCACTAATAAACTCCAGTCATTCAAAGGGTTGTTTACCTGAGATCAGCTGACAGAGATTTCAGCAATGACCCATACATCAACAGGACATGTTCTTCGATAACAATATTGAATTCTCTCTGACTTGATAAAAGACGAGTCCTTGCCTCTCACTTAACTATAACTCTACATAAGCCCCACACCCTCATAATAATAATAATGATAATAATACATGCACTGGCATAAAAATGTGGTTTGCCAGGCACTATATGTGGCTTTCTGATATGTTATGTGGGTGCAAGTTTATGTAAGCACAATGTCTAGAACTGGCTAAATCAGATGTGATCATGAAACAGCCTGGAGGTCATCCAGCACACACTATCGATAAACAAATATGAAGCCCATGGAGACAGCACAGCCTGGCACCTCAAGATCTAAAATGTATTACTGCACCCATGTAGAGGCAGCAGAAGCCCTCCAGCAGAGCCACCTAAACATGAAGGAACCAACGCAAACATGCACACGCTGACACACAAACAGGAGCTCTTTCTTTCATACACGCCACTTTCACAGCAGAAGTGTGATTAATTACAGTTTGCAGTGATAAATATATTTATTTTAAGCACATGTAAGAATCTTGAAATGTTGCAGCAAAGGAAGTGATGGTGAATTAATAGTTGTTTTTCGGTTTTACTTTGTTGCAGAGGTTTAACTGTTTCAGTGGCAGTCCAAAAGCAAGTTTTCAGCCACTCAAAGATCAATCTATTAATTATCATACATGAATATTTTATTAGTATGGACGACGTAATCTGTTTTTCTTGTGCTATTGATCATGATATTGTTTTGAACTTGGGACTCCTTATTACAAACTGCAAGTACACTTAACATGGAATGAAAAATTGTAAATGAATAGTGAATAAAATATCAATACAGATGTCTAAATACCTTATTGCACATCTCATATCAGGTTCTTCCTTTAAAGGCAGTTCACACCCCCTAAATGTTTTCTTCTCCATCATTACACACTTCAGTGAATCCTCCGCCTACCACATTCAATTCCCAAGAGGTTCTCATCCTCAGGGAGTTCTTTCGCAGGTGCCGAGTAACCAAAAACAATTACATCAAAAAACATATGTTCACATGTATTACTCAGGACTTGTAGAAAGATTGCAATATTCGGACAGTCAGGACAGGGCGATGGAATGAAGACGTGTGGCCATGTGAGCCCAGCGGACTGGATATGCTGACTGAGATGGATGAGGAGTATCTGCAGCTTTGTTACATGATTGAGCACAGTGACTGAGTGGCGTCCTTAGCCTTTCCTGACTGCAGACCCCTCAGATTACTAAAAGTAAAACAGAAGCTCCACTGGTCACCCAGGACCGATTAAGCCATCAAGGCTCAAGCTTTTCTGAAGGTACTGCACAACTGTAACTCTTTGGCTTCCGGTTTCTATTTGTTAACCAACAGCAGCTCATTTTCAGCATTAGCTGATTCATTATTCAGTCTTTTATTGGAGCGGAGGTCCCATCCACATCAGATATCAGGCTATTAATAACCTATTTAATGGAGACCTTGAATAATTTTTTTTTATGTACAGTATAAGAAGAGTCCATACATGCCCAAAGATTTACGGCAGAACAAATCATCATGTCCTAATTCATTAATCGGTGTTGAATACTCATCAGTATGAAGTTTAAATTTTGAAAAGACATCAATCTGAACAGAGACAGAGCGACTGAACGGAAATGTTGACATAAAACACTGAGGTCACCCACTGCGCCTTTTTAAACATTTCAAATAAACTCTTAATGCTTATCTGTTGTTATAATGACCATCAAAGGACAAAGTGTAATTGGAGTAACAAAGTCTGTGGCAGAAGAGGGAAAAAATATATTTTTAAGGCTGAATTCAGTGCTGTTGGATTCACCTTCTCATTCCATCATTGCCATTATTTTTTTAACAGGTGTGGCAAAATGTAAACCTGACAGTCCTACTGATTCATCATGTGTTCATTATTTTTTTTTACCAACTGCTTCATTATTTCAACAGGCTAGTAGGAAACCAGTAAACGAGCAGGACCAAGAGTTTTTTGCAGCCCAAAGGCTACAGGGGACTGGGGGTTTGTCAATGCCTTCATCTTTCACATCGACGACATTTCAGTTCTTTGCAGATTTAAAATACTGACCATAGTGTGGACAGTGCTTCTCACGCTACCTTTTTCTCTTTAGCTTACTCACAACAACCTAGAGCTGCATCAGTCAGATGTGGCCCTGCTACTGCTGCTGTCAGTTTGGTGTCCTGCCACGATTTCCCTCACACAGATAAATAAAGATGGCGTCACAGGATGGTCCTCCTGAGGAGTGGAACCAGAGGTCCTGCACGCACCGGGATGGAGCGGCACAAACCTGCAGACGCAGACGCACGGCAGCTGGAAATCGCTGCAAGCCTCGGTGTCACTCAGTCACGTAGCCGACAGGAGAGCCCAATGAGCTGCTGGGCTGATTGCTGACTACATTAAGTCTCTTAGGCAGCACATTGATGAATCCACTCATTGAAATGTGAAGGTAATAGTCTTGACATAGCAAAGACATAACTCAGTGACTGTACCTGCAAAGTCCGCAAATGACAGCAATCTCCAGTAGAAGCCAGCCCGATATGAAAGAGGACTTTGCTTTTATTACCATCATCATTACTGTATATCATTTCTGAATGTACAGCCATTTGGTTTCATTTAAATGTAAATCTGGGCACTGAACTGCGCACGTTGTCACCCACGGCAGCCTGACTATGATGATTCATTCTGGGATCGGCAGGGAAAATATAAGAGCCCCTTTACTTTCTCTGAGGGAAAATAACAGATTTGACCTTTGTCTGTTTTCATGAAAGCACCGTACACAGCAAAATAAAAAATAAAAACCTTGAGTTCTTCCCTTTTTTTCTAGGAAACAAAAAGTGGCTGCAGTCCTGCCTCCTTTGCACCCTGCCGTCTCTCTTTTCTTTCCCTTTGTTGCCTGACCTGAAGAACAAATACAGAGGTGCAATCTGTAGCACAAGGTCAAGGGTCGACCAAAGCCAGGGGAGATAGGGAGAGCTGACAAGTCCGGATGTCAAATGAAGTTGCAGCAATGAAATACGGGGAGGCACAACATCACATGCCATGTGGCCATGGTTACTTCAGTGACATTTTACATAACTGGGGTTCCGTGGAGCTGGAGGCTCCTCTTTGCCACTAATATTTATCAGACGCAATAACCAGCAGGGCCACGATCACGTGTTCAATTATTCTAGAGTAAACAGCAGCAACACAGCCTGATCTCATAACACATTCTTGTAATCATACATAGCACTGGGAAAACTTAGAGCAGGACATGATGAATTATTGGGAAATGAACGGGGACATCGGCAGTCCTTCATCAAACGTAAAATAATCCCCTTGTTCATTATTTTTCACACTCTAGAAACACCCATATGGCAAGTGAAAGCAACCAGACCCTCGTCAGACACCAGGTTATGAGATATTATGTAACTGCACCTCGGTAGCTTTGTCACGTCCCCCGAGTCGCACCTCGAGAAAAGATGAACACAAGGTAACAGTTTCAACCTGATAATCTACTGTCACCGCTCGAGAAGCTGGAAATGCGATGGAATGGGCCGGAAGTACCTGTCTGAGTCTCACAGCTCGTGACAACGTGCCTGAGAAGCCTTTTAAAGTTTTCCCCGCGGGCCACACCGCGCACGCTAGCAGCCCGGTTGCACAGGAGGCGGCCCTCTTTGTGACCCTATCCCCGCCCAGCGGCTCCTCGTAACATCGCCGTTGATGGCTGAGAGCTCCAGTGCAGGCCGTCCCAGCGCGACCTGGCGGCAGGCTCCGCCGCTGCTCGGGTCACGGAGGCAACCTTGTGAGGAGACGTCCGTGTAACGCCTGTTGGTAAGTGCACGGCCTTTGAGACCGATGTGGCGTGCAGCTAAAGTATTGACACGGAAGGCACGCCGCACATGACGGAGGCACGGAATGTCACTCTGGTGCCCGGAGACGCAGTGGGCAGAAGCTCCCGAGGAGCATCAGGTGTGATATTTACAGAGCTGCATCTATCTCTTCAATGATATGAGTAACTCTGTTTTGTCAGCGGAGAGACGGTATTTTTATCATTTCACATATGTAAGAAAAATACCAAGCCTTCTGAGCTCAGCTTCTAAATTGAGTAAGAGAAAAAAAAGTTTCAGAATTTTTCCTCGAGGTTTTAATCAATGCTCAGATAAAATGATGCCACTAGGGGATGAAGTGTCTGGATTACCGAGCTACTCCAACAACCACTTCCCAGCTATTTTAGCGAGGAACAGTTTATTTGG
The DNA here is from genome assembly GCA_029224185.1 of Karalla daura. Lineage (NCBI taxonomy): Eukaryota > Metazoa > Chordata > Actinopteri > Chaetodontiformes > Leiognathidae > Karalla > Karalla daura. The sequence goes on from CM055192.1 coordinate 3,038,841, forward strand.
CCTGGCATTAAGTTTTACTATGCTTTCCTCTCAGTGCAACAAATATAAACATGCAATAAAAAAATTGGCTTAAATGGTCTCCTAAAGAGCGATGCGCAGAGGCCCTGCCTAGGGATTATCTGCCTCACCCTTTTGGCCTCGTATGATTTTCATTAAGAGCAGAACCACTGGGCTTGTAAAAACAGATGTCTCAACAACTGTGGCACAGTAAACAACTGCGTCCTACCAAGGTCTCTGAGTACTGAAGCTCCTCACTTTCACACGCAAATTGGAAACCCAACAATCAAAATGACCACCTCATGAACCTTTGAGATTTTAAGATTAAATCTCTTTGATGGCAACTACTAGCATGGACTTGAGACAGACATCTGGTTGTAAGTTTGGTGGCCTTTGTTTATAGTCTATATGACAATCCAAAACACACAGTCGGGTCAGGACCCCTGAGGGGGTCTCAAGAGAAATGTCAGGGGTCATGAGATTATGCACAGAGCAGCAAAGAGCCAAAACCAAATTTTTATTTGCCTTCACCACATCAGTTCTTTCTAATCGAAACATTTTTCTTGATTTTCTTTCATTTTATGAATTTCTGAATAGCTTACTGTGAAAATCTTGACGTTATGAGTGGTTAACCTAGGATGTAGACTTTTTTTATTTCATGCAGGTAAATGAAAAAAATTCATTGCAGACATTTGAAAGAAGTTGCCATTCATCCAGCATTAAGTGTACAATCAAAGATGCTATGAAGCCAATAACCTACATTTTGCTGGCCACTGCGTCATCTTGCTTTCGTTTCTTCCTTGTCTCTTGTTAGTGCTCAAATGTAATAGCTGTGTATTAATGAATAGTTGGTGCACCACTTCAGTGTATTTTCTGTTATAAATATACAGCATGTAACCTGTCATGATCAAGGTTACAAGAATGAGATTGTCTCATTTGAAGTGATCCTCAACCAAAGCTGGTGGGAGAGGCTGGCTTTAATAATTCAGCTGCACCGTAATAATGCATTTAGTTCACAGTTCAGAATACGCTTTTAGCATTCCTCTTTATTGTGAACAAGACGTGACACCTGTTTCCCTTCTGCACTGCTGCCCCGTCACATGCAGGCTGCATGCTCAAACTCACGAAAGCTGAACGACCGTGACGTTTGGCGTGCGATTTCTTCACAACACAGCATTGAAATGATGAAAGGGCAGGAACGCTCCTCGGTCTGACGGGACTTTGCACACACACACGCACACACACACACACACACTTTCATAACAGAGCAGAGCAAAGAAGCTGTGGTGTTCTAAATCTGATACAGCTCTCAATAGAGCTTCATGAGCTGTCCTGCTGCCAGCTTAGAACATAAAGAAATAAAACCTCAGGAGAATCAAGTATCGCCGGGACTAACTGGCATTATAGAAATGTACTCAGTGCCACTGCAGGAGGCAGCAGGCCGAGAATGACCATTTCAACACAGAAAATAAAAATCGAATGACAGAAAACCATCATATTTATGAGCTTTGATTAAAATATTTAGGAGTTAGTACCAACGACAAAGGACATCAGCTACACCTCAGCTAAGTCCTAGGCATCATGTACAGCATTACTAGTCTCAAAACTGCTGTTTTTTGTTTTTCAATCAACATTATTATTCTTTTTGTCAATGTCATTTAGACCTTATAAATAATTTGCTCTTAACTTTTGCACTCGTTGCAGACACCCAATCAAGTACAGTCTTCACCGACAAAATCCCGGTAAAAATGACATGACATCAACAAATCATGAAAACGCTCCATGAAAAGCCGTGTCCGGCCCACAGTCACAGCCTTCCCGCCCTCCCAAACATCGCTTTAAGGTGCCTCGGTGGCACAACGCTCCTCTTATGCTGTGCTTGAATTCAGCGGGGAAACCCTGTCCCAGTGATTTTCCCTGACACTGGATCCTCTCTGTGAACCGAGGGAGTGGACAGCTTCCTAATGAAGCCCGTGTGTACGGCACCAGTCCGGTAACTCCCAGAGAAAAAAAGGCGTCGACATGCCTGTTGCACAGGCGTGTCCGAGCCCACCAGCCTACTCCCGCTGCCGGGCGCGACGAGATTCACATTATGGACCGCGTCAGCTGAGTGAAACTGGGACAATTAACATTGATTTGAGGGGGAGATGAAAAAAGATAAACAGTGAGGGAACTTGGCGGGGAGAGCTGCGGTCAGATGAATCAATATCAAGAGCTCTGCTGCGCGTCAGGGGAAGGGGGGTTTGGAGAGGAGCTCCAACAGTCTATACAAGTCCCAGGGAGAATCATTAGGGGACCAAACAGGTTGAAAATGAAATGAACGCACAGTTGAACACTTGCAGACCTTCGCAAAGATCCGAGATGCTGCGAGAGAAACGCGACAAGCGATGCGTAACCACGAGGCGCGACGGCGCAAGAATGGCTGGTTTCTAAAGAAACGAAGGCTCGTTCAGAAAGCAGTGATGGAGAAAGTGGTCTTACCTCTGGAGAGGACAGACAGCGTGCAGTGAGCCAGGAGCAGGAGGCCCGGCAGCACGGACACGGAGCGGCCCGCTGTCAGCGCAGCCATGCCGGCGCGGAGCTCTCCACCGACTCTACTCTACTGCGCTCCGGAGCTCCGCTCCCTCCGCTCCCTCCTCTCGCCTCCTCCGAGCTGGTGTAGCCCCGTAAACCAGGCGAGGGGAGGGAGATGGGGAGGAGGACGGGAAAAAGCAGCAGGACAAGTGACGGGCTCACGGGCTGGACAGTCGGCCGTAGGGGAACACGCATCTTCACTTCACTTGTGCCTGTGCGTGTGTGCGCGGCGGGAGGGGAGAGGTGCGCTCCGAGGGTCCCCCCTTCCTGCAGCCTCCATCAGCAGCAGCACCGGCCGCAGCAGCCTGGAGCCAATGGCAGGGGAGGGGGAGGAGAGGAGGCTGTGCTGGATCCAGGACCTTTTGCTTGGACCTGCCCAACACCTACTACTACGGCTGCTGCTGTCCTCATTAAATACATCCCTCTCCATCTTCACTCTCTCTCTCTCTCTCTCTCTCTCTCTCTCTCTCACTTTTTATGTTTTCCATGTCCTGTCCTCTACCTCCCCTCTTTCCAACCCAAGAGGTCCAGGCAGATAGCTTCCCTCACAGTCTGGTTCTGCTCAGTTGTCTGACCCTTAAATGTAGTTTTTCTTTGCCACCGTTGCTTACAGCACAATCATATGCAGATACATTTGCTTACTTTTAAGTTATGAACTGGTACTTTAAAGTTGAATTGAACTGAAGTGAATTGGCGGGCTAGCACAGGCCAGAGTCCTCCCCACCCACGTCCTGCTACAAGCAGAAATGGACCACCACTGTGGTCGAGGTGCTCCTGGGCAAGAGTCATTTTACTGGCTATATGCAGTAGAATTACACAGCTGCTGTTTGTATGGTATCCCAAATACATATTCATACCTGGTAATATATTTCAAGACACAAGCATGGTAAATGGACAGGCTATAATTTAGTGCTCTTCCAGTCTTCGTGACCACTCAAAGCATTTTACACACACAAGTCACATTCACCTTTTCCTACACTCATGGCAATGAGCGGTAGCTCATTCACACACATCCACACAGTGACAGCACAGCATCAGGGACAGTTTGCTGTTCAGTATCTCACCCAAACAAACTTCAGCAGGCTGCACTGCCTCTGAGCCACAGTCGGCCAGTCACAGTGAGGATTATACAGGCACACAACAGCTAGCAGGGTCACTGCTCAGATGGGTTTCATCGTAGTCCAGCTATCCATCCACAATGTTGCACACTTCGTCCCCAGTGCATATTAAGGTGAAGACAGGGAATACATCCGGGACACACACTATTCTGTCATGGCTGCAGCAGCTGTTTCTGGGTCAACTCCTCCCTATCCGGTTCTGCTGCTCTCTGCCAATCGGAGACTCTCTGCTGCCAATTAGTGGAGTACTTCAGCTCACCTGGTGCATACAGTTGTTGCCAGATTGTCTGTAGATTTTCTCACGACTTTCCGAGCCCTCTCTCTCTTAGCTCTCAACTAGTTTTTTGGGTTCTGCCCCGTTTGTTCCTGACCTACTCTCGACTCTCCTGCCCGCCTTGCTCAACACAGCCCTTTGTTCTCGACTGCTAGCTCTCCAGCCACCTTGGCTAGTAGCCAGCTAGCTTTTTGACTTTTGCTTTGCTATCCTAGTTCCAGATCAGTTCAGTACTCACCAGGGCTTTAATCAATAAAACCCTCTATCAACTCCAGTTCTGAGTGCGTGTATTTCTGGGTCCATACCTTGATCGTGATTATATTCTTACTTTCTCACTCACAGCAAGTTGCGACTTCAGTAAACCTAAACATTTGTGGGGCTTTTGGGAGACAGGCTAAGACAGTAAGTAAACTGAAAACACAACGAAGCAGTGTGAACATAAACCCCACATCACAAAAGATAAGCAACAGATAATCAGATAAATATACATTTTGTTGGATTTACTATGCTTTTTATTGCATTTCCAGGAAGTGTTAATTGCAAACAACAAATGAAAAAGTGATTGGTTTAATGGTATCTTGAAAGGCTGCATATTTGAATCTCCTGCTGACATGCATGTGACCAAATGTTTGCCACAATATTATGCATGTCTTCCATTTGTTGACCATTGCATTCTGAATGGCCAACCTCAAAAAATAAAGGACCTTCTAAACAAGACATCACTTTACCCTGTTATTCATCACTTTTATGTCATAATTTCCAGTAACTCTGCCACTGACTTACAGAACATCTGTCATGTTACTCTTGCACCTAGCAAAGCTTAAGATGTTTCATCAGCAAGTTCATGACCCCATTCTCTGTTGAACATATTTTGCATTTAAATAGGTCTTGACTCTCGTCTGACAGATATGTAATATTCCTTGCTCAGTGTGACCAGCAGGAAGCTTAACTGCTTTGATATTACAGATATGAGTAAAATTTGATATTACAGATATGAGTAAAGTTAAACAGACCAAGGCAAACATGTTTTGCTGCAGTTGATTGCTTATACCACACTCTGCGGTTGTTTTTGTGTCAATATGCATTTACAATAAGCATTTATTTATAAGTGACAGCTTTAACAATTATGGCAGAGCGATAATTGAGTAACAGAGCCATGGACTGGTAGGTAGTAGAAAGAATAACTTAATATTGAAGATCCCCTTTGGATGTTGTTTGAGGTGTATATTAAATAATCTATCTTTTGTAATTTGTTGATAAGGTTTAAAAAATATTATCTCTTGAAATGACACCTAAAAGTGATACCCATTCACACACATTGCATGACCAAGCAACCTGGCAATCCACAGTACTGCTGCAATGATTCATCATTGCAGTGATTCTCAACTTTTGAAAAATCCATTTTATTGATAGCTGATTTCCTCTACTAGCCAGTAGAGGTTATTCGTGATGCCCAAGGCATTTCCAGCAATTAGTCGGACCAGAAGCATGACTTATGGCTTGTTCCAGTTCAGATATTAGCCTTTGTTGTGGCACAAAAATGTACATTCATACAGTAGAAAACGAAAAGCATTCCATACTATGGTTGCTGCGTAAGTTGTTTGAAATAAAGTCATTTAGGCTTGCCCATATTCTTGCATTAATCTTAAGACTGAATATTTCTGCAAGATCTCAGATGTGTTTATTATTGGTTTCCAGCTAAGGAATTCCATTAAGATACAAAATTCATGAAGCTATTAACATCCCTTGAATACAGTGAACAGTTTGTCAAAGCTATGCATGGGGCTTGTGTGCATTGATGAATTTACAATATGAGATTCTTGTTTAAAACTGAATAATGATTTCAAACTTTAAAAAGAAAGATGTCTTCCGATGGCCAGTTGTGAGGTGTGAGGGACCCAAATACAGACACAAGTCACAGCTACAATATATCAAGTCACAGCTACAATATATTTATACATATTTGAAAAACAACACAGTAAAAATTAAAAAGTGGCCATCGAAGGGATCTAAAAGATAGGTAAGCCAAATTTGATTTGATTTTAATTGAATAATAGGAACAGTGGAAAGACTGCAATACAATGAATGAAAGTCCTGAATGATAGCAGATATAGTTGATGTGTTAAGAATTACATTCAGAGGCTTGCTATAGCGCCACCAGCAGGACAACTGTCTTGTGTTTCCAGTTTATGACATCTGGGATGGCACTGGACCTTTCTGAGATTGCAGATTTCTCAAATGTGAATGTGGCAGAAGATTCAAACCCACAAACCTCAACACCAAGAACTATCTTCGACCTCAATGAGCTAATTGGGAAGTGAATGTCCTATGTAGCTTCACAGATTAAGTATATGTTTAAAATGCCGTTTGCAGTATGGGCTCAGTTTTCGATAAATGAAAAATCTGTGTGGATAGTTTGTCGTTTGTCTGAACATACTCTTTACTAAGTTTGGTGTCAGTTGAGCAAGAATTGTGACAGATAGGTTTAATATGTTTTACAGATTTTGAAAAAAATGCATCATATATGGTTGATTTGTTTTGAATAGTCAAAATGTTGAACTTCATCAACTTTCTGTAGCTCCCCCATCAGGACTATTGACCCCTTTGGTCAATTTTTTGCGCACGGGAAGTCCTCAGAAGGATGAAGAAAGAAAGAAAGAAAGAAAGAAAGAAAGAAAGAAAGAAAGAAAGAAAGAAAGAAAGAAAGAAAGAAAGAAAGAAAGAAAGAAAGAAAGAAAAGAAAGAAAGAAAATGGCTCAGATTTAAAGTGTCTTACTGTAGGTTTGCTGGACACTGCCCCATGCTCAGCAAGCGTTGCTAGTAATAGAAGTATACAATCTCAAAAAATCTCACGAGAAGACAGTTCACACAATATTATTGCAATGCAGATTTAATGTTGCAAAGAGATGTTTAGGTAAGACATACATACGAACAAACACAACAGGTCCAACAGCTTGAAATGACCACCCCTGCCTTGGCTGTCTTGTCATTGCTGTTGGACCGGGCACTTGTGACAAGCAAACAATGCATGTGGACGGGTCACTCCAGCACAATGCTCGAAATGATTCACCCCTTGTGGTTTTATAATTTGAAATGATTGGGAGGGCCATCGGTGAAAGTGCCTCCAGCCTTCTTGATAAAACAAAGTGGGCAGGCCATTGTTTTCATGCATGGTGAGAGCTGAAAGAATGGCATGCAACTAGTTCAGTTATACTTGACTGGAGTGCAGCAGTATGATTATTCTGCCGATCAGTGTGAGTTCCATTGCTCAGATCAACATTTTGCCATTTTGCCCGAAAGTTGCCATGCACAGTGTAACAAATTTGTGATAACTAATATATTCAACAGAAACAGTATTTTTAACACAGGTGTGAAAAGTTTACTGTTAATCGTTTCCTACAGTATCAATGCTGATAATGTATGTTTAGTAGAACAATATTTTGTATGGTTTTCAAAAATGGAGTTTAAATAGTGCTTGCACATTGAGTGCTGATTTTATTGCAGTTTTTTTCTTTTTGTAAAATTTTGAAAAATCAAAGAAAAATGCTTTATTTTAAACATCCATCTAGTGTCCAGGTCAGCTCTGTCTGTTTGATATTAACATGATGTGTCCAGACCTGAGGGAACTTGTAACAAGTAGCATTTGAACTTTATCAAGACAGTCCACAAGGGTCGGCATAGCCAGGTCATAAGCCAGGGCACTGTGATTGTAATTATTATCTTACCTGATTCATACTGATTTAAGCCGCATCACTGAACAGTGTGTGGGATATTTGTAAAAGCAGCAGTAAAAAGGATGCCATTTATTAAAATGCAGTAGGTCTGACAGGAAACACATCAAAGTGAAGAGAACGAGAAAGTTGCAATATGCAGTGAGTGAGATTCCGTGCCCAGGGGGGCTTGTTGGTAATTCACCAGCCTTGTCAACAGTATGCTGGATACATCCAATGATGTACCTTTAAAATAAGTGATGCGTGTATGCTTCCTGTCATACCTTTCTCCTGTGCTTCACAAGGTCCAAAATATGTCACAACGTTAAACCATACAGAAATCAGAGTCTATTTTTCTTAACATCCACCCCTGGTTTCATCAAAAGCGTAATTCACCTGAAATCACTCATGACAGCGATATCTCACACTCCTACATTACTGTCCTCAGCGGGGTGAGATATTCCACCACTAGAGGTCAATAAAAACAACATTTCTGGCATTAATTCGCTGCCATACAATACAGCTACAATAGAACATGCTATTTACCCCCCAGAAAATATCATTCAGGTACAAAAATATATAATCTGGATAAATGTCTGGTTTTATTTACGTCAAACCAGATTATTGTTACCTTTAACCTCAAAGCTACCGTGAAAACCACTGTGAAAGCGCTACTGATCTTGTCTACACTCATTCAGAGCAGATTACTCAACTCTGCTAGAACTATCCAGATATGATGACGGATCTCAGCTGTTAAATTAGTGCTTTTTTGCACTATTATTTCCTCACATCTGTGACCTCAAGAGATGTCTGCATGCAAATCAGGGACTAAGCATTTGATAGATTAATAATGTTATATTAAAGTAATGAAGCAAGAAAATGAGTACCTAAATACGATTGTCCGAGAGGAAATCTTTTGTGGTTCAGGGCTAACCGGCCTTATTTGGGGGAAGAAAAGACTTTCTGTAACAATTGCGATTGCAGTGGAAACTCTACATCAGTCCCAAAACCTTCAACCTCCCTGGCCAGCACCAGCTTCTGTAGGAAACTACAACCAACCTAAGCAGGATCTGCCTTTAGGTGCATCTATAAGATCCTCTCAGAACTTAGCAAATGAAATGAACTAAAGACATTTCTACATGGTTGGAACATGCGAAATGTGAGCAAATACTACCTGAACATCAGTCACATATTGTACAATAACATACGTGGCATCAACAGTAAGACAGTCAGAAAAAAATATTAGTCATGTTGCTTATCCAGTATATTCTTTTGGTAGAAAATAGAGGCTAGCAATGTATGCATTATATTGTGGTGCAATGTGAACTACTGCATAAAGTGTAATGAAATTTGTTTTGTGCTAGCTTGCCTTTCATGAGAAATCATAGCTTGATGCTAAAAAGACAAAAAAAAACATGATACAGCTTTAAAACTACTGGGAAATGTGGCAAAAGATTTTCCTCAAAATCTTATCAAAAATGTTCAACAAAGTACAATGCTGATAGTATTGTACAATACCATTTCTCCATGATGCTGCTTAAGTACTGCTTCCTAGATAAAGCCTTGTTCGTACAGACAGGACTGCATACAACGCTGTACTGTGCTTTGACTGTATGACTCATTCATGACTTTGCACCTCTAACATTAGTCCACATGACTTCATCACTCGTTCAATTGTTATAATTTGATGCAAATATTTCCATAAAACAACAACACTTTCTAGATATATGACCGAGAGATATATATTTCTCAGATATTTTGAGATACATTTAATCCAATGAATAAGAATACCACCAATCTTTTTTTTACTTTCTAGCACCTATAGTTTTGAAATCCTGCAACATGCATTAAGGCTCTCGAGGCTCTAAATGAGTGTCCTGAGGTTTGAATGAGAGAGTGACTGGCATGTGTGTCCTGTAAAGGACTGGCGACCTGTCCAGCATATCAGTAACCAGAGATAATGGAGAAAAGCTGATGGAATATTTGGGAACAATGACCAGAATTTACCTAAAAAGGGGTCTAATATCTCAGGCACCAAATTCTATGCTCCCCAGTGTAATCTTGTGTCCCGACTGTGGTTGGCATTGCCGCTGCTTCTCTGCTGCCTGCATCCACCTCCAGTTCTCCTTCCTGTATTGATCGAAGGGGGAAAAAAAAGTTGCCTTTTAAAAGCACATATCTCTTGTTTCCCCCACTACAAACATTTCCTAACTTCATGGCCACATATTGGTGGATGACACGGAAAGGTCATCTCTAAAAATATCTCCCATCAATTCATGACAGACAAGCGTAGATGAACTCATAATTTCCAAGAGTGGCTTTGATGTACACAGTAACTCTTCAGTGTGTCTTCAGCAAATCATGAGTTCAGTGTCTTGAACAGTTGGATCGGACTCGGATTCAAACTAGGACCCTCTTGCTAAACACACATGGTTTTGGACTGCGAGAAGAAAAAAACCTTACACTGTACTTACTCCTACATGAACATGCTGGAGAAATTCCAATAGTTGTTAAAGTGAACACATATTTTATGAAGCTGCCATACTGATACTGAAATCCTTCACGTCTCACTTTCTATGGAATGAAGCCCTGGGTAGATTTACTGAAGTAGTTACTCACTAATGGTTTTAGGAATAATAGTCGATCTAAAATTGAGCTCTGCAATTGACAAAATATTCAGCTGACTTTAATATTCAACCTTCAATGAGTTTTTGAAAAAGAAAGCAACAATCATGCAAGTAATCAGCAAAAAAATGTATAAACACGTAAACCACAACATATAGCATATAATAATTGCTTCTCGTCATATTCTGTAAAAGAACATTCCAAATTTTGACCAGACAGTGAGTCATTCTAATACAGCACAATTATCAGACTTTTTCCGCATTACATAAACTGCAATGCAATCGGTTTGAATCTGCAGCCTTCCTTCGTAGTGATTTACTTGTGAGGGATGTCCGGAATACAGTAATGCTATCTTTGGTGCATTTATGTCACACTGATCCGAAAAAAAAAAAAGTTTTATCATCTATTTCTTGAGAGCTGAGCTATGGCTCCAGGGAGGCCAATGAATTTTGAAGTAAACCGCTGCAATCAGGAGCTAAGGGTGTTAAAGTACTGTAATCACTTCCATGAGCTGTGAAGCACAGCCACTGCTGCAGCTCTAAATGTTAACTGTGTTGGTGAGCGGCCAAATCAGCGGTCAAGCCGCAGTAACTAACTTCCTGTTGTTTTTACATGCACGGCATACACAAGCCCAGTTGACAGTTGATCACAGACGTTCTAGGCTTTACATCTTTCTTTCTGGACTCGAGAATGGGATCCTGCCTTGCGAGAACCGAGGACCTGTCTAGGGTGTACTGTATTTTATGGACTATATGTCGCCCCGGAGTCTTAGTCACATCTATCTATAAGTTACATTTATTTTTGAAAATTTCTTTCATAAGAATCCAAAAGCAATCAATAAGTTGAAGAAGTCAGAGGCAGTAGTTTGTTGTGAGGTTGTATGTTTATAATGACCAACTTGGTCATGTACCTCTCTCTGGCGCCTCTGCTCATTTATTGTCTGTATGGCATCCTTCAGTTAAAAGTCAGTGTGACAAAGACCAGGCAAGTGTAACGAGATACTGATACAAATATAATGCAACACAGGAAGACTAAACAAAATGGAACACCTTTGGTCTCTGACTCGTCACGGTTTGCCCATTGGAAGGACACGTAAAAAGAAGAAAATACTGTTAGCTTGCATTCAGGGACCTTTCAATTATTTCTGAAAGATGCACTCTATTTGCACAATAGTGCTACTCCTGGCATGTAGTGCTTGAAGTATGCCCCTCCGAGCACAGGATGAATGAGTCTACTTACTGTATTCTTATTACCGCTCGCTGGTTCTTTGGCGGAGGGGGTGTGGAGTGGTGCCATTTATCATGCTAGACATGAGGCCGAGTTTTTATCAAACACATATTCTCCTGCAGGGAGTTCACAGTTCACATCTTTGATGCATTTTCAAATTTGCCTGACATCTTTATTTATATATTTTGCTTTCAGTGAGTAAGCCAGCCTGGAAACTCCCCACTTAGGAGTCACTGTCCTCGTCACTTTGGTGTCAAAACATATTGAGTGGCTCGTAATGTTGAACATCCTGTGGGGATAAACCTTAATTTCTTCAAGGGAACATGCTGAAAATCCATAAACAAACTGGCAGTGAGAGCTTGATAGGAAGACTGCCTGAAGGCTTTGTCTATTGGAAGATTACTGTAGGTAGCCCCAAGAGATTGTGTAACAGATGAGGTGAGTCTTGTATGCATGCAGATGTGACACGTGCTATGCTTATGGATTTCCAATGAGGGATAGACCATGCAAATGCTGGCCTTCTGAGCCAAGGTCCCTAACAGGGAAATGCATGTCTTCACAGTGGCTGTATCGCTATCAGCTGCTCCTTTAAATTTTACAAATGTCTTGAAATAGTACTTTAACTAAAAAAAAATTTAGGATATGGGATTTCTCATCTAAATCTGTCAAACAGAGCATTTGGTGTGGAAAAGCATCCTGAGCCCATCTGCTGCAATCTTAGATGATCAGGAGAATATTATGTATCATAAAAAACAAAAAAATACAAAAATATATTAAAAAAATAACAAAATACAAAAAAGTAGATATTAACAGACATCAACAAATGATATGATCAAGTAGGTATGGTTCTCAAACCATGTTCTACAGAGGAACTGTTAAAGACTGGCTTAGCGTGCACACCACTGTAATTGCACCAAAGTCATTGATTTTTTCATGCATAATCCATTAAAAAAATTACATATCAATTTTTTTGTTATTCTCTGATTGAGTTCATTCTAAAATTTCTTTGCGCATTCATTTGTGCGTTCATTTCAAATGTTTCTTTCCAAACATAAGTTCACCTAGTTGCAACCAAATAACTCCAATTCCACCCTAATGGAGCTTCATTTTCTGCTAACCTGCTCTGCCTCTAGGATACCAGAAAAGACTAACATCAGACACAGTCAGCACAGACAGACTCGGAGAAAAATGATGTTGAGCTCCAGTGAGAGTTGTCGAACGCATCCAAGGACCAGAGCTGGAGACTCATAGATTCCTGTCTGTTTGGCCTCACTCGCTCGCTAAAACAATTCGGCCTTGTTCACTCTCTATGGCCTTTGAACTACAGGTGCTCATCCTTGAGGTCTGCTGGATGCACCGGCACATTATTCTTCCTTAAAGATACGACAACCCACTGCGGGGAGGGGAAAAATAAGAGCAAAGTGGAATGCCATTTATCATGATCAGGAATGCAGCTTTGACTAGCGCCATGTGGAGGCACAGGCGTTACATGGAGGACATTTTTCAGCAGGGATGCAGTACACAATGTTCAGTGTGGCTGTGCTGAAGATAGAAGATTCATAATGTGTTTCGACCGTTCACATGTGACAGTGTCAATGCAGATATGGCGTTTATTTCAGACTTGTTGAAGCTTGACTGTAGGTCATGAAATTAACACCACCACTACAGTTCCAGTGAAAGCACAGCTGGGAGCAGCTTAATTGTTAAAGGTCTTTATTAAGCCTGAAATGACAACTCAGTACAAATGTGGCTTTGTGTGAACCACTGAACTGTGAGTTATATTGACTGATTTCTATGTTCCTATGAGCTCAGTGACACTCATGGGAATGCACACATCTGTAAATACAAAGATATTAAAAACCATATGTTGAACGTATGGAAAATACCCATAATCCTATAATTCAATTGATGCTTCCAATACCAATACCAAGTGACAATGACAATATTTGTCATCCTGGTGCAAGTTCACAAATGAAAAACTCTTGATGGATATTTTCTACCAAATTGTGACTGTGAGTATCAGTATTAACGGTGTGTGTGTGTCCTGTGATGGACCAATGACCTGTTGGCATGTTCCCTGTCTTCACTCTATGTGATCGTAAAATAGGATAAATGGATCAGGCATTGATAAATGGATCAATGCTTGATCACCATTTGACTCTGTAAATTACATTAACAAACAGCAGCTAACGGACTTAGAGTGAATGTAGTTTTATTATCAGTGTAATACTAAAATATGAAATAATATTAAAAACATCAAGTAAAAGGAGATTGTGTTATACATCTTGCATTACATTGTAAATCAGGATGAAAAGAACTGATTGAGCTAATTTTCAAAATGATCGAAGCATGACATGAAGCATTTGCTGCATTAAAGCACACCATAATTCTGGCTCCTCCCTTTGCTGACCATGCAGTCTTCTTCTAAGCTTTTATTGGCCCACTGCTGCATTTCTCAGCCAACCGACTTATATGAAACCATCAGCACACAACTCTTAATACTTCAGTCTCATCTTTATCAGCTGCCAGAGTGAGAGATATGAGCAAAAAACTCACCCAAATGGTGATCTGCACTGTGACAAGTGCCCTTTACACATCCCTCCTTCATACTGTTGTCCGTAGATGCAGAAGTGGTGAACCTGTAAAGTGTGTCACAACGTCCCTTCTGCCTCCTTAGAAAACTAGGCTGAACGGGGGTTCTTGGTAACTCTTGTTCATACGATACTGTCTTTGAGCAAATTAAAAATCAGAGCATAGAGAAAAAAAACAATTGACAACCTCAGGTTACATCAATGTGCATTCAAAAATGAATTCACACTCCATATGCTTGTGTTGTATGTGAACAAAGCTTTAAAGAGCTACCCCATGTAGAGTGTGCTCATGAGCTACACTTCAAATTTTAAAAGGGATAGAGCACTTCTAGACAGTTGTCTTGATACTTGAGTGTCAGATTAACAGAAGAAATTGGGTAATGTGTCTCAGTAACAGATACAACTGTCTCACTGTCAGCAAGAACTCTCAGAACCAATTTGCTTTTCCAGTGCTGAGAGCAAAAATGGGCTGGGCTGACAGGCTTTGGCTGGATTAACGATGACGGCTGGCGTTTTAACTCTCCACCACAAGTCAGATCGAACAATTGGGTGGATGTGCTTTGTGCTTTCATATTTGCTAAAGAAGGGTAAACAAGACACTTCAACCCTGAATTACACTTTTGGTGACCCCACTCAGGCCATCTTTTCCAAATGAATCAACACCTTTTTTTCTTTCCAGGACACACTGAAGATGATGACTTACTACTACTTAGTGCTCACTCCTCCACACAGCCTGTACACCATAGCCTTACATCTCCTTCCTTGTGCTAATTAGGATAAGCGATTACACTTAGTCTCTTTATCCCTCTTCATCTTGGTTTAGAGATAGGTTAAGTATTTCTCTCTCTTAGTCATTCTGTGTGCTCTTTCTTAGTGCACTGCACCTCATGAAATATTGCTGCATCTTGTTTGGTATAGTGGTACGCTGAAAAGTAACAATAACAAGAACAACTTTAATTGTCAAAACAACATTTTTTGAGAAGCAAAGCAGCACATGAATACCAAATGAAGGTCAAATTCAGTGGCTTTTGAAAACTGTTTTTTTTCTCACTGCTCTATTTGTTGTCCTCTCTTTAAGACCTTTGGAGTAAAACAGACAAAGGCTGCATTGTAGAACCTCCAATCCCCCAGCATGCAATGAAAGATGAGAAATCAAATAGTGAACAGAGTTAGTAAACTGCTTGGTGCCTAATAGAAAAAAAATGAAATCAACCTCTGTTTTGGCATTAAATACAAAATGCAACTTTTGTAAAAATTACCCTCTTAAAAGTAAAAACACAAATTTCGAGCAATTTAGGTATTTTTTCTAAGTTCAAGCGCTCTTAAAAATAATGTAACCGGGGTTAATAAACCCTCAGGTTGTTTATCTGTATGTGTATGATTGTTTTAAGCATTCTCTAACAGTTCAGTTCATTAGTATTTTTCCATGAGAAGGGAGTAGTGAAAACAAGCCCAACCCTCCGTGACATCACCCATTGGTTTGCGAAGGACGCGAATGAAGCCAGGAGTTTGACTTGCAGGCAGCAGCCATTCCGCGTAATGGAGCCAGCAGAAACCAAAAGCCGGGGGGTCGAGAGACGGATATAACTTTTCACCTCCGTCCTCCTCAACACACCACCTGATCCATATGATCCGTACTGTATATCGAAGAATAACACGGCCGTATGAACGAGCTAAACACAGTCTGTTTATCCAATTAATGTGACTAACGCTCTCTCCTCTGTGAGTCTCCCCTGTCAGCCAAATGGACCCGCCCATATTCTTTTATTTCTTTAAACTCTGATATCTTATTAATCATGGAATTATTTGCAAATCAACCTCCATATTACATGCTGGCACATGAAACTTTAGCTGTTGAAGCCGGTGTGAGTTATGAAAAAAAATAATTTAATGAGTATTTCATGATTGAAAATGGCATTTTTTTGACTGGGTGTGTGTTGGGAAAAGTGTTTTTTGGAGGCAGGCCTAGCGGGTCACTGTGGTATTGCAAGAAAAGTGACTTCCACGTAGGCTTCATTTTTCGTACCGGAAGACTACGTCCATCTTTTATACACAATCTATGAGTGAAAATAGCTTCTCCTATTAATAAATCTGTATATGTGTTACTGTCTCTTTAAAATAGGTGAAAGTTGTTGTGCGCAGTCTCAGTGAGTGAAAAGCTGATGAGAGCGTGCATCTCACCTTCGCGCCCATCTTTGCGAGTCACTCTCGACTGATGCCTGGTGTGTTGTGTGAGTAGCTGGAGGAGAAAAGATGAAAGAGGAAACAAACTTACAGTTGAACTGATAAAAAACTAAAAGTCGTTTTCATAGCTGCTTGGTGCAGCTAATGCAGTGCTAAACCAGTAGGTCTCGGTAGGAAAAATTCATGCAGCTAAGCTGACATGAGTGTTGAGTTAAACAAAAAAACAAAATGTTTTTCACTGTGTGTTGTATGCTTAAAACAGTTTAGTTATTTTGAAATGTTAAATGTGAATTCATGTTTTGTTTACTGAGCTATGATCAATGTTAGTTCATGGGGAAATGGTAACAAAGTAAATGGACACTGAAAAACAGGAACTTTATTTAAATGCATTCAAATGGTCTTACTATTTTATTATAGACAAAATGAGTAATTTTCTGTATGGTTGTGTAGGCTGTTTTTTTTTATAGCATCCTTCATCTGGGTCCATCTGGTTGTTGCCGCCATCCGTCTATCTCCATCTCCATCCCGGTTGCTAACTCCAAGTCATTCACATCTCCATCCCCATCTTCACTCTCCCTTCAATACTCCCCACTGGACATTTGCTGTTAAGACGGCGGTAGGATTGAATGCACTCATTTCATTTTTTTTCTTATTCATTTGAACTTTTTGGACAATTTACCTTTATTACCTGAGATCTCAGAGGTTTTTTCTTTATTATTTCCATTTCTGTTTTTTGGTTCAAATCAAACAGAGATACTTGAAATAACTGTGAAACTAATTTGTAATGGTTACATTCTGCTGTTGATTTTGTACAGTATTCATGTTAAGTTACTAATTTGTTTAAGATACTGTGCTGCAAAAGATATTCAGTTAGTCTAAATATAACACTTTAAAACCTTCAGTCTGCGTTTCTTTGGAACTTTTGGGGTAGATATTGCAGGTCTGGTCCAGCGATCAGCCTGGTAGGTATAAGCAGTCTCCTCATCTGATCTACAATAAAAGTAAAAAACAACCCAGTGCCACCCCGAACAGGGTGTTTGTAACAGCAGGTGATTTTAAGCAAGCAAATCAGAGGACTCCCTAAATGTTCAGTAACTGAAAACACTCTGGACCAAGGGTGCAGCAACATCAAGCATGGTTTTTAGAAATCAACTCTCCCTCATTTGGGCCAATCCGACCACATCTTTTTTTTCTTTTGTTTCTTTTTAACTCCAGCATAGAGACGGCTTGTTAACACAGTGAAACCAGCTGCTAGAGTGACCTGAGTGTTGCCAGGAGGACCATCTGAACAGCTTCAGGATGGTTTTGAACTCACTGACTGATGCATTTTTAAGGATGATAACACTGATACCCACACCTTCACTGTGCTCTTTTATATAAGAAGCTGTATGGGTACTGTTACCACCACAAAACAAACCTGTGTCTTTCCCAAGCCATGGATGGCCAAAGATGTTCGACTTCTGCTTAAGGCTGGCAACACAGCTTTCAGGTCTGGTGATGCACAGTGATGCAGTACAGTGTTGCCAGGTCGAAACTGAAGCAGAGCATCAGATACAACAAAGAGGCCTTCAGGAGGAGGATTGAGGGCCATTAGACAACTTGTACTCCTTGCCACGCACATCCAGACATGCATGGCAAGGGATACAACATAACATGAATCAGAGCAACAACATCAGCTCTTCCACCAGCAACAGCACTGCAATGGCGGAAGGGCTCAACCACTTCTGTTAGCATGGTGGATGCAGAGATTGTAACAGTCCCAGCACCAGCTACCGACAACCAGATGATCCTGCAGACTGCTGAGGCACAGTGAATGCTCTGTAGTATGAATGTATGTAAAGCAGCTGGCCTAGATGGTGTCCCAGGATGGGTCCTCTATGACAGTGCCATTGAGCTGACTGGGGTTTTCGCAAACATCTTGAACACATCTTTGTCACAGTACTCTGTCCCCAACTGCTTGAAAAAAATCTGTATGAGTACCACTACCCAAACAGACAGCAATAACTGGTCTCAATGACTACAGGCATGAGGCATTTATACCCATTGTTATGAAACGCAATGAAACGATAAGGCTGGGGCTGAAATACATCAAGGGTGCTTTCCCACCGACTCTGGACCCCATCAGTACGCATGCAGAACCAAGAAATCAACAGATGCCATCGCCACTGCCCACCACATTGTGTTGTCTGTTGTGTATGTTGTCTGCTCTATCCAGAGTGACCAGAGACATAACCAAGATTGTTATTTGTGGACTAACGCTCAGCTTTTATTTCCATCCTCCCAAGCAGACTGTTCCATAAGATGTCCAACATAGGCCTCCATCACAACACCGGCCGACCGCAGTTTGTCAAGATGGACCCTGACCACTTGTACCTGTACTCTCTGCACACACATGACTGCATGCCTAAACAGCGGTAGGCGTGATCAGCAGGGGAGATGAGGCAGCATACAGAGGGAAGGTCCAGAGACTGACAGACTGGTGCACCTACAAAACCTCACTGAAACATGGTCATCCTTTACTTTAGCAGGAAAATACCATGAATGGGGAAGTTAGGGAAAGGGTGTCAATGTTCAAGTTTCTGGGGACACACATCTCAGAGGACCTCACATTGACAGACAACCCAAAATAATAAGGAAGGCACAGCAGCAACAGTATTCTGTGAGAGACTGAGCAGTGATAAAAGGGAGCTTCGACAAAAAGGCTTTGCAAAGAGTAATTAAAACTGCTGAAAAATTAACCAGTACACACCTACCTGCCCTGGAAGACATCTTCACCTCCCGCTGCCTCCAGAAAACAACAAACATCTTTAAGGACTCATCCCATCCCGCCTACAATCTGTTTGAATTTCTGCCCTCAGGCAGATGACACAAAAGAGGACACAAAAAAAACACGCACAACAGACTGTTGAACAGTTTCTACCCAAAGGTCATCATAAGGACCTTACCATCATATGTGCAATACTAATATTTATCACCTTAAGTGCGGCTGCTATCACGTGCAATAATTTCATTTCTGTGTTTACAAGAGTATGTTCACTCCAGCGGACTCTGTGCGAGTGTGGGTTGGTAAAATGTGAACTTAAATGACATGATATTTATTACTTTTTATGAGATCCATTTTCACATTCATGTGATTAATTTCATTGTATTCTTTACAATGACAATTAGAAGAATGTTGAAACAAAGGGAAATCTGCCAATGAGAAATTCTGCCTTTCAGCCTTTATCATTTATCAATTTATCATTTAGCATTTATCTATATACTGCATATATGTATATACAGACCCTTTTCAAAAAATGGAAATGGAAAAGTTTTTTAATTTCCATAATTCCATTAAAAAGTTAAACTTTCTGAGATTATAGATTCAGAGCCCACAGTGTTAATGATTTCAAGTATTTTGGGCTTCAAGCTCAAAAAACAAATGAAAACAGGAATTCCAAAAATTAAAATACTCAGTACTCATACTGAATCACCTCGGTGTCTGAAGAAAGTAAGAGAAAAAAAAATGTAGGATCAAGTCTTCTCTCTTCTTTGTTTTAGGGTCTGGTGTCCCTCATTTTTCTTTGCACTGTAACCCACTAAACCTGCATCTCCATACAGATCCTCAGCAGAGGGAATCATGAAGTCCTACATTCTGATAGACTGCTGTGGTGACCTTGGATTTAAGAAAGCAGAGTTTATCAACTGGACATTGCACCCCAAATCATTACTGACTGTGGATAGTTCACACTTGACCTCAAACAGCTTGGGTTCTGTTCCTTACCCATCTTCCTCCAAACCCTTGGACCATGGCACACTTTATTTTCATCAGAAAAGAAGACCTTGGACCACTGGCCAACAGTCCAGTCCTTCTTCTCCTTCGCCCAGTTGAGATGCTTCCTATGTTGGCTTAGGCTCAAAAGTGGCTCGATCCGAGGAGAGTTGTAGCCCATCTGGCGGATGCGTCTGAATGTGGTGGTTTTTGAAGCTGTGACTCCTGCCTCATTCCACTCTTTCTGGATTTCTGCCAGATTCTTGAATCTTCTCTGTTTGATAATCTGCTGAAGCCCACGGTCATCTTCTCCAGCCACATTTTGCCCCTCCAATAGACTTTCCATTGATATGTTTGGACGCAGCACTGTGTGAACAGCCAGCCTCCTTAGCTGTGAACTTTTGTGGCTTATCCATCCTATATAATCCATCTATATATGTATAAATGATGGTCTTCTGGCTACTTCCCAAGTCTGCAGTCTTCCCCACATTGATCGGAACTGAGACAATTGAACCAAAATGAAGCAGTTTAATGACATCTTGGGAAACCTGCGCAGGTGCTTTGACTTTAGTAGATGATTAATGTGTGAGAACATTCATGCCCTGCAAAATTTTGTGAGTGTGATTCAGTGTTTTGCTCGTTAAAATTTAAGTTTAGCTGAGTTTAGACCACCATGCTGGACATGTAGTGGTGATGATCAGATAAATAAGTAAATAATAAGTAAATAAGTAAAAATGTTTTTACTCAGGTACTGCCCATCAGTATTGTACATTTATGCTAAAGAGAAAGGTTTGAGGAATTTGGGTTAAAACCATGAATTTGGAAAATGTATTATGCAACTTTGGTGGTGTCCAAAGCGTTCAAATAATTGCTGACTTTCAAATCACAGTTTGTGATGATTATGATTGGATGGCTCTTGTATGAAGGAGGGGTTGGTTACTTTTTTTTTTTTTAACTTTTTTAATTGAGATGGAAACTGCATTGTTGCCCTTATTGCTGAGTGCTGTCACAGAGCTTTCCAAACTATTCCACAAAGGGCCGTGTGACTGCAGGTTTCTGTTCCAACCACACAGCCACACACCAGACTTGACTCACTTAATTAACTGATCTCAATCTTCAGAGAGTTGACTGTGCAAACTGTGTGCTCTTGATTGGTTGAAACAAAAGCCTGCATCTAGCAACCTTAGTGGAATACACTGATCACTTCTGAGTCACAAGAATGCAACTAGTCTTTTATTTCTTCATGCACTGGCTATTTTTTAAAACTAAACTCATACAAGCCCCATTCTGATGAGATTAGCAGCAAGGGGAAATACATTTACCATTTTAAAATGGGTCTCATTCAAAACCAGTGACTGCTGTTAGTCAGCCAGACAAGAGTAAGCTCCTCTGTCAACTTGAGGAAATTATTTACTAGAAAACGCCTGTAAAGATGAATGAATTCATATATAAATAGATAAATTAATGAATTTTTAGATTGCTGGAGCAAATGTTGATATCGACCTTCAGCCAGTTCTAATGTGTGCAGATTCCAAATGCAGTGGTATGCGACTGGCATAAGGGCCTCGTGTCTCTTGAACTCATCAAAATATTACAAGAAAAGACAATGCATTTGTGAGAACTTTTATTTGCAGCCTCAGGCTTGTGCACATGTACTTTCCAATAAGAGATGACACAGGGTGTGAGGTTAACATTTCTCAATGTAATGAAAGAATCAAGGTGAGCAACTTCATTCTTATATATTGTATGTATAAATGTACTTGAAATACAGGATGTACTGTGCTTACAAACTTGAAACGCAGAAAGCAGCAATAACATGGAAGCATAACACTGACATTATGTGATTTATATGGAGATAGTGTATGTTTTTCGCAAAAGTAATTTTGATATTTATTCCATTGCTCCTTTTTTAGCATTTGGAGTGGGTGGCACCATTTCTTGAAATATGCTCTACAATGAAGCCGGACAGATCTAACTGATCTTCGGAGGTTTGGAAAAACCAAAGCTGTTAAGATTACAAAATGACCCCAAATGCACTACTCAGAGAAAGCCAAACAGGTGTATTTATTCATCAACGTCACACGAGTGCTCAAAGAATTCATATTCAAAGACTGCAACAGAAAAAATGCTGGAAATGTCAACCTCTAGTTAAAGGAACTCAAAAACGTCATCCAGTAATCTACTCAGAAAGGTCCATGAAAAAAAACAAAACAAACAAATTACTCAACTTAAAAAAGCCCTCCACAAGAGTCCAAGGTGAGAACAGGGAAGGAATAGTGCAGGTGTGCTCGGTCAGGTACCTGGCTCCTTCTCACTGAGGGGGGTGTCTGTGTGGCCAGGAGAGGGCCACGACCATCCCGATCTACCAAGGACCTCATACTCACCGCTGTGGGGCTATGCACCTTCCAGAGGAGACCAGTGAGTCAATTTCTTGACAGTCAGTCAAGGTGATTCCTGGAGGACAGTCATTCCCTCTGCCCTGGCTTGTAAACTAGTATCTTGGACTGCTACTGGGTGCCTAGCACGTTCAGCTACCTGGGGCGAAGCTGCCCTTTGAGCCTCCTAGCCACACGGACAATGCTGCAAATGTACTCACATAGAGAGAACTACACTTCTACAACCTGTTTTCACTCAGCTTTGGTATGAAGTGAAATCTAGACCACCAAATTTCCTTGTAATTCCTATGAATTTTTTGTCACAATGCCCACGCAACTTTATTTGTTTATGTGTCTGTGACAAACAGGAAAACAGAAAGCTTCTCCATGACGATCTAGAGCTTATAGACACTCACTGAAAGAAGATCATAGAAATAAATGTTCATTGGGGACTGATCCGAAACACAACACATGCACGGGAAGAATTTCATCCGTCAAATGGAGCCAATTGAGTCAGAAATGGGGTTTGCATAGCAACCCGAACGTTTTGTTGCTTTGGATGTTCTGACTTCCGGTTCCGAATTTTCAGCCTCTTAATTCAAAGTGTTGAGGAGATATTAAAAAAATAATATAAGCTGCTCTAGGAAGGTGCTATCAACAGCAGATCCTAATACAAGACCTTCTGACAAGCAACATAGTCAAAAACTAAGAGGAAATTTCAAGGGGAAGATATTTTTCCCTCCCCTCCTCCTTTCTGACTTGAAGGCAAACTACAAACAATATGTGCGCATTGCAGCTATGACGTCATGAAAAAGTGTGGTGCGGCGGCTGCTGCTGGGAGTTGGAGTTGTGTCAGAGAGAAAAAGTGTGTAATAAATGGTTGAGCAGACACCTCTCCATGAGTGCTGATTCCTGAGTGCAATTCTAGAAGCCTATACCTCGGACGCTACCGAATACCTCAATCTTGCCATCATATTGCCAGTGGCAAATAGGAGTAACGCCTGTGGTCTGTGGATCCTTCTATGTTGCCACAAAATTGCTAGAAGAATAAGAATAAGGCACAGTAAGACATATTAACTGAAAACCATGTTGAAATATATGTTTTTTTATTAATGTGTGGTACCAATTGTGTTTCCAGGTATGGAGCGTAGTCCGCGTATGCACACTGGTGTCACTAGAAATTCGTATGAAAACGCACAAAATTTTGGTGCACTAGTTCTCATACTTTTCCATACAAATTAGTCATGAGAACATGTTGACTTCTACCACAGGTTACGACCGCAAGTTGCTGGACTGCTGCACGTAACATGGTGAGCTGATTAAGCTAATGGCCAGGCCCAGGGTGTGGGATGCAGATAAAAATGGTGTACTGGTTTCCTGTAAACAGCATCTCATCAACCAGTGCTGGCTTTTATCGAGAAATAAACAAGGGGAAACAAGTTCCAGAATCAGAAACAATTGCACTGTTAAAGAAGTTATTTACCCCAAGTCTGTTACTTATTACTGCCATGAAATAAAGATTAATCTGTACGATGAGACAAGGATTGCAAAACGTGTTTTGCACTCTTATTTTGCCTGTGTGACTTCTCAAAATAATGGATTCATAAGCACATGGTTCCCTGCAGCACCTGAGATATATTTTAAAGACCTATGGTAATCTCAAGCTACAAAACAATAACACAGTATTAGACTTTATAAATGCATTGCCTTTTCGCACCCTTAAATGAAGTGCTTTTAAATAAATGATCCTACTGCAAAAGAAGTAAAACTTATTCAGACAAATGTATAAGAACTAACGGAAAACCTTACAAAATGAGTTTTTGCCACCCCAGTTAATTGGATTGTCAAGAGCACTAACTTGGCTGAGCTCATGTTTTTAGGTGGGTGGATCCTTGGGGCCTAAAATGCAAGCGCTTGTCCAGATTGTGATTCTTTGATGCACAAACAACTGCAAAACCAAACAGCAATTTTCCTTAAAAAAAAAACAGTATCATACTTCAGCTGAATATTGCCCACTGTGAACACGGTTGATAATCATGGGGTCATATCAAGATATTAGCATTGGTAGCAATGGTAGAGTCAGGGGAATTTTTATTTCCCCCACTAAATAGGCATTTGTTTTTAACTTCATCCATCTGTTTTGTTGGTTGACTGGTTATGCCAAAGAAACATAAATAAAAAGAAATATTTCCAAAAAAATGAGAGGAACTGAGTTGTTTGGCCCTTTCTGAAGCTAATAGAGTTCAAACGTTTTATTTCTGGCATAATTACACATTATATTTTCCCTGAATAAAGTGTTTTATGGGTGTGCATAAACCCCTGCCAAGGTAATGACTAAAGAACACCTAAGAGAGGTTATATGGACACTGTAAGTGCCACAGACAGACCTCACAGACCACAGCAAGAAGAAACAATTATGTCTTATTGAACAGGCAACGAGGAATTTGTCTCTCAGTCACGTTTCCATTCAAATTCTGTCGCGCTGCCTCTCTTTTATCCTGTTGTCAGTCCTGTCTCTTGTTTTGTTATTTACTCTGAGGAAAAACTAACTGTAGTGGAGAGACTGCAGTGATGAAGAGGATTAGCTGTATTTACGCTCCCAGATGTTTGTCTGGAAGTGAGTAACCACCAGTGAACGTACTACGGGATGCCAATACTGAGGGGAGGTAAACCCGAGACGGGGGAGGATCTCAGCTTTCGGAACAGCAAAACAAAAAGCAGGGGAGTCTTTGATGGGATTAGAGTCAAGAGACAAACACCAGGAAGAAAAAGCAGAGAAGCTTTATCTATGCTGTTTCTCTGGGACCACAGAGCTCGCTTTGTGCACCTGGTAATTTGTTGATATAAAACTCACATCTTTGGCAAGTAATTATAACCCTTCCATTTCTTTCCTACAGACTACTCCCCACCTCAGTTAGCTTAAAAGCTCCTCTGAGGATTGTGATCCAAATGTATTCAAATTCTATTAACCTAAATCACGTATAAGTACATTAACACAATTGTTTTCATGTGTGTGGGGAAAAATATGAGCTAAATAAATAATTACACAACTAAATACCAAAGCCGATCTACAGTGGCAGGCTGAGGCCAACTCACTGTGATTCAAGCCCATTTCAGCATGCATCAGTTATCCTTCTGAAGCCCTTACACTCAGGAGGAAAAAGAGAAGGCGGTGATGATATAGAAAGCATTTGTCGCTGCGGAAGCTCTGTTGGGCTGGGCCCCCAGCTGTCTCTCTTGGTCGATCTGAGCACCCCAGCTGTGGTGACCACCAGGCTGCTGTTATCAAAGCCATCTGATACCGCACACAGGGGGGACGACAGAGGAAGCTTCCACGTCCTTTTGTGAATATGCCCCTTCAGTTGCCATTCAAATGAGTAATGTGTGGCATGCTAATTACAGTTTATTTATTCAGGCACCGACTGTGACAGATAAGACTTTATGAGCTCTTCGGCGGCACAAAATCATGTACTGAATGCATTTATCGGTTCTGAGGAATCACTGAAGTAACAGTAATGCAGGGTACTGTGACAAGTGTGGACCGTTGAGTGCACAAACAGTTTGAACTGTAGAGGAACGTGGTACTCAAATGATAATCCCAGAGAGCAACACACAACACTGAAAAGTAGCAGCAGGTGGAGCAACAAATATTCTCATCGACATTTTTTTTTCTTATTTGCACTAGAAACACATACCGAGGTTTTGAAAGAACTTGGCTGAGAGGTTGTTCCAAACATCTCTGAGAACTAATCGCAGATCTTCAGTGGAAATCCTTAGGTGTACATGTGCGGTTATTAAGGATAAATGGGAAACACCCATATCTTTTGTCTCTTGCTGGCTTAAAGGGTGTACAGACCAAACAGGTATTGTTCTATGGCAACAGTTTCTATTGACTGTTTACTTTATTGTTGCTGCCCATGCTCCAGGAATCATTGTTGCATTTAACTGTGAGTTACTTCGATGTCACTTACAACAGATTAAGCTTGAGAGACATATGACTTGACTCAGATTCAGCGATCTGCAGAGACAAAGCAAGCTAAACCACTTAAAGTGTCATCAATCACAGTGCATTTAAGGAGGAATTCCGTGACTAAGCCTTAGGGACTCAATCTCCACTTCCACACTTCCGCAAATGCTTTTCCAGAAAGGTGAGAAGTCCTCACTGTGCTAATTGAGGCTGGCACTGCTGAGACATCAGGAGATTTCCTCCTTTTGGAGATGGATACAGTAGGGTGAAACACGGTATCCACCCACAGCCGCTCATCAGGGTGTCCTGGAGACATTAGTCCAAAGTTAATTTGAACAACTCAGTGTAAACCAATGGCCAGGTGCATAAAACCACAGGATGATCATTACGAGGAGGCTCATTTCCTCCTCTCAACAGCTGGTCAACTGATACGATAGCCACCCAGACACTAGAGGTGGTTGGACACATGCTGGGCTGAATCAAATCAGCTGTAACATGCACTGAATCTGTACAGGGGAGAATGTCGCAATGCTTTGAAGAGTAAACTCAATTCTGAACTGTAAATTGACAGAGAGTAATCCCACCAATTCCAGGGGAAGATTAATGCAACAGTTCTGTGGCGTACTAAGGCTGCGCTGTTATTTACTGAAACCACAAGAGCCCAGGAATTATTGCAAAACTATGAGAGGAAAATCAGGTTACTTTCTGCATGAGGACTTTATTCAATCACTGACCTTTAGAGCTCAAAAAGAGGGAGCTATACTATCCCCCCATTCAAATGAACCTGTAATGGAGAGCTCTGCATAAATGATGGATGAGATGTGCACTGAATCTTGCTACCGCAAAGAGCTCTGCCGTTGTTCACAGGACTTCGGGACCGCCATTACACGATGCGGCACATCATTTGTTGCTCCTTCTGCGTGGGGCAAATTAACAGAGGGAAAACCAGCAATTAATTATCAGTTCTATAAATTATCAAAGATCACATGAGATCTTACAGAGGTCCAACAATGATTGTGTATTATTTGATATTTGCTCACACACACATGGTTATTTTCACCGAAAATATAATATAATTTTCGCTCACTTATGGGGTGAGGTGGCTTGTTTTATCCAAGGCCCTGCAGGCTATAGTACATGTTTCCTTGGGGAAAGACACTGAAGACACGGTGTAGAGCGTAGAATACACTACAAACACTACTGTGTGGATGGGCGGATATAGCTTGGGTTTATAAAGCCCTTTCAGTTGTCACTAAAACTAGAAATATATTAAATCGGTCCATTTACAATTACTATATTGATTAAAAGCAAGTATTGGAACTACAATATTTCCACCATTTATAAAGGTGTGATGAAAAACACTTTTCCATATCTACTGGAGGAGAAAATATTGTTTTTGCAGTCTGCACCACAGCAATTCATTGCTTGGTTTTTAGTGTCCAATTCATCAGAATGTTATGCTCCAGTTCCCTCCCAAGGTGACCCCAAGGATTCGGGAATATTGTCCAAATACAGCAACAATATGATGGTCGCTCCATCGAACAGATGATAAAATCATTAAACATCAACTGTCATGTGAAAGGAATGAAAATCATGCCTGAATGATGTCACACTTTTCAGATGTGAAATAGTTCACCTCCTCCATAATGTTTCAACCTGCATATCAAAAATGTAACCTATTACAAGAACTGCTAAGCATAGTTTTTCTTAAAACAGTGGAGTAGTGGAGACAGTGTGTCTCATATTGTGTTAGATATTACTTGAAGGTTCCATTCAAGGATGGCCCCCAAAATTACTTATGTTAAGAAGAGCATGAACAAATTTGATCTAAAAACTAATGAAGAATGGGCATCAAGTTAAGCCAACCATTGTTATAGGAGTAACACAGTAATAGGTGTAATACAGACTGTTGGGGTATATGAGCTGCCAGTTCAGCAAGAGGAACAGGGCAGCAGTGAAACACTCAGTGTCCATGGACAATAGTTTGGCATCAAACCAAGGTTGTTAATTAAGTAGCACCATACAATTTTAAATACGGAGGCCCTTTGCAAAGGTGAGGGACTGGCCAATAACTCAGAGAACAAGGTCAATGTGCTCA
This sequence comes from Karalla daura, assembly GCA_029224185.1. Classification (NCBI taxonomy): domain Eukaryota; kingdom Metazoa; phylum Chordata; class Actinopteri; order Chaetodontiformes; family Leiognathidae; genus Karalla; species Karalla daura. Next base: position 3,067,332 of record CM055192.1, read on the forward strand.
ACATGATCTCTTTTCATTCCACCCTGCTGGACATGGGGATAATCTCATGCATCTTTAATCCTGTTGTACCATGCTCAGGCTGAGGAAATAGATTGGATGTTGAACACTGGAACGGAGTGGAGAGAGCACACACTGCAGTGCAATCAGGCTATATATAGGGAAAGCCACACCATGTGTGGGTACATTTACATGTTTGTCATCATCTGCTGTTGTATGCTCAAAGCCACTATGTTATCATGGACCAAACTACTAAATTGTAGTAGTTTCTGTGAGCCTTTCAAAGGCTAGACACCTACACTGCATCTGTTTATTGGCAAGGAAGAGGTAATGATGGAAAAACCAATTTGATAAAGAGGGATTTCATTTTCAGAGATGTACCCAAAGTCTTATGTGTACAATGTGGAGAGAAAATGGTACATGACTGCTCCTTGAGGAGGCCTTGTGTTACACAGGGGCTTACTTGAGATGCAGCTCTTTAAGCAGACACACTATGGTCTGCAGGTCAGGCAGTTCATGGCCAGGGCAACGAATGCTGAGTCCATCTGAGGCCACTAGAGTTCAAACTCAGGAGCATTCATAAATGAGTGGGGAGAGATTTCACTCGGCCGGCCCAATGTCCAGGGCCATGTCCAGACATTTTTTGGTGGCCCAAGTGGGGTACTTTCTTTGGGTGGGGGTGGCTGCTGATGATGGGGTTAAAGTTACATTTTTAAATTCACCACTGAGATGCAATTGGACTCGAAGTGACACTTTGCCTGAGTCAAACATCATACAGACCACGCAGACCAGTTTGGAAATGTCTGGAATCGTTTTGGAAAAAACACTCTTGTGTTGAGAGCATGTAGATGGTGTACACTGCTGCTGATCTGTTTCTTCTACAGTCTATTGGTTAACTATAATGAATTTTCACACAGCAAGTGAATGTTTACTGTTTGGTTGTAGGGGATTGCGTAAGTTTATTGATCTGCTGGTTTGTGTTAATGTTTAGCATTGTGGATTGGATTTTTACTGTAAAAGTGAGCAAATTCATTTCATTTATCTATGGAAAGGTTTCTGGTGCTATCTGTTTAGGGGGCTGTAATCTTATCAACAATAGCAAACAAAGTGTCGATGTTCTTTTTAATAATTTCAGGAAAGTGTTTCTATCTCACCCTGAATATCACAAAGTTCAAATGACAAAGACTGGTTTGTAGAGGTCATGGCGTACTGTAAAATGTAGTTTCTTGCCACTCTGTTGTACTTACTGAGTGCAAATCCTGCTTCGCTATATGATATATGTATCGATATATATCATCTGTGACCGGTATCACTCAACAAAAGCAAGCATTTGATTTACCCTGTCTGCCGTGGCCACCACCAACTCTCATTTACTTTAAATATACTTCAGTGATGCCTTGAAATGATGCTTCCCCGGAGCTCATTTTATTAACTTGAAAAATCTTCTGCCATTCCACTGCTTCATCACCCATTCATAATCTCACAGCATGGGAGCTTGGGATAGGAATGATATTTTCATGTGAGGCACCACGAAGAGAGACTCTAATGGTATTAAATGATTCGTAACTGGGTTATCAATAGTAATGTCCCTCGGGACTGGAGTTCATTGCCTTAGCTCTCTGCTAGATGCTGCTCCAGGGTTGATGCTTAAGAGGAACATGAAGATGCATATTCAAAGACCAGAGTCAAGATAAGAGTCCTGCTTTGTTTTCATCAGTCCTTCAGATGGATTTACCTGCCTGGTGGCTGAGGAGCAAAAATGCCTGGGGCTCCGACGGAGAGACAGAATCCGAGCTCATTTTGCCCAGAGCGCCAGATATCATCCAGTAATTCTATGCAATAATACTCACCAGTACAGGATTTAGTTTGTGGTAATTTGATTTAAATTACCCTGGCGTCATTTATTTTAAATAAACATAATGATAGTCATAGTGAGTGTTTCTCAAAAAAACGTGTTAAAATTATAAATTAAAATTATTTTACATTATATCATAAGGTGGGAATCTTGACCCATTTTGCCTTCTTTTTCTGCCAACAATTTGTTACACTTCTTGGCATAAAAATGACAGTACTCTTGGAGGAGCGTGGAGGTGTGCTGTGCTGAATCCAGGACCTTCTGCATGACCTGTCCAACACCTACTACTGCGTCTGTCCTCATATATATTCCTCTGTCAATCCAACCCAAGAGGTCGAGGCCGTCCTTCCTGAGCTTGGTTTTGCCTGACATCTTTCTTGCAAGTTTTCCCTTCAATAACTACTAGGTACTCAAAGCAATAGACCAAAGAATTCACAACAGGTGCTCCCATAATTGGTTCTTCACCCATTCAAAGGCTGGCAGTCCTAGTTTCTTGGGTCAAAATGAACTTTGGGTATGTATAAATAAGCTACAATTTGCAGAATTTGCAATTATTGACAATTATTATCCTTATTGTGTGCTTTAACAAACAAGAATGCTGCAGGTTCTTGAATCTCAGTACTATTGACAAGTTATTCATGAGCATAACTGTGGTGATCTTTAGAATAGCACCTCATTCTAGGGCCATACCTATGCACCACATCATTTTCAAATCCAAAGGCAAAAAAAACCTTACAACATTAGAAGAGTTCACAGGGAATATTCCCAGCAGTGTTTCTGAAATGATCATAAAACAGCCAAACGTAATCATGTTGTTCATACGTCTCTTTTCCTCAATTGGAAATGTATTGTATTGCATGGCTGCCACGGCAGCAGCTTCCCTGTGCATTGAATATGTATGAATACAAATGCAAACTCTCAGCATGAGTGCACAAGTACAGAAGACATTTGATTGAAGGCAGTATCCACATCGGCAGAAATTTGACACCATGGATGATGTGTTGGAAATGAGTTCAACGACAAGAGCATATTGATGGGAAATATTTCTCCCCAGCAGAAAAAAAAAAAAAAAAAAATATATATATATATTATTTTTATGCCCGTGCATTATCACATTCACAGTCCAAAGCAATGGGATAGGTTGTGTCTGAGTGAGTGAGTTTGTCAGTTTTCTAAGTTACTCACTAAGTAATGAAGTCGCACTTTTTATGTTGTGAGTAACACTTTTAAACAACCTCACCTTATAGGACTATAGGAGGGCTGCGCTCACATATACCTTCCCTCAGGATAAAATTCTAAAGATCCGTTTGTTGATAGCAGCTGTGGAGAGCAGTAATCTTGAAAAATAACAGCACCCCCAGGACAGGGATTTAATTTCTAACTTTGTTTAAGAAAAAAAAAAAATCTCATGAATCTGCGAAGGTAATGCAATTTCAGCTGGCATATTTCTGTAGTATAAAAATCTAATTTCCAGAGGTAGTTTTGAGCTCCTTTATTGTGTGGAGATCAATAAAAGTGCCAGTGCGGCTCCAGTGGCGCGTGTGCAGCCACTGTTTACTGGAACAAGATGGGAACTATACACAAATATTAGGTACGAACAGCATTTATGTCATGAATATAGAGTGGACCTTGAAGCCCGCCGTTTAATAATGGGGAAAAGTAGGTATGAGAGACCTTGAAAAAGCAGTTCAGTGGAAGCTCGCCCACAAAACATCGTTTTACCTCGGAGCGTGTCCTCCGAGAAGGTGACCGACTCTGAGAGAACACTAAACCATGCAGATTACCATCTTTATATGCCCACTGTATGTCCGATCATTATTTGGGTAATAAGGGTTTCCTCTTATGGACTCTTCCTTATCCCTTTATGACACAGTGAGCATGTGGATGCATCATTTCCTTGAAATGACTAACTGCGGTAATATCCTTTGATCGTTTTAAATACTTAACAGCCAACCGCTCAGCCTCAAGGAAAACAATGTATATTCATTTTTCCTTTAGAAATAACATGTATAAGATTCCCTCATGAATAATGCAAAAGAGCGAAATGCACTTTTGTTTCCATTTTCAAATAATTCAACTCAGGCGGAGCAAATTTTGCATTGTTTGTCTTTATCACTGTCTCGTGGTAAAAAAAATCATAAGGTTTCCCCTTTTTTTCAGGATGAAACAACATAAAAACAGCAACTTAAAACACATTTCCTTCTCTTGTTTGCATAATCATTTTGACGCCTTCTGTTTACTCCCTTCCTCCACCACCTGCAGTACTGATGAACCCACAAGACACCCCAGTCCTACTGAGGATGTATTAAATCAAGTAGTTGTTAACCAAATCAGTGCTCTCCCCTGTACTGCAAGTAACGGAGACAGCGGAGGTGATGGCGAGGTAAGAGCGTCTCTGTCCCCAGAGAGAGTGTGCCGATGATATGCTAATGCTCTCTTCACATGTCTGTCAACTGCTGCACCGGTGTACCTTTGCTGAAAAACTAATCTGAGTTTTATTGGCCTGCCAGAAGGAATTTATACATTACTATTAGATTACCAGGGTTGGCAGCTGTACAGTGCGTAGAACTAATGTACTCTGTCACAGTGTGCGCATAATGAACTCGGGAGGAAAGTAGCCACGCCAAGTCGGGAGAAAGCATGCAGTTGGAATAACACCATCAGAGGCCTGCTTCTGTAGTCAACAAGCAGGCAAATAGCATGTGTCTTGGTGGCATAAAATGGACAAGTCATCCTTTTGCAAACAAAGCCTGTGCTTGACGGTTAGCAGAGTCCTGCCAGCAAGCCAGACAAGCTGTTCAGATCAACAGTAATTGAAGAGGGAATTTTTTTTATGTGTAAATACAAGAAAGAGAATCATTTCCACTGGGGGTGCTGAAGTGCTTAGCGTGCAGTTTCAGCTATATTTACTGAAATGACCGGATAATTGGAAATATCTCTATTCAGCTGCAGAAAAACACATGAGCAGAGTTCTAGGATTATAAAAATCTTGATGAGTTTAAAACATCAATCAACTTGCGATTATATTTCCTGGATCTTGAATTGCAGGCTACAGTACAAGCCACTGCCACATGCTCCCTCGTTTAATTAATGGTGCTTATTGATCCCAATAACTACGATGTACATATTCGGGGAGAGAGGGAATAAACATGACGACAACTCTCGTGTGTACGTCCATTACCATGTTTAAATCTGCTTGCAAAAACCTTGAGCACAGATTTTGGCTTTACACTGCTGAGTTACACTGCTTAAGACTGCAAATACGCCACACCAGCACTTAAAAGACATCACATCAATAGGATACAACTGAAAGTGACTACAACTGTGACGGTGCTAAAATGTGATTACATAGAAAAAAAAAACCTAGCCTGAGATAGGAAGAGAAAAGAATGTTATGATATCGATATTGTTTATCAATCTGATTCCTTATCACTTCTCTTATCAGTTCTTATTGTGTAAGGGTATAATGCGTCATTCGCATCTTTTGAACACAAGATACTGCAAACACATACTGTTTCACTGTGTAAAGTATTATAATATTTATAGTGCTCAAAGAAAAAAAGGATCTTGAGGCTGACACTGGAGATTATTTGTATGGTTAAAGTTTACAGAATTAAAAAATGCTAACAATGTCAATTGATATAAGCTGTCGCCCTGACATTAGCTGTGCTGCTGCTGGTCCTTGGCTGGGATCCCCTCGCCGCACTAAGTAGTGTGTCAAACACATGACATCCCTGCAAATGAACTGCAGCTGTGCTGCAAAATGGAGGCTCTACAGGTGTTGCAAATGGCCTCAGCGTCATCTTTCCTAGTGAAATATAGACACAGTTTAGAGCATTTGTTGCTTTGAGGCAACAGTGAAGCACTATGGAATCACCATTGCAGCATAAGAATTTGGTGTTGTGTGTTTAGGTACATACAATGTTCAAAAGTATACCATTAAAAGATATGTAAAAGCTTTTGAAAATAATATAACATAAAGGATGTTCCAACTTTAGTACCCCAAAAACATTCTTTTTTATAGAATGTCTTAAGATTATGTTTATTTAGTCTATTTTAAGACATTAAAGCACTCTAAAATGTATTTTCCTAACTGGCATCATAATGCAGCATAAGAGTGCTTTTAATCGTGTTCACACTGCTTTGCTTCACCTCACTCAAATATGGGATGCCATAAAGTTCAAAATGTTTCTTTTAACTTCTATATGTGAACACATGATTTTTTTTTTATGTTTTAAGAAGTTTTGGCATTGACTTTCTGTGTAAACACATCAGGTGAAAAATTCGAGCTGTGCTCATCGTTAACACAGCTTCACAATGAATGTGAACACATGAGGTTGGAGACACAGCTCTGGGGCCTCCGGCATAAAGCCGTAAAGAGGTGTAACTCCAAACCCTGTCTAGCATCTGTCGATGGCGCATGCCAATTATACACCTGAGGGGTGCTATTCAATTCAGTGTTACATTCTCCTTCGCATTCGGAGGTGGGTGCATTGTGTGGAATGCTGAGTTGACGTCAACACACGACAAATTGTGATGTCAGTGTTGTTAGTCTCACGGTGAGCGGAGGCTGAGCAGAGGACAGTGGGCATTTTCCTTGGATCTGCTGGCTCTGCGTATAGACTGCTGTCTCTTTCACATTATCTCACATAGACGACCAGTGGCCTGTGGAAAATCTCACTTTGTTCACTGACCTTTGCTTAATCTCAAACAAGCTCTTATTAATGTTTGCATGAAAGTGATAGTTAAAATAAGATAAGTGCTTTATTCACCCCTGAAGGGAAATTACCTAGCAGCACACAAATAGCATATTCACAAAACTGCTAAGCACACAGCAGTCCATACAGAATCTTCAAAGTAAATCAGTAAAGTAAATGATAAGTTGCATTATAAGTTAAGTCAGGCAAAGTAATTGTAATAACAACAGTAATAGTAAAGAAATAGTAATAGCAAAAAGTAATAGTAAAATAGTAAAAGCAATAGCAAAAGTAGTAGTAATTATCAATAACAATGATGAAAGTAATAAAATAAACAACAGAAATATACCGTATATATATGTATAATGTTATTCATATCTGTATATTTATATGCATATATACTATACATGAACAAAACATATTATTCTATACGATGAGGGTTGATTATGAAATTTCTTTCATGTAAAGAAAATAGAAAAACAGACAAAACCTAATTTTTTTAAAACTAATTTTGCTTGTTCACAAACTAAGCAAAATTAGACATATTTCTGTTTGCCCCAGCACAGTAGCAGAACTGTAATTGGAACTGATAGAAAAGCTCTGCACATCCCCTTCACAGGCCTAAGGACACTGTTTGGAATATATGGCATCTCAAACTTTTCTCTTGCTCGTGCCAATACAAGCCTCAGACTGTTATTATGAGGCCACCCTCGAGATACCAACAAAATAAAAGCACTTTCATTGGTATAACCACAGTGGGAGCAGCAGGAAAAAAACAACAACAAACAATTCACAGTCTTCTGTGAGGGCATTGGGGGAAGACTGTGGAGCATTATCATAGATAGCAAAGCGGGCCAACTGCCCAAACATGTAGTCAGCATGTAGTATCAGCCAGATTCTTCAATGAATCACACGTTGTGTAGCTGCTTAGGTGATAAATACACAAGCATGAGGTCTAACATACAAGATAGGAGTCATTGTTGGTAGGGCCTGGGCTGTATATCACAGCCCGGCCAGCGCTGATGATGGATTGCATAGCACACAGTCATATTTCTTCCACAATCTAAAGTTCAGACATTGTCTTGAATGTGCAGGGAGCAGTCCACTGCTAAGGTAAAGTAAAGGTGGGACACAGGGGGCCCTGATGAGCACTGGAAGAAGGAGTCGCTCGCTCGTGTAAAGCAACGTGTGATTAGCTGTGAGAGAAATTAGATTATTCATGAATCAGTTGGGTGGAATGCTAAAATGGTTCTGCTTGGTTACAGCCACATACAGTAACAAAATCGATCAAGCCTTTTTCAAGATATAATACATGATATTCCCTTCAACAGCCACCTGCTATTTCACTCACAAATGGACTGCTCCTTGTAATATATGCACAACTGTGTGTGTGTGTGTGTGTGTGCGTGTGTGATAACCTTCTTCAATTTAGGTAAGATTAAAAGAAAACACTAAATTGGCTGCAAGGTCCAGAATATATTCATGTGTACTTTTCTTGTTCCCTGGCAACGTGTACCCCTTGAGAAAACAACTTCAGTGTTGCCCTTCATAACAGCACAGCATTTGCCTTCTATATCAGTGCCTTTGAGAGAGCTTAAACTGCGATAATAATAGATGTTAAAGGGGAGCAAAATAAATAATGAAGGATAAAAGCAGAAATTGAACCTGAGGTGCGGTCCTGACACCTCATCCAATTATCGCTGTGTTTTAAAACAACAGCTGACAGCCCCGATCTCATCAGTCGACCAGTCTGCACAGCAACACCAACTCCGACATGGCATCGGGGGGCACCCACGCGAGGAACATGGCACCCTTTCACAGGCACACTCCCATCACCTGTGATTACACCCAAAATGCAGTGGCGTCCACAGCATGCGTCAGGGTCACACCAAAAATTGTTTCCCCCTCCTGACATCAAGCCAAACAAGCCAGACTCAGGAAGCAGACATTGGATTCGGTAGCACACCTTGCATTATTGGGTGTTTGTCCCCACTGTCATATTGAGGCCCCCAGCTCCACCGCTAACACAACCTGAAGAGTTATTTGATGAAAAAAAAAAATGGAAGGTTGAGATTCAATAAGCGATATTTGGAAGTTTTCAGCAGGCTTCTTTCCCACAAACAAGGTAAAGCAGTAACCTACGGTATATTGTATCTCCAAACCCTCACAGTTTTGTAAATTAAACACTTAAATGTAACATGTAAATGTTACAGTGCTTTTTTTTTTTTCCAATTTAGACATTAGAATGTGTTTTAGATTTTTTAGGTTTACTGAACATGGATGATGCTGTCATCTGTTAAATGTCCTCAGTGAAAAGAAATCAGAGATGTGTAATTAAGTGTAATTACTTTCTTTAGATTCTCATTACATCACATAAAAACTGGACACCCGTTAACTGCATCTTATCTAGTTATTGCTGGATAAGATACAAATTAGAAATGCTGATGATCAGCTTTGTGTAAGGAGAGCTGGGATACAGAAATTGGAAAGTGACACATTTTCAGGATTACTAATAAGGCATGGTGTCATGCATCAGCCTTGTTTACAGGTGTATTGGTTGTGGCACAACTCCATATCCATACACATAACTATTTGTGGAGATTGCGTTTCCTCAGGTAGGGTAAAATAGATCTGAACTCATGCTGTAATCTCACTATCTCACTGACTGTACGCACAGAGGAAAAATAGAGTGCATAATTTAACCCAAAACAGCCTTTCTTCAAATGGGTATGAGAGACATGCTGCAAAAAATATAGATTGCCCCAACCCATTTTAACAGCACCATCTGGTAAAGATGTAAATAATGGTGTCTATAGCGAAATCTAAAATTTCTAATAGTCGGGATTAATGACAGGGATAATCCAGTGGCAGTGCCGCTCATTGTCTATGCCTTTGGACATTGCCAAAATGCCTTTGCTGATATTAATTCATTCACTTTTTTGCAGTTATATATAAGATGCAGGATGATAATGGCAAAAATTTGACACTGGTGCAGCTTGTTGACACAAGGTGTGTGTCAGTGTTTGTAATGTGACTGGAAGTCATGTTTGACTTAAGCAGGGCAGCCACTGATACATGAAGCCCCAGGGAGCCATTGTCAGTAGAGACATTCACTCCTCTCCTGACTCTCCTTTCCCGCTACAATATGTGCTCATTCAGTCGGAGAACATATTCTGAACCTGTTCTCATCTACGGACCAGCCTCGAGCTCTCGAATCTTTTGGGCGCCCCTTTTAGCCACACTGCTAACATGTTCGGCCCGCGACCCAATGTAATGGTTTACTTGGTAAAATCATACTGAAAACTGAGATTTAATGTCCTATTAAAGATGAAAACCTGGTGCACGAAACAAAATTCCAAAAACATGTTTTTTATCTGTGTCACTGAATCAAGTGTTTACTGGCTCAATTACACATCCATTAGTATTATAATTATGTATTTTTATATAAAAATCTGGCCACCATTATTCGATGAGCATGTAAGTTCCTTCCTCTTATGCAACCTATGCAAATGTTTTGAAGTAGTTGAAGCCATAAAGCCTGGCTCAGTGCTGCTGAGCAACTTATGACCACCTATGAATGAGGCCTTTGTGAGGAACGAGTCCCGCTGTTCCCCCACAGTACACTATGAAGCCTCCATGCTACTTTACAGATGTACCCTTTCCCTCCGTGCAGCTGCTCAGGCTTTGAAGAAGCAATTAAAACAAGACATTCTCCTGGAACTTCACTGGCTTGCTCTCTTCATATGCTGCCATAGATAAGCCGCTCAAACGGCAAGCCCATTTTTCTACCTCCGAAAGCTCCGGCAGAATGAGAAGGAGAAGGGGGGGGGGGGGGTAATACCCTATTTCTGTAAAACTGCCATCAATTGCACCTGAGACATGAAAAAAAAAAATCAAGGATTATAAACGGTTTTAATTCACCAATCGCATCCTGATCTGGCCTGGTTGCAGGTAAAAGCAACACACTGGTTTCAGTATTTCTGCTTTACTTGTAGTGAACAGAAGAACCGATCGCTTTTGCAGTCGACTGGATGTGTTCCCCTCTCTCGTCCAGAATCGATAAGTTGAATGACATTCCCGAAAATAAGGTGCGAACAGATCCAAGCACAGGTCTTTTGAAGTTCATCTTCTCTGAAAATGTTCAGATCAAATCAAGCTTTTTTTTCAACCGATTGTATTGTTTTGTATTATCGGTGAACTCTTTGTAAGAGTTTTTTTTTGTGTTGAATGGGAAAAGAAAGTACAGAGTTTGACTAACACATAGACAAAGTTTCCAGAGGTACAGGAAGATTGAGTTTTTGCTTTTTGAACTAGTTGTGATAAAGAATATTGTATCACTGTAACCATTGCAGGTTTTCCAAAATTGGTTGCCTTTACACTCTACTGTCATGTAGAGGTGACTTAAATGTTGACTTTGGCAGGAGCCTAACAACTTCTTCATATTTCTAAATATAAAAATCACCCTGCTGCAGTGTCCTGTAGAGGCCATTACCATGGGTTGCCCAGCTGGCGGAGGCAGCTGAGAAATGGCTCTGGGACCTGCCCATCTATCACAATCTGCCCCCCTTTTTCATGGAGAATTCATCACCTGAGATTTGGCCCGGAGTCACTCCCTCACCCAGGTAATTTTCAGCCAGGGAGAGAAACTGAGGGGAGTCAGAATAGAAGATTTTACTCATAAAAGTGACCTCAAAGGTGAACAGAGAGGAAGCTTTGTGGGCAGATTTACCTCTGCCCTGCATTTGATAGTATGAACTAGGGCTGTACATCTCATGGACCGTGTGTGGAAGGTGTGTTGTTTACAGTACTCCTGGTGCTCAAAAGAATGGCTTAATTTTTTATCATTGACATACTAAACCCCAAATATTGATCTGTTCCTCGCTGTGACTCTCGTTCTCTCTCTCTCCATCTCCTACTTGGGTTTAAAATGTATAGATCCGTGACCTCACTATCTGCACCATCTGGACAGATCATAGATTGCCAATCTTGTTCAAAGAGTGTTACCCCACAGGCACTGTAGGGAGACCACCCAGGCTCATACACATAAGTTGTCCATGTTGCCAAGATTACGGAAAAACACTTCAAACACAACATGTTTTTGTGACCGCTATTGCTGGTCTCCATCTGTACTTTCAAATCGAGAAACGCGGGTGGCAAATTGAAAAAGAGACAAATGGATAAGACCTTTGGGAGGTTACATTTATCAACAGGCACAATCTGATTTAAGCATCCGGGGTGCCATTTAGATTGAGCACCTAGGTGGTTTGAACCCTTAAGGGTTCAGCAGGTTGTACAATGTGCCATTCAACCACAACATTTTGTCAAACCTCCTGGCTGCCTCCTTGTTCAGTCTGTCTCTCTCATGTTACCATGCCCTGTACTTTTGTCTCTCGCAGGGCAGGTGAGGAGGGCAAGCTCTTCTCACACGCTGAGATGCCGTTGGTGAAACTCCCTGTGAGGGATTACACATACAGGGGCTGCTTTCATGGCGGGCATGAATGAGTCAGAGAATGATTCTAGGAGAAACTAGCTGAAATGTGTTCCAGTCATTGTAATATAGTAACAGTAATGGGTAATAATATTCAGTCGTCCAAGCAATCCCTGATGTTACTGTGTAGCCCATTCAAAATAACATTGTTGCATTTTGCCTTACTGTTAACGCCTTAGCCCTGCACACAAATTAAGTGTCAATTACATTGACATTTTTCTTGCACTTTTTGAAACAGGAAAATATCTGTTGCTTGCTGTTATTTTTTCACTGCTCACTGTCATATGATGTCTCCATTAATACATTAATGGGATTAGACTTGCTCACACAGACACTGACAGTCGTAGTAGTAGTAGTGCGAACACTGAAAAACTTGAAGAGCTCTAGTGAGATAGCTTCCAGTTAATAAATAAGTGAGAGGGAAAAACATGCCTCATTCAGCTGGGTCTATTCTCATTTGAAGCACATCACACCCTTTACATAGGGCAAGGAAGGAGGATGTTATCGGAACCAGAGACCCACAACATGTGCACCACCACAGGAGCTCCTAACATTAATCACATTTACAGTGAACCGCGGTGGATGAGTGATAAAACTCAGCTGACGTGTCGTGCGATCAACATGCACCTTAATACAATTGGACGTCAGCAGCCAACCATCCTTCTTCAATCCTATTCCCTGGTTTTGTTTCGCAACCGAATGATTAGCTTTTGAGTGCAATATGAATGGAAAGGTGATAACAAAACCTCTGTGTGGCATGATTTCAATCAGAAAGACTACATGGGATACAGACTTCCAAAACGTCTGAAGAAGCCTTGCATGCACAGCTGTGCTTGATGCCAAGCTATAAAGTTGTTTTTCTAGTTTATATTTGTCTGAGTGGCACTGTTATGAAAGGCTGTAGCGTAGAGCAGCTCATCAACCCGTCATGCGTTCATGGTGGAAACAGAACGGTTTCCTGCCACGCAACAATTCAGCCCCAAATATCCAACCTCAAGCTGCCTCACAACTTTCGCTTTCAACCCTTTGCTTCAAGGCAGAGAGAGATCAATGCAGAGAAAATGAAAAGCACAAACTTGGGTCCGGCGCAAAATAAATGGTCTCTATTTCCCCTTTCTATGGTACTTTCACACCATCTGTAAACCAAGAGGGGCGTGAGTGAGACTTTTACTCCCCCCTAACGCAGCGAGAATCTGCAGGGACTCCTAATTTACTTAATGCCTCGTTAAACGTACCTGTAGCAGTGGTAATGCAGCAGTAGGAGGGCAGACACGTCAATAGGTGATTGGAGGTGACGCATAATGTCCACCCCCAGACACACAGAGGCAAGGCAGCGGCACTCAGCATCCTAAAGCCAAGAAACATGTGTTAGTTTGTCCAGTCATATGACTATGTGTACAAAATGAGAGACGGTTAAACCAGTGAGAGGCAAATATATTCATTCATTTGCATTGAACGCGTTTCAACTCATTCTCTCTTCTCTGTCTGAATCATATTCAGAGGCACGCTCGTTCAGCTTTCACCATAAGGCTTACTGATGGAAACAGCCCGTTGGAACACCTCGGCTGATAATGATAAAATGATTCATTGCCTAAAAATACCATGAAACATGAAGTCAAAAAGTCAGATGCACTGCATTTCAGAGCATAAAAAATCAATCCAATAAATCACAGTGTAAACATGAGGGGCTTCAAATGCTCCCAGTCTCTATATTGTTCAAGCCGCACACCTTTCATCGTCTGCATCATCATCTTTGTGGATCCCACATCGGGAATTAGCTTCGGCATTTATTAGATAGATTTCTTTTCTTTCTTTAAGTGTTTTTTCGGGGAGCCCTTTGTTGGTAGAACAGATCAAGAGTGACATGAAATGGGGGGGGGGCAGGAATGACATGCAGCAAAGGGCCACCACTGGGCTTGAACCAGGGGCGCCTTGAGTGAGGACTGTAGCCCCTTCACATGGGACACCTCCTCTACCCACTGAGCTAAACCACGCCACACACATACGCATACATACAGAGGAACAGACAACCATATCCCACGTCGCATATCACAAAGAGCGTCGGACAAATAAGGCCTACTGAAGCCATTCCTACTACTGTGGCTGAAAGGATCCATCAGTCTTTGATGATTCCCATTCATCATATTATAACTGTGACTGTACATGATTTGTAATACATGATTAGAGCATGCCACCATGAGACATTCCAGAAAGGAACAAAGAGAGGTGAATGTCTGAAATTCTTTTTATTTTTTTCAAAGAAAATGAAATCTGAATAATGAAATGACTGAATCACTGAGCACGCATTTAGAGCTCTTCATTTAGCGGGTGAAGAGGTATGTGATGACAAAACAAACATGAGGACATGCACGCTATTGTAGGAGCTTATTGGGAAACCATTTTATCCTGAACATTGTCAGAGATAAAAAACATTGAGCTTTTCATGTAGCACCAAAACACACTGTCCCCACATCATTTTGCTGAACGTCAAACCTGCTGATTTAGTTAATGTATTTAATGAATGAACTGATCAATAAGCCCCTTCCAGTCTCGCCTTATACCGAATATCATTAGTTCATCATTAATTAGGTTCATTTATCTTCCTTCAATTTAAATGATTCCCTTACGTAGTGAAAGCCAAGACAGTAATTTTGGACCAATTCCAGGTTAATGGTTGATTCCAAATAGTTATTTATTGGCTGCAGAGATGAACACTTCGTCAGATATCAAGCAACACAGTCATTTTGATGTGGCGTTCCACAGAAAATAAAAGCTGATTGTTCCTAATGATTCAATAAACCAACGGCTGTAAAGCCAGTGTTTGGTGACTCATTTAATTGGCCGCAGGGACATTATCACAATTAGTTAGGAGCTGACGGCCTCATTGTCCCCATTGTCAACTGAGGGTTTATGAAACATCTTCATTATTGGGTTGCATGAGTGGCAATCAGTGGTCATAGCAGAAGAGGTGGAGTGCTGCATTTTCATATCCATGGAAACAGTATAAGCCTTCATTTGCATATCAGAAGATACATTAATTTATTACCTCTCACATGCTCATGCAAAATGAGGAAAGAGAAGTGAAGGATGACAAAAGGCAACAAGTCAAGGTCTAGGAGAAGGAGTAGGGAGCACTCAAAGAAGAGATACAAGAAGGCACTAAGAGAAGTGCAGGGAAAACTTCTCTCAGATAACAGACTGCTTTGCCAAGTGATAACAGTGAGGAACAGAGCCATGGGGAATAAAATATATCCAGAGACAATAGCTTTAAATTGATTTGTGAATACGGGGGCTTTATAATCCAAACTGCTGTCCATGTTAGAACAGTGCCAGGCACCCTGCACTCTAACTTTGATAGAAGATTAGCAGGTGGAATAAAAGTAAAGGGAAAGAGTCACGAGCCAAGGATGAAAAATTAAAAGGCGGAGTTAATTCTCAAAGGATTTGCACGGTCACCAGTGGCAGGTACCTTCAAAGCTAAAAAAAAAAGGGAGCTGTTCAAAGTCCAGGTGGTTTGACAGTACATTGCAGGACAATGTTTTGTCATTTTCTGTCTTTTCCTGAATGCAGCACTCCCACCTGTCACCTGATGCCCTGCTCAGGTTTGTGACAACAGATTATGAAGAGGATCTGCAGACGGGATGGAATATATGACTGGCATGACCTCTGCCACTCGCCACAGATTGCCTCGCAAAGTGTCACATTTGCAAAGACTGGACAGGGTGAGACACTTGTCTTGGCCATTCATTAGGAGGTGCCGCATCTCTCTGTGATGGGCTCCATCTCCACACCTACTCTTTTATAGTTGTGACTCAGCCCGTCCACATTCTGCATCCGGCTTGTGCGCAGGTGGCCAATGAGATAATGTGAGATGAACAATCAAAAGAAGATCAGGGCAGGTGATAGTCCTTTGCCTGCTTCCTTTCTCTCTGAATGTCAGCCTGGTAAATCCTTTGCATATATCAAGCCATCCCAGCTATGTACATTAAATATCTTTGTTATCTAGGGACTGATTCTTAGTGATCGGTGCCACATCTGTGTCATATGCAGGCTTTTGTTAGAATCTGAAATGAAAAGATGAATATCTCAGAAGATTGACATATTATAAAAGCACATTATGTGTGGAGCTGAGATGAATATGATGTTTCTAGTCCTGTTCAGGGGCTTTCAGGGACAGAGTTGAACTCTTTATTTTTCCAATCGTTGCCACTCATTCGCTCTGCAGGCCATGTTTCACTGTTGATTACGCGTACTAATTATGGGCACTTTCTGACATAAAGCTTTCCTCATCTGACATGTGACCTGTGCAAGATATTAACTGCTCCCAATTAGCGGGAGAAGTTCAGAGAAACTTGTCAACGAGTCTATGTTAGTTTGTTTCCTGCACAAGCACAAAAACAACAACAATGCAATTCCGATGCGCTGTAACTTTACAGTTGGGAAGGTTCTACAATCTAAAATGTGCCACACTGAAAATGTGATAGATGGCAGGGAGCGGACACTTTTGTACGCTTGCTTCTGGGTCCACCCACCCAGGCCTCTGTGCACAAAGACATCACTCATCATCTGAAGGATATATCTATCTATTGATTCAAATTTTTGTCTTTTTTTTTCTTCCTCAAAAAAGAAAGAAACAATTTCTCCTGCAGCAAGGTCATTGAGTTGCGGGGGGGGGGATCACACATTCGGTCTGTAATGAGACATTGAAAGAAAAACAGTGAGTCAGGGGGAATATTATTGAGTGTTTCAGAGAGAAACGGCATTGAAATTTACAAGCCAGAAAATTAGGAAGGCCGGAACAGAGAGTGGAGGTGGCTAAAGGACACCAAACAATGCCGCACAGAATAAAGACACAAGTGTATCATCAAGATGTTGTTTTTATATCATTACATCCAGGCACAATGAAAGACGACGTTTTGATATTCTTGCCATCCTCCCCTCGAGAAGACAGAAGCAGCGCTGCACTTTAACAAGAATGCCCACTCCAGACACTTTGTGCAGGTGCTTGAATACATCACTGGAATGGTTTATTGCTCTGTTTGTCAGGGAAGATAGAGGATCCGGACTCATGGCTAACACTCATTCAGTCTATGCAATAAGTGGACGAGCTAGAGTAAGGTAAGATATTTATCGTCGCAGAGAGTGAGCAGTTGCATAAGTCACGTAATGTTTTGTTGTTTTAGCTGTGTTTGTTTTATCAGAACGTGTATTCACTGCTAACGTGTCATTCCTACTGGCACGGGAGGAGAAGGTACACACACGGACATGGCGAAAGCAAATTCAGCCTACGTGTCGCTCGTCAATGTGTAACAAATCAATCAATGAGAGGTCTTGACAGTGCTGAGTATTGAGGGACTCACGCAGGGGGGCTGCTGCACACACACACATTGCTTCAGCGTGTTGTTTTTGCTCTGACCATGGCTTCATATCCAAAAACGCATGGATCTTTAGTTAATTCTGATCTGGGTGATTTGGCCATTTTTTCTTTTTTTTTTCACATTCTGGTAATGCGTGAAGCAATGAAGATTCACAGCAGAGACTGACTGGGTTTTTATTGTTGGTATATGATTATGTGACTAAATGACTTGCGCTACTATATGAAGCTTGACAGAGATTCTGTATAAATCTGAAAAAGCAACATTTTTTGTGGAGCTGAGCAAACAGAAGCTCCTGGTAGAGTCAGAAGTGTCATCACCGAAAGGATGGATGCCAAATGACGATGGAAGTCAACAATATCAATTGTTGATATCAATATTGTTTCTGGACCCAGAAACAATATTCATATCAACAATTGATATTGTGACTTAAAAGTCCAGCTTGGTGACATTTGACGAGTGAGAGCTACAGAAGTTTACTATCTGGTCTTGAAAGCTACTGTAATTATCAGGATTATGTTTGGGGAGGATGACTTTATTAGGTGTGGAGCTACTCTGGAGTTATTCTTCATGTCAGAAATTTTTGTTTTTCAAATGATAAGCTTGCGGTAGTATTCCCAAAAATGGAGGGATAATAGCCTTCCAGTCATGTCACAGGCACTCCTCTTTTAGCTTTGAATATGAACAATATCTTTAACTCATTTTAGTTAAGTGGATTGCTTTCAATACGACGGTCACCAGCCCCTGCTGCTATGAAGATGAAGCCAACCACTGGCACGAAACAGAGTGTTAGTAAATTAAAAACATGCTTGTTAGAACTGGAGACAAAACACAACAGCACAGTGACCAAATTAATCACAGTGTACCCTAAGGAGAAATTACTAAATGTGTTAAAAAGCACACATGATTTTGAACTAATTTCAACCTAATTGGATTTTTTGTGGAATTTACATATTCCAGTTTATGAATTGTACAGCTTTATCAACACAACCTTGCAAGTTGGATAATGAATCAAGTAGCGGATGTTTTTTTTCCCTTTTTTTTTCTCAAGTAAACAAAGACTGTCAGGCTCTATATAAAGTACACGACTGAAAATTATGTAGAACAGCTAGCATGGTGTATTTGCGCACCCTAGCTACGGCTAGGAAAATATTTTCCATACGCAGAATCAACAAAATCGCAAATGGCACTGAAATACAAATCATAGGTTTATAACGTTTGGAAGTTATTTTGTGATTTACCTTCTTCTTTTGCTCAGTCCATTTCTGCTTGAACCACACTTTCCCATGCAATTGTTGCACCCTACTGGGTTAGTTGGAGCAAGCACAACTGCTCCAATTGCATCCGCGTTAGTCACAGCAAGAGAGCAGATCTAGCACCTCCAGTTGGAGAGCACAGGTCCTGCTACTGTACTCCTCTTTTTCTCTATGTTGTGGTCCAACTGTATCTCTGGGCTACTGCGTTGGAGGATGGCTGACAGCTGAGCCTTTAGATGTGCACTTCACTTCTTATTTGGAAGCACATTCATCTGGCTGTACATTGATGCTATTGAACTCATTTGATTCATCTGGAAATATTTCACCATACTATACTTTTACTTTTATTTTGGTGATAACGAAAGTATATACTACCAAAAAAGAGAAAACTATCCAGAAATAAAAAACCTGATTTCACAGTCTGTGCTTTAGTAGACATTTATGGATATGGATATATACTAACCTTATACAGGCTGTTTGTTTCTGTTACAAAACCTCAACCTTTCCTCTTCATGATGACTCATTTCAGCACAGCAAGCAGGCGCAGATCGGCTGGCTGCATGCTTCTGTTTTTTCTTCCTTTCTTCCTCCTGACACAATGGGACTGATTAAAAAGATAGAATTGATAGCCACTGGCAAGGTGCTAATTTTCTGCACTCTAACAGTAAGAAGAATTTCTGCTACCACAGCTGACCCTCCTTGATGTAATTGTGCTCACATACACAAACATACACACAACCCTGGGCGAGACAGTCTCTTGCGGACTCACTGTAGGTAAGTTCATTTATTTGGCCAAATAGATCCTAGAAGCCACTTCATATCACACTTGGGTAATGGCTGTGCCTCGGAAAATGGTCCCCGTGGAATAACGCCACATTACTGCACATAGAGAACCTGTCATTTTGCCTGTCTCCTGTCCTCATGATCAGCGCAGCTACAGCCAGACTGGGCGGAGCAGGGCTTAGGTGTGTTTGCTGTTAATAATACATCAACAAAAGCTCAACTGCAGTGGCCAACAGTGACAATATTCTGACTAAATGGGTTGCCAAACTCAATATCCTCCACTCTGGTACAACAAAATCCTCAAGCAGTTGGGAGGAGGCTAAACTTGTTTTAAAGAAGACTGAAAGCTGTTAATCAGTATTTTACAGAGAAAGGCGACACAAAGCATGCCCCACATTTCAAGGTCTTGAGGAAATTGAGTAGAATTGATGTTACCCTGCCCTCTCTCACCTCCATAGCCTTGGATTGTGTATTAAACACCACACTCTGCTCTTATTGTGACTCTGCCAAGCTTTCAAAATAAAAGACACAAAATATGAAGACAGGCAGTACCCAGGCCACCTATAGTTTGGACAAATGGCCAATGTGAGGTCCAAGGGGAGAATATTTCCCGCAGCTTTCTTCTCTGAACGTGGAAAGGCTGAACTAGGTGAAAGGGACATGGGCATAGTCACAGATTCACAGAAAGAATAATGGCAGGCACATTTACAATTTTCATGTTGTTGGGCTCGAGATAAACTATTTCACTTTATGTAGTGCCTTCGGTCATTAATCTTAGTGGATGGCACAGACAGTGCCTTCCCTTTCCATTTTATTTATCATAGCTTCACACAGGAGCCTGCTTCCCCCCGCCGAGCAGTAACCTTAAGCACAGCAGTGCTCCACTTCCTCGCCTCCAACCGCACTGTACGTTTTAGCATCACATCTATCCTCTGTGTTACTATGTGTGTGGATAAAGTCCATGAGAGGAGCTATAATGGGACCAGCGATGGACAGTTGACTCCTGAAGTAGTACTCCTAGCAGGCAGTATGCTGGGGACAGTTGGAAACAAAGAAATACAAAAATGATCACAGCTGAAAACACGTCATTTGCAGTATTCAGAATTAAACTTAGCAAAGTCAGTGGCTGAAATGAAATGAAACCTGGGGAAAGGTGTGAAAGTGCATCCGTGCGTCCAGTGTTTTAGAAAGACATTTTAGAAATAGATTTTCAGTGCATGAATGAGGCAGGTGCAGGAGGGTCCTGACACTAACATGAGAGCATACAGTATCTATCTGCTGGGAAAAATGTGCCAGCATATCTGACATAACTTGTCAGCAAATGTCCAGCAAATGTCAAACCTCTGCCTCTTCCGAAATGCAAGCGATCATGCTGAGACTACTGTGCTATTGGTTTTAGCATTATAAATCAAGTACTGGCACTAGTCATTTATTACCATTTTAAGGCTGTCTCATTCTTGTGAACCATTTACATGTCAGCACTAATGGACCCACTTGTCTCAAAATATTATCATCACTTTAGCTTATGTGGAGCCAAAATAATGCTTAATATAGTTACAGTTACACTGGATACATAGAACTGAGTCCATTATTACTGAAAATTCTATTTAATACATATAACCTCCATCTCTTTAACTATGTCCAAATCTCCACATCAAAATGTCCACCCCATCCCTGGTACCGCACATAGTTTCTCATCCAGTCTAGACGAATGCATCTCAACATGCAGCTCTTGGAAATGTGATTCTATGGCAGCTTTGGCTTGCAGGGAAATAGGCTCCAATCCCACATAATCAGATTTCTCCACCATAACCCCCAGAGCAGATCTGTGAACGCTGATAACCCCAATGAGTTCTGAGGCATGGGTCTGCCTCATAATATCGGATGCATGAGTTTATCTCATTGCTCTTAGTGTAGGCTGCAATACTTAACCACCAGCAGCCCTGACTAACTCTTCCGGCCTGTGGAGGGAATCCAAATCGGGATATTGACTTTGGGGTGTCAGAAAGACTGCATTAAGTCAAAGCGAGGATGTGACATTGCAAAGAAACTAGCTGATGAAACCGAGCTTATTCAGCGACACTGCAGATCAATCGCAAGCTCAGACAGATGCGATCCATCAAATGCACTTATCATCCTGCCAACTGTATTGGGTGAAGTCTTCAGCTTTGTATCAGTTTTCAAACATGACAGACGGAATGACGTGAGCCTTGTGTTGTGCTTGACAGTCAGTTTGCAATTGCGGTAAATGAAAGGGATCCAAAACAGGGATCAGGTGTAGATATTTGAGATTTCACCCTTCATCCTGGTTAAAACTGGCACCACTGTTGTTTATTGTGGTTCGTTCCAGTGTAACTTGATAAGAAATTCATTTAATGTAATAAATGAGTTCAAAGCAACAACTGAACTAGAAAAGCTATTTTTCTATTGTGAAATTAATGGCTACAATGTTTATACCAATTGATGTACGGTCTGAATGGTACTCTTGTTTATTTAGTGTAACTTTGCAAAGAGATAAAATGATTTTCATTAAATATTAGAGATTAATTCTCTATTTCAAAACTTCCATTAATTAAAATCAATGAAATTCAACTTTCTGATACATTTCAAGGAAAAAGAAAAGGTGTCACTCATAACGTATATGCATGGAACTCAGTTCATTGCTTTCAGTTGAAGTCAGGTGAATTTTTATGAATGTAATTTCTCTCACAGGTGACATGAAGTTGGGATGAACACCACATAGCAATAGCAATGCAGACATCCCTAACCATTATGCATACTAATACAATTAAACGGTTTGTACAAAATGTATATGCATTGTCTTTCAAGATATGTCAATCACTAGTTGTATTTGTGCTTGTTGGCAATATCTCAGCTCTATGGCAAAAAATTGATGTTTGTCAAAGCACTGTCAAGGATAAGAATGAAAGGTCATTCTTAAGCTTTAGTTCAGTATTTGCTGAAGAACCATGAGCTTATTTTTGATTTCAGATTTTTTTTCTCCCCCCACAGCTGCCTCAACACGGGATTCCTCTGAGCTTAGAGAGCAGTAATTTGCGACAATGTTGATCCTTGTGTTGTCTATCTCTGCCATTAGGTGCTCATTGATGTACTGCTCTTCCCCATGGGGCCCAGGTGCAGCACGTCAGCTGACTGCCGTCCCACCTCCTGCAGGAGCTTGTAGAGGCAGGGTCTGTGACAATAAGAGACTGTCAAACAATGTGCCCTGCAGGTTGCTGACTGTACGTGTATGACTTAAATTCATCATGGAATGAAAAAAGTTTGTAACACTTTCATTCGTGTCACCATCTCAGATTAAAAAGGACACAGTGGTTCTGACTGGCAAGGGGAAAAAATATGAGTGTGCTTTATGTGGAATTCAAGCTGTTGACTTGGCAACTTTCACCCTCTCACCTCTTTCGCTCTGTCTCTTTCCACAAGTGCCCACAGTGCTTGTGCTGAGGCAAAGCTTTCCTTTAATACCATAGGATATTGTGAAAGTAATACCTATTATTTGCTTACAGACACAATTATAATATATAAATCGAGGACAGGGCATATGCTGAGAAAAGAGAGCCACTGAAATAAAGAGCTGTATCTGATTTCTGAATTCTGAGCTCTTTTCTTTCATTCAGATGGGGTGGACAAAGGAGGTTGAGGTGAGGGTATGCAAGCCTCTTTGCCACTTTTTTTGCCCCTTTCCACTATCAGCCAGTGGGCAGTTTTGTCCCATCCAAGGCACTGCAGCTACTGAGATGTCCTGCCAGCTCAAAGTCTCTGTTCAGCCAAGAAGAGGGAGTGATCCTTGCCTGATTGACAAAACCTCTGGGCAAGTTCAGCGAGCACATGTGGGTGGATGTGGGTGTGTTTTTGCCTTCAGTGGTGCTGAGGGGCCAGTGAGTAAACACCCCCACCAGTTTTTTTTTCATTCAGGCCAGTGAGATGGTGGGCGTTGGTAATCTCCACACTGGTGTTGAGTCTAACCAGTACAGACACATTCTGCCACTGAATATTACCTTGGAAACAGTGAACCTTGCTTCCATTTTTGATAGACAACAACATGTGGGAGGCAGCCCTATGTCTTGAGTTTGCTTGGTACATCAACTCACCATCAAATTGTAAATAAATTCTATGAATTCAGATATTATTGAGAGGTTCTGTTGCTTTCTAATAGAGTGCAAAATTATCACCCTCAGTGTTAGAATAAACTTAATCATGACATCAGAATCATTGTTGAAAAATGTGGGGTTTCCCTTTAAGCAGTGTACACATTTATTTTTAATGATGACTTTGATTGATAAATATCAATGACTGTTTGCAAGGAAAGTTCATCCAACAGTTTAAATCCATCCTGAATACAGATCTGTGTAAATTGTGAATGTCTTAATCTGACAAACGTGATTGTCTGCAGCGCCCCAAAGCCCAACATCAAACAGCTTTCTTGATCAATAATTCACTTCCACTGACACCGCCCCTGATTCCAGGTGTACTCTCCAAATAACATTTGCTTTCCCAGTCAAATGAGACAATCAATTTCAAACCCCTTAATGTTTTATAAGCCCAATAAAATCCGGACTTTGTCAGTTGGGTGCAGAATATTTAAGAGTTCAATTCATAGCGTTGATAATGTAGTGAGGCTGGGCAACAGCTGAAAGCCAGGAGGAGTCGGTTGGCAGAAAGGTCAGGTATCAGCTACTCTGACCAATGCCAAATGTCAGCAAGACAATCTGATAATTTTTGACCCTAAGGTGAGGAGGAAACCAAGAGTCTATATGCAGGATCTATAAAAGAGCCAATGTGAAATGTCAGGAAAATATAAGTTGGCTGTGAAGTGGGATGTCAATCAGCCATCAGTGTCAGCATTCAGAGTGCACACACCTGCTGTGGTAAAAATGTAACGCCTGAGTAGGAAAAAACAGAAGCAACAAGCCATTAGTATAAACTGATAAATGGAAATGATAGAATGTGCCGAATGAGTTTACATTTTTATTTAGGATACCAGGATGCAGTGAAGCACTGCATCCCACTGAGGTGATGACTGAACGGTTCAGCAACTTTAGTTTGTAAAGCAAAGTACCACTGGGATGTTTAGAGAACAGTCTCCTCATTATAATTCTGGAAAACTAATGCTAACTGTTCATCTCAATGTCACACAGCTGCGATGACAGAATGTATGATATTCTTGCCATTTTTTCCTGAAACCAATTAAAACCTGAGCTGAAGAGAATCAGAGGCGAATAAATCATTTGAAAAATCCCATTAGAACAGACGCAGAGGACTCAGCTGTGTTTTTAAAAGCCAAAGGGGTCAGAGAAAAAAAATTAATAGGCTTCATAGGCAGAAATAAATAGACTGGGGAAAGGTGTCTCTGATGGGAAATGAGTTTTAATAAAACACGGTCGGCCATCTTCACAGTGGGGTAGACAGAATGCAGAATATGCCAGTATCATCAGCTCTGGCTGGCAGGTACAAAGCCTCGCTGCAACAATCGCCTCGGAGGCAAAGCACTAAAACAACCCAACCTTGCCACAAATGTGGCTTCCCTTGCTCTAGGTCAGGTGATCCAATCCCGAAACACGAAAAACCTCGGTGCAGAAAAGCAATTACCCTGCAGCCTAGACAAAGGGGCCAGCAACCGACACCTCCAGGGCCAGAGAGGCAGTGCCGTACCGCTGCTGTCTGTGCTAGCATACAATTTAATACTGTGCATTGCTGTTTAATCACAAAGAAACAGAGGCTAAATCTGGGGCTCTCCACGTGCAATGCCCTGTGTTTCAAATAATAATCCATGACATTTTCCATGTAAATGTTTTTATTGCTCCCTCTTGGGCCACTGATTCAGTCTGTCCAATGTGTGAGAGCTTTAATATGTGGTACTCTAATCACTTGTTGTCATAGATATTCCAGGGCAAATGTGCTGTAGGGGGAAAAAAATTGTTTATGGTGTGGTTTATCTTGAGCAAATGTGCCTAACAGAGGAAATACAGCACCAGGTATTTTAGTATTTTAATAAGCTCCAGTTTGACTGACAGGTAATACCGTGTAACATGACTCTGTCAGGCTGTTCTTAGGCACAGCAGCATTTGAGCTAAATGCAGTGTTACAACCATGGCTGGCATGAAACAATGTCACCCATTTTTATCTGGACAGCAGCTGTGAGAGTCCTCTATTGTGGTTGTAGATGATACCGTTTTATTATTTCATCCTATATCCACCTAACTAATCTGAACACGGGTTAAGAGTTTGAGAGTGTGAGAAAATGACTGGAATAACTGCTTAACTAAGCCTTAATGCAATATATTGCAGTAGGTTAAAAACAAACTCAAATCCCTGAACATTTTTTAAGCATGGAAAAACATTTTTGTCATAGCAAAGCTCTATGTCTTTCTCTAGAAAGCAATACAAAGCATGGAGCTGAATCAGTAATTATAGAGCTCTTGAGTCAGAGCTCGAGAGCATGACCATTTGGTGAGCTTGCTTGGCCATGAGGAGTACAGCAGGAGAGTCAATTTATAGTCTCTTCAGTAAAAACGGTTGTAAATCTTACACTTAATTAAAAGGACTTCAATTTACTGCTCTTATCTTAGGTAATCATGTTAACCAATAGGGGTGCTAAGAGCTCATTAGGGGTATGGATTTTAATTAGCAACCATGTAGATGCAACATAAAATATCTCCCCAACCCCCCGAACAGGAATCCTTTAGTAATGGGAAGATCCAGCTCTTTGGTTAGATAATTATTAGTTAATGAAGAGTTTTACTGTCTTTTGGAGCCTCTCGTTTTCCATACCAAGTACTTCATAGTAGCAAGTCACTACAAATGATACATGGTCGTAAAAGTTTGTTGCAAATAACTCCAAGTAAAAGGCTGTCTCATGTTTGACCTCATGACACTGTAATTTTTTATTTGCCTTTTTTCCAAAGGTAAACTCCTTTGACCACCATCACAGTCAAACACATGCTGCTGCATTTTGAATGAACTAATCTGTGAATACTTGATTTTTTTTGGAATCCAGTGAATAAACCATTACAATAATCTGTCTGAGTCTGAAACTGACAGGAAGCCCCTTAATTGGAAATATTCTATAGATGGTAAAATGCCAATCTTGTGATGTAGTTTATATGATTTGAAGTTAAGATTACTGTCGAAGACTACACAGGTTTTTGCTTCAATTTTTTACTGTCCAGGGATAAGGATTTTCGTTGTGTTGCAATTTTATGTCAGTGAGACATAGTGAGTGCACCAAAGATGAGTATTTCTGCTTTATCTTCTAGTTGTAAATCAATTTGTTAATGTTATTGATACACTGACAGATCATCAGGAAATATACAGCTGTGAATTATCTGCATAGTTATTGTAATTTAAGCTATGTCTGTGGATAACTTCAGAAAGTGGAAGCTTGTAGAGCTTGAACCATGGAAATTGAACAGTGAGCCAAGAATTAAACCCTTGTGAGGTCCTTCCAGAGGGAGGCAAAGGTTTTGAACCAATTTAAAATTGGACCGGATAAGCCTACCCATCGCTCAAGCCGCTCCAGTAGGATTTCATGGTCAACTGTGTCAAAAGCAGCTCTGAAGTCAATACGAGAATGGATAATTTTTTGGAGTCAGCTTTGATGAGTGATGTTTCTGTGCTATGGTGTGGGTGAAAACCAGAATGATATACAGTACATGTATCTAGAAGGGTATTTGAAGTGAGATGAGACCTGACTGGTGCTAAGCAGCCAAAAACAAAAAAGGAATTGAGAGGGAATCCAAAGCAGCAGGTCCACGACCAATACTTTAAAGTTCTGTTAAAATTAGACAAAGAATGCCATGACACAAATCACTTCTCTAGCCCTAACCCTACTCTATGAAACAAGCTATTGTGCAATAAGATTTAGTAAATCTCGATTCTGAGCCCTGTCATAAAGAGAGGGATATTGATTTTAGACCTCAAATGACTAAAATCTCCCCATAACTATAACTTATTTTCTATAACTGCAGTGTACAACTACAGATTCAGGGGCAGTAACTTGGACTTGTGTGAACATCACTATTTAATCTAGCAGAGGGTGAGCCAGCTGGCAAGCAGTGTGTGAAGGTCTTTTAACTTTGCCCTGAGGTAAAAATTAAAGGTGATATCAAAAGGTCAGAGAGAAATATGGATCCAGATGTAACCGTGTAGGATGATGAAAGTATGGCGACCCACCAAGTCTTCCAGGCAACTCGAATAAGGAAGCAGCAGTCTATCCAGTGCCTTGCTCTGATTACCTGTAAAGCAATAATCTATTGTTCAAGTGCAACTCTGCTGTGGACAGCACAAAAATCCAGCCGATATACAAGGAAGGAATCAGGGATCAGGTCTGCAGGAGCAGGGAGAGGGGGTGTATGAAACATTACGCTGCAGGCCTGTATTATGTGGTACGGGTGCACAGAAGCAGGAAAGTAAACAGTCAAGGTCTAGACACTTTGGAAATGAAATCCTACTGGGTAAGATGAGACCAGTGAAGAAGAAAAATCATGCACGCTCCAAAAGGAAACAATGTTTAAGATGGCCTCATTTCCATATTTTCTTATTTTTAAATTCTTTGATCAATCCAGGAATAATCACACAACACATAGTTTTCAGAGGTTTGGCCTTCCCCAGTGTGCAGGCTCTTCCCTGCTCCCCATACTCTACTTTCTCATTCCAACAGGGGTTCCTAATCTGGTCAAGTGCTCAGTATGTAAGCTTTAAATCCTCAATTCACAATTATGTAACATGGGAATCATCCCATGTTCATGATAATAACCCTCACTGGAGTCGCCAATGCAGGCTGAAGTCTTAGATCATACAGACACTAACACAGTCAAAAGACAAAACAAGAACAGAAAAAAATGCTATGACAAATCCAGAGACAATTTAGGCACCAAAATGATGTGGCCCAAAGATTTATAACACAAAATCAAGATGACCAAAACAAGATGTTGTCATGACTTTGTCGCTATAGGTAGCAACCAATCAGACCCCTTTAGTTCCCTTCTACATCAGTCTGTAACAGGATGTCTAAGGTTCAGGCAATCAGCAGTGTAAAACTGAACGGATGGATACAATAGGCCGAACAGTCACACCACTGCATACACATGAATAATACAAGACAAGGCACAGAAGTATGAAGCCGATATTTTCTCATTCCCCAGGTGGTCATTGTTCATTCGCTTTCACTATAAAATGGAGGAATTATTTGTCACTGAAACGCTCCTAAATGCCTCGCAATGTTTACAAGGTCTCTGTGTGTGTATACAAAACACTTCACAACAACATCATGCAAAAACTTCACATCTGCGTGCACCAGAGAGGTAACCAGAGCCTTGCGCAAATTGCTCCATAAAACCAAATGAAATTACTAATTTCCATGATTTTTAATACAGTACAGGCATTTTCACTGCCCCAGGTTTGATGGGTGCTGTGCTAATTGCATCATCTTGTTGATCCGTCTGTAATAGTTTCACTGCAGCAGACTGGTGGAGCAGCCACCAGCTGGTTCTCTCAGTGTGCTCAACAACAAATGTTTACACAACAGTGTAAAATGCAATGCACATTTTTCTTTTGAAGATTTTTCTTTTCCTAATTTATTTTGTTTAAATCTTGTTTAAATCGGAAACCTGTTTTGTGAGCAGCAAATAAGTGGAGAGAGAGATAGAGAAAGAGAGAGAGTACATCAAAGGACAAGTTGTTCAACTTTGCTTAACTAATGTTATGCAATGTTTAAAAAATATCTCATTCTTAACATCTGCTCAGAAAACTTTATGACCCCTGCACCAAAAAGTCCCCACTCTTTTGTTTCCAACCATCTCTGTACCCTCCTGTTTCGGAACCAAATATTGCCACTTAACATAAAGCACTGTTGCAAACTACTTGCTTGGGATCGTAATTTATGAGCGACAAACAGATTATGACGGTGCCAGTGCTGTGTGAAATAAATCACGTAAGAAGAAAAAATAAACTGTGCACATTCAGAGCAAATTATGGAGAAGATTATGAGTGTGATGTACATTTAAATCGGTCCACTTTAATTGCTGACTATGAGTGGGTAAAACAACTAACATTTGTCTTAAAAAAATAATCTTCTCTTCCTTTACATGGATTAAATCACACACTATTCTCTTTATTGTCAGGGTCAGGGTTTTACACCGGTCTATCATAACCTGAAGGTTACCGTAGGTAATTATGGTCTCATGTGTGACTTGATTTTTTTTCTCCACCTGGTGTGTTTTTTCATGGATAGCATCTGATTACAGATATTTGCACATGCTTTTTCAATCAGATGGCAGTTTAGCCAAAACCCTCAAATACACTGAAAACTGAAGGAAAAAGAGTGACATCCATCCTGAAATTTCCTCTGGCTGGTCTTTGCCAGCAGAAACCTTTTTTCAGTAGAAACTTTCAGTAAATACATTATATAAATATATTTTGTATGTATATTATATAAATGAATGGCTTAAATCATTGCCACTGACAAGAATTTAAGTGTAAAAATGAAAATGTACAACGATGTGGAGCAAGCAAGAATAGTTTTGCTAGCTGTGGTCTAGCTGAACAGAGCACTTTGCTTTGTTTGGGTGGGACTGAGTAATCAAGGTCTTGTATTTGGGGCCCAAAAAAGAGTCTGATTCAAAGAAAAAATAATAATAAATAAATCTTAATAGAAAATTGTGTGTCCCAACCTACATATACTTTATGAACACCAGGCACCGCCATAACTGGTGCATTTGTCTATCCATCCATCCATCTTCTTCCGCTTATCCGGGGCCGGGTCGCGGGGGGAGCAGTCTAAGCAGGGACGCCCAGACCTCCCTCTCCCTGGACACTTCCTCCAGCTCTTCCGGGAGGATCCCGAGGCGTTCCCAGGCCAGCCGGGTGACATAGTCACTCCAGCGTGCCCTGGGTCTTCCCCTGGGTCTCCTCCCGGATGGACATGCCCGGAACACCTCCCTAGGGAGGCGGCATTTGTCTAATTGAAAGCAAAAGTATACCGATGAGACTGTTAGACTATTAGAAAGCCACCAGAGCACTTAAAATATCACTATATTGTTATGACTCAATATGCACTCCTCCAGTCATTCTTGTTATTCACATTACCCTGCACACCCCAAAAAACTAAAAGCAAAGACCGTTAGATTTCTAATCTCTGGTAAAAGCACACAGCAGTTGCTTACCACATCATGGTGAAATTGTTCAATGACCACAGGAATGCTCCTCATCCAAAGCAGTTAGAATCCACAACTAGGCGAGTCCTTATCAGCCAGCTTGTTGTATCTTCTGCCTTACAAACAAACATGTCCTTCAATCTGTTCAGAATTTACAATGGTAGACTACAACATTATCAGGGCAGTGTCAATGTAAACAGCAATACAGGATGTGTTACAACAAAATGTGTCACAGTATTTTATAGATTCAAATAGACACAAAATTTTGTTTTTCTTCATTCTACTGGTGGTCCGTTCTGCTCAAATAGAAATAGAGGCCTTTCTCTAATTACATTACTATTACAATTTTTGAACAAAGTCTGTTTTCTTTCAAGTTTTGAAAGTTTTCAAGATTTTCATTTGTCATTATAAATAAAGCATTTTGTGCGTGTGGAAATCAGAATGGCTTATTTCCTTTTTGTTTAAATTAGCCTATTTATGGCTAATGGTAGTTGAAATCAGTTGTCTTCAGCGAGAAGGACAGGTGGTGTGTCTATGTGTTTGTATATTGCTTGTATACAGGACCTGGGCTACGCCCCTGTCTGCAGGACAGTCGAGGAGCAGCGGTACTTCACATCTCCTGCATTGCACTTTTTAGTGCCAGCATCAGGCTGAACTTACTGTGAAAGAGATTGGACTTCCAGACATCACTGTTAATACAACTGCTGATCTACAGGAAATATTGGATCACAATTTTTTTTTTATGCCTATGGGTCAGGCCGGATTGAGACTCACAGGTGGTCCAGCCAGACCATCTGGTGTACAGCCCACAGGATCTGGACAAATCATGGTGCAGTGGCCCTGTCCCATCCTGTCTGACAGATCTCCACCATATAACCAATTGTCAAAAAGAAAAAAGCCAGATTGTGGCGAGTGACTGATTCTGCGCAGCTCAGTGTGGTATCATCACTTGCAGCTGCAGCCACTTGATACTGCTTGTTGATCATTAGCTCCAGGGTGCAATGATAAGAAAAGTGAGATGTTTTACTTATTCGTTTGTTTGATTACATCCCTCTAGAGATGAACTGTACATACAGAGAAAATTTGAGTTCCTCCACTTCAACAGCTGCTCTGCTTATCACTTTCATTGTGCGAAGCCATCGTTTCTGCCGTGAAAGTTCCAGGTCTTAATTACACTCTGGATTAACACTAACTCGCTAATATACCAGTCACTGTAAATGACTGACTTGCATTGTCACATACATTACTGTGGAATGACTGAGCAGTGAGCAACTATATTAAAGCTGTACCTTTTTCAACTGCTGCGGCTTATTAAAAATGGTAACTGTCCATCGACTATAATACATAGTGCTTTGACATGATGGAGCGATATGTATTGCAAGATAATTTCTTGAAACCCGTTCAAAGTAAAACATATTATCAAGAAGTAGTCAGGGGGAAACTCTATATCTGCTACCTTCCTTTTTGGTGGATTAATCCACATGTACTGATTGTGTCAGTTCTTTCAGCAGGCTGGTGTGTGGGGGATGGAGTCAAAAACAGCTACACTGAGCATGTGTGTGTCTGCATGTGCAGTAAATGTGTATGCATGTTTGTGTGTGTCTGAGAGAGAGACGATAATGAAGGAACATGTCACCCAGAGCAATAGTGTGGCTCATTGATGTGTTTGGACAATAATGGAGCTCCATGGCACTCAGGAAGAAGATATATCAGGCTTTAGCACGCTCAATATTTGTTGGTTGGACACGTCCATTGTTGGTTGGAGTCTTTTCATCTTTTCATTCTGTTTGTTGTCGGGATGGGATGTTGACAGTGAGATAAATACACAATATTACTAGACGGATTTATTACACAGAGTCAGTTCCTCATTCACCATCCTACCGCTGTAAATACACAGCCACATGTGCCCAACTGTGGAGCATGTGGTTGCTTATTGATGGGAAAAGGTATATATTGTCTTATGAATGTTGAGCTTCAGTTAGTGGGGGGTGTGGAACTCTAATCTGTGCTTATCCATCCACGACAGGTTGCCATTTCAGACAGAATTTAAGATTATAATCGTGGAGTAACAGGCCGGGGATGACGACCTCTTAAAACAGAAAACTTCAGGTGGGGAAAAGAAAAAATCCAATAATGAATCATTTCTACAAACTCAAAAGTGTGCATCAACTTGCTAAATCAAAAATAAGTTCAAGACGAATGGCAAACATCATATAGTGGTCAGAATCACGGCCAGTACCAAAGACACAAATTATTAGAACCTTCAGCCAGTGATAACTGTGCAAAAATGATCCAAATTAAGAAAATATCATGTCCAAAGCACTACACTAAACCATAGTAAGCACTTTTCTCATTTCAAATCATCTGTCAACATGCATATCTTTGATGTTTTAATTACAGTTAATGTGCATAAACAGACATGTTTGCCATTGGCACCTCACTCGACCAAAATCCTCCATTTCAATTTTGCTGCTTAGAATTTCTTGCTATTGTGCTTTTGCCTTGTACTCTTCCTTTGTGTAATCATCGAGCCAATTGTAAAACAAGGCTGGCACACCGTAATGAGAGCAAGGATTTGCTCTATCAGTGGGGTTATTTGCAGCTGAATCAAAGCAGTTAGTGCAACTGCACAAGGTCTAAAGGATAAAACAGAATTGGCTTCAATATAATGACAAAGTGGGGAAGGAGAAATATACAGAT
This sequence comes from Karalla daura, assembly GCA_029224185.1. Lineage (NCBI taxonomy): Eukaryota > Metazoa > Chordata > Actinopteri > Chaetodontiformes > Leiognathidae > Karalla > Karalla daura. Next base: position 3,100,654 of record CM055192.1, read on the forward strand.
TCATCAGAGTATGAATTTAAATGACCTAAATATAACTTGTCTGAATACAGAAATAAACATTGAAAGCTGGTCCATTTTGACAATTGGGTGATGTAACACCAAAGTGGAAAAGTAAGACATTTTTGTATGATATATATATAAAATAATATTTTATATTTTTATATTCATGGCCATTTTTATTGTTTTAGACAAAGCCTTGTCTCTGAAATGATCAGTCAGCGTCAAGTCATTTACTGTTAAGGACCATTTTACCAATCACACCATTCTTGTCTCATGTAAAATGTATTATTTTGCCACTGCCTGCTCTGTAATGAAATCTCTGTGGATTCCACGCAGCATTGTTCCTGTATCACGAGTGCTTTTGTCACTTGTGAAGGAAGCTGAAGCAGCTCAGCTCGCCATTGTATTATATTGAAGCTCAATAGGATAACGTTACTTCAACTCAGCAAGTCACTCAACTAGATTATTTCATTTGAGAAAAGACTGTTCTGCCATTGTTGTTCAGGAAAAGCTGGCTCCTGAGTGACAAGCAAAATGGTCTTCTGTCACGCAGGTATTCAAACTGCAGTTGTTAAAGCTGGCTGCAGCCTTGACGTTTAACAGACTTGAGAATCTTAAGAATTTAAGAAAATCCACCTCTTTTGTGACTTTTCTGTTATTACTGAAATAATTATGATACATGCATAAAGTATTAATGAATTCTAGAATTAGCAGAAAAACCTACTGACAAAATTTGGCATTGGTACTGAAGTTTTCCCTCCTACAGGGCTGAGATACAGTCATCTCCATGCAACTACTTGCCACATTTCACATTTTCAACCACATCTCAGTGGCTCAAGAACAGCCTACTGTTTATATCGGGTTTGCTGGGGATATAGGTTTTTGGGATAATTTTAGGGGGCTGGTAATCAAATCTACAAGACACTTATGATAATAAGATGCATGGTGCTTTATGAATATAGCTATAGTCTGATTTTAACAATATTTTGACAGGGAATTGTGTATTTTGATGTCGGTAATAAAAACATGGGTGAACAGATTGTTCAAGGTCTTCTCTAACAGTGAACATTGATGGATACTGACAACTGCACTGTTGTCTTTTCCCTCTTCAGGTGAGGGTATTTATGATGTGCACCATATAAAATTCATGGCGCTTTCACGGCTGTCCTTGACCTGCTCAAAGGCTTTGAAGCCATTCCTCCCCCTGCACTGACAGGGCCACCTCATTCCTGCTGTATTCATGAAGCGCAGCAGAATGTAGCAGAAGACAGCTCAGAATTATTCTCATTGATATGAAAGCGTAAAATGCTAAATATTTCATGGGTCATATAAGCCTCATAAAAAATACTAGTCCATGCAATTACAGCCCCAGATAGACAAGCCCCCCTCTTCACGTGAAAAGCGTATTTTTCCGAGTTTCAACATCACAATAACAAGCCATTTCAAATGAACCACGAGTGCAGTCATGCCCTGTGCGACCACTGCTGCTGAATTATGAATGGCCTAGCGACCAGTCGTTCTTCTTGCGTCTCCTGCCGTCTCACCCTCGTGGCAGCGCTCCATCCATTTTGTTTGAGAGCAAAGCGAAGGTGGCGGACAGCCCTCGGCTTCCCATTGTAGATGTTGAGTTTGTGACAAGTTAACTCCAGCGCTGGTCTGCCCCGGTGAACAGAATGGAACAAGCACAAGCTGTTCTGGCCCATCAAGTTTAGAGGCACATTACCTAGGAACAGACATCCAGGAAAACAGCTGCTGCAGCAGCTCTTGGTGGAGCTGTCGACTGGTCCCGCACTCTTTCACCAAGTCCCCATGTGGCCCCTGTGACACGTCATGCAAATCCAAATGGATGCCCCCGACTTTATAGGGGAAAATGAATGTGAATTTTCTGCATTTTGAGCAGCCTGTGCAACAACACCACATGGCACCATATGGTGCACGCACAGAGCCAAAAAGACGATTGGGAAATGTTAACACAGTCATATTTGTGTGGACAAGGTGTATGAAACCATTTAAAGTGCCGCACAACTGAAGTCATTCAGGGCAGGAACATTATCACATGAAGCAAAATAAAGTGAGATAAAAAGGTGGGAAAGAAAACAATTGAATTAACAGAGGTCTCTTTCAATGGCATGTCCAGGGAAATGATTCAGTACCTGCTCCCACAAACACAAAAGCACAAGTCTATCTTTGTCCCACATGTCAGCGGCAATAATTCCAGATAAAATAGCATGGAACCATTTAGTCCTGTTCATTTTATCTTACAGAAAAAAAGGAAAGTGACAAGCTTCTCCAATTGCCTGGCCTTTCACAACTGATTATACATTTCTGTCTGGAGTTTAAAATGGAGAAAAATATTGAACAATTTGCATATCATAGAGCCTTCACCTCCTCTCCAAAAAAAAGAAAAAAAATGCTTTGGGAAGATGACTGATGTACCGGAATTCAACAGAAAATTGATAATGGCTGTGTAGCGGATGATCAGTGTCTGTAAATTTTAAGGAAGAGTGATGTTTAGAGAGAGCAATCTGTTTGATAAGTGCTTCACATTCAATTTCAAGCAACAGGGGTCAGAGCAGCCTCCCTTGATTTGACAATGGTACTGTAGCCCACCACCTAGCAGCTAAATGGTGGCGGGTAGATGCGTGCAATTATCCAGCATAAAACACTCCTGACTCCCCCCTAATTATAAGCCCTTGTGAATAATCACAGCCCACTGCAATTAATGGAGCAACTCTTCAGCAGAACACTGGAGAGAGCTACAGCTTGTACTGGTGACACATTTTAATTTTGCAGTTTTCATTAGGCCGATCCATTTTTGAAATTAGACTTATGAAATGTGGCTGACCTTCCGATGCAACGGAGGCCTTTCTGATTGCAAATCTGTCTCAACTATACAGCAGCACATGAGAAAACGCAATCAGTGTTTTCTGTAGAACTGCACATAAATCCCCCCCCCAAATTAATAGCAAATCCTGTGCATCAGGACTGAATATTTAGCTCAGATGGCTCAAATGTGCTGCTTTTGAGCAGAAGCATCACAAGGAAACATCGCACAGATCAAATTTTGTCTCTGCAAATTGAAGTTGTCGGTGCCGTTGTCGCTGTCAGCGCATGTACATGTACATAGTGGACAACGAAAGTGCTAGGAGCAGACTCCACAGTCCGTCCATCCATTCATAATGTTTCCAGTCAGTGATGGAATATGTACGGGGCAAGGATTGATAGGTTTGTTGGTTGTCTGAACTGATATATGACTGATATATGTATAAGAAATGTGCCATGTCTTGCTTTCTTTTAATTCCATATCGCATTTGACATTACTAGGGATGGCTCTCTAAGTAGCAGTCTGACCCTTTGAGGGCACAACAATCAGAGATATTACTGCTGAAACCTGAATGTAAGATGGATATATTTTTACATTATAAGTGCTACTCCTAACAAAGCAGGATGCTGAATATCCGATATATGTTCATTACGAGCACTTTGGACTGCTTCAAGGACCTTTTCACTTCCTTACCAAAAAAGTTGATAGTAAAACAGCAGGCTCAGACCTCTTGCCAGACTTTTAACTTAAAGAGAGGAAAAGAGAGCACATCACTCATGTTTTAATTACTGCGCAAGGGCCTCCCATCCCTGTAACAACTGACTTTAGGGTCCTTTTATTCACAAATAAAGCTGTGATGATATAGCACCGTATCACATTTCAGGCTTTTCAACTTGTGTGACGGTGTCATTTTCAATAATCCTGAAGCAGCAAAGGGAAACATGACACCTCTGTCCACTTCTGTCCAGCCCCAGTGATAAAACCAACCTACTGTATTTGTTCGGGCAGGCGTTGAGTTATTGAGATATGTTATCACGTCTTTCAATATGATTTAAATGCTCTAATTTCTGTCTTTGATTAGATTTGATTTTGCAATGAACTGTATTACATTCTCCCTATGTTGTAATACCATCTTGTACAGCATCTTGAGCCATGGTGTGTGGAACATACATACAACATACATTGCTGCTACCGTTGATCTTAAAATCATATTCAAATGTGAATGGTATGTAAATCATGGATTGCAAAAAAACTCTCTCACTCTATCTTCAAAATTCATATGGAAACAGCTTTTTTAAGTCCTCATTCGCTGAAAGCTTTTCAACTAGATTAAAGGAATAGTTCAGCCAAAAGTAGAAGTTTTGTCTTGAATTCAAAGCCTTTATCCAAAAAGATGTAGAGAAACTCACATTAGCATGCTCCCATTCAGTGAAGAGGGTGAACATGCTGCACATCTCCATTCCTCTTTCTTCATAGGAACTAAATCCATCACCCTCTGGAACATGAAGGATGATTATTACTCAAAATGTCACTTTAACTGTGTCCTCACCTCCTTTGTTATCTTCACCCACTGTCATTTGTCTCTTTAATGAATGCTTTGCACCATGTACTGTTCTGTACTGGAAATAGTTCTGAGAAATGTACTGTACATTAGTTATTTTAGCCAGTAAGAGGAGTACCAGAAAATCCTTCGATGTGTCAATTAATAGCTGATAACATGCACAACCACACAGACCAGTTTCTAGATAGATGGTAGATATGGCAGAAAAATGTGTAATTTGGACCACTAATTAAAGTTTGCCCAGAATTGATGAAAACTTTTATAATCTTGCTGAGCACGGCTTCAAATATGGATGATGAACGACTGTATCAATATAGCACAGGCACCTCATGATATCTTCCTTACACCAGAGGTCTCTCATCAATTTTGCAGAGGTGTTTCTTTCAGGTCCAAATGGCAATAAAAGCGTCAGTGCCAGTATTGGATCAACGTTGGGAGATTGTATGGCCAAGGCTTCTCTTATGAGACCCCTCCTTGAGCAAAGTTGGCAGGACTGATAGCCAGACTCCAGGCTCCTTCATGTAAAATGTATTAACATACGATGTTGTGCGCTCTATTGAGCCTCTATATTGGGCCCTGTATGTCCCGCACCTGAGAGCGACACAGAAGGAAATAGAGTTACGGTTTAGTCTCTTATTGCACAGTGTTATTCACCCTCTGCGCTCAGTGAGTGACAATACTGTGGCCTTTGACCCACGCGGTTGGCTTTGGTTGGAGGCACTGGAAACAGGAATGACTGAACAAAGAGAGTTTACCTTATCCACAGTCGCACAGTTGTAGTAAAGGGAAAAAGTCAACAAGCAGAAAAATAAGTGAAATGCTCTGACAAAGGAATGTATACATCCTGTTTATACACTGTTTACCAACAGTGATATGGCCGTGACCCATCATACCACACACGTCTGACATAAATGTATACATAGATGTACATCATGTTCAGCAGAAGAAAATTCAGCGCTCAGACCAAATGCAACTGAGAAATAGACTGGCGTGTGTTCTGCAGAATTTCAGCATCTGTAAATTCACTTTCTTTATCTATTCAATTTGTCACACTTACTTTTGTCCTGATTTATTAATTACCAACTGGGTTAATCTTACAGCAAATATTGGTTAAGTTATGGCAAATAGCTATAATTCTAAAAAAATAAAATAAAATAAAATAAAGACCCTCTTCTTCCTCTCTCTTTGTCTGCACTGTGTTGAGTTGACTCCTGTGGCCTCTGGGACAGCACTTGCATTTAAGTCTGCACTTTAGTTGACTCCGTTTCAGATGGCTGAGCAGCGTCTCGCCCTTGCTGAGATTCACTCACTAGGAATTGTATGAGGCAGAGGGTTAGAGGGAGCTTTGGAGAGTGGCTCACTCTCAAGCAAGAAGTGTGACTGAATGGCATAAGACTGTCTGCAGGTCTTGTTTTGTTTGAAGGTGCCCATGTGGGTTTTTAGGAAATGATATAGATGAAATACACAGAATGAATGTTGAAGAATAAAATGAATACAATCATTTCAGAACCTGAGATCAGCATGTAGCCCATTACTCTCATGTCTGAGAATAAGAGTCTCACCTATGTTGCTGTTGTCATCTTTGATTACCCTGAACCCCCTACATGAATGTGTGTGAATGATTAAGGCTCCAGGTGATGGACCATGTGGGGTATCCTCAGGAACCACTATACAGAATGAATGGGTGAATGTGAGAAGACTTTAAAGCAAAATGGCACCATATTATGATATAGCTAATTATCTTTACTCAAGGATTTATGCACTTCAGTTTACAGTAATTGGATGAACAACTTATTGAAAACATGCAATTATACATTTTTAATGAACCTATCAATCTGGAAATAGTGAAAAGCAGATACAAACCATTAAAGTGACTAGATTTACAAATTTTTAAGTTAAGTTTTTAAATAGGTAAAATCCCAATCGTCTTTCCCATTTGAATTAATATTTCCCACTGTTTTGTCTTTTCAGCTTTTCAATTTCCATGAATTTGGCTGCAGCTCAGTTTGGCTTGTTTGTGCTTGGCACTGGCATGCATGTTTAATCAATGCAAATGAGCCGTGGCATGTATAACTGGTACGTATAACTAGCTGTAGTTACTGATGGATTAACATTTAATGTATGTTCAGGTTTACAATCTCTCTTTTTCCATTGATGAATAAATGATGAACCATCGATGTTCTGTAGCATGTTCCTTAACAGAGTCATCGTTTTGTCAGAAACATTCTTTGACTACTGTTTACAGCACTTGATATGGCAGACGTAAACGTGTCTGGTCTTTAAGTCTTTAATATCTGCTTTGGACACCTGTGCTGGTCTAAATGGCATCAGTGCTGTGAGGTACTTCCTCTGTTGAGAGCTAATTATGAGTACAACCAGCCCTAAAACACAGTCACAGATTTTTTTTTTCCTATTTGAGTGTGATTCCCTAAGAACCGAATAAAACTGTCTAAGTCTACTTTTACTCTTGGTATGGAGGCTTACAGTAATTTTCCACAGTTGTGAACAAGTATTTCTTACAACTAGGAGGTATCAACATTTGAGACATCCCTCTCCACGGACGTTTCCTGTTCCGATAACTACAAACACAGTAAGTCATGTAAGGAACTCCTAAATCTCTTTCCCCCCTGTGATCACTTACCGCACCTCTAAAAAGCCTGACAGAGGATCAGAGTGCAACTTTGTAAGGCGTGTTTGATGTTGCATATCATGCACACTTGAACTGTCTCGCTTCAACCCCCCCGCCCCCACCCGTCCTCGATACATCACAGCCACAGGGCATTTGCAGTGCAACATGAGCACGTGGAGGAGGATGGAGGCTGGCTTCAGTAAAGGGACCTGCATGTCAGGTGATGGATGTGAGAGGAATGGTGCAGAGCTGCAGGGATGAGGGGCAGCCTCACAGCAGAGTCGAGGTGCTTTTGCTTCTGGTTCATCACCTCTCTGTGCTCTTGCAGGACTGTTAAGGGTGGAAAGGGAAAAAAAGCCTTTCGCTCCTTTCACTGTGAAAGTTATTAACACGCTTGCAAGTGAGTAGCAAGACTGAGTGGCAAGGAGCGACTGAAGAAAAACAAATAAGCAGCTTAATCTTCAGGCAGTTCGGGGGTTCATTGCCATTTCCAAGCCCATTTACATTTGCAGGTAAATTCATTTGGTTCCTTATTTCAACCTAATAAAGCTATCTCTATCTTATGATTTAAATCCAAAGTAATCATAGTAATACAATGCCGTCCTATTATTTTCTTATCTGTTTCAAATATCAATATAAAACATCTCCCAATCTCAATTGGCCTCTTTTTATTTATTTTTTGACAATGTGCATATTTCATTGCACCGGCTTTTTTGACAGAACTCAAAAAAGCTTTTTAAAAAAGCTTTTATTTTATTTATTTATTTATTTATTTATTTATTTATTGTCTTTTTATTTATTTTTTGACAATGTGCATATTTCATTGTACCAGATTTTTTGATGGAAGTCATAAAAGCCGGTTCTCCGGCATGGATACCAAATCATTTTGTAGCATTATGTTTGCTTTCTGTCTCTTTGTGGTCATTTTGTCTGTCTTTAAAAGAACGAAAAAGGGATGCGTGGAATCCAAAGCGGTAATTTGACCAGGACACCTTATGTGTTCTTCTCAAGAAACTGTCTTGAGAAGAGTTATTTTATTTCTCACGAGCATTTCTTTGTTTCTGAGTTTGTATGTTATCTCTCCCGCTTTCTCTCTATATACACAGTATACCCATACAGACACAGCTGCAGGACAGCACACAGGTCAACTCTGCCCTTGTCTACGCATGTCACATTATCCTCACAGTCTGCTTGGTCCTTCCTCCCTGATGAATTAATGATGAAGCAGACATCTTGTTCTCTTCAAGGCTCTCCTCAACACGCAACACACTCTCCATTCTGCTGGATTTTTCTTCTTCACCATCACATGCATTTTCAGAGTGGATTTCATCCTCCCTTGCAGTAGATGTTTCAACCTGTTTCCCTCACGGCAACAAAGCGCCAAAACCATGGCAACACATTTCTGGAAAACAAAAAACAAAACAAACAAAAAAAGGAAAAAAAAAGTTCTGGTCGGCTCGTTCAGAGTCATAATTTAGGTGCGATGCGGAAATGTCCTTTCCAAAGCAGAGGACAGAGGGGGGAGTTTTTGGTGTGCTTGCAGTGATCTGTGAGAGATGTAATCTGATATCACTCTCCTCGACTCGCCTCGACTCGACTCGTTTTCCACGCTACAGCAGGTCACAGTGAGTTAGTCGCCCTGCTCAGCAGGTTGAGGTGTGCAGCCTGCCACCTGCCACTCAGCTAACAGCTCGCTCTGGTTGCTCCATTTCTTCATTGTCTTGCTCTGTGAAGGCATTTCTAAATGCATAATCAAAGGTAGTGCCAAGGACCCAAGTTTCCTGGGACTGGTTCGCAGAAAAAAATCATTTTGACAGATTTTGACTACGGAGGCCTTATGGATAAGAGAGAAACTTGTTGTGAAATTTGTTGTTAAGTGACCAAAAAGTCAAATGTGGTGAAATAAATGTAAAATATTAATGAAGCGCTTTAAATACTTTTTTCATGACATTTTTACCGGGTCGCTAGAAATCTGTATCTTTTGTACAAGCGCTGCACTAAAAAATCACTACAGAACGCAATATAAGCAAATGTTAACCTCTGCAGCCACTGTTACAATGATATTTCCTGCGCTTCCTCTGAGTGACTGCTTATAGCTGTACACAAAGCACATGGAAATAGACTTAAACACAACACTGTCAAAAGCAGCCCAGACATGATCAAACGGTGCAATCCAACAGTGGAAACAAAGACGTGCACTTCTAAAGCAATAAGCTTGCCATATGACAAGCCATAATGCATGCTTTTGTTCCAATCTCACAGGCTTGGGAAGGGAATACAAAATGTCAGGGCAAATACTCCTCAAACAGCAGAATAATTACAGCAGCACCAGGCACAGCAGGAGGCCGGGCTTGCTCTTTTCCATCCAAACAAAACAACAACAGTAAGATCAGTGGCTCTCCCGATGAGGTGGCAGAACCCAGGAAAGAAAGTATCAACAGGACAGGAATATGTTAGCCCCGCGGCCTTCGCACGCTGACGCGTGGCCATGGCGGACCTGTGGCTTCATCTTTAAACACAGAATGTTAATGTCATCTTAATGTCACCTTCTAACTACACTGGCTGCATGAAAATTAATTTTAGGTATGTGAATTAGCCTTCAACACATACCTCCAATAACCCCTGCGCCAGTGGCAGTCAAATATGGCAAAAGAGAGAGAGACAGAGGTAGACAGGAAAAAAGAAAATTAGATCTGTTTGTCTTATCTGCTCTGGTACTGGCATCTTGGCTTTTTTGCAGCAGCAAACTATTTGTTGCAGTGAGAAGCCTCATGTAGGCCTGGAGAAGGCTTGCCATTGGTCAAGGCATCTATCAGGCAAGTGTGTGGGCACGACACATCTGTTGCAATGGGAAGAAATCATGCTGCTGATCAGACTTCTTATGAAGCAGGTGCATAAGCTTTCTGCCCTTTATTTATTATTTGTCTTAGACAGTATGTTCTGTTGTGCCTGTGCACTTTATTGTTGTCTGTCCTGTCCTGATACTTGTCTGCATGGGATAGTGAAAAACGCAATTTCGATTCCTTTGTATGTCTAGTACATGTGAAGAAATTGACAAATAAAACTGACTTTGACTTTGACTTGACTTACAATTTCAACCTGACAATAAAAGTAAAATCTGAAATTGCTAATTGTCAGACTTCTGACATAACAATTAGCTGCACTACAAACAGTCATCACATACTCAGTTTGAACCGATTATTCTTCAGTCATCAACCCGACCTTCTTACAAAAATAATTGTATGGGACTGTATTTTAATGTTCTCGTCTTTTTGCTCACATAAACAGAAATACTGGTCTGTGCATGGGACAAAATAAAGATCTGATTTTATCAAAGGTCAGATATCACATTACACCTCATGCATGCAGAGAAACAAATCCAGCTTGCCATTTCAGTTATGTACAATAAGTCATTATGTAAATAAATGCAGGGTTTCTGCAGAGGGCTCCTTACTCACAGACATCACCACTTCTTTGTATGTTGAAATAACACCTCAGTGCTGTTGCTGGATTGGGAGCTTAGCTGGACTTTGTTGACTTCACAAATCTTCAATCCATTTAACTGCTTTGGGACACTCATAAAGTAAGGGGTTTCCTCTCTGAAAAGGAAGGAGCCAACCACATGGGATGGATGGATAAAACGGGATTGATGGATCGTAATGTAGAGATTCGTCTGTCAGAGTTTGCAGGAGTTTATCCAGAAGGTGACGAACGTGGAGCATATGCAATATCTGCCAACAGGTTTTCAGCTGAACACCTGCTCGCTGTGGCACCGTGTTCTCTGTGAATCATGAAGCAAACATCACAGCATCTGTCTCATGGCGCGTGTCAAAAATTGTGCTATTTCTGCATTTGTTATATTTGTGATACACTGAGCTTGAAGCACATTGAAAAACTAATGTGATTTGTTTCTCATATTGGATCTTTAAAAACTCTTCTGTAAGGGATTGGATCAGATTGGTGTGTCCAGACAGCTCATCTGAATCTGTTGCCACGGTAACAATGCACATGGTTACTTTTGGATGGCAACGTCACGGACACCGTGAAAAATGAAGATCTATCATCTTCATTGCAATGGTGCCGACAGGTTGCGCTGACAAGTTGTGGTGTTTTCAGCGTTGTCCAAATCTGATTTAAGCGGCCAATATGTCCAGTCTAATCTAGTACATCCAGACCTGCTTTGCAGCCAATGGTGTCATGGGGATCTGCTAGAGCACATAGGACAAAGACAGAATAAATCCTGGACAGATCTCCAGTCTGTCGCAGTCCATTCACTCTCTCATGCACACCTAGGGGCACTTTAGTGTGGGAGAAAAAACCCCTGACACATGGGAAGAACAAGTGAACCCTCTGTCCAATCAGGATTCAAACTGGAGACCTCCTTGCTAATCACTAATCCACTGTGTACCCCATCACAGATTTCATTTTAATCCAAATTGTTACTTGAATTGTGCCCAGTGGCTATAGTGGCGACAGGGAGGATGAGGTGGAGGAAATGGTCCGTTGGACAAAGGACTCGAGGCTCAAAAGACCAGAAGATTGTTGACAAGAGGGCTCCGAAGAATGCAGTGGTGTGGAAATATTGTGCTGAAATAGAAGCAGAACACTGTGCATTGAACTGTACTGTGTTGGAGTGTGTTCCCCTGTAACCCAAATGTGTTAGTTTTTTAAGATATATTTATTTTATTATTTTACAAATGGGGGGTCACACACTCTGCCCTTTCAAATGCATGATTATATTGCACACTTATTAAGCAAAAAATTGGAGGAATGTGAAGGACTTCAGGATTCCACTGACTGTAGGAACAACATGAACTCTGAACTGTCTGTTGCACATCAGTAGGCAGAGGACAGCAGTGACACATCCTCCTGCCTCACACATCCCATTGGCTTCCTCTGTAAGGCATCATGAACCTGCCAGGCCGTTACACATTAGCATGGAAGCAGGATCTTTGCTTGCGCAAATTTTAAGGACATATATGGATCTTTCTGGGCCACCCTCCCAGAAGCATCACAAGTGTGAGCTCATTCTAGCCCTGGGATGTTTTTGTTAACAAGGCTCTGAACCACAGAAAAAAAAATACTGGTCGAAGCTTTGTCAACAAAGCACTTGTGCAGCTATGCATTTCAAACGCTGTAAACTTTTGTTATAACCACACTCTGATTTTGGGAAATGGTAGAGTTCTTGTTTTGAAATAATAATCATATGTCTTCCTGTCAGACAGATTTACATGCTATTACTGCAGGATTTACCAACGTGACTTTGTTGCCCAGACATAAACCAAACTGAACTTGGACACAGTTATATACGGGCTGGAACGCCCACAGCTATAAATTGGATCACAGTGCAGTAAGTGAGCCAGCCCGGAGCGATGAGCAATAGCAGGATCATTAAGACATCATCCCTGCTGAATATGCGGCGTGAATGTTTGCAGGCCAGAAACGGTATCTTGTGTGACACTAATCCATAACATATTGCATGCTGCGCTTCCATCAGCACAACCGTGCTCATTACAAGTCAACTAGGCCTTCTTCTCCCCTTCTTCTCCCTGCTCTCTTCATTTCCTCTGCTTCCTCTTCAACTGCGATATTGCCTTTTGGTGCACGGCGTGATTAGGAGCTGAGGTATTAGCGGTCATCTTGGCTTGAGATAAAACGATTTTAATTAAGATGCTTGCACGGTGTTGATTAAGCATATATGGTTAATTAAAGCTTAGATTATTTAAAGCACCTAATTAAAGCTAATTTTAACTGTGATGGGGAATATTTTAGGGCTGATACGAATTACAAATATCTTTATTGACAAACCTTATTGTTTACATCATTAAAATGACATTTAGCGGTTACACTGATAATCCCAGTGCAAACAAGATGATAACCTCTGCCCACAGACAACACTTTCACACATTTGTTTGTTATAAGTATGCAAAATGTGTTGGCGAATGAGTTCTAAATTCCTAAATTCCTCTAAATTCCACTGATGGGAAGGAGAGTATTTACAAAACAAGATACACTCAGACATGCGGTCCCGTCATCTTGTGCCGAGATAATGATGTGTGTCACTGAAAGAGTGAAGGTGATCGTATGATATATGGTCTGCGGGGGGATTTTATTTGCCGCCAGGAATTATTGCGCACTGGAATTTAGTGCCGCACAAAATTATTCATGGCCGCTTAGCAGGATAGTTGCCTTTGAATCAAGGTCATTATCAGATTTCAGAAATAAAACTCTACACACTGCAAAGCATGACCTCATATATTATATTACACTGCAACACCTCAACATTACAACTAAGTTATGAGGTTTTCATTGGGGATTGTTTTACCAATCATTTCAGGGAGAGTGGAGGGTGGAGGGAGCGAGAAGTTGCCATCTACCCAGAGCCGGAACACAGATTCAGAACCTTCACTACAGTAGAAGAAGCAAAACCACAGAGGAAACAGAAGAGAAAAAAAGGCACTATATAAGAACTAGTCCAAACAATGGGAAATGGACAACATGCTTTACAGTTCACATTCATCAGTGTAAACCCATTCATACACTATAGCAGAGGCTGCCCTGCTACAGTCCCTCGGTTCAACCAGGATTTCTAACCATTCACATGCATTTGCACACCGACAGCGGTTTGGGTTTCGGTATCTTTCCCCAAGGATACTTCAACATGAAGACAGCAGGGGGCTGAGATCAAACCACAGATGTTGCATTAAGTGGACTACCACGGTGCACATGAGCCACGGTTGTTCAATGGGAAAAACATTTACTCCAAGCATCAGAGGTGAGTGTACCCTCTAGCGTGACTTAATCATATGCTGAATGTCTACTACTAACCATCCAGCCAGCCAGAAAAGAGTCTCCCACAGTCCCAAAACAACATGTGTAGATCAAACGGGGACTCTAAATTGCCCCTAGGTGACAGTGTGATAGTGAATGGCATGTGTCATGAGACAGCAGGTAAGAAAATGGATGGATGGTTTATCTCTCACCGCAGCGACAAGCCTTTAATGTATCAGCGTAAAGTAAGACCACATTGCAGCAACAAAAATATTGCATACAACTTATTCAACAGCCATTATACAGAATATTTGAATAAGCGTGGTATTAGAAAATAAGATGTTATCAAGGATCATGTGCTTTTCACTGACAATGTAATTTAACCCCCCCCTCCCAAAAAACAAGGCCTAAGGGGAAAGCTACTGTCACTCATACGTATGCACTGCACGTGTCAGTCTTGTCACTCGTTAGTTATTTAAATGTAATGTTTGTACATGACACAAAATGTAAATCTTGCCAATCAATCCAAGATTCTCTCCAATTACTCGACCTGTGCGAGTGTAAAATGTTCCCGTTAGTGATTTTTCTGTGGATTTGTGCAACACTATTGACAGCGAGTGGTAAGCCTGTGCACAGCACCCAGTGTGCACCAAATGAACAGGTTTTATGCTGTCATTCAACTCCTGAGAGATTAACACCCTAATAAAAAAGGTAAGCAGCAAGCCAAACAGCAAAACACCAGGCTATCATGAATAAACCAAAGAGAGGTGGTGAAAATTCATCTGCGGCTGCACACATCCATAAAACATGCCCCGTAGACACACTGGCATGAGCTTGATCAAATCTTCATTTTCTGTCCTCCATTTAATAGAGCTCCAACACACTAATTTGAGCCAAATGGGAAGAAGAGAAGCGGGAGTATTAAAGCAAATGGCCAATCCCAGAGGAGCCGCTTGGGCCTTCCTACTTAAAGCCAAGGCTCCTCTATTTAATATTTGCTGCTGTCTCCTCTTCGCGGCAATGATGTATAGTCTGGCTTTTATCGTCAACCAGCCACTTCTACCTAAAAGAATTCTGATGCCCGCATGCAATTTCAATTACATAAACTGGAAACAAACAAGCTCCCACCAGCAGATCAAGGCATGACAGGAAGTGGCAGGTCACAGCTTTTACTCGCAAACTAAAAAGCATGTTTGTTTACAGTCCTGCAGCAGCATTCGAAAAATAGATCTGTTTAGCATGTGGCAGCGTCCATCAATCAGCTGTGAGCACAGGAGGGAGAGACAGTGGTGGCCTGTCAGATTCCACGCTGAGCAGCACTTGACTTTTCCAGACGGGGAGCTTCACATCCCCCCAGCATCTGACCAGGCTCCACTTTATGAGGAACAGAGATCCCTCCACCGCACACAATTTTTGGAAAATACTAAACAGGAGGGAATGAGATGCCAGCTATGACATCCAACCAGTGGTGGCTGGTGGTGAAATTGACCGGTTGGCCAAAAAGAGAAAAAAAATTGCCATAAATTGCCATACCTGAATGCACCTCAAGTCCACCCCCTTCTTCAAAATAATGGTGTTGGGTTAAATGAAATCAGCCCATCACAGGGCATGTAATGATGCCTGTCAGTCATTTAGCTGGCAACTGCTGATTGGTCAGAGCTGACTGGCCTGCAGGGTAAATGAAGTTAGCCTATACAAATAGCGAGGGCGGGACATGATACCTGTCAACCATTTAGACCCGGAAAATAAATAAGAGTAGATTTGATGTGCTCGACCTGCATAACTCTTTAGTGCTGTTGGCACTTTAGGTTTCACTAAACTAATACTTCTAACAGTCTTTTGTAGTTTTTTGAACAATAACTTTCTTGTCTTCTCATCAGCATAAGGAAGGGAGTGCTTAGCCCCGAAAGCCCCCACATTGATACCAGCCGTCACTGGACATAACCCATGGCCCACTGGCCCAGGGCCAGTAAAGATACATGCTGGGTAGGGCTGGGCGATACAACGATTGCAGGTGGGACATAAAAAAAAGACTGAATAATCATGTATACATTCAATTGTCACATGGTTGCTTTTAATCCCGGGCATTAAACCACAGGTTTTTCTCACTCTTTCTCATGTCTCTGCACAGACAGATAACGCCTAGTTACGTCCATCACTTCCTGTTGTGCGTGCAACATCAAACACTCAACCTCCTTTCGCCGCAGAGAGCTCAGGTAGCGGTAGCAGCAGAGCTATGAAAAATGGAGCAGGGAGATGCTTTGCTTTATTATAGAATCATCATCCTGACATGGGCTGTGAAGGTACAGTGGACAACCCTTCATGAGGCCAGCTTAACATCTGGGCAAGACACAGAGGTGGAGAGAGAGAAAAGCGGATGCAAAAACTAATCAGTGCCACACATCATATTATAAAAGTTGGAGCAGCCTTTTGTGTATTTGTAAAGATGGTTGCCCTTCTCAAGAACAGGGTAGACTTGGGCTTCCAGTAGAGCGCCGATGTGGCGCTCTACTGGAAAAGTGTGTGTGTGTGTGTGTGTGTGTGTGTGTGTGTGTGTGTATGTGTGTGTGTGTGTGTATGTGTGTGTGTGTATGTGTGTGTGTGTGTGTGGGAGAGAGAGACAGAGACAGTGTGTAGAGTAGAGTAGAAGTTAGCTTGCCAGCATGCCACTGCACTACAAGAGACCAAAGGAGTTTGGAGAAAACACACATGGACTCAAAGACAGACACAGATACGTACCTTTTTTCACGAAACAATGAATGTGAACAATTTCAATGAATAAACATTTTTCATGACTAGGCCAATAAGATCACATAAGCGACCAGTGAAACTCAAATCAATGGTCATCAAAGATCATCAATGATGATCTTAGATTTGGGTTCGGATTTGGGATACTACCTCTACTATTACAACTACCACTGCTACTACTACAACTACTACTACTACTACTACAGTACTACTCCTCCTCCCCCTCCTCCTACTAGTACTACTACTACTTTCTATGTTCGTCAGTGGCTACAAAATGAGGATACAATTTGGCTGTGGACATGCAGACACATAAAATGGAGAATACAGTTAAGAGCAGGACTCGCTAACCTTTTTGACATGTAGTTCCAAATAGATTTCTTTGTGTCATGTTCGTTAGTGGTCCATTTGAAAAGCACAAGTGAGTGTAATCAGGCATATCGCCACCAAGCATGAAATTATATTGTATATTCTGACTAAATGGAACGTTTTGGGATCATGTTGATCTCATCATTCGCATTTATATGTGTGTAATTTGTGTGATGTATACTTAGTGCTATTGATGCTTTAGGTTGTGGTCATGATACGTTTTACTAATGTTTTAATGTTTTAATAATGTCTTTATATATTGATGTGTCGGCATATTCGACAGACATGGTTATTGAGACATGGAAGCTATTTCCTTTTGTGGTCCTGTCTGTCTTATAATCATAATGCCACTGCATTATGATTATAATGCCACTGCATTATGATTATAATGCAGTATTACAAATGCTTGAAGATGGATATGCAGAGGTGCAGTGTTAGCGGCAGATGTTTTGCATATTCCCCATTTTTAATGCATTTTTAAAAATAATATGAAGAAAGTGAACACTGTGCTGTTGGCTTACATTTGTGATTGTACATTTCATATTCAGTATTTATGAAGTGATTTCAGAGACAGAGTACGTGGCTTTTAGCAATCCCATCCCATTCACGGGGCACAATTTTTGTGGGTGGGGCAGTCACTTGGTAATGGCAGCACTTTGTTTTTGGATTAAATGGATGAAATATAGATTGTTGTCATGCCCAGATGCACAAAACATTCAGTTTTCATTACGAAAAATCCAGAGAACAGAATAGCTTTGAGGAACATGCAATCTTAACATTTGCATTGCCCTTCAGAGCAACGAGCAGCAAACGGTAATATGGCAAATATGGTTCTTTCCCTCTGGTGGCTTTTTGTAAATCTACATCCTTGAATAAAATCTGTAATAAAGCCTAGTCTTAGCCTAGCAACTGTGAAGAAGTAGTGAAAGCAAGAAAGAGTTTGAAAGGTGGTGGCTGTTTCTGACATTTCCAAAATCAAAAGATTCTAGCGAGATAAAGCTTTGCTTCCCACCTTTTCTCTTATCTGTTTGTGTAAACTAGATTACCTGGAGATGCTGCACACAGGGAGAACATGCAGGAGCCTACGAACCAGGCATGCCATATTAGAACAATGTTAACCAGAGCTTCCTCCCACAAGCCAAAAATGATTTGAGCATGATTAGGCCAATTAGAGAATTGACATTGACCCTTGTTTTCACTGCGAGTGATTCATCTCACTCTCTGATGACATTTGTATCTGAAATTGTTCTTGTTCTTGACAAATAATCATATAAGTAGACAAACTAATTATACAAGCATGGCTTTTTCTGAAAAGTGTACTTTTTTTGTTGCTTTTTTTTAAAACCTCTCTGCTGTTCCTATTCCCGTAATTAAAGCGTTATGGGAAGGAACACAAAAGGTGACATTTTTCTCAAACCTGATGTTTGAACTGCACTTTCATGTGCAGTGAAAGTACATGGCTGTGATTATTTAGCACAAAACTGCTTATTAGCTGGAGCAAGTGTTACATTGTGCAGCTGCCGCAATAAAATTAAATGTATAAGCCATTTGGTACGACCAAAAATGTGTGTAGAGGGATTTAGGCGCTACTGCTCACAGGCTATTTAAAGTGTTTGGATATGCATATCTGAGGAACCATATCCAACATGTAACGCAAAGATTGGCAAGAAATATATACTTTTATTCAGTATACCTATCTGCATGCGTGACCATGGCATCCTATTCCTTGCAGCACTCTAGCACTAACTAAGGCTTCAGAAACAGGCTCACAAGACAAATCCGTTTTTCGATGATTAAAGAATGGGACTAGGATTACATCACTTTTCTTGCTCACAGTTGAAAGTGCAAATTCTTTTTTTTTTTTTTTGTAGCAGAATTGCAGAAAACACCAGCCACCCAGAGCGCCCTTTTCCATCCCAATTACTGTGGGAGCACGTGGCGGTGCTGACATGTGAAGCAGACCCTTTGGGAGGGCAGTGGCTTTACAAGGCGACTGCTGGATTAGAGTGCTTGGTTTCATCTTCAGCACCAGGTCCACTATCAGGCAGGCCGGGATAGCTGCTGACTGATGACTGACTTTATGTGTGTGTGTGTGTGTGTGTTGTGGCGTGCCAGAAAACACCATCGATCCCCCAAAATGCAACAGTGCCTGCCTGCACGCCCTAGGAGCACCTTGCTGAATGTCAATTCCAAAACTCTTGTCTTTTTCAATGAATGCACAAGTCCATAACCTGGCTCCCACAAATTGGCTCAGATCAGTGGAGGTTTTATTCCTTCTGGCAGTGCCCGGAGCCCAGTATTTCACTGCAACAACTGTCAGTCACGGGGAGGGACTGGGGTACACATTTCGACGGGGGGATTTGTTCCTGCTTTTAACTCTGCATGTCTTCCAACCCGGAGCAAGACACTTTTGAAGTAGTTTAGCAGCCAGCTCCATAGCTCCCAGAATGAGGTTGCTCGCCTGCCTGTTATCAGTATTTGGATTGTCTCATCCCTCTTGCTGTACATCTATTACGGCCTGCCTGTCCTCTCTCTACAGTTGCTGGGGTGGCTTCAGCCTCAAAAGGCACATGTCACAGCAGAGCAGTTGATTATCTTTGCAATGGCTTTCTAAAGTGGGTGGTGTGATTAGCCCTGTTGCCTCACAGCAGGAAGTTGCAGACCAATTCTGTGTGGAGTTTGCATGTTCTCCCTGTGTGCGTGCGTGTGTGTGTGTGTGTATTTTGTCCAGGCACTTTGGAGTCCCTCCCACGGTTCATAAACATAGATGTTTAGACCGACTGGAGACAAAATTGAAGTGTGAAGAGTGAATGGTGTGCTGTAGACTGTTGACCTGTCCGGGCTGTCTTACCTGCCTTCAACTTATGTGAGCTGGAGCTGGCACCAGCAGAACCCAGTGGGACCCGGACACTACCGGGCACAAAGCAGGTAAGATAATAAATGGATGGAAAAAAATATATATATTAAATGAAATCAAAATGATAAAGATTAAATGTATGCATGAATACAATTTAGTTTCAAAAGATCCAAGCTGATCATGAATATCATGGAGATACAGAAATGTAGTTCATGTAGTTATTCCATTACATTCAATTTTCTGCAGTGCCAGACTCTGCATCCATCCCTTGTGAACGTGACACATATTGCATTTCCCTTTATCCCCCAACCATTGTGTTATTTTTCATCACAGCTTGCAGCTGACATTTCAAAAGCTATCTGCCTGAAAGTTCCAAGTTCACCTATCAAGTACTGCCCTCACTAAGACAGATTACGTGACAATTTGTTTAAAATGTCATCCTGTCTTCCAATAACTCTTGTGCACATGTGGGACTTATGGGACTAACAGGTGTGTGGGAACTCATCCTGAGCTATGGCACATACTGAATGATGGCTTTTCTGCAAAAAAAAGATGCAGAAAAAAGATATACTTGTTATTTCTGCATAATTAGGAATGTGTTGTCAGAGCATGGTGTGAGTTAGTGGTGTGGCAATAAACATTTTTGTGCTTTTACACTTTTATTTCTATCTTGACTCCAGCTGGACAAATGTTGATTTTTGTGCTTAACTTTAAATTCTGACTGAATTTTACTCCAAATAACTGCTGCTCATTTCAGCCCTTTAAAATGAACCGCACTCTTAATGTGGTTTAAAGATGTGACAAATGCGTAACACTTGATTTACACCAACTGTACATACAAAAGACATAATAGTTTGAATTGTCTAAAACTGAAAATGAAAAGTCAAAAATGATTCTATAAATTCAAAAGCTAGCTCCTTTATTAGTATACTTTCTTCCATTTCTTGTTATATTACTGTTATTGAATACCCCAATACAGAGGGAAAACATGTAAACGCCATACATTGCCAAATGATGATCGATCCTTCCTATGGCTCTTTCACTGGCTTCACAACAAAATGAACAGGCAATGACAAGCCTATTCCTGCTTGGTAGTGAAGGGCAAAGGTTTTTTTAGAGTAGGAGACACAGAAAGTTCATCCCATTGAGCCATCAACACTCGTTTCTCAGAGGTATCTGTTCTGAGCAAATTCACGACTCGTGTTTGAAACACACCTTGACTAGTTATTTCGTATTGCTTTCAATCATTCATTTTATCATAATTGGTTGCCTTTTAATGGCAAATGTCTTCATTTAATTATTTAATTCCTCTTTATGCACTTATTTAGTGTGAAAAGCACAAGGTTCTATATATCAGAATGGGAATCAAATTCAAAGTGTGTCTTTGAAAGGAAAATTCGCCAACCTGCTGCTGCCATTTGCCTCACAATTTATACTGCTATGTGTGAGGATCCACTTTACTCTAGAAAAGGAGAGGCTCCGAGACAGGGCGTCACAGTGTCACAGTACATTTTCCCTCCTCACATGTTGCCAGATCTGTGTGGAAACAGCCTTGTGCTCTCTGGACTTCAAACAGACCTTCAGTGGATGTTTAACGTCCAACAGGGAGAGCGGAGTGTTTTTATGAAGCGTATGGCTGGGAGGGATAACATGCCCCTGCACTGGATCCTGGATGCAGATGGTGCTCTGTCATGATAAGAGAGAGCACCATCAGATGGAGCCTGGTCTCAGTTGGACACAATTTTGTGAGGCTTTCCAGCATGTCCGCACACTGCACATTTGGTGTGGAATGAGCTAAGAAGTGATTTAATGAATTAAGTTTAACTAATGAAATTTAACCAATTCAACTGTGAAGTATGTTGCTTTTTCTTTTTTTAGAACAAAGGTATAGCCAAGGTTTCTTCTACCTTTTTTTCTACTATCTTTTTTTACATGATAATGGTTCCATGTGAAGCTTTTTTCCTCATGCTTTACTTCCTGTTCACCTATCACAGTCACCTCCAATTGTGTCTTTTCACTGATCAGGTCCTTCTCCACTGATGTAAGACTGAATTCTCCCCAGGTGCTTCGCTTGCAAGTCTGTTGCGAGATCTTACTCTGCCTTTCGTCCTTTGCTTTTTGTTGGAACTCACATTTCTAATGCGGCGGTTTTAACACACTCATTTTGGTTTTGTTAAAAGCTTTATTTTTGCCGTCTTACCCTCATTCATTCAATTTCAACAAATATAATGGTCAGCATGAGAAAACTGAAAACTGACTGTCATGTGTTCATAGAATTCAAATGAACATTAACAGAGGTGCAGACAGTTTGTGACATGTCAATACGTAGAAATAAGAACACTGAGGAGGGACTCGAGGAGATCAAGTAGTATCTCTTATTGATCAATGCATCAGGATGTACTTTACTCAAGGTTTAACGCAGGACAAATTGCACTGTCTCTTTGTGTTAGAAGTGGCATTGAGATTAGCCTTTGTCACTTAAGGAGAAGACTAGAGTAAATGAATGTGTTGTCACAAGCTCAAGTCTATAACGAGAAAATGGCAGTAAAATAAAAAAAATAATGTATGTAGCTGCTCTCAGCTTTCATAGCAAAGAACACGCAGGCTTTGGCAAATTAGTACATCGTTATGGCCCGTTATGAGTTTTTGTCTTCAGGAAAAGCTTTCATCAATTGCTGATATTAACAATAAAATTAACTACAAAACAATCCAAACTGGAACCCCGAAGTGCTTGATTGAATGAAACGCCAAAGCTGTAGCAGCCTAACGTGCTCAAGCAGGTTAATCCCACAAACATTTGTTTTTAATCTTACGTTGACAATAAGTAGACTCCATGAACAACTCTGCAGCAGCTGCAAAATAAATAAATGAATAGATAAATGAAGCTGCTTTTCTGTAAAGATCTACTTTATGACAGCAACTCTGTGGTTGTAATGAGCAGCGTTGTTTGCATAGCGTGGGCAGGCGCGGTGTGACACGTCTGCTGCAGAGACACCTGTCAGACCCGGGCGCTGTTGTTCCTGCACCAGGCTGACCTCTGCAACTCCATTGTTCTCTGCCTCATCTAGTGCTGATAGGTGAATTGTGTCTTCCGAGGCGTTCTCCGGGGGAATGCGAGGAAACGGGATCGCATTTACGAGCTCTGTTGTGCGCCACTCGCATGTGCTCATGCATACGCCGTGTGATCTAGCCCTCGCAGATCCGCGCTGCCGCCGTGGCTGCTTCAACCTGTTCACTTAATGGATTGCAATTTGAGATATTGTTTTGTGTTTGAGCCTGACCTTAGCAGCAGTGAGATGAGCAGATTGAATTTTGAATTGGTATTGCTTTGCATTTAGCTGTAGCACTCTGGCCCGGGAGCACAAAGATAAGATGTTTGAATGGTTGTGTATTTGTTCTGAATTTGCTCTGAAGCGAGGACACCCAGGCTCCTAGAAAACACAGCGGCCAATTGTCAGTGAAAAAAGAGAAGAGGTTCATCTTGGAGCAATCACCCAGCTCTAGCCATCCAGTCCACTCCCCTAATACACTAATATCTCACAGATATGCATCATCACACCAAAGCCTCCATAAAATGTGTTTAAGGAAATTCCCCGCTGGATGGCTAAATGGCTCTTTAGAGTAATTGCTCCCATTTCTTACAGATTTGATGCATGCATTTAGTCAAGTAGCACGCTTTCCTTTGAGTAATGGCAGCATTAGAATGGTTCAGATGGTGATCCTCAAGGCGGTAATCAGCAGCCGCAGCGCGGGCTTCAGAGATATGAAGGACAAGGTTCCTGTGTTCCAGCGTCGCATCTCTGCATATTGGGAGCTAAACTGAGGCAGGAGAGCAACATGTCTGATGCAGAAACTAAAACAATGACATTTTCCTCTCAGCCTGCAGGCCTCTATATAAATGGAGACATATAGACATGTCCATATATTACAATTTATGTGCATTATGTGCCATGCCTATAATGAGCTTAATAACAATACTTTGTTGTAATCCAAAGGACAATATATTAAGTAAATTAAATTAGCTTCCGCAAACCTCCTTGAGGCATTACTGTTAGTCCGGTTATACAATATATAAATTTAGGTTAAAAGGCAGAATACTGTAAATGATGTCCTGTCTGCATGTTAGTTGTATTATTTCTTATGAATATATGTTTTTCCTGGTTGGACCAAGGGTCTTTCTGTGTGGGGCTCTGACATTATTGACGTGTGTGGGGGATTTTTTTAGTCTTAGAGAATGGCAGAGAATTTAGACTGAACTTCATTGATCCCTTTTGGGATGACTACCTCGGGGAAATTTACTCTTCCAGTAGCATAAAAAATAAGATGGCATAAAGAGACTAAACAATGAGCATTGAAATAGTACAGTGGATATATAAACTCTTAATAAAGAGTAAAACTGCATATAAATATATTAAAAAAAATGAACAGTAAACTGAGTGAGCTCTTAATAGGATCATTTAACAGTAAACTCTTGGCTAAATGTGCACAATAGATGGAATAAATTGAAGATGGAGATGAATGAACATAGAACCTTTGATTAAATTAAATCATTGCACTGTGGTGGTGTGAGGTTATTATTGCACACAAAAAGGAGAGTGTTCAGGTCACTATGTACATAAATAAGTTACGGTGGCTATCACTCCTTCCCCTCTGTCCTTTTCCCAGGTACTGGATTTCCTGCAGTCCAAAAAATATAATTTCAGCTCATTGGATACTCTGAATTGCTCTGAGTGTGAGAGTGACTGGTGTGTGCGCAGTTGCATGGACTTTTGACCTGTCCAGGATGTATCCGCTGCCATCCTTCTAGGTGAGTTGGAGATAGGCTCTGGCAGACTCCTGCAGCAACTTTAAGGTACAAAGCAGGTAAGATAATGGATGGAAGTATTTATTTTCTGCACACACACACACACACACACACACACAGAAACAGTCAATAAAGTTGCCTTGCCATAGTCAGCATGTGGCATCCTCCAGACTGCAGCAGTCAGGTTTGGATTAAGTCTAAAACGAACCCACAGAGTGGCAGTCTCTAGAGAAACATTTTAGTCCAAAGCTAAGTTTAATTAATGTCTGTGAAAGAAGCACTGCATTTCAATGTGTGTACGTCCAGCTGGGGGGACGTCGCTCCTGTCTACCTCAGGAGCACATCAAGAGCCAAATGAAAGTGTAACACATCAAAAGTGCTCCAGCGCAAGTGTTCCTTCTCTTTTGATGGGACATGGTGTGCCTCAAAGAGAATGACTCTCCAGGACATTAGAAATTCCTTTTCCGAACGACTCCTCTCCTGTGTTTACGTCTTCTTCATGTTTGATACATGACAGAGGTTGTAGAATATTTATTCTCCTCCAGCCTTCATCGACCCACTCCATGAGTGTAGTGAGGTGAGAGTCAGTGACAGAACCAGTCATAAAGCCTTATAGCTTTTCACAATGCTCCAGAAGTCTCAGGCAAAAGCACTTCTTTTTAATTCATTGCTGAACAATTCTGTTATTGAAAGGCTTTTTGTTGGTGTACTTTAACATGCTTTTATCATCTGCCAAATTGCCTGGTATAGTGTCAGTGCAGATTTGTATTCAGTCATGTTTTTTCCTACTTGTGTGGCCATAAGCTTTGCAAAGGCTGCTGGACAGTAGTCAATATTACATTAGCAGCAAGCCTATGCAAGGTGATAACATGTCAACATTGTGTTATAGGTTTGTTCTGCAGCTATTTATCACTTCCCCCAGCTTTTAGATATCGCTAATTTAGACAAGTAGGCTATTTCTGGAAGGTGGCAAGAACAAAAAAATCCTGAAATTATATCAACATTAATTATATCAAGAAGATGAAAAAAGCAAACAAGCTCATTTTTCATCTTTAAACAGCCTCTCCCTTGTTATCTTGTCAGCGAATGTGCCATTAGCATTAACTTGCGCACAGGGAAATATGAAGGAGCAAACAATGAACATGACAAAATGTGAAATTTCCCAGCCTCTCTCAAGGTCTCATTTCCCTGGCAGCTGCTGAGGAACGGGAAAGATAGATCCTCTATCAACAGCCTTTGGGAGGAGGGCTGCATACTTTTTCATAGGCAATTTATCTACATTCAGTCAACCTTAGTCATACGGAGACTTCATCCCTCCTGAATGTATCTTAGAGACGTGAGAAAAAAAGGAAAAGATCCAGAGATCCAGCTATGCAGTCAGTGTAATCTCAAGTATGGAGGCCATTTAAAGTAACGTGGAGTGAATTATGCCTCAACCGAATTACCTGAAGGGTTGATTGTGAGGAGCTGTCGTGTGTGGGTCAGCTGTCATGCTGACACACTCACGTGCTCCATCACAGCCGCAATGGTCCTGGGAGCAGCCACAGTTGAGTCAAAGGCAAGCAATCTCCAAGTCTAATAGCGTCCAGATTTGACTATACCCTTGCAAATGGTGAACAGAGCTCCATCATCTTACAGAAGGCTAGACACAGGGTGATGTATATTTCTGTGTGTGATTTTACATGTAGAGACTAATGGACTCCATTTCACATGCAGTGGAGGCAACAGAAACACCTGTCACCAATTCGCTTTGTCCAAAAAGTAATGATGCAACAGTGATGTAGATAATAGGTAATAATGACCCTTGTGAAAAGGGGAACACCTATTAATTAAGTATTGACTCAGAAACAAAAACGCATGGCTGCCATCACACTTTCATTTACACACCTTTGACTTGAGGTCATCCATGAATTCCAGAAAGAAAGCTGTTGCCATAGCAGGGGCTGTGACAGATAGGACTAAATATTATCAATGGGACTTTATATGAGCGCAAAGAGAGAGGTCGTCAACTCAGCTGTGTTTGCAGCAGTTCGAGGTCTGCATCATCAGGGATTTTACAAGACAAAGTGAGCATGTGTCTCCGTGTTTATCTGCCACGCTCTCCCTCCACTTCAGACAGACAGCTGTTTGCTGCCAGCTGACAACACAGTTGTCCTGTGAGGGGGGTCCTGTGAGGGGTGGGGAGTGGAGGGAAGGGGGTGGGGCTGGGCCGGCGAGCAGATTTTGATTTCGACCTTCTCTCTGCATGTGACGGTATTTTTCTGTTGTCATGGGATGATTGCACTGGTGTCGATACAAACATCAACAACGTTAAAGGGAAGAAAGAATTAGACATACAGGCTGAATGCAGACAGGCAAATATGATCTTGATGTAAATATAACAGTAGAGATTATAAGAACACATTGATCAGACGTCCCATTGAAGTGCATATCAATGCCTCCGCTGCACACCAAGAAGGTCTCTGATTTGACTGCCAGTCTGACCAAGCACCCATTTGCATGGAGTTTACATGGTCTACTTGAGTGTGTGTGGGTTTTCTCTGGGTTCTCTGGTTTCCCCCCGCAGTCCAAAAACATGCATGATTAGAGACTCAAAATCCTCCTTAATGAGTGAGTGAAAGTGAGTATTATGTATCAGACAGGCCACTAAGATAATGGATGGATGGATGGATGGATGGATAGTGATCAGTGTATCAGTACTACAGAGTACAGGTGGTTCTGTTTGGGTTTTTTCATCATCCACTGTGTTGTGTTTGTCTAGATCACTGGGGCAGTGCAGTCTTCTCCCAGTCCACCTCCTCACCTGAGCATCCGTATCCATCAGCTGTCATGACTGCTGCCATGTGGAAACCATAGCTTTCTGCACCCTTTATCTCATCCCCCCTGGTCGCTCTGAGTCTGTGTCTCCTTGCGTAGACATTGATCCCTTTGAGCGTTTCTCTCTTGCTAACCCTGGGAGGATGATGTGCCGTGTTTGAGTCAGTTGTCTTGATCTGCTGGCCCTCGGTTTCCTGCTTGTTGCCTGTCTATGTTGTGACCGCCCTTCTCTGCAACACCCAACCTGATCCATTCCATTATTCATGTTTTCATAATAAACTTTCACACTGTTTAAGCAAGATTTACTCTTGGGTTGGAGAGGGGGGAAAAAAGCTAATTATAGCACGCTCTATATATTTCCCAGTATTTATTTATTTATTTTCGCCAGAGCTATTAGCGTTTCACGCCACCACCTTGGGAAATTGTGTATCATTTATACAACACAGGTTTAATGGTGGTCCTGATTGCAGTGATTCTGGTAAATAGTTCAGCCGCACTGTTGACAATAATTCGCTTGCTGCTTCAGCTATGACAGGATAACTTCCTGTGTGATTGAATGTGTTCCACAGCATTGCCCTTTTAATGCATAATACAATCTACGAGTACTTGCTTTCCAAATTCACCCGATGAAATCTACACAACGCATTTTGTCATTTTGTATGGGAACAACCAGCAGTTGAACGACTTTAACATCTTCACATGAATTGAAGTATGCCACGGCAGCCTCATCACCACCTTAAAGCAGATCCAGTCAGTGGGTAACATATTCCTCCTGGCAGGATGTGCTCATAGCCGGATGTCTCAGATGTGCACGGTGCTTTCAAATCTTCATTCAATAACGCACCACCAGACTCAGAGAATACCTATTAAACAGTATTGTGTCTCCACAAAACATCCATGAACTTGCCATAGCTGCCAAATTAATTCACAATGAAGCTCTCACAGAAGCTATTCACAGATGAATCCGAGCACTGGAATCACAGATGATGAGAGGGGGTCATTTCCAGAAACAAATGTCATTTATTTCACAAACCTTCTGGCAAGATAAAATGCATACAGAGGGCTGGCAGAAGAGCAGGTATGAAAGATCAAAAGGTATGAGATCAATATCATGATCCCATGCCACGTCTTTCCATGAGCCATGCTGCTTCAGGTGGTGCCGTAGCAGGGAAGTAACAGCCCTAAGAAACAATCCCAGTCTATGATTTACATTTCAATATTTTTTCTGGTGTAATTCCAACAGGAGGTCTTCACAGATCCTGTCAGAATCTGCAACAGCTTCACAACAAGAATGTCTGACAAACACCTAAACAGTCACCTCCGCAGGCCTCATTAAATATAACCACCACTGTGAAATCATTCATGCTTCTCAGCCCCCACTGTGACTCTGCACCAGCCATCAGAACAGACATTTTTAGACGTCTGCTGGCTTTTAAGCCGAGCAAACATTTGAGCCTTTGCTCAAAATGTCAAATGAAAATGGAAATGAGGAGTGACATTGTTATGGCAATGAGTTCTAATGAACTGGACGAGTGCCCAAGTGCACCTACTTATCTTAAATTTATCAAAGCCTGATCATTATAATTCTCAACCTCTACCAGATGGGAAAACCATGCGTGTCTGCACAAATGATGTGAGCAGGCACTGAGGCAGATTATTTACCACATACTTTGAGAATTAATTTTTAAAACGCTCCCTGTCCGGCGGAAACCACATGTCTCTAATTCTGACTCCCTGAAAAAGTAAACAATTAAGTCTTCTTTAATGTAATAACATTACCAGGCTTCTCAGATCCATCCATCCATTATCTTACACGCCTCATGCCCCCTGGTGCACTGGTGCCGCAGGGCTCTCCCTATGTCCAGCTCACGTACCTGCCCATCACAGGCTTCTTTAATGGGAGGGTAAGATAATGGATGGATGGGATCTCAGCGGTACTTCATTGTACTGTCCCTTGTGTAGAATATACACTTCACAACATTTCACATAATAGTATTTATAAACTTGTTTAAGTAATGTGGTAATTTGTGAACACTGTGCAGTGTACTCTGTGTCTGATCCTGATCCTGTGTCTGATCCAAGGCTGTAAAAGTGATGAGCCCTAACCCACTCTCCCTCTTGCTTACGGATTCACTTCTCTTTTCTTTCACACCTAGCACTGACATCCTCTAGTCATCCCCTATTCATGCCTGGCCCCACTGATTCCACCGACTGCCGGTCACTTACATCAGCCGTCTTGTTATTGCTCAGTTGTATGCTTAATGACTTTGCCTTGGTTCAATGAATTACTCTTGACAAACCATTGAATTGTTGGGTCTCGCACGCTGTGACACTGTTAATGTGAAACAAGCGGGCCACCCAACAGGCTCGGCCAGCCATGAGCAACACTTTTTGACGGCTACCCATTTGCAGGCAAACAAATCAACGCGGTGGTGAAACCGGTCGGGGTAATTTCCCAGTCACCTGTTAAACGTGGGGTGAGCGCTGGAGGTTCAGCCGTAACGAGGGCCCCTGCTCCACTCCCAACCTGCGTGATCTGCACAAGCATCTGTAAAGTGGGACTGTTTGGGAAACGATTTTTGCATGCCAAACGAAATATTGCTGGATTCCCTGATCTCCATATTGATTCATGTCTAGGGGCGAGCGGGATTAATTAAACGTGAATGGCATGGCAGCAACATTACTTTGAGCACTGAGTGAAGCCAAGTGGAGTGGCTGTTTTGAGTTGCTACAACAGCGATCAATGCAAAATAACGAGGGAGTATCTGTCATCGCGCAGCAAGCGGATGGGATGGAGTGTGATGTGCAGACAAATGATGCAGCCGCTATAAGGTACTGGTTGAGGTTTAGTTGTGCATTGATGATGAGTTAGTGGATTAAAAGAGGGGAGTTAATATTAGTTACCTGTAGCAGAAAACAGCTGGTAAAGGACATCCATCCAATTGAGGCCTGCTGGTGCTCATCTTCAGTGGACACAGGGCAAAGGCATCTCAATACTCCCCTGGACAAGTCCCCTGACACATCACACAAAACACACACCATTCACTGTGGTTCTCGCTCACAACTTGGGGCTCTCACATTCTTGCTTGCCTTCCTGCTACCCCCAACCAGGAACAGCATGGGATAAAAATGAAAGAAAAATTATGTATCAAACATATGAATATGTCTAACACTCCGCCTTCCTTGAAAAATCAATTCGATGATAAATTCACATGAAAAGATATTCCAAATATAAATTAGATTTTATTTTCCCCCTGAAATTATTTTAATACGCAACAGCTCACTGAGTTTTCTCAACTCTGCCCCTCAGTGGGTCTCAAAGTGTGAAATTTGTCTTGTCACATTTATGACAAATCGTCTGACAGTGAGAGTGAAAAAATATTAGCACTCTCCTAAAGGAGATGGTGACATGGTGCCTCCTTAAACACACCAGAACGGAAAATGATTTAAAACTGCAGGCATTCAAATGCCTTCAGCTAATCAGCGTTATAACTCATCAGTGTGATTTAGATTACAATTGACTGCAGAGACTGCTCTCTGTTTGTAGTCAACTGTGGACAATTAGCTTGGACTGACTGCTTTTGCTCTGGCAGCCTCTGGACTGGAATGTTAAGTTGTTGAGTTGTTGAAAGAATTGTAAAAGACCTGCTGGATCTTCATCAAGACCTGCATGAGATCATTTAGAAGTTTATGCATCCAGCTGATGTAATTACCGATGCATCTCTATACTTGATTAGTATCAATATTTTCAAAGAGACAATAATGTCAAATCAGGTAGCATGTGACAACACTAGATTTTATATATATATATATATATATATATATATATATACATATATATATATATATATATATATATATATATATATATAATCATATATATATATATATATATATATGTATCATATATATATATATGATTTTATATATATATATATATATATATATATATATATATATATATATATATATACACATACATATACATACAACACGCCCCTGCAAAATGATTGCTCCTGCTCTTATTCAAGGGTTAGTAAACCACTTTGAAAGTTGTTTTTCAATTACTGTACATGCATGAGTTGGGTCTTTTGTCAAATGTGCATGCACTGACGTTTTATGCCGAGCAGTCTGTGGTAGCTATAGTACTAGAATTGATTATGGAAGTTGTGGTTTCTCATAGACCACAGTAGACCAGAGTATGTATTTGTTTGTAAGTATTTTGTTTCCCAAAGCTTGAGTGTTATCGATTGCTGAATTACTATGATAAGTTATGTGAGCTGCCAAGAGTTTATAATAAGGTGTTTGTTGACTGCCACTGATTGTACCTGTTGTGATTGCGTCCCAAAACATTTTGCATCCATAAAAATACAAAGGAATCACGAGTCACGACAGCCGAGGTGGACGTTTACACCAGAAGCATTTTGAAATCAATCTGCCAGCCGGTGCAAAGCAAATAGTTAAAGCCCTCCACTGCATTTCAGTGTGCATCGCTGGTGCTGAAGGAGTCGCACAGTTTAAAGAGGGTGAAGCTGAAATAGCAGATGAAAACAAAGGGTCAGGAAAAAAAAAAGCGAGTTGATTTTTTTTGGGGGGATTTTTTATTTTCAGGAGGCAGAGTTCTGTGACCGCCTCTTTACTAGCTCTTCAAAAGTCAAGCCACTGTTAAAACCACCCAGAGGTTTCTGCTCCCTGACTTTGCAGTAGAGTGCACACTATCGCTAAGATGATTTTTAAGTACAAAATCTGCCATGACATAGTTATCACTCATCTGTCATTTCTCTTCTACCCAGCAGGCAAACTACACAAGATCAGACAGACACTGCATCCGCTGACAATACAAAAAAATACTACAAAACACTGATAAAACACTGACATGGAACATATTCAGCCTGTTAATACGCGTCAGGCCCAGAACAAACAGAGGACTCAGGTGCAGATGAGCAGTATATTCAGGCTTTATTGAAGGTGTTCAAGGAGCTCGGAAAATAAAACAGGCTATAGAACTTAATTTTAAATAATCTCAACTATGAAACTAAACCTAGCAAACAAAACCCCCGTGTCTCCCGGGGAGTGCACAGCAACCTAAACTCTAAACTAAACCTAACTAAAGCATGTGTCTTCGGAGAAGCTCACGGCTGCACTAAACTAACTAAACTCTACTAATGCACGTGTCTTCCGGGAAGCTCACGGCCAAAACTATCTAACCTGACAAAACAAAAGCAAACTAGCTCTAAGGCTACAAAACTATGGCGATGAGGCGCAGGCTGTGACTGTGGCTTGAACAGAGGCTTCAGGGGCATGACAAACAAAACACTTCGGCACAAGACAGGGGAGACGCAGACTATTTTTACAAGAGGAGGTGATCAGGGGCAGGTGAGACACAATCAGGGTAAAGAGGTTGCAGGCGAGAGAGGACACAGGAGGAAGGGCAAGTGACTTGGAACGAGAGGAGGGACAGAATTTCAAAATAAAGCAGGAAATGACACATGACAAAAAACCCAGACGAGACAACCTCACCACGGCGTGACAATATGAACCCAAAACAGCATGATTTGATGGCATCATGATATGATAAATAAAAGTCTGTCATCCAATTGTAGGAGTAGAAGATTGAGAGAGTGATCACTAAATAGTCCCTGGGTGTGAGAGTGAGAGTGAATGGACTGTGTGTGCCCTGTGACAGACTGGAGACCTGACCAGTGTGTGCTCCCCGTCTTCATCCTCTGTGTGGTGGAGATACTGTGGACACCAGCAGAACCCCCCTACAGTACAGCGCTGTTACAGTAGGTTAAAAAGCAGGTAAGATAACGGATGACTAGATGAAGTGACCATCAACAACATTTGCATTCTTTTGATACCAGAACAAAGTCTAGAAGAACAGCAAAAGTTACAAATGCTACAAATGACAGAAATAAAAACGGCTTCATTTGCAAAATGGGTTTGTTGCTGTTTCAAGATGCACTCTGAGGAGGCACTTGAACAAAATCAGGCTGCTGTCGAGCTGCTGCAAAGCACTCTGCTAACACTGAACAGAACCCAGACAAGTCTCAAATGCTCTGAAACAAAGTCATTTGGAGTGATGAGACTACAATGAATGGTCACAGGTACAACACTGTTAGGCGTTCTGCCAGAGGAATTGTACACTTAGAAGCACATCAGTACAAAAATATTGCAAGACTGCTTTGCATTAGACAAACCAGCATCCAACCCACCCACCCTCCTGAATGTTCTGCCTCTTTGTTTGGGAAATTTCCACCTAAAATCGCCCCTCTTTGACTCCAACCTTTAATGCTGGGTGAGAGAGAGAAGAGAAGCAAAACCTTGTGATTGCTGCTGAAGTTTTGTACGGCTGAAAATGTTTTCTTCTCTGAACCTGCTGTAAATATCTCAACATGACATTATACCATCTGTTTAGCCAGTTATCTGTGAGGATAAGAAAAAAAACAATCAGCAATAAACAATAACACAGAGGCGGAAAAAACAAGGTATAGTAGGCGTCTAACAGTGCCCATGTGTCATGGCAGCGTTTCTCTTTTAAAGCACAGCTGTCTCCTGCAGCACTGCAGATGCCTTCTCAATGATCAGCATAAAATTGCCCCTCCATCTCAACTGCTTTGAGGCTCGTTGGGCATAATAACTAATTGTCTTATTATAATGATCTATTGTTTATATTATTTTGCCAAACAACACAGTGCTTTCCTTGCAAACCTCCAAAACATACAATCCCGCTGCAAATATTAAACTGTTGTATTGTGTGCATTTTACAGTAACATCAGTGTCAGGTAAATACTGAAACACTAACACCAGTGATAATACTGCTGCTTATTATTATGTAGACTGCTTCAGTGTTAACAGCATCCAAACCTCTGCAGTCTGTGAAGCTCGTCGGCTCTGACAGATCAATGGGGAATCTGGATCGGTGAAATTCAAGTACAGTTTTACCATTGCCCCAAGCACTCTGTGATAAAAGAGGGAAAGTCAGACAGTAATGGATATAGAGTTTGAAAAGGATTTTTATCTCAGTCATTTTATGTCTCACTGCATACATGACGTGCCAAAGACAAGTGGATGTTTCACTTCAAGCCAAACGTTTCTGATCGGGGTGAACGTTTGCTCAAAGAGGAAATCCTCACGATGCTGTGCGCTTCTCAGGTGAGACAAGCACAGGCTTCCTACAAAGATACATCACCATATAGAATTGCTTGCAATTAAAGGCAATTTAAATGCCCTGCCTGATGTATTTTTCTCTAGGAGGTCTAGGCCAGGTAAGTAGTACTCTAAGTGGATTACCACAAAGGTGAAAGACTTCATTAGAGCACTGTAAGATCTATAAAATGGGCATGCACATAAAAGGCATGGACATTAGAGCAAAAAGAATACGCTTCAGATATTACCATTTTACTCTCACTTAATCCAAGAACAATGCAAATTATACCAAAGAAAATAAGCTTTGCAGCCCATTGAATGGGTCAAAGTTTGAGTGTGCCCTCTTCAAATGCACCATTGTAACCGGCTTTTATCTGGTGTTCTCACGACAAAATGAACACAAAAGGCAGTTTGACTAAAATTACATACTACTCTGTCCACTCACTATTGAATGGCTTGTTTTCCATTGTCAGTTTCAGTATTTTGACGGCAACGTTCAATTCGCCTTTGTAGTCCTTACTTCCAACAACACACAGAATTCACACAGTTGTATCTAAAATGGATCTTTAAAGCTGGATTAGTCATTCTCGAGCTCAGGGGGAAGCCTTAAATACATCCGACAGATCACCCGATTGGGTTGAAATTCAGTAAGGCTTGATTGTGATTTTCCTTATGCTCAACAGGAAAACAGCATGTTGGTTTTCTACGCAAATGGCACCATTACTTGACCATGAGTGTGGATGGCAACCACTAAGGGCTAGGATGGACACATGGATCTTACTATTGCTATTTGATTTATCTGTAAACAGCATAATTTGACTCGTATTAGATTACACAGTTACATCATGTACTTGACTAATTGTCAGTTGTCCGAAATGTGTGTAATTTTTGGCACCTTAACAAAAGCAAACAGTAACCCTCAACAAAGTTGTGTTTGCGAGGCAAAGTGTGAGCTTGTTAATAGTTTATCCTGGTTGTCATTTGTGTTTTAAGTCATTCAGGAATGACAACACGTTGGTCACATTCAATCATTTTCTTCTCTGATATAAACATCTGACTCATTCTTTAACGATATGCTATTCAACGATTCCCAGCTTATGTCAAATATATAGTATAGTGTGTATATAAATTACAAGTTTTGAATATTTATGCAGTGATCTTCTCTCTTGCTGAGAATCAGATGATAGGATATCACTTTCATCCTTCCGTTCGATGAGGGGAAGCTGCCAGGAGCAGCTAGTTGCCAAAGTGCATACCGCACCTGACTCACTACCTGTCTGAGGCTCTTTTTAATGCAGCTGTCAGGTTAACTGTCATTGTGGGACATTCCATTGCACTAGCAAAGAAATAAGAAACAAAACAAATATTTTACTCTTACATAACCTTGTGTTTGAGGTGAATGTCAGAATAACGGATAAAGAAACTTGTTTTCAGATATTTTGTAACTAGAGAAACTTGGGGCATTGTCTGCACAGAGCAGCTTTCATCGGGTTGAACCGCAAATCTTTCTCAGCCACATTTTCCCCTCCAAAGTGAAATGCTAGGCTTTGGTGACACCCAAATAGCAACTCAAAACGCTGGGCGGACAGGTGTACCAACTCTTTGTGGCATTGTGAGTGTTCAGATCCAGGGTAGTTATGTAGTATTCCCTCAGGAATACTAAACCAATTCCCACATGGCAGCTTGACAAATCACCTATCAATACCCATGTAATTTGGACCAATGTGGAACAGGACGGATCAAGAGAAGTTTAAATATGGCCTTGTGTTGCAGAGAGGGAGCTTATCACCCTACGCCCCAGGCTGGCTCTCACCTAAGGTGTCTGATGACCCAGAAGAGCAGTGTGTGTGTGTGTGTGTGTGTGTGTGTGTGTGTGTGTGTGTGTGTGTGTGTGTGTGTGTGCGTGTGTGTGTGTGTGCTTGCCTGGTTCATCGGCACCACAGAGGCTCAAACTGCGCAAAGCAACACATCCAGTGCTGCTGCTGCTGCTGATTCGTGAAGTGGGGGCTGGTATTGATCTGTGACCCAGCCTTGTGCCCAAGAATATAATTTCCCCCATCAGGCGACAGTGAGACGACAGCAGGCTCAGCAGCTGCACCCAAGGAATGACTTTGATGAGAGGATCTTTTAACAGTATGCAAACATTTAAAGCAAGCAGCGTATTCTACTGCCTCTCTATGGTTATAAAGAATATAGTAATTTATTTTGGAAGATTTAGAAATAAATCTCTTCTTGAATACATGCATACTTTTAGTTTTGTCATTGTAGTTTGTGTCGGATTGCATTAAGAGAGAGGTAAGATAAGATATAAGATAAGACATTTTATCCCTCCCTGTATGGGGATAACATAATATGGAATGACATTACACTTTTATATAAATACAATGTTTAGAATCTTGAAAGAATGCAATATATACTTACTATTTTCACATTCAAAGCCGAAGAATAGACATGAATATGACTCACACTTCAGTTCGTTCAGTTAACTTGATATTGTTTATCCATTTCATGATGCAAGCATTGTTTAGCTGTGCCTGCAGAGCAGGGAAAACGAAGCAAGCTTCACGATGAAGAAAGGAAAAATGAGATGAAAGTTTGTTCCTGTGTCACTCCTTAATTTCCAACTTCTAAGGCACTCAGAGCCGCCACAGATTGTCCTTGAGGATAAAACATGTAACTGCTCATCAGAACTGTCACCTTGTCATGTCAGTTGCACAGTTGTCATGGGGAGTTTAGGCTCCTTCATCTCACTCGGAGCCGTGAGATGTTGCACTGAGCTCTGAATGCTCACAGACTATGCTCAAAATAAAACAACAGTGTGACAACAGTTCTCTGCCAGTTTTGCCACATCTTTCCAAAGCATGTTTAGCAGATTAAGACCGAAAAGAAAGTTGAATGCATCAGGGTGCTGGAAAAAGGCTCAGTGTGTAAGTTGTGCAAGAAAGGTTGTTTCCAATCATAAAATCAAAAAAATAAATCAGTCTTTTTACTTCTTAAGATGAGACTCCATGTTTCAGATATATCGATAATAATAGCACTAATACACAGTTATTCTAATTTGATTCTTATACCAGAAGACCACCTGTTTGTTAATATACCAGTGACAAAGAAGCTGAGTATGATCATTTTCAAGCAGTTAGGTTACTCTAAAATTAGCCTCAGGAAACAAACACCACTTGGTTATAGGTATAATGGGAGGGGTTAGGGCGATACACACCTCTGTTTGGTGTGCAGTTTCTGTAATATTTCAAGGTGAAGACAAGGTCGTAGTGTGTGCTGTGTGGTTTAGGAGTTGAGCCCTCGTTTTTGTTTAGCCCTTTTAAGCAAAAATATTTCATGAGAATTATTAGTGTTCTGAATTAGCTATTATAAGTGACCTTTGGAAAATAAAGTTTGGCAATTAAACAAAACTTGAACTGAAGAGAAGGTCTGCAATAAGTCTTTTTCGCTTAAAAAATGAAGTAAATAGATTTATTTTTCACCGCCACAAGTGATGCATGAATACATGGCTGACGAAATTAACAAGTTCATAGAAAATAACTTTCGAAAGAAAATAACAAAAGCTCAAGAGTCTGCTGATTAGAGACTGAATGTGTGAGCATATATGATATACCTTGTCATACAGGAGTACACAAGGTGAGGGCATACACAGAGGCCCTCGGTCGAGGTGGGATTCAAACCAGGTGCCTTCTTACTGTGAGGTGAAAGCACAGAAAGCATGTTTCACATGCTAAAGTTCGTCTTGTGTTTTCCACCCTGCATGACCTGTATGATGCAGATGTGGATCAATAGTTTATTTGTTTGTGCTCTGATATTCAACAAAGATGGGTTCACATAGCGTGTACTATTTTTATGACAGCCTTTTGATACCCAAAACAACAGAGGGTTCAACTGCCACACTTTGTTGTTTTTCTTTGACAAAAAGTAATACAAGTCTTAAAACCGAAAGAAAAAGAAAAGAAAAAAATAGGGCATGTCACTGTGAGGCTACAGACACAGCGGAACACGCTTAGAGTTGCGTTCAGACTGATCACTCACAGCGTCTTGTATTATTCACCTTTGTAAACAGGTTTTTGTCTTCCCCTGATACCCTTGAACAAGGAGTATTTTGTTTACATCAGCCACAAGTAAATGTTTGAAGTGCCTTGTAGCGCCATGAAACCGAGGTACTTAATCTGTTATGCATCTCTGTGTTTGGGCTCTATAATAAAGTCTGACTATGTATAAGTCTGTGTGCTGAGCTGTTCATAATGAATCCTCCTCACAATACGCCAATAAAATATATTACATTTATATGCAAATTGGAAGCCGGTGATACCACGTTGCCAGCAGGTATTAAGAAATAAGTACACCATAATGAAATATCTTCTGCTTGCTGGCCATAGCATTACACGGAGCTGCTTACTATTTAGCATAAAAAGGGTCAGTTCTAGTTTTAATGTTGTTTGCTCACCTTTGACAAATTTGTTTAAAGGAGTCGAGAAAGTCTGCTATTTTTCCTGCAGCAGCAGGGAGGCAGCAGCGGAGGTTCTGGCAGGATTTGATGTGATGCCAGGAGGGGCGCAAGATCAGAAACTAAAAACATGACACCCTCCACACACTTGAAGACGACCTAGAATGGGTGAATGGAGGATTTATCCTAGACACTATGGAATAGTTTAATCAGAGATGCCTCAGCCGCTGTTTTACAAGCCCTCCCAAATCATATTTTTGGTGTGCAGAGATTTGTTTCACGCTTATCTGCCATGTTTTTGTCTCTGTTGTATGAGTCATTAGATTATAAAGCCAAGGTAAAGGCGTTTTTTTTTTCTTATTCTCGATCTGCCTTGAAAGACGTTACACCTTACATTAACTGCCTCCCAGAAGTTCCAGAAACATACTTGCTTGGATGTATTGCATTCATGAATGAATGTAAAGCAGCTTAAATCTGATTGGTGTTTTGCTTCTATGCAATGATTCTATTCAATAAAAGAATTTGTGTTTACTTTGCTTGAGTCATTGATGCTAACATCCATCAGACATAATCCTAGCTAAGTATATTGTCTACAAAATCACTTACTGTAGTTAAACAGATGGTGATTCACTCCTTCTGTGTGACATGTTATGTTTTAGGCTGAAATCTTTTTTTGATTGGCACCCGCTGTAGGACTGACGTGACTCTTCTGTCAGAAGACATCAGGCATCAGCAAGCATCACCTAATTGTGCATCACTGACAGTTTCTCTCTCAGTCAAATACAGGGGGAAGGCTTATCTATTGCCTCTTGGACGTTTAAAGATTGCTGATGACCATATGAAGGAAATATCAACCAGTTGCAGACAAGGTGCCAAATCCAACACATTTCTTACTTATCGGGCTAATTAACCTATCTGGAGTGAAGCTACAGCTCTATATCACCAACCATCTGCTGACACTCTGTCTGTGCCATTAATGTCTCCTCCAACGTCTCTGCAGACACACCACCCATCAATCACAATCTGTTGCTCTCAGCTCTCTCATGATTAAAGCTTCCTGCACCATCACAGGCTAATTATTAATGAAGGAGACACGCACAAGGATATAGGGCTGGACAAAGAGATGACATGCGCTCATCTGCTGCCTCCTGCTACATTTAGACTGGAGCAAAAGGATCAGTCATATGGATCTCATGAATGAGCAAAAGCGTATGCAGTGCAAAGTCCTTTCCATCACAGCCTTCTCTGCTTTTAACAGCACAACACAATTAATTTCAAATAACACATGATTACAGATGTCTGTTCATAGTTTTAGCCATCATTTAGATCTGAGAGTTGTGCACCTGAGATAACTCTTCATTTCAAGTTCAAAGATTATTTAAAGCTTTGACAGGTCAGGTCTATTTCATTCATACGGGATGAAATACATGTTGTACAGACATCAGATAGGGCTTGGTGTATAGCTCAATATTCTGGCTAGGTTGCAATATTTATTTTCATGTGCTGAAGAAGAGAATATGAATTATAGCTATAATGTATAATAGATTTCACTGTAGGTGTAAAGGCATTTTGGATGTTGTTGCACGTGAAGAGGGACAGGTGTGCACTATGATTGGATCTCACTGGGAGGTACTGCAAATCTTAACCACAAAAAATATCTCATCTCAAAGCAGCCATGCATTGCCTTGTTTGCCTTGACCTGGGACATCATGCTTCTCCAAGGGAGGAAGGGATAAGCTCCTCCAGCTCCCAGCTTACTCCTCATGACTCAAACCTAGTGGCTGTTTAAAAGAACCAAAAAAATGTCCCAATCAAACTCCAGGCATGTCCAGACTCGATGGGTCAACAGTTTTTCATGCTGACATCACAAGGTGAAGGGTGGCATATGATATGTATATACATCTAAACATGGAGGTCTGTCCAAATTCTTCCACCTCCAGAGGTAAGGCCACCAGCGGCATCCACCGATGATTTGAGAGGATTCTAGCTGGTCGATAACCTGACATTTTTAGCAACGACATAGGAGAGAGTTCTGACCAGCCAGCACACACAGCCTCCACTCCTGCTGTCGCTGCAGAATCTTAACCAAATCTAATTTAGTTAAATAACTGTTGCCTGTGGCACTGAAGACAATGTCCCAGTCAGTCTGGAAGCTCAACAGTCTGCATTCAGGGCCACGGATCTACGGAGCACCGCATCCCTACAGACTCCCACTCAGTCTTCACACTCTTGAAAAAAAAAAGCAACACCTCCACGAGAATGCAGCTTGTTGATTTCAGCTATGCATTCAACTCCGTCTTTGTCATGAAAAATAATAGCTTGATTAACAGCCATTCTTTGTTTAGGTTCCACAGCCTTCAAATGGATGACTACCCTTCCTCACAGAGACCTCAGATGTCTGCCGTTTAACACAGAGCTCTTGTCCATGTACACCTGTGACTGCAGTCCCAAACACAGAGCACTCCATCCATCCATCCATCCACTCATCCATCCATCCCTTATCTTTCACCAGTGGGTAGTTTCATACCCACTGGTGTTGCGGGGTCTGCTGGTGCCTTTCTCTGGCTCACACTGGGCAAAGACAGGGAATCATTTTTGTTTATGTGACAAAAACTGGCTAATGTATTGCCAATATTCGATTTTAGAATGAGAAATGCACTAATTTATTGCTGTGCAAATTTTACTTACATCAAAGAGTCAGAATTGACTCAGGTGTATGAATTGAGCATGGCATCAGGTGATTGGCATCAGCTATTTCATTCATGTTTATTTTTACTGGCTTCTCTGTGGTCTAACTGGCAATGTCAGATCACGTTTTCAGTGCAGCCATTATAACCTGAAAACTGGCATTAGCAATGTGTTTATTCCCACAACACTGCTTTCTACTCCCACTATCCCTGAAGATCCATCATTATAAGGTGTTTCTCTCAGTTTTTTTTTAAATCTAGTAAGATTGAATATGTCTTTTTTCAGGGCCTGTAGGTTCATTTTACCTACTATTTTTAATTAGCCTGTATGGCTATTTGCTACACATGGCCGTAGCTTTCCATACAGTCCCTCTAACAGTTGGTACAGTCTTCAGAGATTTTCCATGGAACATCAAAGCAAATCCTTCAGTTGTGGAGTCTCATACCGAAACGTGCAATAGATCAGCCAATTTACAAGGAGATTGATGATGCAGACACCACAATTTGATCTCTGCATAAGCCAATGGTTCATCTCTATATTTTTCAGCATGTGTAGCTCTCGGTTGTTCAGACGTAAAATATATGGCTGAAGCCATTTCTGTAGAATTACAGAAGGTTTGGAATGAGAAGATGTGATGTGAATGTGGCCAATGGCTTGTAGTCTTGAAGGAATCTCCAGGTTAAGGAGGTAGATGCTCTGTTGATATGTTGAGGATCTGTGCATACGGAATATGATGATTGCTGGTCTACTAACTCAGCTGTTCAGCAGAGACAGAGACAGGGAGGGTTTGGGCCTGTGGCTGTCTCTGGATGATGACAGACCTCCAAGAGTGTCTGTGTTTGGAGTGAAAGCAAGGTCAGGGGTGGAGCTGCTTGCTGGATGACAGAGTGTGGTGAAATACATTCAGGTCATAGGTGAGTTGACAGTTTTCCATACTGTGCTGAGGTAGTTTCCAGATGGTCACATCCTGTAGATATCACACTGGTGCTACTCTGATCTGCTGTACAGGGTTTTGCCCTCACTTATGAAGACCTACCTCATCTCTAGGTCAGACGAAGTGATTGGAGAGACCCATAGATGCACAGAGGTTTAGGTGTGGTATGACACAGTAGTAAACAAGTAGTGAGCTGTATGTATTTTGGGGGTTGCTCTGCTGAAGAACCAGAAGAACAGTGAGCAGAAAGCAATAATAAGCAAGAGCTCTGCACAGTGAATAAAAACAGTGGCTCTATTAGAACCGACTCTACCCAGCCCCGTTTCCCCAGCTCCATTCCATGATCTGTTTGGAGCTGGTGAAAACAGGACAAATGGAAAGCTGTGTCCAGGATGTTCTCGCCAACCCAGGTTTTGGTATACTCAAAGAGGCAGATCTGAAAAGTATATGTCTTGTTGATGAGAGCTAGCTCAACAATCTATCTGACCAGAGAGCCAATATTCACTAGACTGGACTCAGCACTCTTCTCAAGCCTGTGTCCTTTTAATCCCATAGGGAGCTGGTGCCCCTCTAACCAGAGGGAATCTTAGGAAAACATTTGGGTTCAGTAAAAAAACTGATTACCCAAAAAGGTCAACCTGTTGATAGGCTGATGTTTAATGTTGCTCTCTGGTGAATGCCATCATAGCTGGAGAGCTGGAAACAGCTGAATTGCTTTCCCAAATGGCCAAGCTTTTGCATACATTACCCTTACTAATACAAAAAGACCAGTTTCCCGTGTTCAGATGAGACACTGTTGCAATTACCGAAGCCCTACACAACTGTGACCAAGCCTTGCACAGTGCTAAGAGTGGACATATTAATATTGCTTTTGCAGTGCCCCTTCCCCCCAACACACACATATACCGACATATACATCTCTTTATTTGCTCTGTGACTAGCTGCCGCCTTCCTATTTGTCGTTCTACTGCTGATAATATGCAGGGTACCCAGCCGGAGTCACTTTTTCTGCATCACACCATCACCATGGTTTTTCAAGAGTTACTGGCAAGCTGAGGCAAACTGGGCTGTCCTTATGATGTCTCTATACACACAAACTGTCAAACACCTCTCTTGTGTGTGTCTGCACTTACCATGTGACAAGGAAAAGGTAACCAGCGGGCAATTCCAACTGAGACCAGTAAAAAGTAAAGGTATAAACTATGAAATATTCATGAGTGTGTATCCGGTCCCCACAGCAAAGCCCCTCAGCCTGTTATGCTCTGGCGTAAGAAATGTTCACAGATCCCTGGGAAACTCATAACACACACCAGAGGGTCCAGACATCCCTGTGATGGAGCTTATTCATCTGATTTTAAATGAGGACACTGATTCCACTCAACTGTGGGCTGAGCTTTTAAATGCCTGGTGGACGCCTATCAAAGTAAAACGCTGAACACTGCTACATGCATTACCCTTACCCTATTTGGGTATTTAATTGGTAAATAACAAAATATTTAAATTCTTTCTCAGAATGTATTGTTTTTCAACTAAACAGGAAAATCTTAATCTTATTGCATTTATGAACTGCAAGTGTTTGAGCTAT
Organism: Karalla daura; assembly: GCA_029224185.1. NCBI lineage: Eukaryota > Metazoa > Chordata > Actinopteri > Chaetodontiformes > Leiognathidae > Karalla > Karalla daura. The sequence continues at coordinate 3,144,840 of CM055192.1, forward strand.
TAAAATGGTGGTGGGATTACCAAATTTGTCCTCTTAATTAAAATATTGTACAATGGCAGAATAACCTTTTATTTATTGAACTGAGAAATCCAAATCAGTTTGCCTAAAATTTAATTGCATATTATTAAGTGCCACACTTTAGCCTTTGTTGCCAGCCCCCAAGTCATTTATAAATTGGAGATTCATTATAGGATTAGCCTCATATGACATCACTATCCTACATGATAGCCTTCTGTACTAAAACTGTTTCTTGGGGACACACACTTGTTTGTACAACACATGCTTTCGTGAATGACTATAGTTTGAGACATCTTGCACTATGGGAAGCTTTACAGACACCTGGCCTTGCACATAGAAAACTATTGTTAGTATAGCATATGCCTTTATTTGCCCCCCAATGGGGACATTTCAAGATAATGATGCATTAGTGGGCATCCAGATTTGAACTACAGCTATTTTCTAGAGGCTAGAAACGCGCTGAAACAGATAACTTGAATTTCTTTCAGCACTTTGTCAGCCACAAGTCCTTCCTGATGACGACAATCAGTCACAATGTAACTGTAAATGTAAGAGCAGCTGAGTAGCACACACAGAAAAAAAAGTTTGAGCAGCCTTTGCCTTATATCTTTCTTGATTTCTTCCAAAGTGAAGTGTGTATGGATTTGTCCACCTTACGTAGGTTCTGCACTTTTGTGCTGAGATTTGTGGGGTTGAATTCAAGTCCACAGATGCTCTTGATGACAGATGGTAGTTATCAGACAGATTGTAGTGGGTGTGCCCTCTCCACATGGGTCAAGGTAAAAGCAAATAATACTAAAAAAAAAAAATCATGAAAAACATTTGCCAAAAGCTATTTCTTTGGGCTTCTGCAGATGCTCAGCTCCACATTATTACACTTGAGTAAATTACCTTATTTACATACACAAAAGGCATCAAAGCCCTTTCGTGTTCAACAGATGGTAACTCTGACCTTTGACTTTCAAGCAGAAATCTATTTTTAATTATTTTAAGGATCAATATTGTATGGCAAAATATGTATTTGGCAGCATAGTGCATCATACCACCATTAAATTTGATTTGTAATATCATCAGTGAGTACTGGGTTCTCTGATGATGCCTGCTCTTCTGTTATGAAATGGATGGCTTCAGTGCCTCTGTACTGCTTACTGAACAGACTCTTCACTGATTATTATAGTTCTATATAAACATGACAGCAAATAAAAAAAAGTCTTTAGAGCATCATCTCGACCCTGCAGCTCTATAAAGCAAATCTGCGTCTCCGCTCTCTCTATACGCAGTGAGGCCCTGATTCTGTCAAGATCCAAGAGCTACAACCCCTGCTCCCCTTTTGTTTTTTACTTCAAACAACAAGCAAGCTTTAATGCAGAAGCTGCTTTCAATTAGACGATGTACTGTGATGAACACTGATGGCAGGGCCCACAGAATAAATAAATAAAAACAGTCAAAGACCACAAACACTCTGGAAACAGACAATCCAGGAGAACCTAGGACAGGTGCACACAGGTAAATGGAGAAGCACTGACATGGAGTCTACATAGACATAGACACTAATAGACAGCAAGTGGGCCAGGAAAGAATCAGCAAATTGGGACTGAAAGATGAGAGATGTGCTACTCTCGTGGTTCTAAGGAGCAGAGAAGAAAAAATTGAAAATGTGCAAATGTTTCAGTGTCAGTTTGACAGCTCCGACATCAGTGGAAGATCTAAACATGCAAATGCTATGGTTGTAGTTTGTCCGTTGTAGTGATTATTTCCAATTGGCTACAAAGAAAACTGAAGATATAAAGCTGTAAATCAGCTTGATTATTGTTTATATTTTCATTTCATATAAATGTTGATAGGCTCTGGGTTAAAACACAAATAAGTGATGTTAGCGCAGTACAGATGTACACATTTTATGTGTACAAACACCTTGAGAAGCAATTGTAAAAGGAGACACTGTTGTTGCCAAAGATTTGATAAACTGACCAAAAGGCCAGACTTTTTAAAAGTTGAAGGGGTCCTTCAAGTCTTTGAGGAAGTTGGTGCGAATGCATAAATAACAACTAATTCAGCTTTACTTTGATGGTGTTTCCTCCACATCTGCCTGACATTTACCATGTCCACAAACACACACACAGACACACATACACACACAGACACACACACATCCTGCCATCCTTTTGTCGCTGTCACTGCTGCCCGCTCCTGAGGGGTAATTGCGCCACCAAATCATTACTGTGCTCTCTTATCAAATGACCACCAAACTCCTGGAAACCAGCGGTTCAGAACCCTTTCACATAAAACAAAGTGAAATCCAATAAGAAGCAAAACAACAGAGATGAATCTTCTCTCAGACTTGTCTGATCAAAATGATTTCCGATATAAATTCCCTGTAAAGCGCTCCACTGTTTTTCTTGTAAATTTCCAAAGGCGAGCTGCACATTACAAGACCACTATTTCTTATGTGGCAATGTCCCAGTCAGGCTGGCAGTAATAAAAATGCCTACACACCTTTGTTGCCTCTAGAAGAGAAAAAAAAATCACTTCCTGCCTCCTCCTTGATCAATTTAAACTTTTTTTTTTACCAGATGCAGTCTTTAAAAAATGATCAGGACTGAAACATAGTGCAGTTTTGGAGTTGTCTTATGTTTTCCTATCTACATTTAAATACGATTTTTAATTGATCGATAGGAACTGTAGGTGGGTATAGAATACATGCCTAATTAGTTACTGACATAACTATTAATCCATCATTTATGTTTTAAGTTGTCGTAACAAGCGCTATGATGGACTATAAATTGTTCATAGTTGACTCAGTTTCTCCCATCACAATTGCTATGACTATAGCAAAATAAATAAATAAATGAATAATGATAATAATAATAAATAATCAATAAATTAATATAGTCGATACATGATAGAATTGCCTGGATCAGTTTGTTAACCCGCAGATAAAACAATGAATGACTTTGTTGAATATAATGTGATTCACAGAACTGTATTTAGTCCCACCATGGATGAGTGATTAGTACTGTCAGCTCACAGCTAGACGGTCCAGGCATGCCCAGTGGGTGTATGTAATATGTGTGTGTGTGTGTGTGTGTGTGTGTGTGTGTGTGTGTGTGTGTGTGTGTGTGTGTCCTGTGATGGACGTTTTACTGGGATATGCTCCAGCAGACCCCCACCATATCGTTTAGGTATAAAGCAGGTTAAGAAAATGGATGGGTCTCCTTTTCTAGTCCCAGGCTCATGCTCTATATCCCTATAGATTTTTTCTTCAAATATTCAGAGATGTATTATTCTTCTTTACAGCTGAAGTAAAACAAATGAATCTTGATTCTCATATCCAAAAGTCTTCATCACCTCTTGATTGTGAAACAGTAGCACAGTAAAGCTCGTTATAGCACAGGTGTTAAGAGTGAGATGGTCCTCCACCTTTGCTTTTTCTGTGCAGCATATAAGCTGTGATGTAGGCTATAATGAAGACCTGTTGCACCAAGCAGTAGAGCAAAACATCAAAGAGAAGCTTTACACAAGCTACTGCATATTACATAAAAGAGCGCAGTTTTACCTAAACTCTGCACTGTAAGTAATCTTGCAGGGTTCAAGCTATTTTTACTAGGTTATACTCCTACTCCACACAAAAGCTGGTGATACTTTGAAATACCACAGCTTGTGCTACAGCCTGCAGGCCCGACCGAGGGCAAGGAACGATAACATAGATGTCGATTGTTCGGCTTTCTAATGATTCAAAACGTCTCCTCCGTGATCCCTTGTGTCAAGAGTGTGAAATGCTTATCTAGGGACACAGTGACTGTATGTTGTTGCTAAACAGCTTCTGCAGCTAATGAGTTTTCCCAGATCTCCGCTCACGCTGCCCTCGACTCTTGTTCCTGTAGATTTCCACCAGAATTTCCTGACATTAAAGAAGCTGATTCTCAGGCACCCCTGCCCTCAATTTCAAACTAGGCCAAAATCCTCTTAATAGATTACGAGCCATCAATCAGCACACACAAAGGAGAGTGAGGGAGTAAACTCAATATCCATGACTAAGCTTATTTGCCCTGGTGGTGATCTCACAGCGACGGCAGGAGAGGGGGTGTTAAGATGCACTTTGCCACCACATTACATCTCATCCACAGCAGCAGACAAGGCTAATGAAATAGGATATGGAGAGTTGCACTCAAACAGCCCGGGCTCCGACAATTGCCGTATGGGACCTTTAAAAAGCAGCGTTTCAGACAGTCCAGAGGGGCTGTCATTTCACTTCAGTTTCATTTCCAGCACAGCAGAGGCAAACCCATAGCCAATTAGTCCAGCGGTCATCAGTGGAAGAGGAGAGGAGCTGCGGTCAGAGCTGGTCCTCAGATGGCTGACCTTGGAGCTGCAGACTTTCCCAGATGCAGCTGGCTGTACAGAGCCACTGGAGCTTAAAGGCATTCTCCCTGTTGCACCTCCTGCCCCAAATTAGATACAAGACACTGGATTTCACAGGGCCTGAAATATGGATCTCTTCTGCCCCCCGCTGGCAGCAAAAAAACTTCCCACCAACCTCCACTGCTTTGCTGTGATCTATCAGCAGCACAAGGTGTTGATCGAATGGTGCCTTGGTGATAAAAGACAGAGCTCTGGAGAAGACGCACAAAGGCCTGGCTCATAGCAGAAGTGTGACGAGTCATGGCTGAGTGCAGAATAGCGAGTGAACAAGCACTTTGTGAGATCTGAACTTTCCATTACGCTGGGACAAACGGACTCCTTTCAAAGTCAGTGAAAGAATCTCCAGAAGTTGGAAGAATAAAAGCTTTTGTAACTGCTCTTGACTTTCAAAACTAGGCCATTCCTGATCAGGAAATTGCACAAAGGACGCTCACAGCCTCTTTAATTCACACCCTCTGTAATGAGCTTATGAATTATGAGTTTTCTGGGGGAAATAATGGATTTGTATGCTGAAGGAGCAGCCAGAATGACAGCCTCTATAAATGAAAAAAATGACTGGTGCAGATACAGTTAGCCATTATGGAAATGTCAGGTCATTTCTTTTGCCTGTGATGTTAGTTTTAACTGCATTATATAAGATATAATCCATGTCGACATACTGTAATTACAATCAGAACATAATAATCAGGAAATTGAATATTCATCATTGTCTCCCACTTTGACAATATGTGGTCAGTTCAAGGGGAAGTTGAATGTCGCCTGAGAGCACCGTGCCAAACAACACAGTAGGCTTGAGAAAATGAACTTTATAGTTACACAGCACAGTCAATGTTAGTATCTATGTCGATCATAAATCGATTCTGCAGCAAGCCGTCTCTGAAGCCTTAGATATTTTAGCTTTCAATTAAACCAATGCTTTATCTTCTCTCTTTCAAGTCAGGGTGACGTGTGAAACTGTCAACACAAATAAAAGCCCTTTCACTGGCAGAAGCAAGCAGATGCTACTCTTTAGTTCATTTGCGCTCCACATTATGGGGCCTGGAAGGCAGTCAAAGCTTTATATAATACCATGCAATTGAACTCCAGCCAAAGGCTGTGACATGTCTAATGCCAGTATCATTACTTTTACCCAAACTGTTAGCATTATCATCAAGACCTCATTAAAAGCAACGCTCCTCCATATGTTTTAATCAACCCATCCAATTATTATCACAGAGCCAACCCCCTGAGGTGCATCTAAGATGGATATTTCCCTGAGATGACATTAAAGAATAATACAGACTGCTATGATACACAGGTCTGTGTGAGGGGCTGAATAGATCAACGGAGCTATGATGTATCGAAGCTGAATGACTATCAACACGTTCCTCAATGTTGTGTGTACTACATATTATAAATGTGTGAATAATCTTTAAGTGCTCTTTTGCAATCTAATAAGGACCTGACATACGTTATTCAAATCCTGTAATGACCTTTAACACCTATTTTAGAAAGAATTAAGAAGAATTAAATTAGAGCCACTGGTTGTTGAAATGACACTTTCCACCTCTCAGTTCTGGCACTTTGACATTATCCCCACTTGTGATGGCAAGGAGGTAATTTTGTGGGGCAGAGTGGCACTCAGTGGTTTTTACATGTCTGTTTATTGTTGCAGAGATTTGAAAAGATGTATATCGTCCATCTTTGCATGTATTTCCTCACCACTATGATAAGTGACATCAATATTGCACTGCAAGCGCAAATCCACTCATTCTGGTCATAGGAGACCACGATAATAGCTTTATCATCTCTGACCAGCACGACAGCACAAACCTCTCCATTACGCCATTCTGACACAGTCCCCTGATGGCTCTCTTTTATTGCGTGGGTTGTGGGCTGCAGTTAAGAATTCTAGATCCAGCTATGCTGTTGCTGATGAGAAAGTTTTAGACAGAGACAGTTAGCATTTGGCAAGACTTGATTTTAATCAATTACATATCATCAGACTTGCAAAAAGAGCAAAGTTTTTCTCAGAGACACGACGCATGTCTGTAACTCTGGCCCTGGTCCACGCAGGAGTTGTTATATGGAGTCTGCTCTCTATGGAGTTGCTGCCACCGCTCGCCATCTTGAATGGCATAGTGGACATATGTATGACGTAAGCAGGCTAGTGCACGACACAGACTGTAATGCACACAACATGCATCGTGGGACTGTTTTTCCGAGAAAAAAAATAAAGATTTTACATGAAAATCAATGGGAGAGTCATGCTTATTTCAAACTGGCTGAAAAATGCACAAAAGGGGCAGGATTTGAAACACGACTTCAGCCTGTATTCCCCACCTTCACCATGAATATAAGGGACCAAGAGACCCCCACAACTCCACAAAGTCTATAAGACAATTTTATATATTGGCCTACAGGGAAAATCCGTAATGTGTTATATTACACTGCATCAACAAAATCTGCAGTTTTGTTGATTAATTAATGAGCATTGAACACATGAACACATGAATATTGACAAGACTACTTGATTCAGTTAATCAGTCATCACTGAAACTGCACCTTATGCGGAGGTGCTATGTGTTAGCCTCACATAACAGTGTTGTTCAGCATGAAACAAGTCTGTAATCTGTGAATCTCACAGGCTCTAACCGTGGATTACTCTGCACCTCTGAATCACACCCTGCTGTTTGTAGGCTGCAGTGCTGCTTTTATTCAATCCATTTGCTATGCAGAAAGCCCCCTACGAAGAATCATCTAAGGTCTGTTCTGTTTTTGTTTTGTTTTACTTTGTTTTGTTTTTTTCATCAAAGTAAACGCATTACCACCTGAATTAGATTTCAGCAGTGTAAGGATTTCAGTGTCAGTCCACACTGCAAAGCTTTCCATTGTGATCAAAGGTTGCTTTGTATCTTCCAGACAAGGCCCTTAAAGAGGCTGCGGTGCAGTCACACCGAGTTATTATTGAGAGTTAGCGAACGAGTCCATCTCTGGATGAAGATGTAGGAGATTTAAGGTGTTACAAAGATACTAGCCTCTGCTCCACAGATAACCATCCTCACATAACAACAGCAGACAGTTAATTATTGTGAATAAAAGAGCAAACGAAGGCGATCAGGGTGTGAATAACGTAAAGTGATGTCCTGCATCTTTTGAAGATGCTCACTTGGACCTCAGGTGTGGGCAGACTACAAAGAAAGTGTGATAAAATCTGTAAAGCATTGAACAGTTTGCCACAACTCTAGAGAGCCAGCGTGTCTAAAGAGTGTGTGTGTGTGTGGGGGGGGGGGGGTGGGGGGGGGGGGCATGTCTTCAATTGTTAAAACCTTCACTGTGTCATTACAAACGTTTTCATAATTATTATTTTGTTTACTTTCATTTTTTGTGTGCCAGTTGTTATGTCAGTTGAAGTATGTCAGTTCAGTGGTGGCATGCAATAGGTCAGTGATTGATGTTACCCCATGACAAGAAAGTTGCTGGTTCACATCCTCTCACGTCCCCTCTGGGTTTACTACACATGTTCCAAGGAGTCCAAAAACGTGCTGAAGAACAGAGTCTGTACTTGTAAATGGAGACAGAACTCACTGTCTTCACCCTATATGCCATGGATGACCTCAGTTTCCATGAGTGGGAGAGACCTTTCAGTGGCTGGCTGCTTTTAGCCTGATGAGCTACATTCCTCGATGGTTTTACAATAACAGAGGAGGGGATCCAGGGAACAGCATGCCGCTACTGGAAGGTAATTACAGTGCCACGGGCTATGAAATCATCAACAGTGACACGGTATCAGCGTGGAAGTGCACACCTGGATGAACTTCATCAGCGCTGGTACAAGCATTAGGCTCTCACGGAGAAGGTGCAGTCCGCGACGATGAAGCTGGTGGCTCTCCTCACCCTAAGCCTCCTCAGCCCCGCAGTGCAGGCCGGGCCCCTGAGGCCCCGAGCATCATGTCCAGAGGTGTGCGACGCCTCGCAGTGTCCGGCCCCGGCGCAGGTCTGCTTCTACGGCCGGGTGAAGGACGCCTGCGGCTGCTGCGTGGTGTGTGCGGCCGGGGAGGGAGAGGCTTGCGGGGAGTCCAGCACCGGGAACTTCCCCTGCGGAGACGGCCTGTACTGCGATTCCGCCCGGGGCAGGCCCACGCTCCCCCGGACACCCGGAGCCGTGCACAGTGTCTGCGTGTGCGCCTCCACCGGGCCGGTGTGCGGCAGCGACGGCCGAAGCTACCCCAGCATCTGCCGCCTGAGAGCCGAGAACCACCGGGCTCAGCTGGGGGACGGAGCCCCGGTCATCCTCATCCAGAGAGGATACTGCGACTCAGGTTGCTCCACTCACTGACCTCTGTCTCTGCTTCTTTCTTTCTTTCTTTCTTTCTTTCTTTCTTTCTTTCTTTCTTTCTTTCTTTCTTTCTTTCTTTCTTTCTTTCTTTCTTTCTTTCTTTCTATGTAATTTATTTTGTTATGCATGTAATGATGCATGCACCCATTTCCTTTATTTCCTGCACTATTTCTTTCTATCACAATATATCGTGTTCATTCTCCCAGCCTGGGTTCTTCATTTTCAAGATATGCACTTTCTTATCATACAATTCATCATGCACTGCAGCTTGCTGCTGCTCTGCCATATAATGAGTAATGTAGATCTGTAATAATAACCCTCTTTGTCCACATGAAAACTTTTTTGTGTCCGAAATACACTAAATAGTAAACTTCAACAAGTAAACTTACCTCCCACCAACTACTTATTTTTAAGTGAAATCAAAACAGCATTCGTGGTTTGGAGGTAAAATTGAGTACACAGAGTCCACAATTTTAGAGGCGTTGGTGTCGACAAACAGCTGGTTTCATGAGGAGACTTTTTGATCAAAACTAATATCTCCCTGCAGAATGTTTGTCTAGCTCCTAGTCTCAGGTACAAAGTCAGTCAAATCAGTCAGCAGATCCATTGCCAGCAAAATGCTATTTTCATAAAATATGTCTCTAAAAGAGTATTGTTTTCCTTCCTGTTTTGCAAATTAGCTAGTTCTATCCTAGTATTCACCACTCACATGCACACACACACACACACACACCCACCCACACGTTTTATATAAAAAATCCGCCATGGCATTATAATGAAAGCAGGATATCAGCTGCCTCCATTGGCGTCTTAACAGAAACTGGATGTTAAAATTACTCAAAACCCTTAATGTGGGAAAAACTGAAACAAACAAAATTGAAATACAGGTAATTCACTATTAACAATCCTCCGACTATGAGACTCACAGTGAACTGTGAGTGTGATGATATAAATTGTAACAAGGCAGTCCAAAAGCTGAGAGGTGAACAGTCTTTATTGATTTACACATACATACACACACACACGCACGCACACGCACACGCACACGCACACGCACACGCACACGCACACACATACTAACACACCCTTTTTTCTCCAGCATTCACGTGGTGCAGATCACATGCTGACCCACCCCGCAGCTCTAAGTTATTTTACAGTGCCACGAAGACAGCCACGCTTTTCCCCTAGCCACATTGCTCCCATGAGCCCCTCCCTCATCTTTCACCTGAAGTCTCCTCTAAGCTAACAACCTGCCACTTCAGCATATTGTGCCTGATAAGAGAGGTTGATTTATTTGATTTACTTTTAATACTGTGAAAATGTCTATTTATCCCTTTTGTGAAAAAAAATCTTGAACTCGATCTCCTTGATTAAATCAAAGCTAATTGGATTAGAATATAATGAATGTAATGTGTAAAACAAACAAACAAACAAAAACATTGCTAGTACCAATGTAGAGAGGGCAAAACAAGCATTTGCATGTTCAGATTCCCATCAGTAGCTTTCATCACCCTTCATCGCTGCTGCTCAGGTTGATCTGGAAACAGAGAAATCAAGAGTGCTGGCATGTGCAGTTCTGTCTCACTGTTTGTCTGTATTTGTGTTTGTGGATTGGGATTAATATTGGGATTAAAATGAGGCAGAGGTATGGACTGTAGGAGGAAACCGGAGTACATGAGTGTGTGTGGAGGCCTAAAGGCTGTTAGTTCAACTGTGATTCTTACCCATGACCTTCTCACTGTTAGGCAACAGCGCTATTCACTGAGCCACTGTCTCTCCCAAATTACATAATGTCAACCATATATGGTATTTCTCTGATGCTTGGCCCACGATAACAGATGCTGGCACAGCTGTACAGTGGAAGTGAGCTGATAGTAAATGCTACACGATGTCCCTGCCAGCGGCCAACACGCTGCTGATTTGTTGGTGGAGCTTGCTGACAGACAAAATTGTTGGTGCTGCGCCATAGTAGCTCTTGGCAATGGACACATAGTCATTTGCATTTTAAGGCTGTTTTTCTGCAGAGACAAGTTCATTTGTGTAACTGTGTAAGCACTACATCAATAAGAATGTGGTGGCTTCTTCAGAAGGAGTGCTTGTTTGCACAGTGCAGCGTCAGGATAATAGCAGCAGCTAGTCATGCTCTCAGCAGCCTGCGGGAGGTTGCATTGGACAGGAAACCTAACCTGTTTCAAATCCTGAACTGTTATGGTTTGACCTGCCTGTTCCTAAAGGCACCCGGGCCTTTTACTCTTTTGATATAAAATCATAAAGCATGCAAAGGAATGTGCAGTGTGATATGAAAGTGCAGGCATAGGGCTACAGTCGGCTGCATTGTTCTAGCATGTACTGCTCAGTTATCTGTTTGTTTGTGCTTGCGGTGAGTCCATAAACCTCATAGAAATTACGCACCATACACACTCCCAGTAGAGCAATTAAATGCCACTACTTGCCTGAGCAGTGCAAAAGAGTGTGAGTCACAGACCGCTCAGTATTTAAAGGAATGAATCCAACCTCCAGTTGTTCTTTGTAGCGTCCTTGTCAAATCACAGCTTAGTAAGTTTAATTAGTCTGCGTGGAAAAATAAAAAGAAGCAAACAACAGAATATGATTGAAATGAATCCATGTTAAACTAAGCAAAGGGATGAGACAGAAGGACAGAATAACACCCACCGGACAATCTGAGGGGGGATGCGGTCAGCATAACATGTCAGGAGCTGATGAGGCATAGATGGGTGTGGGGACATGGGACATGGTGGGCCTGCTGAACAACATGGAGGCCGATGCTCCTGGAAAATGCAAAGAGACTGATCAACAACCGTTAATAATAATTAACCAAGCTATGCTACCCCTTCAGCAGCTCATTTAGTTCTTTAGCGCCCTAACTTGGATGTTTACTAATTTCCCTTTGTCCGCTGCTTTCAAAGGAGTGGAACATCCCGGGAGTATGCGCTACAAGTTCAACTTTATAGCAGACGTTGTGGACAAGATTGTCCCAGCTGTGGTGCATCTGGAGCTCTTTCAAAGGTAAAACAAACTGAAGCAAGGAGACTAGAATCCCTTCAGTGCCGCTGAATGATGTTTTGAATGATGTTCTGCCTTGCCAGGCTCCCCTTCTCAGGCGGTGAGGTGTCCGTGTCGAGCGGCTCGGGGTTCGTGGTGTCGGACGACGGCTGGATCCTCACCAACGCTCACGTGCTCACGAACAAGCAGCGGATCAAAGTTGAGCTGAAAAGTGGCTCGCGGTACGACGCCACAGTCAAGGACGTGGACCAGAAAATGGACGTCGCGCTCATCAAAATTGAGCCGGAGGTGAGCGCTCAGTGACCCCCCCCCCTCTCCTCCCCCGCGTTCCCTCAGGGCCGCGGGCTGCTGTGGGTCTTGTGTTTTTCTCTGGGCTGCCGACTTGTCATGAGCAGCTCGAGGCAGAGCATACTCACCCTGAAAACAAAGAGGCTGGATATTCTGTGAAGGGAGCCAGTGTTTCTTTTGTTTTTTGTTTTTTTTGCGAAACAAAATTCGACTATCTGTTAACATGGTTTATTGTTGTTGGACTTCCTCTGCTGTGGTGGAAAATCAAAGCCTCTGCTATTTTCTTGCACATTTTTCCCCCACACTAACCAACTGCTTTACATGACAGAGAAGACTCTACCTCCAACCATTTCAGTCCGACTGTGCTCAGCATAATGCGCTGATCTGAATACAAGAAAACTTGTAAGATCAAGCATAAGCCCCCGTCACTTTATCCGACTGCTCTATAGGTGAAAAGGATTTATCTTAAAACAACTAGGGAATGGTGACAGCTTTACAGTGCTATATTTCTCAGTGTTGCATTCCTCGTAGAAAGAGCACTAAAGCTTGCCTAAAAGGCAAATTTCTTATAAGTCTCCATGCCCCTGGAAATGTGGCCATAAATTTGGCTGAGCATTACCCTCAGAGATAAATGGCTTTTGCCTGGAATGAGAGCTGGCAGGCAAAGACAAGCTACGGCTTTGTTTTCGGTCCGGTTAATAGACAGATTTCAGTGTCTAGTGACTAATAACATTTGTAAAAAGGGCTGAAAAGGGAAGGAGTTTTTACATTAAATGTTATGCAAATGATGTAAGAGTTATCATGAAGAATGGACAGTGCAAAACAAACAGATACAGTTGTGTTATGCAGTCAATACACAGTTCCAGAGCTGGAGACAGAAATCATTTCGATTATGAAAGCAGATTCTATGGAAGGAGTATTCCAGTGTCATGTTCCTGCGTCATCTACAACCCCAGTAGATGGCAGAGAGATTCAGGCTAATTTGTGTGTTGTGCCATTGTGCCCAATAGTGGTGACTTTTTCCACCTCAGCTCCCAAAAGGCTTGATTCAGATGAAAAGAAGCTACCAAAGCAAAATCCTTGTCGTTATGTGGGGCATTCGAATTGACAAGCAGCGCCTCGGAGCTGTAGCTTGCTAGTGGCTGGTTCTTCTCCCTGAGTCCTGCTGGCTGTCTGCGCCCCCTCTTGCAGAGCCCCCTGCCTGCGCTCCGCCTCGGCCAGTCCTCGGACCTGCGTCCCGGCGAGTTTGTGGTGGCGGTGGGCAGCCCGTTCGCTCTGCAAAACACCGTGACCACTGGCATCGTCAGCACCGCCCAGCGCAATGGCCTGGAGCTGGGCTTCAAGGACTCGGACATGGAATACATCCAAACGGATGCCATCATTAACGTCAGTGAGAGCACCAGCTCATTTAATCCGTCAAAGTAGGTTTGCTTTCACTCTGCCTCGGCCATGACTGTGTTTTGTTGCTCTGCTCATTTGCAGTACGGCAACTCTGGTGGACCACTTGTTAACCTGGTAAGAAGATTTATAGTCCTATCGCGTCTTTTATTGATTTCTATGAAACCGAGGGCTATGGTGATTTGGTTTTATTTAACACTGAGTATCTCCATTCTACTCCCTCTGGTTAGAGATTGATTCGCCCTCACAGTATCTTTGGTCAAGGCCTGATTATGATGGCCTTTGTGTTATTATTATCGTGGAATCAAGTCGTACAGATCGTACATTCACTTATCAAGGTTACTGCCCGCAGCGTGCAGCGCATAGCAATGCAGCTCACTCTAAAGAAAAATAGTTGCCATACATGGTCCTTTTTCTAAAGTACGCTTTAAAAAAGGAAATGCACTTTATAAAGTGTATACCTATGTGAAAACACTACAATGTGCAAGACCGATGCATTCTGCTGCACGCTATGTTATGTATGTGGGCAGGAAGGAACAAAGGCATGTTGTGTCTCCAAGTGGCAAGGCTGTGTAATCAATGAAGCACTTAAGACCACAATGTCACGGCTCTCCACCCATTGTGTGTTTAACAGGATGGAGATGTAATAGGCATAAATACTCTGAAAGTGGCAGCAGGCATCTCTTTTGCCATCCCCGCGGACAGAATAAGGCAGTTCCTCGCTGAATCCTACAGCAGAAAAGTCAGCGGTAAGCAGGATCTGGTGCGGTCTCTAGGTTTTGTTCCATGACACATTGATTTGTGCAAATCATTCATTTGTTTATCTCCCTTTAGGAAATGCGGCATCTAAGAAGAAATACATTGGTGTGCGGATGCTAGAGCTTTCACCATCGTAAGTAAACATTTGATGAGCTGGGTAGACGGGAGGTGCTTACTGCTCAGGAGGATTTTATATTATATATATCCAATGTATGACGCTTGGCAAAATGTCCCTAATTTCCCATTAGAAATGTAGTGACCCCAAAAGAGAGACTCGGGTTATTGTATTCCACTTATTACCAGCTCACAATCAGATTTTCCGCTGAAGTTACAACGCAGACAAATCATTCAGGGAAGGCTTTTTACGTGAGCAGTTCGCCTGTGGTGTATAGCGTATTGGGCGTTGATACATTTCTAATCATGCTTGTCAGGATGTCTTCATGCCTGTTTAATGCACATTTTATGATAACATTATTACATAACGATTTGCAGTTGGCTATACAGCAACTCAAAACGAGCGTCATAAAACAAGGCGAACATCCATCATTGACATCCATCCTCATAAAGAGGCGAAATATGGGAGTTTCCTCCCAGCTGTTTTTGAAGCAAGATAACGCATCAGTGAGTTGATATTCATTAGAATGAATTACCTGGAGCTCATCCATATGATGCACATAATTATGCAAGTAAGAGCTTGCTTTGGCCCCTCTCCAAAATGCAAATGCAATGCTGTGATTTGTTCTGAGTTCTGTGGATCAATTTCAAGATGTGGAATAAAAGCATCTCTCTACATCTCAAGGCTGCGTATTCATCCGATCCGAATAGTTTCAAATCTTCTAATCCACTTCCCCTCCGCTTTTGTCCAGCTTGATCCGAGAACTCAAAGAGCGCGTGGTTGAATTTCCAGATGTGAGCTCTGGGGTTTACATTCATGAGGTGATACCCGGGGCTGCTGCATACAGGTAAGAGAATTCACTGTCGCTCAGTGCACTTTTCACTACAATGTGCCCATGTCACAATGCAAGCTGCTGCTACTGCATGAATGAAATGGATTGAGATACAATTTTGACTTTATATTTTTCCCACTTTGCCGGAATATTGGTATTTTAGACTTTCCCATCCTGGGAGAAATATTAATGAATAGTTTTACAGTGAACTGACGCGAACAAGTCAGTATTACTCTCCAAGGTCACTGTCAAGTGTTCGCACTTGCATTTTTATTGAAAGGCTTTACCTGGAGCAGTGAGCAGTGTCATGCGCAATATGAAGTTGTTTAGACACCAGGTTTCACAAAGTGCACCAGCGGTGCTGTGAACTGGCATTTGTAAGCCTGTAGATATTTTCCACGGAGTGGAGTGGGAGCTCCCCTGCGGTCCTCGGGGCTGGAGATTGAATTGTGGATCTGGCTACTCATTATACTCGTGCTCCCCACAGGCAAAGCTCTGACATCTTTCTCTTAGTGAGGACAGGATGCCTCTCTCTGACTCTCTATATTTTTAGTGGTTCGACACCGTCTCCCGTGACGCCGAGGCCTGAAGCTCAGAGCAGCGCACAGCGGAGCTCTAACTCATATAGTACAGGATCGGTCAGGTTTTGCCATGGCAAACCATCTTACTCAGCCCGCACTGCAGTCTGATGAAATCAGACAGCAGTGCGGCCTTAAATCTCACAGTCTAACTGTCACCAGGCTGCGTAGGATCATCTGACGGACTCAAAATGTAAATGTCACGCAACGGCAGAGCTGAAATTCGCAACGTCCCTCCGTTTATCTCAGCTCCCCGACAGGAAAGGACTTGTCTAAAGGTCGACGATGTTTTCCAAGGGCACGGGGTGGTGTGTTTTTGGATCCGTTGGTTTTGCTTCACCGGCCACGTTGTCACTCTCCCCGACAGCGCCGGCGTGATCGAGCATGACGTCATCATGGGCATTAACGGGCGGCCCATCCGCAGCATACAGGAGGTCAGCGCCGCTGTCCAGAGCGGCTCCGCCCTCACGCTGCTGCTGAGACGGGGGAACCAAGACGTGTCGCTGAACATCGTCCCAGAGGAGACGGACTGACGCAGGAGGCCGGAGCAGCCAGGATAGACAGAGACGTGTCAGGGGACGTGCCGTGTGGTGGTTGAGTAGAGAGGACTTTGGCGTCTGAAAAAGCACAGGTTTCAGTTGCCGGGAATGCCGAAGCGTTTCAGTTGGCAGAGGATGAAATCATCAAAGCCTAACATGCAAATTTTCACAGCCTTGACATTTCCCAACAAGATGTATCATGTTCCCATTTATTGAGGCAACATGCCATGGTTCTTCATCGTTCACTAACACAGAAAACAAACGTGCCCATACAGCCCATTTGCTACGTCTGTGTTGGAAAGAAATGAAGGAAATAGGAGACTGAATTTAAGTGCGAAACAGGTGCGCGTGCCAGAAAAAAACTGCTGGAAAAGTGACCTCAGAATAACTCCTGGGAAAAAGTTGCAAAAGAATGAGACCACTCTTCCCATATCTTACAAAACTCCCCACAATACAAGGGCAGCGAGCAGTAAACCTCTCGTGGTGCACTGAAACGTGACATTTGTGAGCTTGCTTGTATTCCACAGACTGCGTGCACGTCACTGTGCATAGGCCCTATTATGAAGTATTAAAGAGCCGATGGCAGTGAGCTCTGGGGATTATCCAGACTAACGCAGACACTGGGCCTCATGCAAGAACATGCTCTTATTCTGTAAGGGCACTCGTTCTGCCGCATCTGTGAGCAGGTTTCATTCACAAAACTACAACAACTACTGGCAGAGGCCTGCGTACCAGGCAGTGGTGTGTCAGGTAACGTAGATATATTATGTAAACATATTACAGCATGTGATGTTTGGCTGCTGCAGCAGAAGAGAGTGATACTGGTACCAACTGAAGACCGTGGTGGTAATGATGTGTTTTATACTGTATGATTGGTGGTATTTTGGATATGATCCCAACTTTGTATAACGGTGTTCTATACATATGTAATTATGTTTTGTTGTACATGATCACAATGACTGTTTTGATTGTAATGCAAGAGTTGTAGATTTAACAAAGTCATATCCCTATTATGTATATGGAACTAACCAATGTCTTCCCTAACCATAATCAATAAACACAATAACACGGAGGTGGTTGACATTTCAGGTATTTCACTGTCTGAAGGGTCAGACATAAACTCTTTTGACTTTGGTGTTCCAGGAGTGTGCTGGAGCCAATGCAGTACACATGGATGAAGAGAGGGAACACACCCTGGATAGGTCACCAGTCCATCACATACATCATTCACTTCAATCCTCCATCACTTTAATGCGCACACTGGGGCATCTCCACTCTGCCTTAAAGCATGTTTTGGACTACTATGAAAGATCCCATGCAGACATGACACATCATGTCCTCAGTCCGACCAGGATATGAACCCGGGAAACTTCTCCTTGTAACGCTATGGTGCTAACCACTCAATCATCATGTGGCCAGATGCTTTTGCATTCACAGAGGGATTGTTTGATCATTGGGGATCCCATTTGTTTGTAAAGTAGAACAACGGAGTCCCATGGCACAGGTGACAAACTACGCTTTAAATGTACGTGATATGTTTAGTGGCGCTTTGGAACCTTTTTTCTCTTAACAATGCAGCTTTAGTCGGAGGTAAAAGCTGTGGTAAAAGCTAAAAGTACGTCACAGATCACCACAGAACGATGTTTGTTGTCACTGGAAAGACACAGCTTCTCACAGAGGAAGAATGAATGCTGATAAGTAGGCTATGACCCAGTGACCCATATGCTCAGCACAAGAGAGCGCAACCTCACCTGGAAGGATTGTGATAATGGGCCTTTTTGATTCAAAATGAATGCTCGCTAATTACACCCGAGTTTGCTGTAACGACATGTCTAATCCTCGCTGCGGTGTTTTGCTCTTCAGGGTGTTCCTCTGATTCAGCACTAGACTCCTTCAGCCTTGCCGGCCCATTCAAATATATGTTTTTTTTTACTCCAAAACTTGTTCATCATCAAAAGCCGCAGAGATTTCCGTCTTCTCTTTTTCTTTTTAACTTGCAGCGTTGAGCCCCAGCAAGCAGCAGCCGATGGAACATCACTGGAGGCAAGTTACACCGCAACACTGCATTCAGACTCTGACCTGGACCCTGGATCTTCAGCCCGAACAGTGCATAAATCAAGCAGTGTCAACAACGCAGCAATACACTTCAACGAGTCTTGTCGTCTTCTATCTATCTATCTATCTATCTTTCCATCAGCAAACAGCCTAGGCCGTCGCGGCGAGTTCGCTTCTTGCTCCTTTTCCCGTTCATTCTTGAGAGAGAGCATCGGCGTCTCCCATAGATGGCGTGGCACCTCAGTGGGAGTGCTTCTTCACAAACGTGTTCGCTTTTGCCCCCCCCCCCCTCTCGCCGCCGTTGTCTGTCACCGGGGGAACTTGTCTCGCTCAGTCGATCTTATCCTCCAACCCGAGCCAATATCCTCGAGGTGCGAGTTAAGACACTCTCTCTCGCCGACACTCCAGCCCCTGCCAAATCGAGAAAAGCCAAGAAAACGTACCACAAGATACTCTTTTATTGATTCATGACAACTGTGAACAGAGACGGACGCGGCTCGTGAAAATGCACGACATCTTTCGCTGTCAAAACGGGGATCGTTGGGGGTGTTTTTTTTACCCCAAGCACATGCAGCTTTCACTGATGAGAGTGTAGGAGCGCGGGGGACATCGGAGGAGGAATCGTCCTCATTAACCGAGGAGCCCAACCTCTCACACTCACCTCCCATGGCGCGTTTTCCTTTCCCCAGCTCAAGAATGAGTAAATCAAGAGTCTCTTCCGACGCAACATACGAGCGAATAAATAGCAGTGTAACTTCACGAAATAGAAAACACTCCCCAGATTGAAGCTTCTGCTGGGTCAAGTGTCAAGTGGGAAATTGCCGCGCCGTGCGGCATCTTCATGTGCGACACCGGGGGGGGGGTTCGTGAATCCCGCCCCGTCCTCGCGAAGACGAGGAGTTCGGGGGCCGATGGAGATTCGGATGCTCAGTGCCGAGGCCCGTGCCGGGGCTCCGGAAAGTCAGAGGCCCGAAATGTGTTTCCCTTTCAGGTGTCGGAGCAGGATCGCACGCCAGGAGAGGCTTCCACACACACACACACACACACGCCACAAAACCGCTGGAATTTACTGCTTTTTTCCAACCGAACGTTCCAAGCGAGTCAACACTCAACACCACTAAATCACCTCGGCGCCAACAGGAGCTTTGGGTTGACTTTCGCGCCGCGCCGCGCCGGTCGGTCGGTCGGTCAATCCAACGCATTGAGACGCCGGAGACGGGAAAAGGCTGCTGCGACAACTCTGGAGAGGGACGTTTCACTCGGGCGATCTCAGAATTCCCTGTGATCGCCGCCAACAGTTTAACGGGAATGCGGCATCGTCGCGCCCATCGTCGACACCAGCGGGGACTGTCGACGCGTTTTATCACAGACATTTATCAAATTCCTAAACCTCGAGGACGTATGGCGACGGAGTTTCGGGTGCCGTTCAGAGAGAGAGAGAGAAAAAAACACCCTGAAGCCTGTTAGTGCTGCTCTCTGTTCACACTACCCTGTTCGGAGCAAACCCACAGCTATGAGCTTGAAGCCTTACGGACAGCTAAGAAGGTAGAAAGTGACTGCCCATGGAATCCTGTGACATTACTGCCCCAGGGACTCGCATGGAAACATCCATTTTGGAAAAATGTCAACACGGCCGAGTTATAACCCGGACCATTACTCACTTCGACGGTCCAACGACTGAACCGTGATACGACAGAAGCCCGAAACCGCGCATTGAAAACAATTCACTGTGAAAATTGCGGGTGGTTGATTTCCCCCACATGACACAAATCGCCCCATCTAGATGAAGGCCTCTTTTTGACTAAACCCATTTACTGATTGTCTGTGGTCAAGAAAGCAATCTTAGAGCAGAGTCCCAGATATACAGCGGCATCTGACTTGATCCAGAACAGGGGGCGTGAGAAGTGACCTTATCTGACACTTAACTGCAAATGTCTGTCTTCACTGTTGCTCCGCTGAATGAATAAGCCCCCATCAAAAGTGGATATTTCAGGTTTTATTGCAATGACTCTGATTTTGCTTGGACGTCGGTGGCCTCCCCGGCCACCTCTTCGCGGAGCTGCGAACGCTCCCGAAACGCGGCGTCAGCTCACATCCCCGGGGGCCACGGCAGGCTCAGGCAAGCCCCGCAGAGTTCCCGACACTTAACCGAAACCATCTGGCTGAGAGGAGCCCCCCCGCCCCGCCCCCACCTCCCCGTCCCCGTCCCAATCCCAGTCCCAGTCCGAGCCCGGCTCGCTCTCCGCCGCGGCTCTCAGTAGTAGGTGCACCAGTTGCTGTAATCGCTGGGCATCAGGCCGCCGGTGATGAGCAGGATCAGGTCCACGAACCACCAGATTCCCAGGCCGCCCAGGGTGAGCAGCTTCCCCACGGCGGTGCCGGTGTGGCCAAGGCAGAAGCGGTCGACCCCGAAGCAACCCAGGAAGAAGGAGTAGAGCAGCGTGGTGATGAAGTAGTGTCCAGTGTACCTGTGGCATGAATATGAAACTCATGAATGTGAAACATGCAACCTATGGATCGGGCTCCATTTAGTGCCACACTATTAAATACAGCGTAAGCGATGGACAGTGGATATTGTGATTCCCACAAAGGCGTTCCGGTGCTGCTCAGTGAAGCCGTTACAGTGATTAATCTTGTCCGCTGACAAATGCAAGGGAGATGCCGGGGGAACTCAACCGAGCCAACGAAAACTGAGCCGGAGGATCAGCACGCGTTAACACTGCCCTCTAGTGGTTCAGACCTGACAGCAACGGTTCACCTCTGTGTTAACTGGGTCAGTGACAGCGCTTCGGTTGGGTCCTTCTAAACCCCAACCTCCATCCATGTCACTGCAGGGATGGAAATGTGCACGCACTCCTCCGACTCTGGTCTGACAACACAGGACTGTGCAAACGAAGGTTTGCTTACATGACAGATGCCATTTTTGTCCACCCGACCATAAGGAGACTATGTGTATCACTCCACCATAAGCATAAATAGATAACTTTACTTCTATCAGTTCTGTTATCCTCCCCAAGTCCTCACACAATGTTAACAGCTACACAGCGCCTCCTTTGTATTCTTTGCTGGTGGTCTACATTTCCAGTCAGTGTGCTGCCAGTGGTTTGTTAGCAATACCGCCGACCCTGCCACCTAAAAGTACTAGCCATGCCCCCATAGCTATGCCCTCAACTACAATCACTATTAATTACATCTGCACAGGGTTTAGTCTTTGTAAGGTGACTCAATGCAACTGCGGCAACGTGTCCCTTACTTGATGCAGGGTACGTGTCCTCTGAGGAACTCTCTCGGCCCGGCACACTCTATGTCATCGAGCGCAGTGCAGATAACTTGCGTGTGGTTCACCTCTTTTTCAGTCTGGCCACCCCACTGAAGAGAAGGAAGAAAAAAGAAGAAAGAATTAGCAAACTGAAGTGTTTGATGGCGTGCAACACAAACAAAAAGGTGATCGAAAACAAAACTCACTCCGACACAACCATGGCCCATCTCCAGATAGGCACTGTGGTTGCCCGCATGATCCACAGGGTCCTGGCAGTAGATGAACTCCTCAGGTCTTCAGCAGGAATACGCAAACAAAAACAGAGGAGGGAGGAGGATTATATTTCTTCTGGGAGGGCCACACATCATCCATAATAACATCTGACAGACTTCAATGAATTGAAATACGAGGCCAAAGAAGATTCCCCTCACTGTAATGGCCTCAATTCACCATTTAGGTTGTACGAGTCCGATACCGCTTAAAAACTCTCCACTACTCTTTGACACATCCATGACTGTGAAAGAAAAATACTTGGTCTCTAATCATTTATTACACTGAAAATGAGCCATTGTGTAATACTCATTTTGGGCTACGCATCATTATGATGAAGTATCTCAGGTTTTTTCCGTATGTATGAGAACTGCTGGTGCCTCCACTTAACTCCTATCGTATTACAACGCATTTGTGCTTTTTATCGTCATGAGGTCATTTATATTCAGACTGATACATCATATAGAGATTTGTGAGGAGCTCTGTGTTACGGGTCTTAGCATTAGCATCATGCTAACGGCTCAGTACCTACGGTGTGTGTTACTCACAGATAGCTGCATAGGACCACCGGGGACGGGGGCTTGTACTCGAAGGGCTCCGTGTAGTTGGAGCTGTCCCCCGGTATGTCGTATTTGGCTTCAGGGGGCTGCTCGGTGAAGGGAACAGCCGTGATGCCCTGCCCGGGAGAAGCCGCAGGAGTCTCGGTCGTCGATGAGTTTTGGGAGTGAATTCCTTCCAGACATTGCAACAGAATGACGGTCAGCAGCAGCAGGAACTGTCCGCACAGCAGGATATAGCTCAGCGAAATCATCCTCATCCTCATAGCACAACGGCCGGCCTCAGAAAACGCATCTTCGTGGTTCGAGGCGACATGGAACTGCCTGGACGCGGATGTTTGTTTAGATTTCTCCTGATGACATCTCCTCTGTTCTGCCCATAGACTGTATACCTTCCACTGGGGGAGCGCAGCAGCGACCCCTACCCCCCAGGAGGAGTTATGGACGTTATATGAACGTTTTAACCCCTCATGTTGATTGCAGCTCCTTGACGCACGCGAATTAAAACTCCCAGAAAAGCCCGCCAATTTTACGAACAAATATTTCCAGTAAAAATAACAGCTGTAAAAATGTGCCGATTTTTTTTTCACAGTTTTTGCTCAACTCTGTCCATCACCTGAGTTCTGACCAAAACTTCTAAAAATGTAATTGTATTTTGAAACAACTTTAAACAACTCAAAATGACTTTAATTTTTGTATGGTTTCAACCACTGGTGTTTGTTGGGTTCTTTCGTTGGTTGCTCTAACAAAGGCTCAAGTAATTGTCTGGTCTCAGTCAAAGAGTTTATTCTGGTCACAGGTAGAGTAAGCAGCGCTGCGCTCAGAAAGACAGAGTTCTCACAAGATAGAGCTCAAAAAATATGTGTTAGAGCTCAAATAAATGAATGACATAAGACAGGGTTGGGGCTTGGACTCTACACAGATTTCCAGCCCTCCCCAGAGTCTGATAAAGCACACGAAGAGAGCGCAGACCATCCTCCCCAGGCTGTTGAGCCACAGGAGCAGAGCAGGGACATTTGTGGTCTCCAGCACCACCCACTGGTCACTGCCTGGAGACGCACCGGTCGCAAAAACAGTCTAACAAAACAGGTAAAAGTACTTTTTGAAGTGGTAGTTCATTAAGCTGGAAGATGAATTGGGCAGAAAAAGCAATTGGGAAATAATTCATCTTGTAATTCATGTTTCATAACATTTATAATGCCACTTTAACTGTAGTGGCATTAACAATGTGGCATTAACAATAATGCTACCTTAACAATGTTAAATAGTGTTGAATCATGTAAAAACAGTTATTAAAGAAACTGCACAAATTAAGTTGAATTTTAAGGAGATGTCAGATTAAAAGGGCAGAGAAGCAAGTGGAAAAGGTTCGACATTTATAGTGCATAAGTCCAGGTTGACTTTATTCCTGTGTAACACATTTGATGCCATACTCTGAAAGTCATGAAAACAATAATAACTTTTTAAAGTGGAATTTGATACATTTGGAAGGTTAAATGGGCATACAAGTTGTAGGGAAAACATTCAACACTTAGTCCATGCAATAAGTGGGTAAAAGGCATTTGCTGGAAATGCGTATGGATGGAAGTGCGTAAAATTGTCCAAGGAATATTAAATGCAGGATTTAAAATGTGAATCAATCAAAATGATATACTTGTTGAGTAAATGTGAAGATATTTGATGTTTTTGGGTCAAGTCACATATGTGACACCACTGTCTCGAGGGTGTGATGTGATGGCAACGTATGTGTCTCCAGTCAACCTTGCAAAAAGAGTTTGAACCAGGAGTTCACAGAAGTACTTGTCAAGCTCCTGGAGAGCTATGACAAGGAGGAGAGGCAAATGCTGACGGATTCAAAACAGCAGTTTTGCCAAAAGATGTGGAGAAATCTCTGGAATTGATTTCCTTGCGAGTGGACCTTGCACTTTGCAAGGCAGAAATCCAGTGCTTTCAAGGGAGGCCTATTTACGTTTGCTGTGACTTTGCACTATTTGCATGGCGTGTGCATTTTATTAAAAAAAAAACTTTCATACATGTTCTTTTGGCATTGTGTGTTTTTCTGCCAACACCTGACAAAAATAACGGCTGCTGTCCCAGCATCATAACATGTTTTACCAGCAACAACAGTTAAGTAATCTGTTGAATTTTTGATTGTTGTAGATCTCCATTCATAGAGGAAGAATTACCAGTGATTTACAGCCTTGTGGCCCCTTCTATTGTCACAAGAATCCTGTTACGTACTTTACTGCACATACTGTGACATATTTGAGCCGTTATGATGTAAATCACTTAAATCACAACATAAGGCCAAAACAACTGCTTTGAAAACCAATTTGACGCATGGTCCCTGAGGGCGACATGGTGACCCCTCATTGAGAGTCTCCAGTTGACCTTCTTGCATGTTTTTGGACTGTGGGAGGAAACCAGAGTACCCACGCATGGAGAGAACATGCAAAATGAACAAACAGAAATGGCTTGTAGCAGCAATCACATTCACAACCTTATTCATGTGAGGCAGCAGCACAAACTATTGTTTCTGTGTGGCCTATAATCAAAGATAGTCATTTTGATGCATTATTAGTTTTGTGCAGTATCAGATCAGGAAGGAGAACAGTGCTTTTGCTTGATTTTGCTACTGGTGGATTGTAACCACTTGCCAGCGATGGATGTCTTAAAAAGTTCTGGTGCTGTATGCGTTCAGCTCTTGCGAGAGACTGAACTGACACACTGCAGTTTGTCTGTCCTTGGCGGGGGCAGCGGTGTAGCAGATCCAGCCAGGTAAGGATGGAGTCCATAACAGTTACATGCAAGTGCAAAATGTTTTTCTTTGGCAAGCTGAATGTCTTAACCTTATGTTGGGTCAAGTACTACCCATCAACCCTGTGTCTGTACCTGTTTTGATATTCAATGATCTTATCAGTTTTTTTTTTCAACAAAATCTTGTGTGATCCAATATGAGTTCTGTGGAGGTGATTAAGACCATTGCCCCTTTGTTTTAGTCTTGTAGTGTAACTGGTTTTTGGTGTTGCTTTTTTGTTTTAATTGTAATTGTTCCATTTTATTGTATTATACTATAAAAAAAAGATTTAAAAAAAATGTTTTCTTTGCTATATGTATGAAGAATTTTGGGTTGATAAAGAAATTTTCACATTCATAGGATTTTTGACAAAATGCATCATTCATAATTGACAGACTTTTAACGATTAATTTAATTAGTCTGACACTAATAGATGTCTGGTAATGGTACAAAACTGTCAGATAGATTGTTAGATTTTTCATCACCCATATGTCAGAGTTGACTCACAAATCCTGAAGATACAACCTCTTCCTAATCTACAATTATGTTTAGTACCATTTTAAATCAGTGAGCTTTGTCGTTTTTAAATAATCCCACAAACACATGTTATAGAACAGATCTATTCATTGACATAAAGTAAGCATTACACCAAAGTGGGTCTTTCAATAAGATGCTGATATGAGACTTACAGTCTGCTGCAGGGAGTTTTATTTGAAATACATTTTTTGTCATGCTCTCAAGACAGCAGCTTGTTCAGTCTGCAAATGGGAGTGGGCAGAGCACATGCAAGGACGCATACACACACACACACACACGCAAACACAGCAGTCAATATTTTCAACCTGTCAGTGATTCATCCTGACCACAGTCAGACTGGTTCTCCTGGGCTGAGTTGGGTGGCAAAGGTAAACCAGGGGTGAGATATTTCAATCCACCAACACCAATGGGAGGAAATGATGAAGTTATCATCTGTGAGGTAAAGTAGTCCCCGTTGTGGGTGCTGGGGAAGACTCTAAAATCCATCCGAGGTCGCACTGGGGGAATGAAGTACTGGGCCGAGAAGCTGGAGTAAGGATATAAAAGAAGGCCTCCAAAATGTGACATGCTCACCAGGTCCTGGAAATAGGAAAAAAAGACATATCAGTTCTGGATAGCTGATAATACTGATATAGTGTTGGAGAGAATACAGTAATGTTTGACAAAACTAGAACAATGCTGGACTCTCCTTCACACCCTCTCTATTATGTGCCGACCAGTCACAGACTGATCTGTCCATGCTGAACCACAGAGCAAACTGTTTGACAACCACTATGTATAGTGTATACTATCCATCTGCATCCTAATATGTAAAGTGTTTTAATTTTATTCTCCAATCCAATAAATGTTAATCAATCTTAGCTTTTTTCCCCTTTAATTTCAGGTGTTATGTAAATAAGAATTTCCCTTTGAAATAAAATAAATTCTGATTCTGGTTCATACACATACACATTTACATATCCACAGAACTGAGTTGTATAACCACTTGGCAATCAAAGTGATTCTGATTCTACAATAAAAAAAGATTAAAAAAAAGAAACTGAAAATTACGTGTAAAAAAACAAAATTTTGTATTATTTGTATACAAATATCAATATTTGACATTTGAGATATATGACATTTGTTAAGTAAAACCTTTCTGTGTAAGATGCCACTTTGACTCATATGCATATGACACTGACTACAGCGCTTTACTGTTTTGTGCATTACTCAAATGCAGCTGTTAATGCAGGATTAAAACACTTCCTCCCTCACTGGTTCCAACAACTCCCGTCCTGCATGTATTTGAAGGGACGTGTGTACCTGTAACAGCTGGTGCTGCTGCAGGCTGACCGGGAACCCTGGACCTGCTGGCGTCCGGACACAAGCTGCCAGGCCCAGCCCGGGCGGCGCTGCTCGCTGCACACTGGCACAGGTGTCCCAGGTGTGTCCCTGAGCACAGTGTAAAAGATCGCTGGGGATTTCTGGATCCCAAGAGTGTTTGTGTAAGTCCCGTGGACACAAACAGCATTGTGAAAAACCACTGCATGATTTGCACAACTGCCCGCTCTCCGAGTCTTCTTGCTGGCAGCGGCCCTCCCTGTCAGCTGGTGTGCTGGTGACATGGCTCAGGCTGGGCTCCAGCTCTGTCTGAGCCCCACCTGGACTCCCTGCTGTCCTCTCTGGGGTGGAGACATCAGGCCCAGGTCGAGGGTCTTGGTTCCTTCCAGGATTGTCCTCTATGTTGCTGTCTTTGTCACTGTCGCTTTCGTGTACATCTTGAAAAAGAGTCGTGGAAGAACATTAAAGAGCTCAAATGTAAGAATGCATGCAGGAATAAATCATGTACTAGGCTGCATGTAGGCTTATACAAACTGTTCAGGTCAGTAGATGTGTTAAATGTGATATATGGACAACATATACCTCTGGAGGAAAGCAAAGCAGTTGTAAAAACAAATTCTTCACCTGAAGATTTGGAATTGTCTGAAAACGGTTTGGGTGAATCTTTCAAAGGGTCAGACTCCAGCTCAGTCATACGCATCTCTTTTGATTTCTGTGATGGATGCAGTAGTTTCCTGTGAAAGGAAGAAAGGAAATTGGCCGGTTACTGTTTGGTAATGAAACAAATTTTAAAAAATGAAATGAAGCAGTCAATTATATAACTGCTGCATCCGATTAGAGATGGAATCACTCATTTTATGGTGACTGAAGGACTGACAACAGCTTAACACTGAGCACAATTTTCTGGATCCATCACTTGAAAGTTAATCATTTCCACATCTATCTGAATTGAAATAATGAGCAACTATCTTTATAATCAATTGAATAAGCTCTGAATAAGCATTGTTCTTCTCAAGCAAAGATTGCTGCCTTATACAAAAAAGGTTTTGGACATTTGTTTCCATATAACTAAACATCAAAATTAAACAAAAAATGAGATAATAAAAAACTATAACAAATCTAAATATATTATTATTACTATGTCAAATCAAAATTTAGCAGATATTGGTGAAGCACTTGGGACTCAATATTGACTATATTATGAGGTAACAGGAGCTAAAGGAAATTTTATCCAAGATTTGGAACGCTGTCTCCCTTTGTGCGTGTGCATTCAATAATTCATTCATTTTTTGGTGTTTAAACCTCTGCTTTTTTTAGATTCATATGTTGATCATATGTTGTTCCGTGATGGACAGGCGACTTGTCCAGGGTGTCTCCCATGTTTTCCCCTTATAGACACAGGCAACAGCAGACCTCTGTGACACCAGTTAGGTTTAAAATGAGAGTACACAGAAACTGTCCAAGACCATGACTTAGAGCTCATTCTGCATGCATTCTGCTGTACCTACTTTTCAGTGATACTGCGTAGTATTTAAAGCAAAAGTACCACAAAAGATATAAAAGTCTGGCCAGTAATCCAGTAAATGGTGAGGCGAATAACTTACCTCTTCTCTCGCCTCCCGTTGCCAGTGTCTCTGAATCCCTTTGCGAAAGGATTGTTATCTATTTTCAACTGTGTGATCTGAGCATTGGACAGAGAACAGAAAGATAAAGTCAACGTATTGATTTCACATGACTGATTATAGTAACTTAAATCATGAAAAACATGTCAGTGCAACTGTTCATTACCTTATCATTCTGGTATGCTGTGACAGCGATGAACTGTGTCTCAGAGAACACATAGGTCCTAAAGGTGCTGTAGGGCAGCTTCAGGATGTCATTGGCCTTCACTATGTGAAACCTTGGCTGATATTTATGCATGGAGTTGAGAATTGTCTGTAAATGGTTAAAAAATGTTAGTTAACATTAAACTGAAAGAAATTTAAAAATGAAGAGTACATATGCACAAAATATAGAAGAAGTACACATTAACATTAGACTTCTTATTGGATTATTGAACCTATAATAAGTTTTGCATTTTCGCCGCAAATCTTAAATGTCAAATAGTGACACGTTTTCTTTTTCAGTTCATGAAATAAAAACTTCAAAAAGCCTCTAATCCGAATCCAAACTTACAAATCCATGCTTGTCAGATATGTTGTTGGTCAGTTTGAGCTTGTGGAAGGTGACCACTCTGGACATCCACTGGTCGCCTGTGGCCGGGCTGTCCGGGTGGATGTACATGCGTCTGGGCATCTCCGGGTCGGCCTTCCCCGCCACCATCCAGCGGGAGTTGTGGAACTTGTACCTGCAGTCATCTGCAGTCACGATATCCATGAGAAGGATATACCTGGCTCTCCGGTCCAGGCCGGTGCACCGGGCCCTCAGCGAGGGGAACATGCGCCTGCAGGGAGCGGAGGCAGCGGTGTCAGGGCGCATCCCTTCAAACACCCTCAAACTTCCCACTCATGCGTCATTCTGATCATATACTGTACCTCCCAGACTTTGTAATGACCATCTCAGTGCCACATCTGTGGAACTTCCTCCACAGGTCGCTGGCCTCCAGGTACACCTTGGGCTCATCCTCCGCCTCTTCCATCCCCTGCACGATCTGCGCGGAGCGGCATCCAACCAGCGTCGGGGACTCGCTATGCTCCGGGGCGGGCTCTGGTGTTCGTCCCCCGGCCGAGGCTGAGAGCAGCCGGGGTGCAGCTAGGACAGTCCCGCCGAGCCCCACACCTCGGAGCTCCGGTGGGAAGGCTGCTGGACCCTCGGCGGGGACGCACGGCCCCGAGCAGCTGCGCATTCTCTCCAAAGGACAGAGAAAGTTTTACGCACGGCCGTGCCGGGTCACACTCTAATGCCAAGTGATGCCTGCAGAACAGGCAAGTACATTTTAAAGGCTACAAAGCACTGACGGCAACAACCAATAGTAATCATCAGTAGCTGATGATCTTTTTTCTCTGGATGCTCGCTTTCCCCTGTGGAGCGCGCTGCGCTTGTGTCCAGCCTCCGTCCAGTCTGGTCTGCTCCCTGACACCCAGGGGCTCAGTGTGACACCCAGCAGTGGGCGGAGTTCACTCTCTTATCGTACTTGATATGCAGTAGAAAGCTACCTAGAATTCTAGCAAGAATTCCTCATGCTCACACTTAGGGCAAATTCAGTGTCTCCAATTGGCCTAAACTTATATGTTTTGGGTCTTTTGGAGGAAACCAGAGTATCTAGAGAAACGGGAGAATGGGATAGGGGGATACATGGACACACCTCACAGGATGTGTTTGGCCTGGAAGTTGAGCCCTTGATGTTGTGAGCACTTACCACTCAACTGCCATGGGGCCATGACCAGTGTATTTAGTGTTCATATCCCTCATTAGTCTTCCAAGGGGAAGTATCAGTGATACATACAAGCAGTCAGGTGAAAACATCTGCAGCAGGTAGGAGGCCATGACCAAGGGGAAGTCAGGGACATATTGAATGCCACCTCAACAACACCATTTGCGTTTGATTTTCTTTTGTTTATCAAACTGTGGAAACAAGTTGTCATCTTGAAAATGTATGTTGCTGTTGCACTTTGTGTCATACTGTGGCCGGTCAATCAAACAGATTTTTAAGCGCTATCAAGTGTTGACATGCACAAACACACACAGTCAGTACACGTGAACCAGTACGTACACAATAAAGTGATGTGTACTGTTCTGACATGCACTGAAACAAAGCATGTTTTACTACACACTACAATCAGGGGCACTAAAAAGAAAATGTTTCCAAGAATGCTCTGCTAAAAGCTCAATTGTCAGCCTTCTTCACGTAGTTAATTATCTAAATGTATTTAATTTATTATATTATTTGTGCCACGGTTGTTTAAGCTTTGAAGTCAAACTTACCTGTTTAGCTACAGAACATTGCAATAGTTAGGCTTTATTGAGACAGCAGTTTTTTTCTCCTCTAATCCATCAATTCATTTGATTTTTTTTTTTTTTGCTTTTGAGGTTTTGCATTGCAAGTTCCTCACAGCAGGTGCTCTGATTTTTCAGCTCAAGTGAATGCGTGGTTGGACTTTCAAAGGCATCGGAGTAATTCTTGAGCTGATTCTATTCTGCTGGTGTGTGGAGTGCTGTACTGCCCTGCGGGGCTGCATGGGGACAGTGTGAAGGGGACTTAGGTCTGTGGAGGTGTAGCCTGGGCCAGCGATTGTCCCGGCTGGATTAGGTCTTGGCTTCAGTTACAGGATTTTATTGCCCAGTGGTCCATGACTGCAGAGAAACGTCCCAGGCAAGACTTTGTGTGAGTGTGAGTGAGAGCAGCAGGTTCAGGATACACCACTCGGGATGTGCAGCACAGCAGGTGCTCTACAGTGTGTCAGCATGAGTAAGTGGTGTTCAGTGTGAGCTCACACACAGCCTGGAAAGGCAGTGTTGTTGTAATATAATAAAGCAAACGACTTTGCTTGCATTGAAAGGTCCGAAAGATAAACACTTGTTGCTGTAGACTGGTGATATGATTGCTGTCATATCCAAGCTGTGTTTAGAAGTAAGAAAAACATTTTAAGATCATCTCATCGTTTTCATGGCATGAGTGCATATTACGAGTCCTTCTATAAACCTAGAACCTATATCTTGAAAAAATGAAGTCCGTCACTTTAGACAAGGTGACTGAGAACTCAGAGGAAAAGCTTGGTAGCAAACACAATTATTTATCAGATGATTTGACATGAATTATATTCCAGGGCCAGACAGATTTGTCAGTTTTTGACAATTGTCTAAGGATTGTGCAGTACATCATATGTGTGAGTTCTTTGTGTTTTTCACATTCTTACATCTACTAAATAACCTCAAGACAGAGTGCAAGAGTTGTGATAGTTGTGTGGTCATGGCACATAGATTTTTTTTTCTGCAACTGAAATGTTAGGCCAAAGAAATAATGGTAGCTGCCAAAACTGAAAAAAAACCTTTGGTGTAATTATGAAATATTTGCTTTTTCTACTGCTTAAAATGAGAAAGGATATTTGCAAAGCTAAAATCACATTCTTTACAATGTGCCATGCTACCAGATTGGTGGCAGGTGTTTTTGTATACAAAAGGTGTTTGCACACAAAAATATTTGTTTCAACAAAAGTCTTGTCAGTTGTACTTGACAGCTCTTTAATTATGGGAATAAGATTAAATTGTTAATTAGATTAAATGTTCTATTTTGATAATTCATGAGAAAAAGAAGCTTGATCATAAAATATACGATGAATATCTCAGAACAAGATCATACAATTGTTTAGTAAGTGTTAAGTAATTAATTTTGTTTTGTGTGTGTGTGTGTGTGCGTGTGTGTCTACAGTGTGGCCAACTCATGCTTTCAGGCGTACATTTGGTTTTAAATGCACAGGCTTTAGGCACAATGATAAGTAATAACAAGTGCAAATAAGCAAGCAAAACAACAATAAGGAATAACAGTAACTGAATAATAACATTAATTATAGTAGTGGTAAAAATCTGTACAATAGTAAACAGCAAAAATAAACAGCAACCATGAAATGACAATGTTGAAACAGGAAACACCAATAAAGAATGAAGAGAGAAGATGTCTGCGGCTGATCTCTGCAGTCCACACGCTTCTGCACCCGCTCCCAACCAATGTTGGAAAATATCGATCACAGTTAAAAATGTCAAATAACAAGTAATATAGTATATAGTAGGTTGATAAGTTAAAACAAATATGAAAGATAATTATAGATTTATTTCTGTTGCCGTCTTCTCATTCTATGAAAATCTATTTAACAATTTGCTGATTTATTAATCTTTCTTTAATTGTTTCTTTCACTTGCTTAGTTTTTATCTAACAGCTGTTATTCTCCCCCTGCGGTTTTCAATGGCTTTCCTATAAGCATTTTAAGCTTTCCGTCCTTTCAAGTGTGCATGCACGTCGGGACTTAGAGGGAGTGTATGAGCGTATCTTGTTTTTACTCGTATTTTATTATGTACAGCACTATATGCTACATTCTGTATGTAAAGTGCATTACAAAAACAATCTGTCTGATTGATTGAACAATGCTAATAACCATTGCTGAAAGCTCACAGCCACTGTACTGTCTATGATTATTTCAGGCATCTTACAACTTCCAAGGCTTGGCCTTTGATGAAACAATAGTGACAGCACTCTTTCTAAAAGCAGCTCCAGCAGGGGGGCTTCTCTGTGAAATCAGAAACTCCGCATACTGGACTTTTTGTTACAGTTTCCCCGACTTCTCTCTGATCGGATGCCTAAGTAAGCACACTTCATATTCGGTGGTCATTCAGGATGTGCAGTGTGTGGCAGAACTGTTGATGACCCAATCTGTTTCTGGCAGAGGAGCAGGGGAAAACCCTGCCTGTCCGTCAGCCAACTTCAAAGCGCCAGTCAGTAATCTGAAACAGGCCTGAGAATGATGGCAAACAAGACGCCTGGCTGTTATTTGTGGGTTTGGCCCACAAGCTGCATGTGAAACCTGTCACTGAGGATAAACCCCGCAGATCTCCACTGGGTTACTGCCCAGTAACACATTCTCCCTATTAAAACCTCCACATTACTGGATGGACCCTTTTGAATGTGGCGACCTGGTCCATCAGGCTGGAGCAGCTAGGGGATCTGTGTACAACCGTTTGGAAAAAAAAAGTTTTTGATCCAAAGAGAACGCTGGTGGTTCTGCACTGGACGCTTACACATTTTCAAATTTCCGAGAATCTGCTTGAAAAAATGAAAGTGCAGTGAAGTTTTAGTAAAAACAGGATGTTGTTTAATGCAATAACACAGTGTTAGCAAGGTGTAAGTTTACGCTGAAACAATTCTCCTTTAATATTTGATTAAAGACTCACTGAAGGTGCAGGCCCTGGTGACCACATTGTTGTTTTCGTAAATGCTAAAATGCTCCATTGTTTAGCAAGGCACATAAAGCCATGCCATCATTTATGGGAGGAAAGACAGACAAGACAGCGTAAGCTGTAGTTCTCTGAGAAACATGCAACAGGTCTATGAAAAACTGCCCATAATATTCCCTGACCGAAAAATTTAAATGTGGTTGTAAAATAGCACCTCAGGCTTTTCTGATCAATTCAATGCTCCATACTTTTTATGTAGGCAAAGGGTAGGACAGGACAGGAAACTCCATTCAACTGATATAAAACTGCTCTCAAATAAAACTGTTCTCATGTGCTCTTTTAGTCTATCTAAACCAATGGAATAGTTGAAAAAGTTTGGAAAAAATATATATGTTTAGTTTGTGGGTGGCAAAAAGCAGCTGAGAAGACAAGCTTTTTTTTCCGTAAGCACATCCAGCATCATCAGCTGGAGCGTCAAGCATCACTTAGTCACAGCGCTAATGCGCTGTCCAAAAACATCTCTGATTTCAAAACATCCCCCTCATTCATCCCCGTCACTTCTCCTGCACACTGTGCGTCCTCTGACTGGAAATCTTTTCCACGGCCAGGGTCACTGGAAAGCCTCCACTCCGCTCTGGCCGCGCTGTCTCCCTAACACCTCTGCTGTTTGGACAGTTTAACATTGATGAATAGTCTAACGGTAACAGGTTAGTGTGAGTGAACACAGTTGGGCTTCAGAGGTGGAAGGAATGTAGTTTAACAGCAGAGCCGAGGTGTGGAAAGAGACAGAGCCTGCACTGACATCAAACACACACTCAGATACAGACACACACACGCACACAAGCACACAGTGACCACATGTCTCATTAATAGGCGAACAAAGATGGTCCATGAGAAAATCAAGAGTAGTCAGTCATCATAGGCTATTACAGAACGTAAACACACATAAACTAGGAAACATTTTATTCAAGGTTATTTTGCTCTAAATAAAACAGGACTCACTGCCTTCCCTTTTTTCCCCATTTAGTTCATCGTGCTCTCTTATGTCGGTTTCAGATAGCCATACTGCACCAATATATTTTTGCACGGACTCAGATGAAAGATGTGACAGCCGATCATAGCATGACATCTTTGACAACCTGTGCGATGCCATGAGGAAGACTGGCCTCGTGTGACCTCGCGCTCTCACAAATCCAGCTCTTTCACAAGGTTGAAAACAAAATAGTGGTGTTTCATATGTTACATATTTTAGCTGTCTATGGTAGAAACTGAACTCATATTGTATGATCATTGTAGTCTCATGTGTCATTCAACAGATTTTAGGGAATTATGTATTCCACAAAATGTCCTTTTAGTGACTACGAGTGTCTTTCAGGGATTTGTAGCTCTTTGTGAGCACAGTGAGCAGGTCGCAGTGAACAACATGAAGGTCACAGATGCCGCAGACTGAGCTGCCAGACATGACAAACTACAGCAGCGATCAGCCAGGAGTGTGTTTCAGAGTCAAATTGTATGTGCGGACGAGTCCTCTGATAGATGATCTTTGGGCTGCAGGGATGAGCAGCGAGATTTGAAGTAGAGGATTCACAAGGTGATGCTGAGCATTCCTCACATTTCTCAGCTCCTCAGATGCCCTCTGGAAAAAGTCGTGCACGGTTCAGACAGCTGTAGCAATGTGTCTGAAATTCAGATGTTGGAGTTATAATAGGTTATTGTTGGAGCCAACATTAGACCCTCAAACCAGCAGATCAGTAAAGTTGTGGCTCAAAAAGACAAAACAGGGATTTGAAAGAAGTAAAAATGTGGAAATATAGATGGATGATAACACTTTGTTGTTCATGGTATGAATGAAAAAAAAATCTATCTAGATTAGCTTTAAACTTCTGATAAGTGACCTCTGATGTGACACTTGTCCAACCATTACCCATGCTCACCAGACAACCAACCAGACATGGCTTTGTGGGTGGTTGGTTTCACTCTCTCTCTCTGTAATCTAAAAATGACAATAAGATAATCTTTTCAAAGCAAATTTAGAAACTTGACAGATTTAAAAATGTCAAACGTCTGCATTTGTCACCTTTTCCCCCCTCCCAGTTCCGCCACATTCCACTCAGACAGGAAACCTAAAAAACAGCTTTAAGCAAAGACAAAAAAAATCAATGTGTTTTTTTCCCAGCACAACCAGTCCCATAAATCAGCTATATAGGAAAGTAAGCACAGAGAGGAGGAGAGAGAGAGAGAATGAAGGCTGTCAGGGGCGAGAAGGAGGAGGAGGAGGAGGAGAAGGAGGCCCCTGAGATCGATTTTGACACATTAGAATTATTAGTTTATTGAGAGGTGAGAGATGAATTGAAGGCTGGATGCTAAAGAGAGCTGTCACTGTAAAAGAGCTTCTCCACTGATGAGCTGTGTGAAGAGCAATGCTCTGTGTGCAGCTAAACTCGTCAGCGGCTCTCATTCCTCTCTGCCCACGCGTATAAGGAAAAGGAGTCACTCCAACAATCCTTTTGCATTCATACTTCAGGTCGCCTCAGTTGTGTAATGAAATATCCATCCAAAAACTTAACTGACACATTCATTTATTTTAGATTTCAAACTCCCTTTTTGGGTGATTGTTTGGAGATATGATGAAAAATGATGTTAAATCTGACACGCCGCATGCATTATATTTCATGGTAAACACAAGACAGCAAAGAAGGATCTTTCATAGCCTCACCCTTGCCAAGCTTTCTGCCTAGTGTGGAGCTCTCAGCACCAGTCTGTGTTTAATATCATGTCTGCATGTCAAGCTGCAGCTCTCCAAAAGAAAGCTATAGTCAGAGGTGTGAGGAGTTTGATTTATTACCTGACCGGTGGAGTCTCTGAGGTCTGCTACGTGTTGACGTTTATTTGATGTGGAACTAAATTTCCGACCTGGATCAAATTTTTTTTCTTAACCTATAATTCATCGATGGATCATTGTGTGAAATATGACTCATTGTGCTCACACACCTCTAAATGTCACCGCTTTGGTATTTACAGCCTATAATGCGAATCTGTTTTCTTGCTGCAGCAGGACACTTGTCTGTCTGTCAAAGCTTTCATTTCAGAAGGTGAAGTTCTAGATTGGCTTGCACTTTGTATATATGTTGTGTGTGAGTATATATGTATATTTATGTGTGTGTGTGTGTGTTAATGACGTAATTATAGTTTTAGGTGTGTAGGTGATTAGCATCTTAGCACTTGAATATAAATTCATCCACTCGTCTTTACTTTGAGCCTCACACTCCGCACTGAGCACCGTTGCACTTTTCAAGATAATTTACAGAAGTTGGCAGTCTGTCTCTAATTTTCTGGAGTAGCCATTCATTGCATGTAGAAGTCGATCTTTTTAAGAAGCATATTCGGCACTTGTACTTGTGTATTTGCTCCAAACCCAGACAGCTTCCTGCTCTCCATCTCGCATTTGTCAGTCAGCCAGAATCAAAGCGAGCAAAATTTACACAATTTACACCTGACAATGTTGTATCTCTGCAAACAGCCATGGATAATTGGATGTTTTCCATCCTGGAAGTGCCACATAATTTGTTTCTACCGTAAAATCATAATCAACAATATCAAACAGAGCCCTCCACATTTCATCACTGTGACTGAATTACGTGTCTGTGTCACACGTCCTGAAGATAAAATGGGTGGGAAATGAGCATTTCAATTAAGAAAATGTGTTTTCCTTTTTGTCAGCACAAACAGCCTGGGGGATGCACTGTCCATTAAAGTGCATCTGAAATGAGAAGTGACTATAACTCACTGCCCTGACAATATTCTCTCGGGCCTGTGGATTTGAATAGTGTGAATATTTATGTCCAGAGGTGTTTGCCTGTTTTTAATGTCTGCAGTCTTTAAGAGACAAAGGGGACAGTTATTGTCTGCTTAAGTGGTCATATATTAACAGAGGCACATCCTGCCAGAAGAAGCATTAAGGTCTCTTCATTGTTTAATCATTCGCTGCTTCACACTGTGAGATTGGCAGGAGGCTGGACACATCAGATGAGGTGTATGTATCTGAAATGTAAACTCAACATACATGGTCCATTTTTCAAAGAAACTGCAGCACGATCAAAGCTAATAGCTGCCATTAAGATGATACAATTCTATTTTCTTCTATGAAACACTCTTTGATCTGTCTCAGTCAATCCTTCAAGCTATTCAATGACTGCTCCTGCAACCAACTTCACAGTTGGCAGGTGAACTGCTGAGTGTCAGGTCTGAAGCTGTGTGGATGAGCAGTTCTCGG
Organism: Karalla daura; assembly: GCA_029224185.1. NCBI lineage: Eukaryota > Metazoa > Chordata > Actinopteri > Chaetodontiformes > Leiognathidae > Karalla > Karalla daura. Next base: position 3,183,084 of record CM055192.1, read on the forward strand.
GAAAGCTGTGAGCAGCACAATCAAAAGCCAAGAAATCCCAACTCTAAACACTAACTGCATGAATGCTGTTTGAAAGTGATGAATGTAGCTTCCAACACTGATACTATACTACTTCCAATACTTTGAATAAGTGCAATGCAATATGTCATATTTAGTTAGTATTTCATCAATGTTGGGTTGGAGAATGGCGAGAAGCTCATAGTAGAGCTGCTCATCCTCTACAAAACTTACAAGTTACAGGATAAATATCTCATCTTTGTCAGTGTGTGATGGTATTTGTGGAGTTGTTGAAGGAGAGGAAAGCATTGTATTTAGTATGCATGTATGTATGTTTATGTTTGTTTTGCTTTCCACACTTCTCTCTTTGAAATAACTGAGACCATATCATAATTTCTGGAATACAGCTGACAGCTTAATATGTCTTGTGTTTTGGACTGTGTCAAATATTACATGCTACTGTCCTGTCATATATATCTTATTTACCTTTTTTTGTGGATTATTTTCTCTGAAAATTAACACACTTGGAGGAAACCTTTACCTATTGTTTTGTCCAGTGAGTCTACTAGACTCTACTCGATATTGACAGGTGAATATTATCAGTTATGTGCTGTAATATATTTTTATCAAAGAACTTTAAAGAATCTTTATGCTTCTTTCATTCCAAATGTGTTCAGCACACAGACTGTGCTGCTACAGTCCTACAGCATGTGCTTGTGTAAAAGTGACGCCCTCTGCTCCCCAGGGAAACATTGGCTCCAAATTGTTTACATGGGAACAGGTGTGGATGGCTTTAATAAAGATGAGCGCTGAATCTGACTCTGGCCTACGGATATTAAAATATCTCTTGACCTTGCAAACCGGGATTACAGTGCAAGTCTGCAACAGCAGGGAAGTGACTGCACACAGCATGCCCTGCGATCCTCTCCACCACACATGCTGAGGCAGAGTTTATGGGCCTGCAGACTGTGTGTCAGGAAAGGTGCTAGACGCCCGTGTTTCAGGTTTCAAGGTTCAGCTGGAATTCTGCAGCTTTCTCAATGTATATGACCAATATCTTCCCAGGGGACAGATACAGGAAATGCTAAGGGGCCCAAGTCAGCACTGGATCATAAACACCTTCATGTTTGTTCTCTTATTCCCTCTCTGTGTCTTTGTCTGTCTCTGAGGAGCAATAGCATTAGCCTATCATTGTAATTTCTCCCAGGGTTGTGACATAAAGCTGGCAGACACCATTCATGTCAATACCTAGCACTGTCCATTAATGGAACTGAGTCCTTTGAGACATAACAAGGCACACAGGACAGCACACAGGACAGTGCAAAGAGCTGAGTCCGATATAATTCACTGCTATTACAAGAGACTAGTTTATAAAGATACATATCTGAAATCTAAACTAAAAAAATAGCTTCAGTCTTGATTTCCTCTCATCCAGTACTGCTGAACTACAGATGGTTATTTTCAATCTGCAAGGGATTCCTAACATTGAAGCTTTCGGTCTTTCAGCTAATGTTGGTTTTCAACCACATTTCCTCTTCAATGCATCATTTTCCTTTTCAATCATTTTTTAATGCAGGTAACCAAACAAGGTAAATTTTGCTCCACCACATCTCACAGACACATGGAGGATTCCATTAAGCTGTCCTGAAGCGTACAGTGGGTTTTCAGATGCAGGGTGGTCTCCTGTCCTGGTCTGTGTCTATTCCATTCTTTTGCACTGATGCTGTACTGTAAGTGACCCAGCCTGAAAACAGCTGCCACATCACGTCACACATAATACTCTTGAAATTAAAAAGGTAAAAAGTAAATCATAACTTACGTTATAAATATATAATAATTTGTGTCATGAATGTGCTTTTGATTAATAATGTTACAACTTCTTTGTTGTTGAGAATCTATTGTGCCCAAGGTGTGAATAAAAGAGTGAATGGAATGTGTGAACCACTATGACCGCTATTTCTACTACTTATACCACCAAAGATAAGCACAATAATAGCAACAAAAGTAACAAGTGTTACTGTAACAAGAGGTATTGTTTCTTAAAGAGTGATTTCTTTTGTAACCAACATGTACATAAGGCCTAAATTTATATTTTTTGTATAACCTATGTGCTGTTGTCTTGTGCTGGCTACTAATGTCGTCCACCTTGGCTGTTCTCTGTAAGAGGCTCTGTGTCAACATTCATTCAAACGTGTATAAATTTAGTACCACCACATTATATGAATGGAGTTTTGGTGTCACTAACACTTTTGATTTGAAGGTTTTAGGCTTTTACTGTGAAGGTAACCGGTGGTGACGTTTCCTCCTCTGTCACCTACGTCACTGGTGGGAGTGTAAAGATGGACGCCACTATAATCAAGTCGATCCTAGATCGATTTGGGAGTTACTGCATTTTCTATCCAATGGTTCGTTTGAAAAACGGACGTACATCACTATGTTTATTTGTCACCTTGTGCGTGTTGGTGAGCCAGTCGCTGGCGGACGAGCAGGACTTTCTGGAGGAGTTTATGAAGAGGGAGTACTCTCTGGTGAAGCCGTACCGGGGTAAGCCGAGTTTACCCTGAGATACGTTCACGCAATATAAATCACTGAATGATTGTATGGTTATAAACGAGTCATTTAACCAGGAAGAGGAATTTCTTTAACCATGAATAAACGTTTCTGCTTATTTAATCTCGATTCTCGGTCTAGCAACCGCTGAGCATAATAATTAACCAGGTAAACAGCTTAGCGGATGTCACAATACGGGAAATGATGCCTGCCAAACTATTCATACGCTAACAAATCGTAACGATCCCGTGTTTAAGGTCATGACTTTCTGCACATCAAATTCACGTTCGGGCGCTCTCTGTCTGCAGTCTGCACTCTGATCGTAGAGTTCACAGGTGTATGTGTTGTTTTCCAGGGCTGGGCTTCTCCAGCTCCTCTCAGTGGGATCTGATGGGCACTGCCATGGTGACTCCTGACCATGTGAGGCTGACCCCGGACATGCAGAGCAGGCAGGGAGCGGTGTGGAGTCGAATTGTAAGTCCGTCCGTGCACGCGTGGTACAGCGGGCAGCGTGCACACTGCGGACCGCTCGTCGCATATCACCATACATACATGGGGTTAACTGGCTCCGTTATCGTTACCCAATATGCCCTCCGGGTCCAACCGACTCGTTCAGATTCTGAGCGCGGCCTTCATGTGTGTCGCTCTGTAGCCTCTGCTCCTGCGGGATTGGGAGCTCAAAGTCCAGTTCAAAATCCACGGCCAGGGGAAGAAGAATTTCAACGGGGACGGTCTGGGTGTCTGGCTGACCAAAGATCGCATGACGAATGGTAAGTCAGGTCTGGACCTGTCTTGTCGGCGGTCTCGTATTCATCTTAAGTGTCAGCTTGCGTGCGTGTCCTGAACTTTCTTTATGCTGTGTTTGTAGTTTGTTGTTGCAAATCACAGCGAGGCATTTTAGATGCACAGGGGTCACCTGGGCTATCCATGTCCTCTTGATAGACGTTCATAGGTGAAAATGTTGACTCATGTTTTTATGTGTTCACATATAACTGACTTATCTGTGTTCTAATGCCAGTCACCGAAGCAACTTTCTCGTAGCTGCGTAGAACTGCACGGCAATATGGAAGATTCTGATATTTAGATAGCAGCTCTTTTCATTTTGAAATGACACAAGTATTTTGTTAAGAAAAGATAGTGTATCGGGCTGTACAATGTTACTGGGAATGTTTTGTCAATATGGCGTAGCACTACCCCGATGTATTTCTTCACAGGCCCCGTGTTTGGAAACATGAACCAGTTTGTTGGACTCGGAATCTTTGTGGACACTTATCTCAATGCAGACAAAAGTCATGACGTGAGTGGCAGCCGAAAGCTCTCCTTAGATGTTAGAGTTCAGACGCGCCTCGCTGGCATGCAGAGAAAATGCCGTGCAGGGCTTTTTTTCTTTCATACAAAGTGATCTCAAAAGTGTGAAGTCTCTTTCCTGCCATCGTTTTGAATGCACAGAAGACCTGACCTTGCTCAGCCATACATCCATCCATCCATCCATCCATCCATCCATCCATCCTTCATTGTGGGCAATCATCATCACAGTTCATCCGTCCTCTACCGTCTGTCGCTGCATATGGCATGGCATCCACCTGTTTGATTCATCAGGGCTGCCTGCTGTCAGACCGCCATGATTCAGCAGCGGCCGAGGGCGTTTGTGTCTTGGCCCGTTTCGTCTGTTTTCAGTGTGTAACTTTGCTCCCTTCCTCACAGAGAGTGTTCCCGTACATATCAGTGATGCTGGGCAACGGCACTCTGTCTTACGACCACGATCGTGACGGACGGCCCACCGAGCTCGGAGGCTGCGCGGCGATGGCACGCAACCAAGTGCACGACACATTCCTGCTGGTCCGATACTCCAACAACAGACTCACGGTGTGTGCAAGTCTCTCTCGCCCCAGTGACGTATTTAAGAACCCTGGTTCCAGGAAATCTGGGGAGCTATGAAATGAAGGCAGAATTATTGGTGTGACATCATAATCCATTACTGATGAACTTGTTCACGCGTGGGACGTTCCAAGCAGAGCATGCCACAACCTGTCACAACTAGTTTGAGGCGTTTCTCCGTCACATTCACAATAAGCATGTATTTAAGATGCCTTTCGTGTATTTAAGAGCTGTTCCTTGATCTGTGGCCCCTTCCTCAGCTCATGGTGGATGTGGATGGGAAGCAGGAATGGAAGGACTGCGCTGACATCACAGGGCTGCGTCTCCCTACAGGCTACTTCCTCGGGGCCTCCTCTGCCACCGGGGACCTGTCAGGTGGGAAAGCCCGAGGGCTCCTGCTGTCATCTCAGCCTCTGAAAAAGCTCTTGCTGAATACAACCATAAAATAAATTCCAGCAGGCTGACAGAAGATGATGATGATGATGATGATGATGATGATGATGATGATGCAAACCGGGGTTCTCTGGAGTAGACTGGGGTGGGGATGTTGGAGTGGATGTGCGTCACCGAATCACTCGCGCTTATTGCCGCAGATAACCACGACATCATCTCGATGAAGTTGTACCAGCTGACGGTGGAGAGGAGCGCCGAGGAGGAGGAGGAGGAGGAGGTCACCATCCCCAGGGTTGACAACATGGAACAGTTCCAAGGTATTCACCCATATCCACTGCCACGCTGAGAACTACCTCCACTGTCTGAGGATTAATGAAGGAAAGATCAAATCAAAGCAGAGGCCAGGGGCTAAGATATCCCCCACAGATATTATAAACCCCCACTTTGCATAATGCAGCACAAAGGAATTTGCTAGTCCGCTTTTCCCTCCTGGGAAAAATAGACTCCATAACTGTACTCTTGGCACCGTAACCTTATTCCAATTTGGCCTCTGTGTAAATCCAAATATTGCTGAATAAGCCTTACAGCAGCATTGGCCCAATAACCCACCCCTCGAGAGAACTTCAAGCTTTTACCACACATTTCGTAGCTCCGTTCCCACTGCCTGGAAGCGTGTCTAGAAACCTGTGAAGCGCTCCACCGAAAGGCCATAACTGTCCCGAGCAAGCTGTCCGCGGTCCCCGATGAGAACGCCTGTCCTCCTTTCCCCCGTGCAGTGGAAGTCCAGGAGGAGGGGATGAGTGGCGTGCAGCTGTTCTTCACCTTCGTCTTCTCCGTGCTGGGCCTGCTGGTGCTCACCGTGGTCGGGCTGATGCTTTACGGCCGCTGGAAGGAGAACAAGCGCAAGCGCTTCTACTGACCACGCCGCCGAGGCGGCTCGACGTGCACACTCGGAGCGCGCGTCTCTCGGCGCAACAATGCAAAGACTGCCACTGTGTTTTTTTGTTTTGTTTTTTTTTTTCCTCTACTGATCCGTACATTCGAATCGACTCCGGTCCGGGAGCCCTGGAGCCGAGAGAACGCCGGGGGGCCCGAGGCGAACCCGCGAGCCAGCTGTGAAGTTGTCGTTGTTGTCGTTGCGTTTTGGTTTTCTTCTCTTTTAGCGTCAAGGGAAACGGTGAAGTGGGTGAAACTCGCGTGAAGCGCGTCGGGAGACGCCACGCTCGTCCCAGCCCGTGGCGGGCGAGGACGCCGTCTCAGGGCGCGCCATTACCTCTCGCTGCCGCGCGGCGCCGCCGGTAGCTGCTGTGAAGACCAATCAACCTGTGGATCGTCCCAGACCCCCCCCCTCCCCCTCCCTCTCCCCCCACCCCTCCCCTCCCCCCCGCCCTCCCCTCCTTGCTGCACTGATCGAGGCCGACCGTACTGAGCCCCTGGGAGCGCCTTGCGAGCCAGGCAACTTGATTTTATCACCGCAGGTGGATTTGACACGTGCCGTTTGTCGACTTTGTACGACTTGCATAACTCTCTCTAAATTGTGGCAAGTCCATGTCGACCCGTTGGTCCGTTGTCGTCTTCATCCACCCCGTCTCGTGTCTTTTTTTTTAAAGTCCCAGTCTCGGCATCAAACCGAGCGATGCCCTCTCTGCTGCTGGACCGCGCCGAACGCGGCCTCGGCCGGGACCGTCCTGCGATCATGTCGACGTCGCACTGTGAAACGGAATAGCCATACGAGCGTGAGAACAAGAGGGACGTTGATCGGGAATGGAGATGCCATGAAGCTGGTGCCTTACCCGCGCCGTCCACCGGATGTGACACGGCTGCTGGGTCCACTGCCAGTGTCCATGACACGCACCGTCCTCGTCCCGTCCCCCGTCCCCCGTCCCCCCCCGTCGATTCTTTCAAGAGCACGTGTACGGAATTCATTTTTTTGGAAGTAAATGTCTGTCTCATTTCTGTCAGTGGTTATTAAAGGGTAACTTTTAACTACTTGCGAGGGAGTGAGTTGATTCAGACCGCACTGTCCAGACAGGAACTCGCGTGTCCATTCTGATGTTTGCACTGCAGCAGAAGTGCTCTATGCATGTTGGGCATCACACAAACCATCCCGTGTGAAAACGTTTAGCAGTGAGCAGTACAGACAGGATGTACTGTCGTAGCTGGAGAGCCACTGTTGGACATCCCTGTATTGAAGCTGGCAGCTGGTTACATAGTTGGACTCAGAGGAACTAGCTTTTCTCTCTCTGACCGTTTCTTCTACTGGTGGGATAATGTGGTGTAGACTATTAGTGACTGAAGTGCCAAGCCCTTCTCAGGTTAGACTCGGTTCAGCTTTAACCTTAAAGGTTAAAGACGATAATGAACCATTCCTGTGCCAATCCCGTTAGCCTCAGCAGATGCTGCTATAATCAGTCGCCCAGCTGAGAGCATCAGCTCATCGAAGACATCCAAACTTCCTTTTATTTTTGTTCCTTCACTTTCAGCTGAATAAGGAAAGATGTGCTCGAGTTTGGAGTTTTAATTGACTCTAAATATGTTAACTTCCATGGGTACATTGCTTTTCAAACGCAATTAATGGTCACACGGGACAAATCAAAACAAAAACAAAAACCACTCCAAGTGAATACAGTGTCCATCTCCTCTGAGGCTCTGTCCTCCAGTCCATGAAGACTCCAGGAGAGGGGTCACACAGCTGGCACCCGGCTATCGCTCCGCTCCTCCGACGCCTCTCAAAATGTTCTCCTTGGTTTCAGACGCATCCTTGAGCGCCTGCATTACCAGAGCATTCCTCTTCCTCGACTCCTCCATTTTCGCACTGTTAAATTCAGGCATATTCTGAAAGGGGGAACAGGTCACAGATGTGAGGAAAGATAAAGCGGTAATTGCAATTATATTAGAGACTGTGAGGGACTACGCTACTTGAGTTTGTTTGGAGACATTTTTAATGAATTGGTAAGGCACATCCCCGGCTAATTTACAGGTCAAAAACGGTTCAGATTTTTAAAAGAGCATAATGGCAGTAATCAGCACAGCTTTTGAAGACTACTACTAATTCATTCTGATGAAATTGTCCACCGTGGGCTACGTTCTGTGGAGCAGTTTTCAACACGACTGCGTGAAATCTGAAGACAAGCTCGAAGAAGGACTGTAGGTCCGACAGGCACAACGAGGTTGATCGTTTCCAGTAGCCATTCAGGAATTACTGTGTTGACTAAATGATAAAAACACTGCCGTAATATACAGGTGTCGAGTATTAATAGTGACATAGTGGTGTGACATAACATGGAAGTGACATAACATAGAGCAACCTGTAATGGTTGGTCAGTCTAAGCTCCAAGTGTCTTATAGTTTTGCTGCATGTTCTTCTTTGAAGGAAATCCTGCTTCCCCGTGTGTGAAAAATGCCATTTGTGCACGTTCAGATTTGTGTCCCCGGAAATAGCTTTCATTTTGCCCCAGATTTCCCGGCCCCGACTATTGCTCCGCAGCAGCTATAATTTTACATAGTGCATTCATACACTTCACAGTCGTTGACTGTGTCGTTTCTGGGGCGCCACCTGGGCTGTGACAGGAGCACACTCACCTTGAGGACCTGCTCTTGCTTCTTGTCTAATCCTCCGACCACCGCCACCCACGAGCCGTAGCACAACACGGCGCAGAGCACAGACCCCACCACCACCCGTGAGGCGTTCATCGCTCCTCGGAGCTGCCCGTCTCCTCTGCGAGCCCGGGCTCCCACCAGGCTGCTGTTTGGTAACCGTCCGCTACAGACGGACACCGGCATACATGCTGCTGCGTCACATCCGGTTTCCGCCACCGGTCCGTGATGTTGACGGCGACTTTTCAGACGCCCCGTGGCGACTCATTTTTTGGGGCGACTGCAGACATACGAGCGACTCTTTCCAGCGTTACTGGAGACTTTTGGAGACTCTGACAGAGTCCCTCCTCCGTCTTTAAAGCCCTGCAAGCGGCACAGTTCTCGCAGTCAGTACAGGTGCTTACACCTCCACGTCCAGATTGCAAATGAATCACGCATGCGCATTTTAGTCGACGAGAACAGCAGCTCATAGTGGATATTTTCCCCCTCGTTTGTTTTCCTCTTCTTTTTTTAAATATGAAATGTATGCGTTATTTATTTATTTATTTATTTATTTATTTATAGATTCTGACTGTCTCCCAATTTGAATATGTACAATATAAACTATTAGCTCAGCAACTACAGCACCAGTAAAGCCCGACTTGGAGTCTTGAAGAAAACATTTACCGTTACTATGTGTGCCGAGGGCTGTCATGGTGTTTCCTCTTGCCACACGGGTTGCTGGGTTGGGGTGCTGTGTTGCTCCATGCCACATGGTGGCATCATTGTATCGTTGTCCACGGAATTGATGAATAAACACCATGGCTGTGTCCGAAACCACCCCCTAACCCCTAATCCCTAACCCCTCACTTACCGACAAATACTGTCGGACACTCGTTTGGAGTCACCGAGATGACGTCACTAACCGTTGCATTATACGTGCCAAATTGGCAGAAAATGCAAAAACTTTAGAACTTTGGTAAACAATACATTAGTAATTGACTTGCATTCATTGTATTGATATAACCATTCACATTTAAATAAATTCATTAAAGGGCAATTTACTTCTATCTGTACAGCAGCTGCTGTGTCGAGTCTGCCATTGTCTCGCTCTCTTCTGTGGACGTATTATACAACCTGGATACCGGACTAAACACCGGCCCATTCATTCCTATCCATGCTCCCTTCCCGCTGTCCGACCGCAGAGCATGATGGGATATAGGGCTCCAGCTAGTGACCATCCGATGTACACTTGGAATCAAGGTGCACTGTGGGATACATTAAGTGCCCTTAATCTCGTTCACTAGACATTCGGACACTACTTAAAATGGCGTCCACCCGATTAAGGGCCCTATATAGGGGTTAGGGAGTGGTTTCGGACACAGCCCATGAACTGCAGTATTTTATTCTGTCTTTAATGCTCCTTGAAAAGGTTTCCTGGACAATGCGAGATGATTTATTAACTGAAGACAAAAAGTTCTGCAGCAGCCACTTCACTTTTAGAACTTCGAGCAGGTGACAAGAAAAGAGAGAAGACAGGGCACTGAGACAGCAGCAACTACAGATACTACTGTACTACTTGTCAAGACTGATTCAAGTCATCTATCATTCAACCTTTGTCTAAAGCCACATCTCTGCTGTATAGTATGTGTATACGATCCTATTTCCCACTGTTAGTTGTTTATGTAAATGCTGCTGTAACACAAGAATTTCATATTTTGAGATCAGACAAGAACAGAAAAGCAGCCTTCAGTCAGAGGGTTCACAGGTACTTCAGCAAGTACTGCAACTAAGTCAAGAAGTCACTGAGGTCAACAGTCAGCGGGCCATGGGGACTACCAAGAACTTCATTGAGCGCACCAGGAGAGAGCGACTTGCTGAAGAGTTGGGCCACACATGGACACATGGATTCCATGTGTAACTGGAATACACACAAAAGATACACCTTGGGTTTCTTTTGTACCTTCTCTGTAAATTGGCATGAAGTAGGGATACGGGTTGACCTGGAGTTGTATTGACTGTTACAGATAATGTTTTTATTTAAAGGACATAAAAGAGTAAAATGACTAATTTCTTCCTTCATAAAAGGCCGATTGAAGGCCTGTCTTACTGGTTGAGACCAAAACAGCTTGTGCTGAAAAATCAGGAGTGGATGCTCTGCAGTAGTTATTTAAGCCCCTTTCACACATGGTACCTGGAAAATTCCTGATCTGATGCTCCTCAAGTCATTACTGTGGCTGATTTGACATATTCACACATGCCCTCCTACTCAGAGGCGGAGTCCATCGAAAAGTCCAGGGATGTGTGTGTGAGTGGACTGCGGCACTTGTTTTATTTTCCACTTTTACACACTGACAAAGTTCAGCATCATATAATACATCATATTGATTCAGAGAAACGTAAACACAGGTGTGGCTTTTTTTTTTAAAGAAAAACAAAGTGATGGTTATGAGTCATCCATACACAGACACAACATTTAACACAACAGAAACAATCACAGCGTACTGGAAGGAATAAACAAAATTAGATATGTAACAACTGAGGCTGTAATTACAGACTACAGGCTAACAGCCTGATACACAAATGTACACATTTGCACAGCTCATATTTTATTTTGGCTTGTTATCTGTTACAACTAGGCAGATTAGAAGGGACAGATCAATGCAGCTATATAATACAATTTGGTCCTCTGCCATTGTTGAAATAGCCATAAGTGATCACACCTATTTGAAATGAAATGGTTCACAACAGTATGAAATTAAGTAAAAAACTGCTGGACATTTAACCTTTGATTTGTGAAAGTAAATTCTGACAGAATAGAGAAACTTGACATTGGTCTTGAACAAAATGCTGCTCGTCTTCATTCTTATTTTACATAACATCTTAACATGATATTGCAGTTGAAGTTATTTGAAAAAGTGTCATGACAACAAAGCTCTATTTAGCTGGAAGGCCTGGGGTGGATGGTGGAATAGAGAGCCTCTCTGAGGTTCTCAGAGAACCTCAGTCTGCAGTAGTGATCGTTGTCCTGCTCTGTTTGAAGGGAGAGGTTTTCATACATCACATCAGAGTTTGGCTGAGGAGAAAAGACAAATAAATGCAATGAGATCACGCTGCTTTCAAAGGTTTGACTGACTGAACAATCTCACCATTGGAGTTCACCCAAAACTCCACTGGAAAAGGTTATGAAGGGCTTTTGAGGAATGTTTTGAGTTTGGTCTTGACAAAAGTTCCTCGGCTTTTTCACTTATCCCCCAGAAGTTATTGGCCTAATCTATTGTAAGTGGTGTCAATATTTAGTCTAAGTTTCAGTAGAAAAAGACAAAGTTTGTGCAATAAGTAATGTGATGATAAAAATGGTATAAAAAAATAGTTGATAAAAATAGTTTTCATTTTATAAAGAAGAACAAAGAAGAGTTTGTTATGTGCAGCAAAGCTGTTGGATCAGAAGATTTTGATTTGTGCAAGGTAAAAAAAAAGATGCCATTCTGTTTGGGAAGAAATTATCTTTCCATCTGAAGTTTCAGAGTGAAGTTTCAGAGTGATCTTTTTATAGCATGGTCATAAATCCTTTCTTTACCTGTTCAGTGTTGCATGAGGTTTGCTCTCTTGTAGATTGAGATGAAGGTCTTTGTCGTCTGTTCATGAAATGAATTGGTTCGTGAATGAACAGATGAATCACATTCACATGCCACTGCTTTAAGTGAGAGGTCAGTGTTACTCACCTAATCCAGCAGAGGACAGAGACAAGTATGAGAACCAGGAGAACAGCACAGACTCCTGCAGCTGCTGCTACTCTCCATGTCCCTGCTCCACTGTGCACAGTGAGAGTGTCGATGGGGGACCTGATGCTCTGGTCTCCTTCTATAGCACAGGAGTAGTCTCCAGCATGCTGACTGCTGACTGGTCCTAGAACCAGCTGTTTGTTTTGCTGCTGAGACAGGGTCAGGGGTCGACCGTTCATGTACCACCTGTAGTTTGTGTTGTGGGTCAGAGGACAGCTGGTGCTGCAGGTGAGAGTGACTCTCTGGCCCTCTGTCACCTCTGGAGAAGGACTGAACCTCACCTTCAGACCTGGCAGGATTACACTGGTTACTGACAGTCAAAATGCTGACACATTGGATCAAACCATACTCCTAACTGGTCAATTAATATGTCCAGTCAAGGTTCTTAAAATTTTCATATGAAGCATTGTTGCAGGTAAGTCTACAGCTACCATGAGTAAAAGGAGTTTCCACTGATTTGTGGAGTTACCTGTGACAGTCACCGCTACTGTGGAGAGTCCAAACTTTGGTGAGGTGTGTTGGAGTCTGAATACATATTGTGCTGAGTCGTTCTTCTGCAGGTTGTTGATTCTCATGGTGTGTCGGCTCCTCATGTCGTCATGAAACTCTACACGACCTGCAGCTTCAGTCATCTCTTCATATTGTTTTATCTCGTCTATCTTTATTTTATACCAAGTTTTAGACCATGGCTGCCGGTTCAGAGGATGCACATATTCACTTGAAATGTTCACTGAAGAGCCTTCCAGTGCACAGATTCTCCTAGTGACATAATTCACCTTCCAGCAGTTGCTGTTATCAACACCTGAAACATAGATTCAGGACCTGTCATCAGCCATCAGTCTGTTTTGCTCTCTCGTAAAATTGTGATACAATATTAAAAAGAAAATATTTTTTTATGTCCTCATAGTTTGTTGTTCAGACAACATAAGTATGTTCGTACTCACAGACTGAGTCAGAAAACAGGTATTCATGGTCCCCCACAGAGCACCTGAATGCACTATCAGAAATAGATTCAACAGAAATCTCCTGTTTTCCAGGCCATAATGAGTTTTCATCTTTCCACCATGTGTAGTCTGTTTGGGAGTCAGTCAGAGGACAGCTGCTATGACATGTCAGGCTTTCAAAGTCTTTTTGAACTTCCACCTCTGAAACAAGATAATGATACATTTTATGATTGTGTAAAATAACTTTAGAGTACAGAGAAAAATGAAAAAAGATGAGAGGAGTGAGGGTGAAAGGGACCTCTGGGATATGTGATGGAGCAGGGCTTGTCAGCTGATCTCTGCTCACACATTTTCCCTTTAGCGTAGGTCACATCAAAGCAGGTTGAGGTAACAGAATCTGGACAAAGAGAAAAGTGTTGTGTTGTTGTAAAGAGTTCTGTAACATTATACGGGGATGGTGGTGGTCACTCACCCACTGAGACTTCAGGGGCTCTGAGCTCCTCGTAGCCTTTGATAGCACAGGAGTATCTGACTGCTTCCTCACTGCTGACCAGCTCTTGGTACCAGGGGGACCAGTCCTCATAGAGAAACTCTCCGTTCTTGTACCAGATATAGGCTGCAGGCTTCTCAGTCAGAGGACACCTCGTTTTACACATCAGTATTACTGTCTGTCCCTCTGTGGAGGGAATCACCTTCACCTGCAGGTCTGAGATGAAGATGAATAGGATTAAAAAATGATATAGTGATGTCACAGACACTCAGTAGTTGACTTGATCTGTACCTGCAACACTGAGCACAATACTAGTGTCCCAGCAGGAGTCAGGATCATCTCTGCAGCAATACTGACGTTCATCACTCTGTCTCAGATCTTCGATTGTCAGAGTTTGGTGCTTGCACCTTACACAAAATCCATCTGCAGATATTTCCCCTGGAATTAACTTATATCCTTCCCAGTGTGCAGTATACCACTTTATGATTGAATTGTTATCTTTAGCTGAGCAGGACAGATTCACTGATGATCCAAGTAAGGCACAGATGCTGCTGTATGCCCATATCTGAACCCCTTCAACAGAAGCAGACATCACAGACAGATTTGTGGCTTTAGAAATCACACTTTTGTATATAAAACTGATGAGTGTATGTATAATGCAACTGAAGCCATGTGAAGTGAGCATATCTCTTATCACATTTTTCTGACCTAAACAGTTGGCACACTCCATTTGTAAGATGTTTCTTATAATCACAAAATACATTCATAAAACCAACTGTCTTGATATGAAAGACAGTATATAAATCATATAAAACAGTCCTACCAGAGACACAGAGGAAAAACACCATAAACCTACATTCAGCCCCTGCAGCCGACATGGTTGTTATTGTCTTTGAGTCAGTCAGAATGTGGTTGTACCATCAAGACTTTGGTTTTTAGATATCAGATATAACATCATTTCCCTTAGCCTGAAGTAAATGTTATCTGTAAAGGACGGGAAATAGTACCTGGTTCAGACATGTTTCTGTCATCAAAGAAGAGCTCATGGACATTAACACTGCAAGGTCTTTCGTCTTATTTCTTTATTTCCTTTCATTGTGTAATGGAAAATTTCTGATGAACTATATGTAACCTTTGTATTGTGAGATGATAGTAGAAAACATGTGAGGTCATCTTAAGATCAGTTCACTGAAATGTACTGAACCCTCAAGCTCAGCATCGTTATGACTGAGCAACATCCTGTCTTACTAGAGAAGAGGGACGGAGTATTCTGATAAAGTTGCAGGAAGAAAAGACCATAGAAGGAGCTGTTGACAATAATCATAAAGGCCATGTCCCGATTGCCCCCAACTGGTTGTGTGAGGGGCAAAAGTAAAACAGGATGTGGAAGAAATTGTTGTACAGCCTGATTGGCATACTCGAAGGTCTCTCTGTGTGACAGTCCATCCACTGCAGAGTAATCAAATAAATCTTAAAACAAACTGTGTTCATCTTAACACTCTTCTCACAACGGAGAAAGACTTCCACAACGGATGCCACATCTGTGGAATTATCTGACCGTCTGATCAGTGTTAAAAATGGAAAAGAAGAGAAGAGTGTGATGTTGCTGGGACTGTTTTGCTTTAATATGCGTTCACTGCAGATATTGTTCATACTTCTCACAGCGGCAGCTGATGAACAAACTATTGACTGTGATGGTGTACCTCTATAAGCCCAGTACGGAACCCATTGTCCGTTATCCCTTCTGTGGTTCACTCTGGATCCTCTCGCATCAAAGCAACAACTGAAAAATATTCACATCAATCGTGAAATGTTAAGGCCGCCTGTGCAGTGGTGACTGGACTGGCAGGATGGGCTCTTGTTTCTTATTGTTCATTGAAAGCCTGGCGGCACACCTCCGATCCAAGTGTCACCATGAAGGTTGCATCTGGCAGTGACAGGAAGATGAGCAGGTGCCAGCATCAACTCTGGCAGATTAAAAAGAAATAACTAAAAGCCAGCATGACTTTGTCCACAGGCTGCCGTCATTGCAGCACATGATCTGAGTGCTAGATTGTTCAGCTAGTGGAATAAACCACATCGGAAGATTATTCACATCTTCATTGTATCTGATTGCTGGTAAACTGACCGCATGCAGCTCTTAAGAAATATGGCTGCTCATTAAATGGAGAAAATTATTTTTCCCGTATTGTGAAATGAGGCTTGAGGGTGTTGTGTGTGAGAGAAAGATGAAATCTTGTTCAGTTTATTCCATCCTGTCTTACTGAGAAAAATTGCGACATAGATCTTATTTCTTTCATGTAACCTTTGTTTGATCAGGTTATCTCCATTGAGTTCAAATATGTCTCTGACAGAGGAGACCTGTCCAAGACAGCAGCAACACATCTAAGAGCCAGTCAAAAATGAATTAAATCTCATTCACGACAAACACCTGCACACAGACAGCCTGAACTCAAATCTTCCTTTTAATTCAATTAATAAAACAACATTTGGTGGTTGAAGATTTAATGGTAGACTGTTCCAAGCATCATGAGCTGAAAACTCAAAGGCTTTCTTTCCTAATTCAATCCTTACTGAGTGAACAATAAAATGCAAAACATTCTTAAAACAAGGCCGTCATATCTGTGTTTACATTTCAAATGAGGAGATAAAAAGGACTTTTACCCAGCGTAGCTTTGTAGATAAATAAATGTGAGCAATTGAGACGAGGAGCACATGAGTATAGCCAGTGAAGTTTAGAGCTGCGAACCTACAGTGTGTAAAGCATCTCAGTGGCCCCCTGACACACAGCATCTAGCATGCAAAGACAATGAGCAGATGAATGCATACTCAACAGGTCTCAAACAGATTGTGGGACACCAGACTTTGACTCTGGGCTCTGGTTTTGTCTCAGGTTCACAGTGGAGTAAAGCACATTCTGATGCTCAGGAGGCTGAGGAGGCTGCAGGGTGGAGTAGATCGCATTTGTCCGGTTTGTGTGAAATTGAACACTGCAATAGTGGATAGGGCCCTGCCCTTCATACGCTGGATCAGCATTGAGCTGTGGAGGAGATCGGAGGAACAACATTGTTTAAAGCTTCTCACATTCAGCTCTCCATCAGTCTGCCTGCACTCTCATGAACATAGTTTAAAGTTGAAGGCAGCATGTTTTCACCTGGACATTATTCACTGCAGTCATGTATAGAAATATAGAGATAACTTTCAATTTAAGCAGAAATGTGCATTTACCTTTGATAAATTCATTCAAATGAATCACTCCATATAACATATCTTTTTCTATATGATTGGTTTTAAAAATGGCAGCTTAACTCATTCATCGCTTGAATGGTGAGTGGTTTTGATTCTTACCTGCCTTGAGATGTCCTGGGTTTCAGTTCCGGGGGTCTGGGATGAAGCTCTCTTCCTTCTGTTTGTTTGGAAACAATGAATAAATTGATGAACGAGTCGTTTCAGATCAGACACCTAGTGTCTGTGCTCTGGAACAATGAAACTCACCTAATCCAGCAGAGGACAGAGACAAGTATCAGAACCAGGAGAAATGCACAGACTCCTGCAGCTGCTGCTACTCTCCATGTCCCTGCTCCACTGTGCACAGTGAGAGTGTCGATGGGGGACCTGATGCTCTGGTCTCCTTCTATAGCACAGGAGTAGTCTCCAGCATGCTGACTGCTGACTGGTCCTAGAACCAGCTGTTTGTTTTGCTGCTGAGACAGGGTCAGGGGTTGACCGTTCATGTACCACCTGTAGTTTGTGTTGTGGGTCAGAGGACAGCTGGTGCTGCAGGTGAGAGTGACTCTCTGGCCCTCTGTCACCTCTGGAGAAGGACTGAACCTCACCTTCAGACCTGGCAGGATTACACTGGTTACTGACTGTCAAAAGGCAGATCTCGGTTACAACACTATGCCTACATTGGGAAATAACATGTGCTTTGACGTAGCCCTGACATTTGGAGGCAAATCTGCAGGTATGACTAGAAGGACTTACACTGGTTTGTGGACTTACCTGTGACAGTCAGAGTTACAGCACTGATATTAAGAAATCGCTGTCTGAGTCTGAATACATATTGTGCTGAGTCGTTCTTCTGCAGGTTGTTGATTCTCATCATGTGTCTGTTCCTCATGTCGTCATGAAACTCTACACGACCTGCAGCTTCAGTCATCTCTTCATATTGTTTTATCTTGTCTCTCTTTATTTTATACCAAGTTTTAGACCATGGCTGCCGGTTCAGAGGATGCACATATTCACTTGAAATGTTCACTGAAGAGCCTTCCAGTGCACAGATTCTCCTAGTGACATAATTCACCTTCCAGCAGTTGCTGTTATCAACACCTGAAACATAGATTCAGGACCTGTCATCAGCCATCAGTCTGTTTTGCTCTCTCGTAAAATTGTGATACAATATTAAAAAGAAAATATTTTTTTATGTCCTCATAGTTTGTTGTTCAGACAACATAAGTATGTTCGTACTCACAGACTGAGTCAGAAAACAGGTATTCATGGTCCCCCACAGAGCACCTGAATGCACTATCAGAAATAGATTCAACAGAAATCTCCTGTTTTCCAGGCCATAATGAGTTTTCATCTTTCCACCATGTGTAGTCTGTTTGGGAGTCAGTCAGAGGACAGCTGCTATGACATGTCAGGCTTTCAAAGTCTTTTTGAACTTCCACCTCTGAAACAAGATAATGATACATTTTATGATTGTGTAAAATAACTTTAGAGTACAGAGAAAAATGAAAAAAGATGAGAGGAGTGAGGGTGAAAGGGACCTCTGGGATATGTGATGGAGCAGGGCTTGTCAGCTGATCTCTGCTCACACATTTTCCCTTTAGCGTAGGTCACATCAAAGCAGGTTGAGGTAACAGAATCTGGACAAAGAGAAAAGTGTTGTATTGTTGTAAAGAGTTCTGTAACATGATAAGGGGATGGTGGTGGTCACTTACCCACTGAGACTTCAGGAGCTCTGAGCTCCTCGTAGCCTTTGATAGCACAGGAGTATCTGACTGCTTCCTCACTGCTGACCAGCTCTTGGTACCAGGGGGACCAGTCCTCATAGAGAAACTCTCCGTTCTTGTACCAGATATAGGCTGCAGGTTTCTCAGTCAGAGAACAGCTGGTTTTACACATCAGTATTACTGTCTGTCCCTCTGTGGAGGGAATCACCTTCACCTGCAGGTCTGAGATGAAGATGAATAGGATTAAAAAATGATATAGTGATGTCACAGACACTCAGTAGTTGATTTGATATGTACCTGCAACACTGAGCACAATACTAGTGTCCCAGCAGGAGTCAGGATCATCTCTGCAGCAATACTGACGTTCATCACTCTGTCTCAGATCTTCGATTATCAGAGTTTGGTGCTTGCACCTTACACAATGTCCATCTGCAGATATTTCCTCTGGAATTAACTTATATCCTTCCCAGTGTGCAGTATACCACTTTATGATTGAATTGTTATCTTTAGCTGAGCAGGACAGATTCACTGATGATCCAGGTAAGGCACAGATGCTGCTGTATGTCCATATCCCTTCAACAGAAGCAGGCATCACAGACAGATTTGTGACTTTAGAAATCACACTTTTGTACGTAACACACTGAATGATAAGTTTATAGTGCAATTGAGGCCATTTCAAGAGATCGTTCCACCAGAAAAAGTGAAAATCTTCAGAGCCAGCAGGAAACATATTTCTTATCACATTTTTCTGACATGAAAAGTCTGATTGATGCACTTCAATTGTAAGATGTTTTTTATAATCACAACATACTGTCATGAAACCGACTGTCTTGATATAAAAGCATATAAAATAGTCCTACCTGAGACACAGAGGAAAAACACCATAAATGCACATTCAGCCCCTGCACCCGACATGGTTGTTTTGGCCTTTGAGTCAGTCAGAATGTGTTTGTATCATCAAGACTTTGGCTTTTAGATATCAGATATGACGTCATTTCCCTTAGCCTGAAGTAATTGTTTTTCATAAAGGGCAGGAGTTTGTGTCTGGTCAATACGTTTTTCTGTTACTAAAGAAGAGCTTATGGACGTTAATATTTCAAGTAAGACTTAAGTAATTCTTTATTTGCTTTCGTTGCCACATCTGCGGAATTATCTGACTGTCCGGTCAGAGTTACAAAATGGAGGAGCAGAGGAGTATGATGGTTGAGGGACTCTCACTTTAATTTGAGTTTGAGTTCATAGAAACGTTTCATACCTCTCTCTCTCTCTCTCTCTCTCTCTCTCTCTCTTTCTCTCTCTCTCTCTCTCTTTGTCTGTCTCTCTTTCTCTCTCTATAACGCCAGTGTCTGGGCCGACACCCGTGTTTTTTTGGGGCCCAGAGTTCAACTCTTTTGTCTGATCAAGAATTCGTCCAAGCTTTCACAACTGGCTAAAACTATGTCCTGTCAGAGTATTCAGCTCTGGTGTGAAAGCAACCTTGTTGTAGACTTATTCACTCTTTTTTTTTTTCATGCGGTGAAGAATTTCAAATTTCACGTCCATGGCCTTGTTAAAGGGACATTCCATTGAAATTACTCCCATCTAGCTTTGGAATCGTGTATTGCATTGAAACGAATGGTTATGGCTGTGTTAGCCGGCGTCTATCAAAAAGCCTCTCTCACTGATCTTCTTCTCCAACATCTCTGCACTGGCTCACAGGGAAGATGTGTTGGTGCTATTTGTCCCTTGCTGGCAATCATAGTTTCAAGTTGGCAGACCATCATGGTGCTTCCCTCTAGTTTATCCGTCAAACATACAAACAATTCAAAAATCCTTAATTTGCGAGAATGTATTAATCTGAATATGAATGAATGAATCTTTTGTTTAATTATGGTAGATTCATTATTATTTATATTCTGTCCTATAATCAGTTCTTTTCAATTCTTTTTCTATAATTGTTCCAGTCAGGGACCTCCTCCTCGTCAGGCGATGCTCCTCCTGTGATCAGAGAATGAGGACTGCTGGTGCTGGAGATGTTTCTTTTGTTTGTTGTAGGAGTGAGGAGTGAAACAGTTTTTTGACTTCTAAATTCCCTTTTTTTCAATTTGTCCACCAAAGTTTTTAAAGTTAATTAAAACTTTTGATATACATTTTGATGGGTAAAAGTAGCGGTTGGGCACAGAGCCCAGGAGGGATATGAAATATTTGTTGTTGTTGGTTTTTTATTGTAGACCCAAGCTATACTTTGTAATCACTATATATACAAATAACAACAACAACAACAACAACAACGTGTATGTGACATACACCCAGATGCACAAAATGGCTCCTTGATGAGGAAGCGGTGTTGGGTGAAATCTCTGTGATCTTCAGTCACATCAACTGCAGCTTGACACAGCAGACTGACCAAACATTTCATTGCAAGCTTCTCTTGGAGTTGTGTAGTTAGGCAAGGCAAGTTTATTTATACCGTTCATACATACAGCAATTCACAGTGCTTCTCAGAAGCAGGGCGAAGTCTACTAAAAGCAATGGAGTCAAATGGTGAAATTAAAACAAAAAAATCATTGATCATTTATAATATTACAGTGGAATTTAAACCAATAAAACAATCATTCAGAAATGTTAGAGATGATAAAAATGACACGATAAATGCTGCAGTGAACATGTGAAAACCATAGAGGCTAAGTGTAGCTTCAACCTGCTTGGTTCTGACCATGGGGACACAGAGTAAACCTGTCTCTGATGACCTGGATGATGGTCTGGATGGGTCACACCCAACAAACAGCTCTGACATGATTTTAGTAGTTCTTAAAAGCTCTTCATGTGTAACTGTTCAACCTGGGATAGTTTGATGGATGTTGTTAAGATGCAGTGCTACAAGGATGAAGTAGAAAGTAAACTAATACCTTCTGTGACAGTGAATCTGATCGTGGCATGTGATGTCTGCGAGTGAGCTACAGCCCCATTGAGATCTGTGCCGTGAAGGGATCAACAGTAAAGATGAGCTGCACTTACAAATACACAAACGACCGATCCAGTGTCAAGACAACTTTCTGGTACACAAAAGTGTTTGACAAACAAAACAGTGATCTGCACAAAGATCCAAAATATTTGAACCATGCGAATAGTAACTGTGCTGGCAATAGCTGACAATCAACAACCTGAGAGAGAGTGACTTAGACGTGTACAAGTTTGGGTTCATGACAACCAATAAAGATTGGTATACTGGTTCACATGGAGTGTCTTTGACCGTCACAGGTAATGTTTTTCTATAAAAATGTATTAATTGTGCTCGAACCGAACCTGAGTAGCTGTATGCCAAAGAGTTAAAGTACAATAGTTGTTTCATCCTGATCTCCTCAGCTCTCAAGGTGCAGGTGAGGACATTCATCAGTGACAGGAATTCAACCTGGGCAAAGATGAAGTGTCAGAGCAGCTGTCGTCTACCTGATGATCTTGAGTTCACCTGGTCCAAAAATGACTTGACAATTATACAACAATCGTCTGCTCCCTATGCAGACAATGTTGGTCTTACAGACAGCTTTTCCTGTGCTGTGCTTGGGAACGAGAAGTCCTGCTCTGCTGCTTTTTGTGAGTTCAAAAATTCACAGATTTACATATAATTCTTTAAAGAAGTCATCACATGGCTTTATCTCCCCTAAATTGTCGTACCCTGTCACCCAACTACAATTATATACAACGATGACTGGTAGAATCTGCCGAGGTCCAGTCATTTTTAATCCTGGTCATCAAAATGTCATTGAAAATATCCACTCGTGCACTAAATCTGTAGTTTAGGTCCCTTGTTGTTTGGGGCGTTCACACAAAATGCAATAGACATGTAAACAGCGGGGCGTAGTGATGGCAGAGAGGCTTATGCAAATAGTCTATAGTGGGGATGATGTCACAGCAGCAGAATCTGAATCTTGAAGTTTGGGTTGCTTGCAACTCTGGTTAGAACAAAGAGCCCAGATGAAAAAAACAACAGCCGCTTTCAAACTACAGAGCTTTGGGCAAATTTCAGCTGGGGCCCAACAGTAATATACATGTTGATGACACCTTTAAGGCAACACTCCGACACTTAATAATATGCTTGTTTAATTGTCTTCTAGATGCTCCAAAGACTCTGTCGGTGTCAGTGAGTCCCTCTGGTGAGATAGTAGAGGGAGGTTCAGTGATTCTGAACTGTAGCAGTGATGCATACCCAGCAGCTAAACACATGTGGTACAAGGAGGACAAAATACTGCTCACCAGACAAACACAGCTGGTCTTCAGCTCCATCCAGCCCTCGGACTCTGGAGAACATCACTGTAGAGCTGAGAATCAGCTGGGGGAGGAGAACATCTCAACCCATACCAAACTTGTATTCTAGCAACACACTGCAGATGGATGAAAATTAGCTTTCATCTACTCTGCTTGTTAATCCAGACAGCTGTGCCTGTTTTTGTCACAAGTGCCTCCAGTTCCAATTCCATGTTTATGATTTAAGCATAGAGCACACCTTTCCTCAGTTTTCTTCTTTAATGACTTCATGAAAGTTAACATTTGTACTTCTCTCCTCCAGATGCTCCAAAGCCTCCATCTGTGTCAGTGACTCCTTTTGGTGACACGATGGAGGGAAGTTCAGTGACTCTGAACTGCAGTTGTGATGCAAACCCAGCTGCTATATACACTTGGTGCCAGGAGGGTGAAGACGCACCAGTAGCTTCAGGACCAGCCTTCACCATCACCAAGATTACGGTCCAACACAGTGGGAATTATTCCTGTGAGGCCCAGAACAGCAGAGGGCGCCATAACTCAACCCTCCAACTGACTGTTGTGAAAGGGAAGGCTGTCAATGTAATACATTATGGTGGCACCAGGCATTTTGACTTGGTGAATAGTGTTGTCAGCTTGCAAGGAGTATTCCCTGTTCAAATCCTGATTGGACCAGTGGCCTTTCTGTCCCCCAGGACTCTCAGATCTATATAATATACTTGTTGAGTACTCTGTAAAAACTGTCGAATCAAGTGGAAGAAACTTCCTGCTTGCTTTAAGTGACTGTCATGTATTTTTTTTTTGCACAGTGCTGCAGTATTGCAGCAAGCATATGCAGTAAAAATGACAGTATTTATGACAGTTTCACAGACATAAATACTTACTTAAAAAAACTGCAGCAAGACTCTTTTTGTTTCACTTCCTTTGTGGTTTCTCATTAGCTGACCTTACCTGTCCTGTTTTTGACTATGAAAGTGTCTGTCAACTCCTCAGTCTCGTTCATTTCATCTGAGTTGAATCCAGACCTCTGCCTGGTCTATGGACTTTGGGTCCCTACCTCCTCCTTTGAGGACATTTTTGTTTTTTTTGCAACACACACACGCTACCCATTTACTTTTAATTTGTGGTTCATTTGGAACAAACCTTAAACGTTTTATTGCGGCTTTCTAGTCACTGGATGGATGACCCTGAGTGGCTACATGCAGTAGCTGCATGCCCCAGGCAATCCATCAACTTCCTCTCATTTTCTAGGTCGTTCATCACCAATAACAAATATCATCCAGTTGACTCTGGTGGTGTTGATTCCTTTTCTTCTTCTGCCTCTGTGGACCAGGTAAAAATAGCCCGGTCGCCTCTATTTGATTCATCTTTTCAGAAATTATCTACGTTTAGTTCTGTTTTTGTTTGTGGACTCCAGGAAGAAGAAAACTCTGAGCTCCTCCACTCAGCCACATGCAGATCTGACAGAGGTGAATTAAAGCCATCGCAATCAAATCTGAATTTTTATACTTGTATAACTGTTATATACATGTATATATGTAAATGATATAGACATGTATATAAAGTGTCCAAGTTCACATTTATAATCACAATGGGAGCAGGAACTGAACACAGGGTTTTTTTCTTTTGTTTCAGGTGCAGTTTAGGAGTTAGGGGTGGATGCATTACCTTCGACAGCAAAGGCTTTCCTCTACATCTTCATCCTCTTCATCTATCATCATCTTCCTTTTCCTCATCATTCGCTGCAGCAGCAGCAGCAGCAGAGTTTAGCAGACTGTGATGTTGCCTGATTGAACTGGATCACATCAAGGTCTCAGACAGGTTGCCAGTATTATTCATTTTCATTTATTATTGATAATGAATGAATTTACCTCTGATTTGATATTAAGTAATCTAAGCCTATGTATCTTCATGAGAATACATCTTTTATATGCAGTGCTACAAATAGATCTTGTGTGTTTTGGTTAGGTTTTGTCACTCTCAGGTTTCATTTCTAATTTCTCAGTGATCTTGAAGCCTTGGTAAGTTTCAGGGAACCTTTTTATGTAAAGCTAGAAGAAGTGAATATTCTTTATTTTTTTAGTTTTTAGATATTTGCTCTGTTATTCAGTTTCATGTACTTTACTTACTTTGTCAAATATTTGGATTTCATTTTAAACTTGTGTCCTGCATTTGGTAAAGCATTTTGAATTGCTGGTGGAATTTATTACGCTATACAAATAAAGCTGCCTTGGATAGTTTATTTTTTATCTCAACCATGCTGTTTCTCCCTGATTTTTCACAACTTCGTCTCAGTGTGTTCATCTCCTGTGCGTTCTCCAGTGCTCCTGGGGTCCATCTATGCTGAATGTCTTTAGCTTTTTGTCCCTAGTTTAGTTGTTGGGTATGAAGCCTGAGAGAGGACACAGAGATCATGCACCAACATTATAATTTGCCTTCATGTAACCCACTCCTGGTAAAATACTCTTGATTATACTAAGTTCATAAGGAGTTGAGGGAAAAGGCTGCACCTCTCATTCAAGACAGACCCCCAAACCCCCACACCCAGATAAATTGTGCACTGAAATTAGTACATGGATGCTGAGACTAGACTAGAGAGACTATGACTTATTTCTTCCTTCAAGAAAGGCTGGTTGAAGCCCAGACTTGCTGGTTGAGATCAAAACAGCTTGTGCTGAAAATCATCAATGGACTGCTAATCCATTGTGTACAATTCCACTCCCTGCATCTAAAATGTTTTAATAAGGAATGAAAGC
Source organism: Karalla daura (assembly GCA_029224185.1). Lineage (NCBI taxonomy): Eukaryota > Metazoa > Chordata > Actinopteri > Chaetodontiformes > Leiognathidae > Karalla > Karalla daura. The sequence continues at coordinate 3,208,647 of CM055192.1, forward strand.
TTTGCAGTAGTTATTTATGCCCCTTTCACACACAGTACTTGGACAATTCCTGTTCCTGAAGTCATTACAGTGACTGATTTTATATATTTACACATGCCCCCGTCAGATAGATTTTAGATTTTATTATTGAATTGTAAAAGCAAATTCTGACATACAATAGTAATAGTAAACGCTATTTGGATCCTACTCTGTTTGAGGTGAGAGGTTTTCATATATCACATATATCAGAGAAAAGACAAATACATTCAAGGAGATCATGCTGCTTTCAAAGGTTTAGCTAATTGAACAATCTGACTGTTGAAATCCACTCAAAATTCCAGAGGAAGAGAAATGTTTTCCAAATGTATGAGATCTTGAGAAAGTTTGTTCTGCATTTTCAATTATCCCCCTGAAGTTATAATTAATTCCTGATGTTATAATTCATTACAAGTTTTACTGGGTGTTTCAATATTGCTCCTGGTGAACATCTGAACTGGTCATCAATGAATAACCAAAGACCGAGAATGTATGAATTGTGGTAATCACGTTGGGAATTCATTATGAGTTTGTATTCAATTCATTTCACTCTTCTTGAAGGGAGGAATGTGTGGGAATTACCCGCATCCAATGGTGAATTTGTGTATTGCATTCAAACGAATAGTGCACTCTAGCGCTTTTCTGCTTCAAACTCGTATTGCAACTACGGGAGTTGCCGAATATCAAAAAGCCTCTAATCTTACCCTCCCTCTCATTGGTGCTATTTGTCTCTTTCTATCTGAATATTAATCATAGATGTCTGTAACGAGTAACTCCATACACATGAATGGCAAATGTATTTTGAATTTGACTGGTCAAAATATAATTACAGATATCTTGAATTTGAGTTTTGGCTAGGGGAAATGTAATCACCAATAACCTGAATCAGAGGTTTGACGAGAGGAAATTAACTTGCAGATATCAGTACTGAATATCTAGTCTTATTAATAAATGTTAAAATGGGTTGCCATAGGAAGCGTAGGTCAGAAACATGGCAGTGACGCAGTCACATGTAATCAGAAACTTGTTGAAGAAAAAAGCTTGAGTTCATGTCAGCTACATTACATCACCTGCTCTGCTGAGGTCCCCTAATCGGCCGCTAGGGGGCACTCTTTTTCTATACACTATGTAGCTCTCATCAACAACTGAACAAAACTTCTATTGGAAGCCTTTTTTCACTGCTGATGGAATACGGTGTGACAATTTGGTATGGTACTCAAATGTCACAGACAATAAAGAAGCGTGGGAGTGAAAAACTGTACTGTGCACCAAATGTGCAAATGGATATCCTGAATCTCCTGAATAGTCTGAGCTGGGCTCATTATGTATAGAAAAAATGGTATAACCACCAAAAAGGACACATGGGTACAAATATGAATACCAAGTGATTTGATACAGAAGAGTATTTTGCTGCACTTAGTACTAGATGAGCAGCGTGCGTTGTGACCCAGATATGAAATGGGCAAAACAACTCTAAGCTTTAATGAATGACAGCTTTAGTATAAACTATAATTAATCTGGCTCCCGAGAAGCAGGTAGACCACAGCTGAGGCACTGATGTAATCAGAGTTCTGACAACCACATCTGGGAAATAATACATTAGAGGAGAACACAGGCTTTTCTTATCTCACGCAATATCCACAGGAAGATAGACCCAGTAAGTGGAAAATGGATTAATGACTTGACAGTTCAGGTTCAACAGATTTATGTGTGGGGGTAGAAGAGTACTAACCACATAGATCAGGCAACCACATCTTTTTTTTTAAGTATCATGTTTAGTGCCAATTTCTTTTCATCCGTACATCCATAGCTTAAGATGCTCCTTAACATATTTGCCCCATGTTATTGAAAAAACAACAAATCACCTAAAAATATCACTAAATTTTCTGACTGCCTTCATACCATTCAAAGACAAAGTAACTTCCTTGTCCTAATTAGTTACAGAAAATGTGATTTTCAGATAAAATCTTTACTAATGTTGACAGCAACTTTTAGCTGATTTGTCTTTCACCGTTCATCCAAAAAGTTGATCATATGGAGGATTAGTTAGTTCATAGACACGAGAGCTACTTTGCTAATGCAGAATGCAAATCACAGTCACCTGGGATGGATAAGAGATTTTTAATTTCTCATCCTATCATCATCCTATTTGCTAGTTCCTAAAGAGATTACTTTTTAAAGTTAACGATTGCAATTGCAACAAAAGAGAGGAATATAGGGTAGAATTACGATTTATTATAAAGGTAACTTTACATAACATGGATTTAGATCTTGACTGACAGCCGTGTGGTGTCTCATTGTTGACGAGTGGCTGAACGTCTTCACACTGTGCGTGTGTGAGTGCGTGTGTGTGCGCGCGCGCGCGTGTGCCACTGACGCACTGTTTGCGGATGGAACAGTCATCTGATCTGTGCCTCCACAGGTCATCCTCGCCACAGTAGCCACTTGTTGCCGAATGCAGCACGGGGTCTGACCGCTTCATCACCACCGAACACATTTCAGATACTCGTCCAGTCATCTCCGGGGCTGCGCACCTAGATGTCGAATGCTGTCGCTCGTCGGGAGTGAACGAAGACTCACCTGATCCCGCCAGCAAGAATCCTGCACATCTGACTGAGAGAAGCATGGTCGATAACACAGGTGCGGCAACTAAGGCTGCTTTGGTAAGTGCCCGCGCTTTATTTCACAAGACATTTAGACACCATTTATTTTGTTTTATTTCTGACACGCACTTAAATAGCAAGATTTGAGGTAGTTGAAGAATGTTTTTAGATACAATTTCACGTTTCACGCATACATCTGTGAAGAGGAAGTTTTACAGTATGAAGATGCTGAATGGTATACCGGGGCTGAAAAGTCGAGCTCGTGTTTTAGTCTGGCAAAGTGCTGTACTAATCATTACAAGGACCTATCTCTCTCTCCCTCTCTCTCTCTCTCCCTCTCCGGTCTCCACGTAGTCCGGCTCCGGCGGCATGAAGCTGGAGGCGGTGATGGAGAACCTGCAGCGGCAGCAGGCAGCTCGACTGGCGCTGGAGGAGAAGTTCCAGCAGCCGGACACCCAGAGCCTGGACCTCCGCTCCATGGTGGAGACCCACATCCACCAACAGGCGCTGGCCTTCCGCCACTACCAGGCGGCGGTGCGGGGTGCGGTGTCCGCCGGAGCCGCAGTGTGGGGCGGCGGGGCGCAGGACGGCGAGGCGCACAGCTCCGGAGCGAGCAAGGAGCTGGACGAGGAGGGGAACGGCTTGGACGAGATGACCAACGAAGAGGAGGACGGCGAGGACGATTTACGCGTGAGCCAGCACCGGTATCCGTCGCTCCAGCGTCCACAGAGCGCCCCGATCCTGGCCCGGTGCGCAGAGTCTCCTCCGGGACAGGCTCAGTCCCAGCACCACGAGTGGACCTACGAGGAGCAGTTCAAGCAGGTGAGACAGACAGCTGCGGCACCTGGGCTCCTGGGTGGTCTCTAGAGACCAGATAAGAAATAGCTCTTTATTAGAAATTCACTGCGTTTCAGCAGCTCAGTGGATAGTGAGAGAGAGCGGGTGGAAAAAAACAAATAGAAAACAATCATTCACATGGTGTAAAGCGGTAGAAAAAAGACAATATACGTTTTTTTTTTTTTTAAAAAGGGCTCTCAACACCATGCATGCACACCACACATGCATATAAGCAAATTGCATCACAAATTGCACAGGTGAATAGTTAGTATTGCACTTTGCTGAAGTGATGGAGTCCCAGTGTGTATTGCTTGTGGTCTACTGGCAGTGTTAAAGAAGGACCTCAATTCTGTCTAAATGCACAGTCATGTAAGGAAGAACAGACAGGCACAATGGATTGTTAAAACCAAAGAAAAGTAATGATAGGATACACAAGGACATCATTTAAAAAAGGAAAGTGTGAATTACGCTACATAAGTGATTGTGTATTGTTGTGATTGTTTAAAACTAGGAAAATATGGAAAAACTATAGAAACTGTGAAAAAAGCAAAACATCACGGAGTCGATGAAAAATAAATCAATAGAAAACACAGGAATCTTCTAATAATAAGGGCGCTATCAGTTGGCCACAGTGTGTGGTATACAGTATGGAGTACAATACATATAATCACATCCATCCTGTGGCTTCTACTCCTTCATTGGTGTTGCAGTTATTTTCATTCCTAGATCAGCATGAATTCATTTCTCATTTTAATTTATGAGTGGATAACTAGGTCAATTGTTTTTAGTTAGCCATGTTGATGGAGGCTTAAGGAGGCTGTTTTGTTGTTTTAATGATGTTTCTCTTTTTGTAAACTGAATTTCCGGTGGACCGACAGTAAACATAGATGCTCAGTTACAATTAGACTTGAAAATATAGTAGATCTATCCTACTAATTTACAAATACTCTACAGTTCAGTTTACTCATTTTATCTGCGTTTAAGTAGTCAGATTCGTGAAATACAACCTTTACACTGACAACACAAGAGTTTAACTCTAGAGATGGATCTGGACCTGAAGCTTTTTCTGAATTTGTATTCATGTTTTTGAACTATTTACCTAATAACCCCAGAGATCTTTTCTAGGAGGTAACGATAAAACTGGTAATCATCAATAAAAGCTAAATGAGTCAACATCTAATAAATATAAAATATACTTTGTTTCAGCCCCTTTTCCATTTTAACCATAACGCTCACTGCATGCAAATTTTGACATTGTGAATCATCAAAAGCCCTTCTCCTTTATTAATTTTATTATTTTTTGTTTCATTTGATTATTTATTGAAAACATCTCAGGAGTTCCACTGTTTCTATTTGCTATTCGATGATTCAATGGAGATATTTCATACTTCATGTTTTTATTCATATTTGTGGATGTCCAGTGTCTTATGAATATTTACAGACTAAATATGATTTGTGGACAAATTACTGTATTGTACAGCCAAGCAATTTCTCATGGAAAGGCAATTTAAATGGGATGATGAGATGACTGTAGAGACTTTGATATGAAAAGTACTCTGTCACAGAATTATATTGTGTTATCTTATACAATTTAGTATATGCAACATCTGTCATTGCATTTCGTTTTATCAGTTTTTCAGCAGATGAAAGTCCATGCATGCAAGCATGCATGCACTATTTAAAATCATTGTTTGTATGTAGTCATTCAGTGTAGTGGTCATGAAACAATAAAAAGATTCTTATGGCTGCTAGGCAGACAGAGTGGAGCCGGCAGGCTAAGCATGCTCAAAGCTCAAGTCAAAGCCACATCTGAGGGCAGTAAATGCATCTTAGGAAATAGGAACAAGATGTGGGTTCTATGTAAAGGCACCAGTGAGGCAGAGGGATGTTACTCCAACTTATAGCAACCAGGCAGGCAATGTATGTGTGTGCAAGTGCATATGTGTGTGTGTGTGTGTGTGTGTGTGTGTGTGTGTGGGGGGGGGGGGGGGGGGGGGGGGGGGGGGGTTGCCCAGCTCATCCCACCCACCCAAGGACTACAATGAAAATAATCAGTTTTGCTTTTTTGTGTTATCCTGATGGTTTTAAACGAACTGGTCAAATAAATCAAATCAAATAGATAGATAGATAAAGGAGGAAACCATATAGTTGACGGAAAATGAAGCGTTCCTCTTAGGAGAGGATCTGTTAAGGGTAGTTAAGGCAGATAATGTGACGATTTCCCTTTCTGGTTGTATGAATGTGTGTGTGTGTGTGTGTATGTGTGTGTTCATGTTGGAACTGGGACAGCAATCTGAAATGATGAGGTGGGATGATGAAGATCATTGTTTTTAGTGTCATATTTACTCATTCTGTTGTGTTTAAGACTGTATCATTTGGATAATGTCTCTGTACTGAATGATGAATATGAAACTAAATTATTTGTTTGAAACAGATGCTTTTGTAGTCTATGTCAGCGTGTTGAGAAGCTACTCTTTAAAATACTAAGACAGAAAACCGATGACATTTTCCTGAATTATCCCATTTAATGAACTGTTTTAGGTGGCCACTCCTTTTTGTGAATTACACTTCCTCCACTTAGTTTTTCCAAGAACTGTGAGAAAGTGGGGAAGGACGACAAAAAAACGTCAATATCAGCTACTAAATGTTGACTGACAGAGCTTGTGAGTATGCTCTGACTCCCGCGCCGATCTGAAGACAGACAAACAGGATTGGCTTTATTTTGCAATTGATCAAATGTTATTGATAGCTTCAGCTTTATCATGTGTTAACTTTAAGATCGCTTCACCAAGCACCCAGACAAAATGAGCCATTACCAAGACAGACTGAACGGCCAGCAAAGAAAGTTATGAGTACAGACAATGCGAAAACAGTATCTGCCGCAGACGTTTGTTCAATGGAGGACATATCATCCTTTCCTTTAAGTGATTACATCAGCTAGTAAAGGTATTATGGGCGGGCTTATGGCCCCCAGTAGAGTTTGTAAACACATATGATAGAACAAAGACCAACCTGTATCCATGTTGATATTTGACACTAACTATTGAATGCATCCCGATTGATCTCTGTTACGTGAGGTGGTACAGATCCAATGGATTATCATGATACAAATATCATGAAAACACATGGAAAACTCTTGGATCAAAGCTAATAGGCAGGTGCAGTATGGATTCGGATCCAGATGCAATCCCATCCAGACCTAGAGCTGTAGCTAAAATATCATAGAGCTCCATTCAATTTGAGGTGCTTTGTGTTTTAACATCTCTTTTTTTGCCTATATGGGAACCTATGTCACACACAATTGAGCACTGCATGCATTTGTTCATTACAGACAGAGACGAAAGTGAGTCAAATTTCGAAAGCGAAGAGCTTTAATTTCGCAAAGGACACACTCTTCCTATTCAAAGCCGCTGTATCTCGTATGTTCCAAGACGTTGGCACAACGCAGCACTGTCAGGCGGCGCTATGAAACGAAGCATATGGCTACATTTGAGAAATGTGACTAACATCTAGTTAATCACAGAGCTGACAGGTGTGTGTTAGTTAAAATAAAATTGGCCCAGATGTCGTCCCGGTTTGTGGTTCGATGTCAAAGGAACCCACAGCGGTAGAAAGAGTCTCTTCAAATGCAACCTTCTTGCATATATTTGCTTAAAATGAATAACTTGGATTAGCAGAGGACCGTCCTCTTCTTAACTTCTCAGTTTGCAATTCAGCAGAAACCCTATTCCAAATTGTGAGCGGCCCCAGTGTTTTCTTTAACAACTGCAAAAGCAGGGATGACACAAGTACACTGGTGCCTGCACCCCTAGGGCCCAACAGAGACTGGACTGCACAACCTGCAATTGGGACAAAAAAACAAAAACAAAACCTTGCAGCTTGTAGTAGAATGTATAAAAAAATCCTCCTTTTTCCTATTTGGTGGTGCATCACTCAGTCTCCCTCTCGATGGTCTGGCCATAGTTGGTTTTAGTGGTTTTAGTAACGAGAACTAAACATAGGTACTGAGTGTCCAGAAAGACAGATATGAAAGCCCATCAATGACAATCACTTGACCAGGTCAGGAAAGCAACCAAGCCAGATAAAGTGTAGCTAAAATCAATACCCAGCTAGGTATAGTTCCTAATGTGCTTATGGATTCCTCGATGTGAAAGAAATTGTGCTTCCTGTCTCAGTTTCACTCTGTTGAGATGGTTTGAGAACAAACAGAGGAAAGCTATGAGCAGGACAAGAAGGGCTTTAATTTATGCTGGGATTGGCAGGGGACCATAGGGAAATAAATGGATGGTTTTATCGTGTGAACCTGATGTACTGTAATTAATAATGCCTTGAATGAACCCAGATTTATTGCCTTTCAAGAAATTTGACATTACCAGCTGTTATTCAAGGCATGTCAATTTTCTCCTGCATGAGTGGTTATCAAAAAGCTGTCAATCAGAAATAAGATGGCGCATTTATCAACCTACTGTATCCCTAAATTGCTGGAAAGGACATATGAAAAATGCAAAAAAAGAAATATCTGAAATCTGCTTATTGTTAAGATTGCAAAGTTACAACTTCAGCCATCAAAATGTGCATGACAACTGCTTTGTCTCTGACTGTACTGTGTCTGACCTACTATATAGCCAAACAGTGTCTCGGGGGTCTATCTAATACATCCTAGACTGCCCATCAGAGGGTATTCTTGAAATGTTAATCTGGTAAATTAACCTCACTGTCAATCAGTCTCAATTATTGTAAATCAATCTTTATTGGCATCTTTCTTATGCAATAAACGGTGCACATTTCAAAGTGGTACCCTTTTTAGTGGACACTCTTAAAAAGCACAGATAATCCAACAGTTTTTTTATTGCTGATAAATTGTTGGACCTTGCTAGACATTTTTCTACATCTCGTATCACTGGTTGTAAAAAACACAAAACAAAATGCATGATTCTAGAAAATAAAATGGCTGCACATTACAATTTTATTCACAAAGCATGCATGACCATAACACAACAACTACAGCCGAGAAGTCCAGATGACCTTAACCTGAGAGAAATAAATAAATAAATAACCATTTAGAAAAGTCCTGTGATTTAACTCCCAAACTGAAGAGTCTGACATGTTCAAACATATACTAACACCATAACTTTTTTCTGGTGGCTGTTTTTCTCCAAGACTTCACATGTATCCTAATTTGTGCACTTCACATATCGGCACGGGGGGGCCGCAGTGAACCCATCTCATCGTGTGAAGCATGAAGCACTAAAATTGTCCATTCTGAACAGGGTGGACAGTGGTGCTTCACAGACCACAGGGGACTACGTTACCTTGTGGAGAAGTACAGTTTGTCACTTTTTGTGGAATTTATAATTTAGGGCATTACCTTAACCTAAAGAGTCTCAGTGGATTCAAAACCTTACAGTTGCCAGACCTGGGTGAAACAAGGTATTCTCATTGTCTCTGGTCTCTAAAATATGCCGGGCTGCTCCACGAGAGTTAACGGCCTGCTGCTCTGGGTGCTCACACGTGTGCGTCACTAATCAAGGATGCTATACAGGTCCATCAGTAGTTTGTGCATGATGGCTGCACGTTTTATGCAACATGCTTTTCTCCTTATGTTTTACTTGTTTACCTATACACATTTATATTTTATATCATTAGACCCATTACAATAAGTAAATGCAGCTGGAAATTGTGGCAGGTTGCATATAGTCACATACTGTGTGGTATAGTTTCTAACAGAGGCTCTGGTGTAGTTTCTAAATATGTATTTTATCCCAAAAAATATTTTCAAGTAAGGTTGCTCTAGCCAGTTGATAAGCATTGAGCCTGGCTTTGCTGACATGCTTATTTCATCGCCTTAATCTGGACTCAGGTATTGCACTGTACACACAAAGAGCATATGTTTTGTGTGCAAACCATGTGTGAAGTTGAAGTGAAGACTTATAAATGTAAAGTGAAATGCCTCCCAGCCCTTTGTGCAGCCGCAGTGGAATCGTATTGCACAAGCTCACCTTTTGCTCAGGAAAGCACGGGACTTCTCCTTGCTCACTGGGAGTGAGGTTTGTTGACTGCCCTATAAAATCAAAGGTCTCTTGGGAAAAATCTGCTATTTGGCGTAGGCTTGTCATGCCCTATAAAAGGCCAGCACACACACACACGATGAGCAGTTAATTCTGCTTGCTCCTGCTGAGGTTAATGAGACAGACACACATGCGGCCCACAGCCACATCCAGGAGGAGGAGGGAGGCTGTCTTTTATCCAACAGAGGCTTAACTCCTGGACATATTGTGACCGGTTGTTGTTCTCTAATTGCCGGTGTCACAGATACTGTAATGTCATCAGCTCACAGTGATGTTTCACCACCGTTGGGTTTGTTGATCTGACTCCTCACCAGCACGGCTGCCGTGCTGACTCTTAATCACTTCTGAAGTGATGCATCTCAGATGTCCCGCACAATATTCCCTGCTCTCCACTAGCACTGAGATCCTTCTCACGGAGCGGCAGTGATGAGTAGGACTACAGGAAAATTAGAACAAATAAAAACACAACACTTTTTTATGTTCATCTCTTGTTTTCTGCATCATTGGACCTCAGAAATGATTAAAATTGAGTTATTGCGAAAATTATTTGAAAAAAAATTACACTGTGGACAGGTGGCCAGTCCACCACAGAACACACACCTACACTAAAGGGCAGGTTAGGGTATCTAGTGCACCTGAGGGCATGTTTTGGACTGTGGGAGGAAACCCACAGAATTAATAGGAAACCCACTAGATTCAATTACATTCAACTTTATTGTCGTTGCACATGTCACAGGTACAAGGGTTAGTGCAGAATTAACACAAGTGTTTCATCTTGTGATTTGGTCATTTGACATTTGTTGGGATCAAATAGTATTTTACATAGTATTTAGATTTTTTTGTACAGGCAGAGAAACAGATTGCACATTTGCATGGTACGAACAGTCAGCTGGACATCCTGTAGTAGCTGACTATGGGACTGTGCATGTCTACTTCTTTCATGTCACCACTACAGGTCTTTGGACCCTTTCAGGGGGTGCTACATCATGGGCTCTTCACGCAATCATAACTGATGACCCGCTATCATCTTTGCTCAGAACCTTCGCCAGCAGTGGAGTGACTCTCTAGGAAGTCAGTTCTTCTGATTTGTCCCCATTGCAGGCAGGTCCTCATAAATGAGTTCCCCTTGACCCTGATCTTTTGGTACTGTATATCTACTTCTGAATCTCTCTTACAGATTTTGAACTAACACACTGTGAAGCAAATACAAGCTGTCAAGCAGCAAGACCTTAAGTTCACTAGTGTGTAATCAGAAACATTTTTTTTAATGAGACCCAGTTGGTCAATTTAGCTGCTTACTACTAATAGCTAATCAAAATGAAACATCCAAAATGGTCTTAGTTGTCCCTGCATGGGTCACCATGATTTTTCACTATAGGTATGGAAGGTCACATACCTATAACCTTGTTCTTCTCAAGGAAAAACAGGATTTTGTCTTGTGATGTACAATGTATGAAAGACATAGGCAAAAAGATGTAAGAGGGCAGTCAGGGAATCCTGTCATATGCAAACAGTCCATCAAGAACTGAGAGAAATGGCCCATCCGTCCAATATGTTCCAAACTCATCATTTGTAGGTACCACTTTTTAGAGCAGTTTTTTTTCCACATCTATGGCTCACCGTTACAGTCTGTTGACTGGAATCAGAGCCAGAGTAAAAAAGCACTCTGGCTCAATAGTTCAGAGGAGGGGAGCTTTAATGAACTTGAATCTGAGAAACAGGAGTGGGTGATGTTTGAAGAGATCGTCCAATGGTTTCTGATCCAGTGCACAGGTGAGATAATTGGAGGCTGACCAGGGGAGTCTGGTGGCAAGTGCTGGGCTGAGAGACGCTGGTAACTAGACGTGGGCAGTGGGTGAGTGAACATGGAGCCGACAGAGCAGCAGTCATGGGTAGAAGCATCAGAAAATTCATGGATAGAGGCATCAGATAACTCAAGTGGTTGAACAGTCAAGAGTATCACTTGCAGTGTCCAAAGATCTGGTAATTAATGATGTGAAAGGTAGGGTAGACATACAGCAGGTCATGATGGAGACTGATGGCAGGTGTGGCTGGCCTATAAATGATGCCTGCATCATAACCTCATATACCAGGGTCAGGAGATACGAGAAAGAGAGCAAGGAAGAACACAGAAAACAGTTAAGACTCTGGGGGACTCTTTGACCAACAGACTACTTGATTATGTTCAAGATTTTGTGGCTTACATGTTACATAATGTTGTGATCATTGCTTTGCATGCAATCATTAATCCATCCAGCCACAATACCTTCATCAAGTGTGCACTGGTCATCTCTGGACTAAAAATCCAACCAATTCCTGCACCTTTTTATTCAAAATGATTACTAAGTGAAGTGTTTTACATATGTAGATAAAGTTACCCCATTGAAAACACATAAAGACAAACAATTCATGATTGGAATGAGCTTGCATGGGGAATTGGAAGCACGGTGAAGATGAGCTGAATGGTGCTATGATGTGGACCGAGTTCATCTCCGATTAGAGGTTAGAGATTTAGTTAATTGAGTGTGACCTTGGTGTGTCAGCAGTGTTAACAGAGAGCTGCTTCCAACTGGACTATGTCGTACTGTCTTGGACACACTGCCTGCCGCTCATTGATTATTACTGCTGAGCCTGCAGTTACCCCCTGAGCCCTCACCATTACTGTTTATAGAGTGAGAGGCCTACTTTTTAGGCCATTTTGATTTGATTCAGCAAGACTGACATCACAGTGTTTGAAAAAGGCCAGAACGGACTGCATCTCTGATGACTCAGGTCATTTGGAGTAAAATGGGCACCTCCGAAGACCTCTCTTGACTGCTGTGGCAGTAAGCGCTAGTCCATGGACTGGTCTGCTCAGACAATAGAATCTCATGTGCTGACAGGAAGAGACTTAACACACTAATTATGTTACTGGGATGCAACCACAACCCAGTAAAGATAATGGGAGGGAGTAGGATGACAGTGAAGCTATCAAGCCGGATGGAGAATGTGTCTTTGGCATTTCAGCATTTCCAATCATGTTAGTTTATGGTTTGTTATTAATATGAATGCTAACAGAGCTGTTGATTTACATTTCCAACCAGAGAAGTCAGAAAATCTATCCTTGCCCGGATTTTTATTTTTACTTTGTCTAACTGCAAATAAAGGGAAAACTAGCAATCTGGAAAAGACTTTTGGGTTACTGAATGGGGTCTAATTCATTTCCTTTTCAATTCTGACAACGACTAGTGAAAAAAGCATTCTGGACATGCTTCATTGAGGTCATGTCTGGAGCTCTTCAGGGGGTAGCAGTCAGAACCCCCTCTCTCAGCCTTTTCTATATCAGGGTATGTCATGTAGCACACCCATAGAAAGGTACTTTTATTGGCTTTCATCCTGCAGTATCTCAGGAAGCCTCAGGGGAACTGGGAACCAAGAAGTAGGGGCTAGTCACTTGGAGCATCATTCCCTAGGAGTGTTATTTTGGCTCTGGAGCCACTGTAGGAGTTCCTGGAAAATATTTGGGGCAGGAACGTTAAAGGGACTGTTCCTTCCACTTGCCCCTGTACATGGTCGTGTCTCCACTGCAGGGTAGGACCCCTCAGCAGTGTCACAAGTTTCAATAGTGGCAGTCGACACTTTGTTTTCATAACAAAGAAACTAAGGAGGGAAGGAGGTAAACTTGGAGGGAACAGAGGCCATTGTTTCTGTTGTTGTTTTTAGTTGTGTCTGCTAGGCTAATGCTAAAGGCTCGGGTATATTGCCATGAAAAATGTCACGCACCGTTTGACGACATGTTTTGCGGAACATTTTGGAGTGCACGCGACGTCTCGTGTGCATCCCAAAATTTGAGACCTCGGGCGACAATGTCGGGCGATGTTTGCATGTTTGTGCTCACCAGGTAAAACCCCGTAGAAAACAGGGAGGAACTCGTCGCCGCTATCATTGTACAGACGCTGAAGTGTCCAATTTGTGGCCATGTTAAAATGAGTGTAGCGCAGTACACTGCGTTTACATTCCTGCTCCCGTCTTCATCTTGTGGCCAGGGGTGGGACAAGCCTGTGTATAGACTTTTACTGCCCCCTGTGGTGTTGCGGGACATTGCAGAAACGTCACAAAAGAAGGCAGTGCTGTGAGCTATGCCCACCGCAATGCTCGAGACGTGTTCATGGAAGTATACCCAAGCCTTAAGACCTACTGCTCATCTATTGCTGTTACTTTTGCCAGCTGTTTTGGTGATTAATCTGGGTTTAACCAATCAGCGCAGAGTAAACCTCAAGCCACACCCAGGAGATGATGTGAGTGTGTGTATGAACACCCACTATTACTGAACAGACAATGGCTAGAGCCATTTGTGTCAAGAAACTCAAAGAAGAGAGGTAATATTCATTAAAAAAGGAAGGACTGGACTGGGGTTATGACTAATTCACTTGATATTTCAAGTCATTTCAGTCATGTTCATCTCTGTAGTTATATTATCAACTTTTGATCAGCCTTGGCCAACTTGGACTCATCTCATCTTGTCCTCAGCTGCTTGAGCAGTTTTAGCAGGGGAGCCCAGAAACCCTTCTCTACAACTACTTCCACCAACTCCTCTAGGGGGATCCCAAGGCATTCCCAGGCCAACCACAAGATATGATCTCTCCAGTGAATCCTTGGTCTGCTTCTGGGTCTCCTGCCAGATGAACATCCATACCATTTAAAGACGTCCAAAGGAACAATGTCAAGTGTCTCTCTTTGTCCTCCATAACTATCAAGAATTCAGTGTGTATGTTCAGGAATGTTGTTGAAGTTGGTGTAGGGGGACAACAGTAGCAAGTATGTTTGTGAAAATTAGGATCAGCTTTCAATCTCTTCTCATTCCTGCCTCCAGGCTGCTTTCAATGAAGGTGACTGAATGTCTTTGAATAATAAAAGGTTTAATCTGTGAAAATAAACACCTTTAATCATACTAAATGTACTTCTGTGCAATAGTCATGCATGTTTGTGTACAGGCAGCATTGCCTTTCTAAGCACATGCTCACATGCTGTGGCATTGTTGTCTGCATTTGTGCACTTTAACATTTCTGTAATCATTTGCACTTCCCTTACCTTTATATATATATTCCTACCATGCATCACCTGCAGTGCAGTCCTCACATTGCATTCACAGCTCAGCCAACATACGTAAACACACACACACACACACACACACACACACACACACACACACACACACACAGATACATACTCACACACACCACTGCCTAGCTCCGGAACCTTCCCCTTAACGAAGACCATCTTCTACCCCCCCATGGTTTCCTCCTGAGTGCTGACCTGCACTCGTCCTTTAATAACAGTGACAGCTAATACACTTGTAAATGGGCCCGTCCACAGGGCCCCACTGATTCCAAAGGTCATCCCTCTGTCTTCCAGTATTGATCGAGTTTGTCTGTTAACATGGCTCTGGACCTTACTGAAAGTGAACATTGTCACTAACATATTTCCATCATTGAAATGCATTTGACTTCACTGTCCCTGTGAATAGGGCAGAATGAGGTGCATAATGGATATGCCAATAACAAAACTAGCTTCTACTAAAACACATACAAGTCAGATGCATTATCCGCAATATTGCATAGTTTCATGTTCCTCATCTTCACAATCAGGTTTTTAGTTCAAATAAATAAAATGTGCTTCATACAACAAACCTTGAGATCAGAAATTTTGAAATTATGTTGACACAAGTGGTTAATAATGATGCAAAAAAACAACAAAAAACATTTCAATCCAGATTTAATGATGCTCCATCTTTTTCTGGCCAAGAACTTTGGCCTCTGAGTTACCATCCCAATGTGTGCTGGGGGTAACTGCTTTATGAGGATCACATCTTCTGCAAAAAAGCAGAGATGGAATCTTAAGGCAGCTGGACCTGATACACTCTGTCGCTGCACTTAGAAAGTGTCCATCAAATATTTGAACAGAACAAATGACAAAGGCCAGTCTTTGTGGTGTCAATGCTAAAAGTAAAAAGCTAAAAGTCAGCCAAACCCTGAACAGAGTTGTTAAATGGCCCACAAGTGTTAAGGCAAACCTTTTGTTTTGACTACATGTGAAAAAGCCCTGATGATCAAAATGGTTTTGCTCATTTCGTCAACGTGGCACAGTGGCTTTGTATTTGAGGTGTTCACCTCACCACTAATTTCTCTTTGGTTCTGATGGATTCATTTCTCTCTCTTTCAGTTGTATGAATTAGATGACGATGAAAAACGGAAAGAGTTTCTTGATGACCTTTTCAGCTTCATGCAGAAACGGGGTAAGTGACTTTCATTTCCCTAATAAATAAAGTATGTACATACTTAAGCTTCTGCATTACCAATTAACATGATACAGTTATTTGAATTTTGTGTTACAATTTGAAGTGAATTCATCATGTCATCATGTCATCATGTCATCGTAACATTACCAAATTGTACCAAATTCAGTTATCAAATATAAACTTAGAATTAGAGACCTACAGATCGTACATAGACCCACAGATCTCACATAAGAGCAAGCTGTTGGTCAATAATCTGATATCAGGTTAAGACATTATTGATGTACTTAATGTATCTGGTCTATTACTATTCAAAAAGAAGAAAGGCTGTGAGAGTTTCCCAAAAATGTGACCACAGGGCTGCTGTGAATCCCAATAATAGATATTAAATCGATCATTAAGCTTTTGTTTCAGTCACTCTTACCCAGAAGAGAATGGTAGATTACAGATGTGAAATGTAGTTGAACATATCGACAAATATGCAGATTATCGTACAATATATCAACAAAGACACTAAGTGTGTAAAAGAATATGTGTAAATGTGTATGGATTTCAAGGTGAGAACACTCAAAACAATAACCTGAATAACAAAAAATATCTATCTAACAGTAACCCTAAGAAAGACAAAAGAACATGTTATACTAATCTACCCGACTAATGGCACACAAAATCACACTCAACTTTAACGTACAATTTTTACAACGATGGAAAACCATATTCATATTTTAAAAACACTCATTACATAAAGCTACTATAAGTCGGATGATTATATATTTTCTATTTTCAGAGGAACCTTTACAGCTTTAATCATGCAGTCGATACCCTCGAACACCTTTTGTGCTGGTTTTGCAGTCATGGAGGCAGAGGTACTGACACCTCACTCAGAGAAGCCATCAAAAGTAGAGCAGACAATGGGCGTGATGGCTCCTTTTGTACGTGGTGCTAAATACCCAGTGTGATTTACTGTTATCTCTCAGGTCTACATGTCAACATTTGTCCTACAGCTGAGTGCTGAAGAATACCTTGCCAGAATGGAAGAAAAGGTTAAGGAGGAACTACCTCAAAAAAGAGCATGGCCTCTGATTGTTTGAATAATGCTCTTTGATCTACTGTGCCATCAGGCCTTTTTATTTTCCTGTTGACTTCCTATATTAAAATTGTGATTTATATTTCCCATATTACAAAATGTCTTCCCGTCAGCACATAGCATACAAAGTTGTTGCATAGACAAGGTGCTGCATGTCTTGTGGTGAGAAATCACATGGCAAGCATGTACCCTGCCTCTATTGCTGAGCCTGTCTAGAGCTCTGGGACAGGGAATGTGGACATAGATAATGAACAGAGTGCGTGTTATTTGTTATTTTTGCATTTTATCAATACAACTTCCTAATAAAAATATAAAAAATATAAGAATAGTTTCGTAGTAAGAGACTATCGAATGTTAGAGGTTTGTTTGAAGTCAGTCCCACAAAGAAAAGAAAATCAGCTACAGTTGTTAAGTATGAGCAAACATAATTGTGTAATGGTCATGAGGCTCAAACATTGTGTTCACGTCATGCTGATGCATGATCACATCCTTAAAACACATCCTCATGCTGATAACATCCTTAAAATTATGTTTACACTAGTTGTGAAAGTTAAATCCACTGACCTTATTTTCACCAAAGTGTGAGAAAGAAAAAAAATGTGATAATGTGATAAATAACCAAAACACCCATCTGAAAAATCCAAGTTCTGACAGACAATTCACAAATTCAGTTTTTTTTTTTCTGTCTGTCAACATTCAGTGTTTAGCATCCCGCAGCAATAACAGGGAGTGATGAGGAAACATCCAGCCTACTATTGGCAGTGCCACTATTAGACAATGGGAGAGATGGACACATTTTGCTGCTTAAATAGACCACCAAACCGACATGGTGTGCATGTCACATGACCAGGGCAATATAGCCCAAGTTGTCTGTCTGGACAGTTTGCAATCTTCCCTCTATTAATGGTTGAGTTCTTTAAGTGCATGGTATAGAGAGGAAGGAATAGTTGAGCTAGTTTATTTCTATTATTTAGTTAACTGTTTTTTTTGTTTGGAGCTTTATGGCTTATATTGGACATGACACTTTGAGGCAAAGACACTTAGTTCATTACCGGTTTGCTTCTTTTCATTAAATTTGTTAACAAGAAGACAAACATGGACGATCCCCAGAGGCCAGTTAATATAGTTAATTAGTTAGTTAATACTGGGTCCCTGAAGCATCCTGTCGTGGCCTCGGGTGTTCATATCCTGACCATATTCTATTTGACAGCCCAACCTTCTACTTGTCTTCATTTAGGGAGTTGAACAGAAGTAGATAAACAGTTGGTTTCCCCTGTTACGCTGCATTAATCACTCATTTCATGGGTTAAAAGAGCAAAGTCAATGAGGAGGAGAAATTCTCATCCCATTATCGGCTTGGAGGTGCGAAGTGAAAGCATCAGTGATGAAGCCAAGCATAAAGATGATTACTGCACTACTAGGAGCCCTGATGATCCACGCGGTTGCAATTACAAACTTCTCTTCTTTTAGCAGCTGAGGGATTAAATGAAGACGACTGTTGCAAAGTGGATTTTTTCCACCTTGTCCACCATTGCTCATTGTCATAATGATAGATGGCCTGATGAGATGGTTTGTGCTGACAAAAGGCCTCCATCCTGAGTCCTTTATTCTTTATATCTCTTTCAGGGGATCAGAGGGACAAATACATCACCCTTAGTATTGAAAGCACATAAATCTTGTTTTAACTGGCTTGTCTCTCCCCATATACTGTCAGACAAAGCCCTGGGCTTTTATTCTCTGTCTCAATTGTTGTTTGGTTGGCTATTGTGTCTACACCAAAATAATAGTTTTATAGATCAGCATAGATCCACATTACAATCTAAGAAAAAGCTGTAGGGGGAGTTAGAGTTTCTCTGGGGCTGGTATCCTGATATTTTACATGTTTTGTATTTCCTGTGTCATTTTTTAGGATGGACTTATGCTGTCTGGTCACATTGTCTGCACCTGGAAACATGCCATTTTGATTGGATTAAGTTGTTGTTCCTCTAATGGTCCCACATGGAATATGTAGTAGTTAAAGCTGTTGGGTTAAGTGCACTCGTGCACTTAACCCAACACTTTGCAAAACATGCCAAGTTTGTATGTTTGTATATTACAGCAGACTGCGTATTCCAGTCCAATGCATTTTCATTTCCACAGCCTCAAATGTGTCAAACTGGTTAGGGTTGGGGTTAGGGTTAGCCTTTTAACATCTGCCGGAGATGTGCCAGACTTTTGTTCCTCCAGCAAGCTTCCTTCTCTTTTCTCTACCACTGTGAACTTTATCTCAAGTCCCATGTGCTCCTCTGCCCCTTAGTCCGTGTTGCCAGTAATTGTTACAGCTTTGTTTTGTGTCGTGACCTTTATTCCAGCAATGTCAGTTATCACATGTATCATGAAACAAATCCACTTCACTGTGGCTGCCCCCTCATTCGTGGTTGAATCCTACACGTGTCCGGGAAGCCACTCGAGTCGTGGTCGGAGGCTCTCACTCACAATGTGCACGGGTTCTCTGTCGGACCCGGGAGTGATGCGCTGACGCTTTGGTGATTACGCCACTCTCTGCTGGGCTCTGTGGATCTGATCATTGTGGTCGTACCAGGCAGCGATTATCTCTGCCAGGAAGGTGTCAACGGGAGCCCGGTAGAATACCTGTGGTCGTCAAAGGGCCTGGTCGTCACAATTATTTCAGGCTATAAAGGTGCTGCAGCGCTCAATGTGTTGATTTGCTGCTCATGACAGATTGTTCAGGATGTTCAGCACTTTGGATGATTTAAAATGACCTACAACGCATGATTTCATGATATAGTGACACAAGAAGAAAATTATTGTTATTACCCGTTCATGGTGTGTAGAAGGCTAGCAGCTCATACGATCATTATTGCAATGTTCATCATCGTTTTTGTTATCCTCGAAAATGAGCTGTATAATTTACTAAAACCGAGCCACAAACCGCAAAGCTTTTGTGAAGAAACAGCCCCGTCTTGCACTTTCTTTTCCAAAGAGCAGTGCTGAGCTATCGCACTCTGACTTACAGCTGGTATTGTCTAGTCAACATCAATCTTTTGTTTTAATAGTGTCTCATTCGTTCACATGCCAGTACTGCAAAATGAAGCCGTAATTACTGGACTTAATTGATGTGGTTTTACCACCTCAAATGATACTTCAGAGCTCTCCTCCCCCCGCTCTGTATAGGTCCCACTGCTGTTGTTTGCACTATATTTCTGCAGTTATTGATCGCTATTATGGTAAATCCAATGGGCACAATGGAACTCTTTCAGCAAAATGCAGGTTAATTATCTCGGGGTCAATCACTTTGGAATCTTCACAAAGAGCTAGTTGTTCTCTTTTTATTGCCTAACATTAAATTGCAAATACAAATTATTAACTGAGGCCCATTACTTTGCTAATAAGAGGCCGGTTGGCTGTCATTAATAGAAGATGACCACAGATTTTTTGCAGAATGTATTTTTGATGTTCTAGATGTTCAAGAATATTTCAACTGGGCTTCTTTTGTTTTTCCTTTTCCTGTGTTAATTACTTTTTCTACCAAGCCTGATATGTGCATATAATGAACTGTTCACGTTTAGGAGCAAATTAGTTGTATTACATCTTTTGCCACACCACATTTTTATGTTTAGACTCTCAAGCAATTATTTCATCATGTCATAGAAAATAACATATTTACAGGTGATCAAGCAGTTTCCACTGGATGCAAACTCTTTTCGAAAGTTAGATTTCCTGCTGTTAACAGAGCTATCAGAGATTTGACCAGCTCAAGATAAATTGGCCTTTTATGAAGGCGCAGACGCCTATCGATGCAAGGAACCAAAGTTAATGGAATTGATTGCAGATACTGTGTTTGCTTTCTGCAGGGACTCCAGTGAATCGGATTCCTATCATGGCCAAGCAGGTGTTGGATCTTTACATGCTCTACAAGCTCGTCACAGAAAAAGGGGGCTTAGTGGAGGTCATCAATAAGAAAATATGGCGTGAGATCACTAAAGGCCTTAACCTTCCTACATCTATTACCAGTGCAGCTTTCACTCTCCGAACACAGTGAGTATGAATCCAAAGGAGAACCCAAACTGATCACCCACATCCATAGTGCTCTATACACCAGGCTAACTACTATAATGGGATACTTTTCGATGTCCATCCACCAATTATCCACCTGTGTTGTTCCCAGTGATGTCAGGGCTTGCTGGTGTCTATCTCCAGCTCACACTGGCTGAGGGCAGCACGGACAGGTGCATCGCTGGCCTCACACACCATTCATTCTCACACTCACACCCAGGGACCATTTTAATGTCTCAGTCAGGCTGAACATGCAAGTTTTTTGGACTGCGGGAAGAAATTGTTGCCCGCATAGAACATGAAGAACATGCAAATTCCACGTCAAATGGCTGTTGTTCTAACTGGGAAATGATGACCAGGGACGTCTGTTAAAATGTGTCTAGACAGGTAAAGAACCTGTATTTCAGTCAGACATCTCATTTCATCTTTCATTGCAGTGTCAGTATCAGTAACCTCAGGGAGCCTGCAGGTGGCAGTGTCACTGGCTGGCATAGAGAAGCTTAGATAACACGTCCTGTGTGCAGAGTCACACCCAGCAGAGCGGTGCAAGTCGAGTTGTCTGCTTGAAGTAGCTTGCAAGCTTCGCTCCATTTCCTGCACCAGTATGGAGGTGCTTATCTGCCAAATCTCACCCGGATTCATGACAATTACACGATTGGCACACTTGGCATTTAAGCTGGTGTCAGTGTTTTTAGAAAAAATCTTTTTTGTGCAGTTTAGCTATGACGACAGCATAATGATTTGATAAAAACTAAATCAATGTTTTTTGAAACGCCTTCACCTTGTATCTTCCATTTCATACATTTTTGGGAGAAAATGAAATAAATAAAATGCGGTCAATTATTTGACCTAGTTTGAAGAATGATTCAGTATTCATTTTTTAAATGTAAATAAAATAAAATTTGTGACATCTATGATTTCATTCAGCGCAACAGCAAATAAAACCAATAGTCACAGTGCAGATGTGATAGTGCGCGTTAGTGGACAGTCACAGACTCCTCTGGCAGGGAACAGGTTGTTGGCGATTGGGAGCAGATAAGTGTCAATAGACCGGGTCTGGCCGAAGGCTCGATACCAAAGTCCGTAATCCTGACTGCATGTAACCTGAGGTGTGCTCTCTGCAAATCCACAGAGGCCTAGGCCTGTCCTATGTTCCAGCTATCTCCAACAGACACATGTTGAGGCCTTAATGCACATTTTACATTCTGAAAAGGTTTTTCCTGCGCAGACTGTCTGCGAAGACAAAAATATGTGGGGAACTAATTTATGGATAAAGTGGGAGCAGCAGTAAAGTAAAATCACCGCCACTGTCATTGTTATTCTCATAATTGGTATTCAAATGTCTTTCCAAAGCATCCGAATGTATGGAACATTGACGTTAGTTGAGAGGAAAAAAAGAGGAAAACAGCAATTCCAGACTGTCTCATAGGATCTTCGCAATCAATATTTGGATTGCTTTAAAAGACCACACAAGCATTATTTATTGCTTATAGCATTAAAACCTCTCCTATTGGCATAGTTGTGTTAATGTGCTGCATATCCAACCATATTCCAGATTTCAAACAAAAAAGGAACTATTACTGTATATGTAATCAAAGAGCATGTTTACATGTGCTACATAGGTAACCTGGATCCACTAATTGTTATATAGGTATTTACACTTGTGTATTTGTGATTGAATTCTTGAATCTGCGTTAGTTACAGTTTCGTCCAGCTCAACACTCTGGCAGCAGTACCCAGAAACAGTCAAGTCTTTCCCTTACCCTGATGATGGGAACAGGTGTTCCCTCATTTACAGCATGTGATATTAATGAAATCAGCCTCCTGGGAAAGGCTGTTTTTTACCTGGTCTCATACTGTAAGTGAATGCGAAGCAATCAATTCCAGCCATCAGAAACATTGTCACAACTGACATCCAGCAGATGCTATGTGTAATTACATCGAGGCTTGACATGATGTTGTCCTGGCCGATGATGGGCGAGGATCTATACAGCACTACTCCACTTTGTAAAAGTGGTCAGAAACACAATTGGAACGTAAACCATTGTTTTCAGGTAAAGACATACAATTATTTCACAGGTTTAGGTACGTGGCTTTGATAGTTCCAGAGTACTGTTTTTTTTTTCTTTTTCAATTCCCCTTCCGACCCTGCAAAAATAAAATGATTTATTGACAAAGTGTGTGACAAAGTGACACTGCGAGGAGACGGCGAGTAAAGCATTGGATTCCTCTTCTCTCCTGCAGGTATATGAAGTACCTCTACCCATATGAATGTGAAAAGCGAGGGCTGAGCTCCCCCGTCGAGCTTCAAGCAGCTATTGACAGCAACCGGCGGGAAGGCCGTCGGCAGAGCTACGGCTCCACCATCTTCAATTACTCTCCCGTGGGTGCAGCCACCCTCCTGTCCTCGCCCAAGATACAAATGTCCCACCTCCCTGTGTCCACTCACAGCGGTGGTCACATCTCTGAAGTGTCTGTCATCAAGAAAGGTAGAGGAATGCAATTTTAAGAGGTTAAGTCAGTGCTCGTACAAAAGACTTCTTAGCTTTGCTTTTGATGTAAATTCAAGACTCGTCAGAGGTGAGACACTCTTTTCAAAGAATAAGGTATCTGTATCGAAACTTGAAGAGTGCTACATACAATGCATAATTAAAATAACGTCTGGTAATGTATATCTATATCTAGAGTAATTATGTAATTAATTAAGTGTGTGTTTTGGGAAGACTGTGATAGTTTCTGTCTAATTTTTATCTTTCTTTTACGCTAAGTGTCTGCTTTGGCAGTCTGAATCATATAATTACATAGGTTAGAGTAAGTAGCTGGATTCTCTTGCTACCACAACTGTCTTGTTGTGTCTTGTCTTGTTTTGGTTTAAGTCCTAATGTGTTCTCCTTTAAATCTTTGAGGTGATTAAGAGTAGGACAGACAATCCAACTGCAGCCAACGTCCCCCTTTAGCTGCAGCATTAATTGTCTGGGCTGGACTCTGTCTACACCATGGGCGTCAGATGAAGCTTGTCACCAAAGTCCCTTTGAATAACAATCACAGATACTCCATGCTTCCCATGGAGGTGTTGGAGGAGGTTATACTAGATGGCATTATGTAAACTGTAATCTGGGGGTCAGCCTTGGCCTCGGGGTTAAAATTCTCATCTTGTAACCCAAGTTTTCAGGTTTAGGTTATTGTTGTTTTTGTTGTTATAATTACTATTTGACCACAATACAAAACTCAAATCTCAAGCAAAAGCCCTTTGTAATCTATGTTGTGAACTATTTCTTGAAATGACAGTAATAAGCAATATGTCAACCGAAGCATGACTTTTAAGCACTAGGTGTTTAAGCAGGGGGTTAGGGTCTGACAGGTTAGCAGCCCTCAGAGCAACTGAAACCAATTGAACTGAGTCCCTAAAGCTCTGAAGCTCAACCAATGGGATACGTAGTACTCTATTTAAGTGCACAATTGTATGTCCAGTTACCAAGCATGTGTAAAGTGAACAGACGAGAAACCAGAAGGGTGGAACTCTTGCAACACAACCATGTTGCCAGACCTTTTCCCAGTATAAGAACAGAAAAAAAAAACATTTTCGTTTTCAATGGCTTTTTCTCTTTTTTCCCTGTGACAGTTTGTGTGCTGCATATTTTAATTATTGACAGGAACTATTCCTGCGAAGAGCTCAGGCCTGCATCTCTGGTATAATGTATTGTACACTCTCTTTTTGTAATGCTAAATACACAAGTTCAGAGACACACGTCGACTCTGTTGTGCTTATTTCCTCCTCAGAGGACCCCATGATGGCCAGCTGTCTGCCCAACCGAGGGGCCCTCCCTGTGGCCCCCGGGGGCCACCGGACAGCAGCCGTGGTGGCGCAGGCGGCGGCGGCGGCACAGGCGGCGGCGGCGGTGCAGGCGGCGGCTCTGGAGCAGCTCCGAGAGAAGCTGGAGAGCGGAGAGCCGCCGGAGAAGAAGATGATGCTGGTGGCGGAGGAGCAGCAGAGGATGATGCAGCACGCCATGCAGCAGAATCTGCTGGCGGTGGCCACGCAGCTGCCTCTGAACATCAAGCTCAACAACAGAGGTGAGACGGGCAGGAGGTCCGTGTGGGCAGTTACATGTGCTCTCATCTTTACTCATCATGTGCAGTAACTGAGACTGTTAGTAAAAACTGGATAAATCTGTAGCCTCCTCAAATGCTCCTGAATGGTGTGGCAATTTTACAAATCGAAATTTCAGTTTTTATCATTTCTAATTAATTTAAAGTGTACTTTTTTAAAATTCAAGTCTAAAGTGTCAACTAACTATCATTTCTGGGGTTTTCATGAAATTCATTAAAATCCAGACTGCTTCTCACCTTTTCAGTTCAGTCATCTCATGTTACATATATATATATATATATCCTCTATAAGGAACAAACAGACAGACAAATATTTATATATACAAATATTTGTTGAAAGAGAGTAAGTATGTGCCTAATGTATTCATATAGAATTCAAAATTTAGATATTGTGTTTTGACCCCAAAAAGCTGTCTAGGATTCAGCTGTGAAATATCGCAACCCCTACCGCGCACATAGTTCATCATATAACATGTTATTTGAAGTCCGGATCCATAGAGATTATGAGGGAATGCTTCTTATTGACAACGGGCGGAAAAGCAGCACGTTATGAATAAAAATACCTGCGTGGCAGGGCTTTAGGCTGCGGCCAGCACATCTCATGACAAGCCATAAGTCACATATGACATAATGATAGAGGCTAAAGGAAGAATAAGTGGCTGTTCTGCTCAAGTGTGATATCATTTCTGTCTGCATCACTGCCTCTCTCAGATTAGCCATAATAGTGGGCTTAGCACTTGATACGCCATGGAAAAATCAGTGAGAATCTTTCTCCCGTTAATTTCTATACTAGTTGTCTGGCTCTGGCCCTCACGCATAAACACTGTCATTTACGTGCAAACACTATTATACATCCCCACCTAGATTAGCTTAATTTGTGTTTACAGATGGTTTGATATCACAGCAGCTCTCGGAGGTTAGTCTGCGTGAGTAATGACGGTCTGTTATCTTAAGGCATTACTGTTATTTCGGAACCAGGCACATTTATTCAGCCGAGTTTGTCAGCCGGGTGCCGCTCCTACATTCATCCACAGCTGACATGTACGAATGGCTGTAACATCTTTTGACAGTTCTTTCACCCCCAGAACACTTTAATAAAGCTCTCCTTATCCTGTCACTCACTGAATTATCACCAATACTCCACCGGGGCGCTGCTCTTGCTTCTTCTGTTCCCTTTCTAAATGCTCTTATTGAGTTTTTCTCTCTCTCGTTCTCTGCCTCCTCTCTTGACAGATGATAGACAAGAGACCGCATTGAACCTGTCTACCAACGGCATTAGCAGCATCAACATGTCAATAGAAATAAATGGAGTTGTCTACACAGGTAAATAGAGGGGGCGTTTGCTGATGTAATTGCAGGCAGGAAATTCAATAAGTTATAGCAGCACCCTGGTGCTCAGCCCTCTATGCAATTTGATGTCTTTGCTATAAAATCCATCATAATGAAGTGGCAGTCCAATAGAGTTAAAAAAGTTAAATATCTCCAAATTGGGCCTGTGGATTTGAGGTCGATGGGGTTTATTGTCTTAGAGTCTGTCTAGAGTGGAAGGGTGTGTGTGTGTGTGTGTGTGTGTGTGCGCGCGCGTGTGTGTGTGAGGTGTGTGAGGTGGCTTGTGTCTTGAGGTAATTACTGCCTCCCTGCTTTAACATAGGCCATTGTTGTTAGGGTCTGCGCTGTCACATCATATCTGAGCTCTCCCTGTGTGTGCAGCAGACCACATTAACTCGATGAACTCATCCCGCCACGAGCTCACCCTCAGTCTACTCTGTCTCTAGGTTTGGATTCTAGGGAATTATGCTGAAATATACATTTGTTTCATGTGATTTAGAGTTTATTTCAATAACACAAATCACAAATGTGTCTGCATTCACCTTTTAAACTATCAGAGTTATGATATTAAGTAAATTAAATATCCCGATTAGCCATTTGCAGAGCACTACTTGTTTTCTTAGTGTTTTGGAAAACCTTTTTTTTCACCGTAAAAAGTAGTGGGTCTGGGACAGGTGAGACAGAGGCGGTGGGTACAGTAGTAAACAAGCTAGAATACACAGTTTTTGCCTAATTTTCTCTGGATGTTTGCCCCTCAGGGATCCTGTTTGCTCGGCAGCTGGCGATAGAGGCCATGACTGGACAGCGCAGTAGACACAGTAACTGTCAGACTCAGGGAAAATTGAGTCCCACACACTTCCAGCCCTCCAGCTCCTCCTCTTCCTCCACATCCTCCTCCTCACTCCAC
The DNA here is from genome assembly GCA_029224185.1 of Karalla daura. NCBI lineage: Eukaryota > Metazoa > Chordata > Actinopteri > Chaetodontiformes > Leiognathidae > Karalla > Karalla daura. Next base: position 3,235,933 of record CM055192.1, read on the forward strand.
GGGCACAGGAACTCATCTCTTTAGGTTTCCTGTTCCTCATCAGCTCCTTTTCCCAGCCCACCGGGGACGAGATCCATCCTCCTCACAAAGACTCCACCAGTTTGGAGATGCAATCATCAATTACACTTCAGCTGTGTGGAGAGGGCTTTTTTCCATGCACTTGAACAGATTCCCTGCTCGAAAAACAGCAACCTTGGAAAAGAAAAAGAAAAAAAAAGGATTTGCAAGAGATTTACCATGGCCCCCCAACCTGGCTCCTTCTGTGCCAAATTAGCAATGTGCTTTGAGGATATCTAAGTGTTCTGTGCTACAGTTTTACTTCATATCCTCAAAGACATTGGTTCTATGTGTTTTGGATCAAAAACATGGTCGGCCATCAACTTACGGTGCGACCTGGTTCAGGCTAAATAAAGACTCCCTCTTGAGCGCCATTTCAAGCAATCAATTTCAATCAAAAGGGGAGTAGCTTAACGGTTAACCTTCAGTAAGAAAATTACAGTTGTTGATGTTTGAAGGCTTTCTGACAGAAACTCACTGCTTACAGCTAATACCAAAGAAGAACAAATCTATTCTGCTTTAACACATTCTGCACGTACTGTGATGTGAGAGTGCCAAAGATGAAATTATAGCAGCAATACAAACACGTCCAACTTGAAAATCACATGTCGATCAAAGACAGCTGTGCCCTGTCTGTGGACATCCACTCACATTAGAAGTGAAGCTCAATGCTCTTAATATCTTTTACTTACACAGTAGCAGTTAAAACATTCAGCTCATTCCACAGAGAAACTACACATCTCATGATGTTTAGTTGTACTAAGTTAGCCAAGGTGCACTGTACATGTAAAAAAAAAGGTGTGATAGTTCCGGGAAATGGAGTATTACAGGGGAGTGGCGTCAGTTGAAAGCCCTCTCCTCTTGAGGAAAGCCTTTTAAATTGCTCTTTTCCCTTCCTTCTTTTCATAGTCTTGCTGTCAGCACAATATATGATATGATACTGTATATGCCAAATCACAATGACATGTTTTGATCACGGAATTTACGTTGATTGTATAACATGCTTCTTAGTCATGATGTGGTTCACTCCGCCTTCTGGGGTGCACAGGGACTGTGACATTTGGACAGCGTGAAGCTGCCCTCATTACTAATCAGTAAATATTGCTAATGGCTGCATTGCTCTAGTAGCTGTGGTCAGACATGCTCCACAATTGTCGCACAGCTGCAGCACATTAGGTTGCATCTTTCCCTGAAGAAATCTGTTTGGCACAGTGATATAGGACACCACAAAGACCACAAGACAAAAGCACAATGTGATGATGTGACGTTGGCTTACTGAGCCTTGCAAAGAGATGAATTTTAAGACAGCATTAGATTCTTACAGGGATGGATGATGGAGATTGAAGTAGAGCACATTAACCTGTATCTAGCAGGGGAAACAGACGGGAGTCGACAACCAAATTCTCTACTATTGATGAGGATTGCAGGAATGATTCATTATTTTATATAGTCCTGCAAACATGACATTTTATTTGCAGCTCATTTTTTTGAATGCAGATACCTCAAAAATCTACCTGTATATAATCATGCTAAAGTATAGATACAAGATATACCTCATGAATTTAATTTATTTTTATTGTGCAGCCACATGAAAATCAGTGTTATGCTTCAACTAGTCACTGGATTTGTTTTTCTTATGTATGATTATGCTGTTTAAACCAAAGAGAATACTTTACTGATACACATCTACCTCATTTGTAAAAACCTGCAAACAAGCATATTCAATTTTTTTCAGATCCATGCATCTGTTTAAACAGATTGGCTTTTCAGCCAAAGAAAAAGGAGATTATGAACAGATTATACTCAATAATTAAGTAAAATGTGGTTTCTGTGTTGTGGTTGTGCAGGCACAACGGAATAACCTTTTGCGAGACAAAGTGTGGACACTTCTTTCAACACAATTCCAGTGTACGCTACAGGCGACATACTAAGCGACACTCACTATTTCAGGGCTCTCATGCGCATTTCTGAGTACATGAGCGCCTGTTCACCCCTTCAGTGTCAGTTTTGACAACTGGGTCAATGCATCGTAAGCTGCCTGGGAGTCCTCCTCAAAACTCCGCCAGCTACCCCTGTGAGGATGCACCATTTACCTAAGCTTATTACTAAATAGTTCATTTTGAAATCAAGGACCCCTAACTTGCAGGAGCGGAGCATAATATGTCCCCTTTAAAGTGTATATCAACTATGTATTTTATATTTGTCATGTCAGATATGGGCCTGAGGGTGAAAGCTTTTACCACTAATTTCTTTACACTGACTGAGACCCAGTTTGAGTCATGCAACATGCATTCAGAATCAGCGCTCAACATGCAAATTCTCAGGCATATACATATATTACATAGTGCATCAAGGTAAGATCAGTGCCCAGTGTGTCTTTTGATGCAGACTGACACAATGTCTTCCTGCCATACTATTTACTTCATAACTTTTACAGACATTTACAAATATACACTGTTATCTTCCTCAAAACTCGAGTATCATTTGGGTATATTTCATGCTAAGTGCATCTCTAATTGGACCACATAAGTGAGTTTAGGAGAAGGCTTCTCTCTTCTCTTCGTCCTTCTCCTCAGAGTCTGATGGCAGACATGGATGTGAGAACACACCAATTCTATTCAAGGAAAGGCATTTTTTAGAAGATGTAGGTGATGTAACTAATAAGTGTAACAATAAGATTTTAAGAATAGAAACGATCACAAATGTGATTCTGAAGAATTTTGCAGACCTCCTGAGTTTGACTCTAGGCCAAAGCTTTACTGTAGCTTGTTGTGTACATTTTTGGAGCCATCTTCCTCACTGTATAGGATTCTTCATGCGGATTGTTTTTCTTGAATAAAAATGCTGTAACTAGTTTTGTTTCATGATGACAGTGTGACGCACCAGGCATAAGTGGTGACGCATCTAATAATATGTTGTGTGATTATGTGTGCAGTATTTGACGGTGATGTTGAAATTATACAGACACAACTGTGCAGCCGAGGACAATCAGCCAATACGATGAGCTGAATCCTCAGCTGTCAGGTGAGGAGTTGAAAGTTTTTCTTTATATTTCATGTGTTCAAGAGATAGGGCAAAGCTTCAAGAAACACTTGTCACTGTCACTTCCTCAAACTTGGTGTTGATTAGATTGTGATAAAAACATTTACAATAGTGATAGTAATATTGGTTCATATACTGTGGACATAAAAACGTATCTCAAAGTAGCATCTGGAAAAAGTAGGGCAATGTTTCAATCATTGGATTTATATTACTCTGACAGACAACGGGATTCTCCTGAGTTCAGATAACATTAGGGATATCTTTTGCCTTCTTTTTCAACTCATCAAAAGAACCACAAAAGTTGAGAACCCTAAAAATCTGTTTTTAGATATCCAGTTTGAGATTTAATTATTATTAGGCATGAAAGTGACAGCCATACACCTGCATAAAACCTGACAGCTCATTCTGTTATCAAGGAGACGTGTGTTTCATTGCTGAGAAACATTTAGGAGCTCAATAAAACAAAACGTGGTTGTTGTCAGATTCCTCTTGTGGATTAGCGATAATGAATTATATTCAAGAATAGTCATATTATCCATGCATTACATCTTACAGGAACTGGGTCCCTCGGCAGCGGGACACTGGCAGTGTTACAAGTAATTGAATGCTAGGAAATATTCGAGACCTGGCAATATAAATGACTCAAGCAAACTCAAACTCAAAATCGAGTTAGTTAGGAAGAAAGGTTAAGTTCTGTTGCATGTACTGATATGCATACACCATTTTTTTCCGTGCAGATTCCATTTTTCCTGTGTGATCCCCTGGATAAAGGTTCATTCCAAACAGTGTAAATTTATTTCTTTTCTGATCCAGGAGTGTTTGAATATGTCTGTATTGATGCAGATCTGGCACAGTTTTTCATCGATCACTGATCTTAATGACTATGGGACACTTACTGAGAAACTGGCTTTTTTCTCAGACTTTGTCAAGCTGTGACCCCGAGTCAGAACCGACAGCAGAGTAGTCAAGCCAAAGGAGCATGCTCTGCATGAAGAAGAAAAACAATGACATTGTGTTGGCAAACAATATGTTGTTCATTTGGTATTTTTTAACATGCTATGCGGGTGGTTTTATTTTTGGTAACACCATGCCAGAAGTTTTAGACACTTTAGCTTCATTAGCTGAAAATAAAGCTTTAAATGTTTCTTTAAATGATCAGTTTGTTCATCTTGGAAGAATCCAGTGTATTATTGGAATTTCTGGATTGTGCTCAGGGGTTAAAATGTATCAAAATAAAAGATGAAAAATAATTATCATTTTTGCCATTTGACTTGTTGCATATTTAGAAATAAACTAATGCTTTTAACACCAATTCTTGTCTCTGTATATTATATTAGAGATCACACACCAGAGCTGTTGAGGATGAAAATTAGTCTCAGTATAGGAAAATATCCATCCACCGAATATAATATATATATATATATATATATATATGTGTGTGTGTGTGTGTGTGTGTGTGTGTGTGTGTGTGTGTGTATATATATATATACACCGAAATAATATATAATATGATGTGTGTTCATATATTTATATATGAACACACTGAAAAGCAAAGCACTAGGGCTGAAAAGAATACATCAGCAGTAACGGGAGAGGAGATGCCAGAGCAAATAAAACAGGAGGGAGGGTCAGGTGAAACTAATCAGGGCAGGGTAGGCAATGACCTAGGAAGAAAAGGTGAAAGGGAAAGCAGTGAACTGACACATTGCTGGGTTTTTTTTTTCTAACACAGTTCATTTTAAAGTTAAGGGCAGAGAGCTGGAAACTTATTTAGCAAACACAGGCAGTCCAATTCATGCAATTTGGTTGAGTGACAAATGAAGCTGGTAAAATGGGATAAAAATTGATTAATTAAGGCTGACAATCCCGCTGCTAATTAGGGCCAGCAAAGATTATTGGCCACCAGTGGCGTGATGAGGATTTGCAGGTAATAGACATACATTGGGGATGATTGGATGTTACTTTATACTTCTGAATAAACAAAACAAATTAGGAGCAGTCATCCAGTAATGGGTTATCTTGTCAAGGGTTGGCAGAAATCCATGCCCCTATAACACAATGTTAATTTTATGCACCACTGACATGCACAGTGCTAATCAATAACACTACTATAAAAGTAAGGTGAAGCATCAATCTGTGGTGAAGGTTAGCTTGGATTGAGCTTTGAGCTGAAAGAGTGAAAAACGCTCCTCCATAATGAAGTCTGTTCATGGTGTAATATATTCAGAGAGACTGATTCAGCAGGAAGACCGCGGTAAGGGTTGACTGTTGAGCTTTTTTTTTGGATACTCTCCGAAATCAGCATCTTTTTTTTCAGTATAGTCCTGTAGCAAGCTATGTTGGGTCAGTCAATCCATTCTCTCAATCCCCTTTATCCCAAGACAGTGGTGTAAGGGTCTGCCGGGGCCCATATACACCATCCACTCTGACACTCGCACCTTGGAGCACTTTATAGTCTTTAATTGGCATAAACATGCATGTCTTTGGACTGTGGGAGGAAACAGGAAAACCCACACAGTGGGACACCACATAAATTCCATGCTTCTTTTGCTATGAGACGATAGTGCCACCTTCTGCTACACACCGAAGAAATGCAAATTAACTGCTAACTCAGCTACTACATTGGTAGATTCTGACTCTTCTGACTAACTAAAACATGATTTTTTAAAAATAAAATTAACAATTGAGCAGCAGTTTAAGTATTTACCATGTGCAAAATATGGCATGCTGAAGGGTTAGGGTTATAGTTAGATTATAGTTATAGTTAGTCTGGGCTCTGGAACCCAACTCCTTGAGAGAGGTCGGACTCAATACTACTCTGTAGTTGCCTACGGTGAGAGGCGGTGAGCTGGGTTTGGCTTGTTTATAGCTCCCCAGCTCAGCCGCCATGTGTTGGAGTTCTCCCCGCAGAACGAGAGAGCTGCATCCCTCTGCTTTCGGGTGGGGGGTAGGTCTCTCACTGTTGTTTCGGCTTATAGGCCGAACAACAGTGCAGAGCAATGACAGTGTAACCTGGAGGGGTGTGACTGCGAGGAATGGCCTCCCCAATTTGAACCTGAGCGGTGTTCTGCTATTGGACTTCTGTGCTAGTAACAGCTTGTCCATAACAAACACCATGTTCAAGCATAAGGGTGTCCATCAGTGCACGTGGCACCAGGACACCCTAGGCTGGAGGTCAATGATCGACTTTGTAGTCGTGTCATCTGCCCTCCTGGCCATCTGGGTAAAGAGAGGGGCTGAGCTGTCAACTGATCACCACCTGGTGGTAAGTTGGATCTGCTGGCAGGGGAGGAAACTGGACAGACTCGGCAAATTGAAAGTGGTCCTCTCTGTCTTTTTTAACACTTATAAACATTTGTATATTTTAATAATATATTAAAACAGTCATATATTGACACTTTATATGACTTTTTTTGTGAGGGGGATTTTCATATTTTCATAATACCAAAATTGTAAAATTGTACAAAAGCCCCTCCAGAACAAACTGATTTCATATCTTGAGGTTCCACTGTATGTCAACATCTTGTTAAATTGTCAATTTCAAACAATTTAAAATAAGTTTGCTCAAATTATGTTGGAATCTCAATAAAGCATCTAGTGCGAAAAAGCGGCGATTGTGCATGTGAAAGTACACATAATAATGATAATATAAGTAGTGCAAATAATCTGGTACAAATTATTAGTACAAATATAGAACAAATAATATAGTACAAATAATCTGGTATAAAAATAATGAGTGCGTGTGTGCAAAATGGAAGTGTAAGAGAGGTGTGAACAGATGACACCAAGTCAACGAACAAAAGAGGACCTGAGTCTCTCTGTGGAGGATCTCAGTGGCAGCAATTTGCTGCTGAAGGAGCTCAATATATGGGTTTAGATATAGGCTTCAAATATAGGCTTCAGATGCTACAACATAATTCGACTCTGCTGTCCTCTTGTAATAACAGCATCCAAAGCACAGCACCTTGAGACGTCTGACAAAAAGATTTTCAAATTGTCCCGCACAAGAATTGCAGCCCGGGACGCCCTGGAGCCAGTGAGTCGTGTGTCCACAAGGCCATTGTCACCTGCCACCTGCCTGACACCGATGCACCATCTCCACCTGTCCGTCTGCTCTCAAAGAGGGGACTCAGAGAAGCATGGTGATCAGCAGCAGTTCACTGACCTCGTCTGGTAGAAGAATCTGTTGCAGCTGCGGTGATGCTGGGTGTGGTCGGATGTGCCTCAATCCGCATCAAAAATGTAGTTTAGTGACAGCACAAAATATCGGTGAAGTAAATGAGTGAACTGAAAAACAAAATGAATGAATGAAAAAAATGAGTAGACAGACCACTACACCGACTAACACACTTTAAGTGATGGGCACGCTATCCAGTCAGTGGGCCCGACAATAAAAGCATGGCTCTCCTGGCTAATAGGATAACACCGCTGGCAGACAGAGCTGCTCCAGCAGCAGAACACTTAACAAGCCTCACAGCCATCTCTGCTGCAGCTGCTGCTTCATTTCTACAATAATTGGGATCTTGCCTCTGTCTGCCAACCACTGCCAGTCAGAGCTACACCACACTTAACAAAGGCCTGCTTGGTAGGGCCTGTCTCTCTGAGCAACATCTACTTTCCATTTGGTCTATTTGGGAACATGCTATATTAATGAAGACATTTCTTGTTGTTGTCGTTGTTGTTAGTCTGTTCAGATTCGGAACAAATAAACAACTCTCCACGCTCACACTTCAAGAATTTCCAAAAGGGAATTAACACTGGTGTTAATGGCCAAATCTTAGATTAGGGTGTAGAGTGGAGGTACTATATCACAAGAGATGTGTATGTGTGCGTTTCTGTTGTTTAACTGTAGCATAGCTGTCAGAACAAGAGAAACTCTTTCCCAGACTTAGACCTGAGGGGGAAACTTCACAGCAAGTGTTTGGTTGATGGGATTTGAGCCCGAGAGACCAGTAGGTATAAAGCAGATACGATAATAGATGTTTCTTCTCTTGCTACAGCATCTACCATTTGACATGATGGCAAACATGAAGGTTATTCTGATTTAGAACTTCTACTTCCAACGCCCCCTGTTTTGATTCTCAACTCTGAGTTCTCTTGAAAATGTGTCCCAGCTGTGTGTCTGCTTTCCCTCCTGTCTCACACCTACATGGTTACCTGAGGTACAATGATGGATTTAGCCTGTGCCCAACAAGAGTTTACACGTTTACAGGCATCGGTCTCACTTGCCTCTCATGTTTATGTCCAGTTCAAGAAAGAAAAATAAGGTAGTAAACCTTAGAATCAGCATGCAAATTAAATCTTAAGCCTTTTAGTGCTTTAGTGGGAATCTGGCCTCAGGTTTTTGACAATGAAAGTCCATTATTGGTATACAGGTCTAACCTGTAGAAATAATTCAGTTTGCCATAGCTCCAGATCATCTTAAATTCTAATAAAACAACATTTGGACAGCACCTGGGTAGTATTATGTCTGCTGCCCTGTGAAAGATGTTGTACTGCCACCCTGTGGAGAAGGAGCATTACAGTATCTACTTTACACTGGGTGAAAATGCTTGTGCATTTACTAGGTGTGGACAGAGTGCAATAGAAGTGTGTGTGTGTGTGTGTATGTGATGGACTGGAGACCCATCCAGAGCATGTCCCCTGCCTTCACCCTATGTGAGCTGGATATAGGCGCTAGCTGACCCCTGTTGGTGCTGCGTAATTACGCTACTTCACAACACATTCAATCCATTAAATTATTTCCAAGAGAACCAGGTTTTAGCCAAATAAAAAAGGTTTAATAATAAAAAACACCCACACATGGTACCGTGAATAAAAAAAACGATGCAGGTTTACAGCCACAGGAAACCGAGAACAATTTCGCAATAATCCGTCCTGTAATAAACCGTATGAATTAGAAGCGAAACGTTAGTACGTTTTTCTGATTCTGTTGGTGTCATGGCATCAAAGGGGAAACATCCTAAGCGACCTCGATTATTTATACGTCCACAGTATGAAGTGTAAGTGTAAAAAAAACCCCAAAACATAAAAACGATGACATGGAATCCCATCGATCATAACCAACGTCTGCAGGTGCACAGTCAAGTGTTAAGTCTAACGACCTCAAAACTGCTTTTTTTTTTTTGCTCAGTGGGAGCAATGTTTCTGGGAAGTTGCTTTTAATGGCATTTTTTTTAGTCTTATGCGGCTTTACTTTTTCAACTTCCGAAACACTCAACATTAATTTAACAAAAGTACAAAAAACAGTCACATCTAATTCTATTAGCATCCATCTTGGCGGACAGTTGTGCATTGTAGCTGTACATGTTTTGAGAAAACAGTCTTTGCAAGCTCTTCCTCCATCCCAATATAAGGAGGGTAATCAGAATTGAGCCTTAACTTTTAGTAGGGATACAGTAGCGATAGCATACTGCCAATACAAGCCATCTCTAATGTTTTGGGGGGGGAGCAGGCTTAATTTGCTTTAACCTTTACTAAATGTTTTTCTTTCGGTCTAAAAACAAAAAAACAATGGCGAAAATCTGAGAGACGGGTGTATTCAAGCCTTCAGAAGCTAAAAAAAAACATCCCTTGATTCAGTGCAATTAGTGCTGGTGACCTTTGTAGGAATTTGGGTGACCTTGCCATTTTCTCAGCCTGAACATGTAAACACGGTTCATTCGTCTAAGAACAGAATGGCGTATTCCTTTATTCACTGAAAGCGCTGTTAAAAGAACATCATGTGATCAAATATAGACGCACCAATTCAAAACAAAAAAACAAAACAAAAGAAAACAACCGGATGTTTGTTTGTTTTTTTTTTACTTTGAGACCACAAACTCCACACCAGTTTAAAAACCCCAACAATGTTATGTCTCTGAGTCAAAGTGTTTGTCCTCTTTGTCAAACCCAGAAGAGTTGAGAGTTGGTCCCTGAGATTAGGCTTCCGATGTCTGGGAGTCCACCTACACAGCAAGTAATACAGGTACATGTGGGTGTGATACAACAGCTGCCTTGTTTATTGTTCTTGGTGTTCCTGCGTCCTGTCGAAATGGAGGCGCGCGAGTGTTTGACGCTGCGCAAACGTTGATGCCGTGTCCGCCGGTATCAGGCCTACGCGGCCTCGTCTAAATGAAGCAAATAACCAGGGACAGCAAAGACGGTTAGTTTTCAGTGTGAACTTGAAAATGTTAAAAATGGCGGGACGCCGTCACCTCCCCCTAAAACCGCATGTCATGGCGTCACGCTTCTTTTTGTGTTACAGAACAGAACGACCTTGTTACGAACACGATAGAAAGCGTTTCAACGAGCCTTACGTGTCAGTAGATGTTTGGAACTTTGGAATCCCCCCCCACCCCCATCCCCCTCCCCCACCCCAACTCAAACTCCATATGCTACAGAAATGCAATCTAACTCCAGGAAATAGATCCAATTCGGGAGACATAGTAGCAGAGGTCCATAAGTTAAAATTAATCAGAGCTGTTCGATACAAACATTTAAAAATAATGTGCCTTGCCTCTGACAAAAGTGGCGATCAAACGGTGAGGGATCGAGAGATCCTGTCCACGTACAGTATTCTGAAATCATGTTTTTTTGTTTTTTTTAGAGAGAGAGAGAGGGGTTTCCTCAGTTGAACCACTCGCTATAGAACCATGTCCGCTCCACTGTGCTGACTGTCGCATACCAGGAGGCACACACGACCAGAGTCCCATTTACAAGAGAGAAAGTTTGTGGAAACTATACTCTACTCGACTGTGGAGGAACCGGGGGGGGAGGGGGGGGGGGGGACTATTACAGACACTTATCTTTTTATCAGGGAAGGAGTGGATGGGGTACGAAATATATTCTATACCTACTGCGTGTATATATGTATGTGTGTATATATATATATATATATATATATATACACACACATATATAGATATATATAGTGAAAGACTCGGATACCAGCGGAAAACAAAAACTATATTCATGAGCTTGTTTTCAGATATAAACCGCAAAATAAACGACATTCCGTTTGTGTCAGGTCTGCTAGTTCCACCGACTCCACTGAGTGTGCTCCCTGCCCAGCACACACACACGCACACGCACACGCACACGCGCACACAATCCCTCACTGAATAGAGCAAAATATCTCACCGACCACAGAGACTTTCCTAAGGAAGTGGTGGACTTAATGGGAGCGAAACACTGGGGAACATTGGACTGGAGTGAGGCTCGATCAGAAGAATATTCCCCAAATGCTCGAGTCGAAAAAGAAAAAGGGGGGGGGGGGGGGGGGGGCGGGGACAGGAGCAATGGCAGTCACACGCAGCGTTATCCCCGGACAGACAGGAGATCAGATGCAACATCTGTCTGCAACTGGGGGACCGTCCGCAGGCAAAACGAGCGTCCGCGGACATGGCTTTTAACATTGCGAAAATGTTCCAGCCAAACTGTATTCACATTTAGACATTTTGGGCGCTCCCGTGTCCGACTCGACGTGCCTTTTAATATGCGACGTGAGACGCCAGTCGAAAGGGCCGCGGGAGGGGGGGGGGGGGGGGGAGTCCCGGGGGGAAAAAAAGGTCCGGCGGGGGCGGCGGCTCAGTCGAGCGAAATGATGTCCGATATGCTCTTGTCCGTCCCTCCGCCCGCAGCGCCCCCGCCGCCCCCGCCTGTGATGACCCGGGTCTCGTGGATGGGGCTGGCGGCGTGGCTGCTGCCGTCATAATGTCTGCTCGAGGAGGAGACCAGGGCCGAGCTGGTGCTGGCCGCGGCCGCGCTCTGCATGCTGCTCGTCAGGTTGTCCAGGAACATCTGGGGTCGGTAATGCTGAGCGGGGCGAGGGGGGGGGAGGGGGAAACAATGAAAGCTACGCATCAAATACGAATGCACGCCAACACGTTCGTTTCTCTACTCTCTGCTGCGTCCAGAACGTCCGATTCGGATAGGAACGGTCGAATCGGAATTTTTTTCAAAGACTCACCTGAGCGTCTGCTTGAATTAAGGAAAACAAATCCAGACCTGGTGGTGAGGGAAAGCAGAAAAAAAGAAAACACGACAGCGCGTGAGTCACGAGGCTCGGTGTGAAGCACTGGCCGACTTGACGCGTCGTCCTGCCCGGTTGACTCACTCTGCATGTCTGTGGGGATGGTGGCCAGGGTGGACGGATGGAAGGGGACTGCATAGTCAGCGAGTGTGGAGGTCAGGTACGATGAGTCCAGGGGCTGGACGTTTGGCACGCGCACGTTGGGCTGGTAGGTCAACACTCTGGGAAGAAGACGGCAAACGGAGGGCGTTTTGTGTCGCGCGTGTGGTCCGAGAGAGCAACAACAACAACAACAGCACAGGCGGGTGTACGGCGCTCACCCCTTTGCATGCATCTCCTCCGTTTTAGAGTAGTAGACACAGCGCTTCTTCAGCGGAGGGTCCGAGTCCTCCTCATCGTCGGAGGACGAAGAGCTTTCTAGAGTGAGATCTATCACATCAGCTTTCTTGGTGGAGCTGGGCTCAGTGGAGTGCGGGACGACCGAAGGCTGCCGCAGAGGAGCTGAGGCTACGAGACGGACAGCCCAGGCAGACGACAAAATGAACTTCGTAGAAAGGCATTAGGAGTAAGAGCCATCTCTGCTTTAATAGACTACAATCTTTTATGTGGTAACTAGCTCATAGACTTCATTCAAGAGTACATGAAATGCCGTTTCCCTGCTGACAGTGAAGTACTCACGCTCGATTTTTGGAATCGACTGAGTGGGGACCTTGACGGCATCCTTCTTTGGTCTCATGGGACACCATGTTCCATCCTCCTGGAACTTAATTTCATCCACATCTGAACAGTCATTCAGGATCTCCAAGAACAGACTACAAAAACAGGAAATAATACACATTAGCAACCGAGACACAATGACTGAAGAACACCTGACGTCGGCTGTTAGCAGAGTTCTCAGGACGGCATGTTACCCCAGACTCTATATCTCTATGCTGTCGTGTAATCTGTAAGACATCCACATCTCGGTCAGCCTCATCATATGTGATGAGGCTGACCGAGAAGACGGCTGAGAAGATGGCTGACTAGGAAAAGAGCTAGAAATACTCTGCGGGTAATGCCGGAGTTAAAACAGCCACGTGAGAAACTGCGTTTGCTTTGAAATGGGAGTGAAGTGCAAAGCGCTTGAATTAAGTGAAGTGACCCGTCGATGATGAGACTCTCGTATGTGGCCTTCTTGTCGCACACGGGACAGATCCAGGTGGGTTTCTTCTCGTTCATCTGCAGGTAGAGGGCAGCATCGAAACACTGCAGGTGGGAGCAGGTCATCGCCCTGCAGGGCACCGTCAGCCGCATCTTCCCCAGCTGGAGGACAGGACACACCAATGTCAATCCACCAGTGCAGGACCAGAATATTCTGTGGTTCCTCAGTTCGTACACTCCATCCAACACTGCTCTCGCACACAAAAAGTCCTGCAGAGGCTTAAAAGCTGACTTTACCGGGCACATGAGTGAGACTCGAAGGCTCGTCGTAGCAATCTCACTGTCTGGATCTGCAGTGAGCTTCTCTTTTACTTGAATGGGGAAGAGAACAGAGGGCAAGAAGAAACGAGTTCAAAAGACATAAAATTCACCAAGCAGCCACTGTCCGCGATCTCTTGTGTGCATCTAAACGTAAGGGTGGGTGCTTCGCGTCAGATCACGTTTGCAGATTTGTGCCGCAGTGAATGGTCCGTCTGCTGTGCACTTACTGAGCGCTCTGGAGTGGTCTGGGTTGCGGATGCCCTTCATTTTCAGTCTCTGCAGGAGAAGCGGCGAGGTGAGCTGCCTCACCAAGTACACAGACATGGAATACGTCTGAAAGAAAACAGGAGAGACGCTTCAGTGACTGCCGCCGTGACCGGAAGCGCCTGATTCCCGATGACGAATCACGGGTCCGATGATGCCCCTGATCTCACTTTTCCAATCTCGGGCGCCCACGTCACTGAAATCTGATTGGGTACTGCGGAGGACAATCGGACGAGGGAGGTAATGTTCAGAGGTCTTCCCGGTCTCTTCTGCTCCACGCCATTTTTTGGTGGCGGCGCATAACCCTGCACAAATCAAAACGATGCGTTAGCCTCTTTTCCGGTGGAAAGCTCCAATTCAACTGGCTATCCACTGGATGTTTTGGAAAATAATTAATTAATTAAGAAGCACTTACTGGCAAAGGAAAGAGCTTCCCGTTGACCTTTATGCAAAGACTGTTTGGGTAATTGTCCTCTTGAGGGCAACTCGTCTCTGACAGGCAAAATCTGGACGACAGAAAAATAAACAAATAAGACCATGGAGAAAAATGGAAATATATATATATGTGTGTGTTTGTGTGTGTAAAATGACCACTCTCACCTCAGCTGAATTTGCACCATATAGTCTCTTCTTCCCCCTGGTAGAAAGTCCCTGTAAACAAACAAGGAAACACTCTACTTGCACACCAGCGCAGGACATTGCTCAATAGCTGGGGACAGAGGGGCTCGTTCACAGTCTTACCTGGATATACATACTTCCCGAACCTGCTGTGGTGTCAAGGCAAAGATAAAATATTTCTCTTGGTGGTACCTCTGCGCGGTGCTCGCTCCTGGGAACACAACAGTGACGCTGTCATTTTACGTTTTACTTCTTCTGCCTTTGTGTCACATGACATAATTACAAATCTAAGACACGATCAAAGAGAAAAAAAAAACACAAACAAAGCGCAGACCTAGGCTTGAAGGCTTGATTAGGACGTCCAGCACATCGTAGAAGGGCAGGGGCTTCATCTGTACGTCGGGGTGGACAGGGGGGATTAGAGGAGCTGGCTGCTGGAGATTCATGCTGGTTTTGGTGTTGTGCCGCTCAGCTGTTTCACCCGTCAAAAGGCTGAGGTCTGAGTTACAGGACTGACTCCTGCCAACACAGGTATCACTGGTTAAAACCGTTGCACACTCAGCAGAGAACAGGGACTTTGTGGTGGCCAGATCAAGTTCAGAGGTGTCCATGAACTTGGAGGAACGTACCGTCGAATGACGCATACGACATGAGCAGACAGAGAAGGTTAACAACGAAGATTGGCAAAGGTAGGAGTAGCCTTTCCTTTCTTGGAGTTTGGTTTAAGACCAGTCATACTTTCCTGGGTGACAACCCTGTATTACAAACACATGTGACCAAAGCCAATAGTAGCCAAAACCTTCTCACTTCTCCCTGGCAGAGTTGCCCTGCCTCAACATCCCTCCTCTTTCTGGTCCTTAATCATGTTGCATGTCTGCATCTGTACAGGCAGAGTGCAAAGGTCACTACTATCCAGTTTGTAGGCTATGACTTAAAAGCTAGCGATGATTTCTGTTTTCTTCTGGTGTTTTACGACAACCATTATCACAGTGATGTCAGTCAGGGACACACGTGATCAAATTGGGTGATGCGTTTGAGAGTATTTCAGAGTGTAAAGTTACAAGAGTGAATTACACCACCTGATATATTCTTGGAAAACCACCAAATATGATATTCAATAAAAATTAGGACTCCTCTGAGCAAGCTTTGGATTTAAAACATCATTGCCACTTGGATGTGATCAGAGTTTTAATCATGGCATGTCGGAGCAACAACTACTTGTTTACAGCTAGAGGTAACATACTGCGACACAAAACATGGCGATTCCAGAGCAAAAACCAACTGGGACATCTGACGGGTGATGATAAAATTAGTTAATTCTGTTGTGACTATTCCATATTAACAAGTAAAATCATTCTTGAAGTGACTTAAAAGAAATGATTAGGAATAATAAATTGAGGGTGACCCGTCTAAGACCAATGGCTTTGTAACCACATGCATCAGAACAACAGAAAATGTAGCACACACAGTGTAGCATTAAACTCAGCCAGTCAGACTCACAATAAGTTAGTCTGGCAAAAACAAGCATATACTGTGGATATAAATTGACGCTGCAGATCAAATTGTGGCCCATCATTTTGGACATCTGGAATTTTTGGGAAGCTTCGATTGGTACCCCTAAGCAATTTTATTGTTTTGAGTTTATTTTTTTTATTCTCGTTTTAGTTCACACTTTAATTAAAAACACACAGAGTTATGATTCAAATATATTCTCCAGATTATTCTCGAGATCAGAACCTCAGTCGAGCACTTTCCTTACGCCTTCATCTCCTGGATACATGCATACAGCAGGGATGATTTCTCTGCCTCGAGGTCAGGGAGATTAGACAACAAAACAAGACCCTCTCGACCCATAACACACTACTGAAATGAGGGGCGACTAAAATGACAAATTATAGACTTATTAAATGTTTTATATATATCCCTCACAATAACGCCTATGTCCGCGTAATTATAGACGTGAACAACGTTAACAAAACATCCAAAGCAGACAGATGCTGCAAGATAAGACACAAACTAGCCTGTTAGCATCGAAGCTACCCACAGAAACGCAAGCTACTTGGTCTGAACACTGTTGTCCCGGCGTAGCGGGGCCTCGCTGTTTCAGCCATTTCGTTCGGGGGGTGCAACGGCACTCGTTCGCCTAAGAGAAACCGCCTTCACCAGAGAGTGAACTGGCACGAGAGGTGTGTTTTTCTATTCGCCTACCCGTAAATGCTCCTTTTCCGCCATCTTGTTGTTCCGGTCATGCCACTGAGCGTGACTACTTCCAGGTGACGCTGCTCCAACCAACCAGCACGTACACACGCGCGCGCGCACACGCACACACATACACAGACAGACACACACCCATCTTCCCCCACAACAACGCCCGCCCGCCCGCCCTCACCGCCGGAGCTCAACAAGTTCCGCACATTTCCCTCCTGACAGTGACGACACAGAGGTAAAACGACCACCTCGATTCGTCACGTGTATTAGGAATTGTGACTCCAAAATGTGATATATAACAGACATAATGCGGGACAGCAGGTTATCATGGCATGAGTGCAAATGCAAAATCGGTGTCAAAGTGACTTTAATTTCAACTCTGCCACAAAGGATACACATATGATAAGACACGTTAATAACTTGATTTATAGCCTGAGCGAAATTACAGCGTGCAAAACAACATCACATTCATAATATCATAATGTGATACACAATATACAACAATCCATACAGGGGAAAACGATAATACAGTGAAAGAGTATTGTAAGTAATAATTAAGCAGTGCAAAATAAGAAAGTAGAAAAACAGGGAATAACAGAATATATTAGTATATAATTTACAATAAAATAAACACAATAATAATACTAATACTAATAATAAAAAATAGTAAATAGTTCCAGATTATGTAAAAGAAATAGAAACAGTTGTGACAGCAGAGAGGAGAAAAAAAACATCACTTACAGAGGTAGTGAAACGTGGGTAGCAGGTTAAAACTGCAAATACCATGTTATGTATGAGCAAGGCAGCAGCACTTTTAGATAGGGTGTAGAAAACTCCACACATAATACAATAGTAAAGTAGCAACAGATGTGATATCATGAGGTAGTTGTCAAAAAAAGTAGTCGTAAGTGTGGAGTCAAAGTTTTCTTTGAGCACCGTGCGTCACAGAAACATGGAAATCCCCTGAAATGTGGACGCGCAGGCAGTGATGACCGGGGTGTGATTTCCAGGCCAGGCACTGATCGGCAAGCAGTGATCTCCTGGCTGCGATCAGCGGGCTGAGATCTCCGGGCAGCGATCAGCAGGCACTGATCATCAGGCAGAGATCCGGAGGCTGAGGCTGATCTCCAGCTCAGAGACCAGACCCATATTCGTCACGCTGTGTATTCTGGGAACACACGGTAGTTTCAAGATGGCGGCGAGCAGGAGGCTGGCCAAGGTAAATCTCACAGTTCCGTTATTTTCCTTTTATTTCCCACTTGTTGGATTTATATGTGGCATCCGCGCTCGGTGGGGTAACTGATTTTCTTCGTAAACGCATAACAGACACTGGTGGCGTGTGAAGACACAGTTGTGAACAGTTTGTAGCCCTGAACATAAGAAAAGCGAGAGGTCACTGCTGGCTACCAAGGCGACCATGTTACCGCTGGGCAGAACAGCACCGGCAAACTAGGCCAGATATCCGAGAACAAGCCGGACTAAGCACACGTATCAGCAAACTGTTTACCTGTCAACGGTGGCTTTGGTGCTCGATCGTTGGGTCAAGTCTGGGTGTAACCAACTTCAACGTCGTGATCGAATTTCCTCGACACGTTTGCTAATCGGCTAGTTAGCATCGGAGCTAGCGAGCGGAATAAGCCGTACGGTGCGAACTGCATGGTTAGACATGCGGTCAGAGTTGGCTCTAAAACACCTTTAGTCCATTATGAACGTTGTCATTTGTGTACACTGCGAATGTATTGAATGGCTACAGTCAATGGGGGAATGCTTATATATCAGCTTTACGTTTTTTAGGCTGAGATGAAAGGGGAACCGACAATATACGGCAGTTACTCGTTTTGATCCGTAGTTGTAACCACAGTTGTTGTAGTCGACTAAAATACAATCTCACCAAGTTAAAGTATATTCAACTGGCCGAAAAACCGACTTAGGAACCGATTAAACGAGGAAAGCTGGGCGAAATTAAAATGTCTGTTAGCCTCATCCACTAACTCGCCAACTTCCTCATTGGGCTGGGCGATATGACTAATAGATAATAAGGCCTATGACTTGGACACTGCCTTAACAGATTGGCACCCAAACCAGCACATGTGTCCCAGTATTCTGTATTAAAGCCTCTGTTGGGTGTTTATGGCAAAATTTGGGGGGCAGTGGACGTTGTCGTTTTCAGCCTCCGGTGACATAGGTCTCGTTTTATCAGACAGACGCGTTGGTTTCGGTTTCCTTCAGCACGTCCAAATGCCGCTTGGCTTTTGTTCCCAGCTTGATTACACCTTTTGAAAGTACTTTAATCTCCGAGTCTGAGTACGTATTCTTCCTCAGAGCTAGCACGGCTCCCCCGGCTTTAGTATGCCTGCTGTTGTCCGTTCAGATTAAAATGCTAACATCAACTATTTGGCAACAACTGTCGAGATAACGCAGGCTCTCCGCCGTCTGACGTAACCAAAATGTTTTAGGTTTTGCTTTTATTTAACATGAGCAGTCTTGTGATGTACTACCGTGGGCTCTCTGTTCAGTTTTTAAAGTCTGACTGTGACCAGGAAGTTACATTTCTTCATTGACAGTGTTTATTTTGCATGTTTAGTGGCTATTTCCAAGGTGTGTTTTCTCATGATTTTATAGGCCAATGCAATTCGCCTATTGGAATGTGTGTCATAACGCAGAAGGGCACGTATCCGAGTCATATGTCAGCCCCTTTATATCTATCATTCGCAAACATTCATGTTGTACTTTCTGAATTCAAAATAGCCCCAGCTTTTATGTTAAAATGAATTTCAGATGAAGATGCAAATGGATTTTTCCTGACCAGTTTTCTGGCAGATATGAGAGAAATCTCTACTATCAGACACCTTTATTGTAAGACTCTTACCAGATTTGTTTTTATTGTCACATTAATCTGGAGCTGTATTATTATATGTTAATGAATTAACCTCATTTGAAGTTCTAGAAAATTGGATGTGAGGAAATCTCTCTTTTTTTTCTGTTAAACTGTACATACGCTTTTGGTAGTGTTTTTGTGTAATTCTTAGTCCCCCCCCATCCTTTGTAAGTGTTTAATTCCTCTTCTACATGTACAGACAAATCACAGGTGAGGTAAATGCACGAAAGCTCAGGATTTTTGTGCTCTTACTTTATAAAAGAAACAATGTGTTTTGCTTGCTTGAATGAATAGAGGTGGAGGTTCATTCTGTTTTCGATATAGGAAAGTGGGGGCTTAAAAAGATACAAAGTTTAAAGATGTTGACCTAAAACAGTGACAAAAGTACATGCAAAGTTATATTTCAGTAGTAGTAGTAACTAACGTATTGAACAGGATATTTGTCCTACATATGAAGTATCCTATGAAAACGACCTACCTACTCAACCTGAAACTTAAATCATGCGTTCATCGTATAATTCATCATATGCATGTGCCACTCCCGTGGCTATTCATCGCATTGGTAACACACAGCATCACATCTTCTTCCTGCCTCAAGCATTCATCATTCAGTCACATTTCTCATATCAAGTATGACTGAGCACATTATATATTCAGGTCCGAGAAAATAAGTCAAACTATGGAAACGCATGTTGTCATAGCAAACCTTTCACATCAGCGGAATGTACAGTTTCTACTGTTTTTGGACGACCACTCCCCAAACTATATTTTATACTGTAACAAAGATTACAGTGGCTTCCTATGTTTTACATTACAAATGTTATGCTTTGTATGCAAAAGGGTTTTACAATGTCACAGACGGGCAAGAGCCTTTTTTGTTTCTAACCTCTTAGTGCCATAACTGTTTGTTTTCTCAATGTTGTCACATTATCCGCTCTGGATAATGCAACTCAGTCTTGACGCTGCTTGCTTCTAATCTCCATTTTCTGCTGTGTCTGACAGGAGCTTGAAGAGATTCGCAGGTCTGGAATGAAAAACTTCAGAAACATTCAAGTCGAGGAATCAAACCTGTTGTCATGGCAAGGGCTGATTGTTCCGGTAAGTAGGGGTTTTTCTTGTTTGACTTCTTGGACTTGTCTTGGCTTGCAGTCTCCTTTACAAACCTCCCTCTCCCTCATTTTCAGGACAACCCACCTTATGACAAAGGTGCTTTCAGGATCGAAATCATTTTCCCCACCGAGTACCCTTTCAAGCCCCCCAAGATCACATTCAAGACAAAAATCTATCACCCCAACATTGATGAGAAAGGCCAGGTGTGCTTGCCTGTGATCAGTGCAGAAAACTGGAAGCCTGCCACCAAAACTGACCAAGGTGCGTGTTTGCATTTTAATAGAGGGCTCTTAATCATATTTCAGCTTCACAGCACATGTCCAAGAACTGACTTATAGGACATCCCAATCTATACCAAAATATGTATATACATTTTTAATACCTGGTTAATAAAACAAGCCATGTCGCAAATAGGCGACTCATGGCCAAACAGGCTGGACTGAATTTCGATCACCGATGTGCCACTGCACGCAGTGCCAGAATATTTCAGCTTGTCCATCTCCATCTGCAATCAAAATAAACACAGTCCTGACAACGTGCACTTAAGCTCAGTCAGCTGAGCAGGCTGAGCCTCCAGATTTGAGGAAACGCAGGGGGGGAAGAGGTTGTGGCCGAATGCTAACTGAAGTTTACTTCCTTGATGTTAAATTCATGAACGGCGGTGATGTCTCAGTGAGTGGCATTGATCCTGTAAACATGGCTCAATCCTTGTTGCAACGCAAACTGTTTGTAACGACTTCACTGGACTGATAGTCTGCTAACAGTTTGCATATAAAGAAAAATTTGAATGTAAAGTTCATTTTGTTTTTCGCTCTTGCGACACCGAAATCTGGTCTCATTATGTAATTCATCACAGCCGCGAGGAGCTGGGAAACACTGAAAGCAAACCCTAAACGTGCTTAGACATTGGAAAGGTGTATGTATAAGCCTGATCATAGGACATGATCTGACACTGCACTGAGGGGGCCAAGCCTTTCTAGGTTGAAAAATTAGTGCTGACAAGCAAGTAAAACAGGTTGGCTCGTGTTCGTTGTAAGATCATTGTCTCCTTGCCTCCTTCCTGTGTTTGCCGAGTCTGTCAGTCAGGTTTGGGAAGTTTAATTATGCTTAAATGGAGGCAGTTATTTTTTACGTTGGTTAAATGGTTCATGTGATACTTCAGCGGGCGTGCATTTTTCCCAGGTTACTTGCGCTTTTACATCTAGTGCACTGGTGTACTGGTCCCTGAAGCTCTGCTAAGGAGATTATGTTCTCAGATTCTGTCAGGTATCAGATGTGCACACCTGCCTCAGTCGCAGAAGCAGGAACACACTTTTATTACTGGGGCAGAGGTGTGACAGGCACAGGACAATTGAGATTCAGTAGGCATCCTAGACCCGTTTTTAATTTGCCAGAGCCACACATCTATATCTCTTTTTAATCCACGGACTGCCATGAAGGTCACTCTCCCCTGTCTGCCACCAAGAGGTGGCTTTTTTTCATCATTAGGCGGTGCAAAAAAATCTCACCGTTCCTTGATGCCCCCCCACCCCCACCCCCAGGAAGTCATGTGCACTGCATGACCCAGTGTGTCCACATTCCTGCCAGCAGGAGGACCGGCAGGGAAACCAGGCCACAGAAGGTTCTGGTCTCCACCATGACCCTTGGTGGAGAGGGCTTGCACATGCCCACTCCCATCATTTCTCCTCGGACAGAACCCGAAACCGTTTTATTGCGAGGCAACCTCAAAAGGGTGTCTGGCCAGTGCCTGACGCACTGTTCACTCTACCTGCTGTCTGCCCAGCTGGAAGACCGGGATTACTGGTGCGCTTTCCAAGCCCCAGAGGCAATTAACGACTCCTTGAGCAGGCTATCAAGTGTCTGTGAAGGGAGGCATCACGGGTCAGCAGAACGCCACAGTAGGCGCTTCAGTTGCTTCTGCCGTGAAGAGAGACACCGTGACTCAGACACTTTGGTCGAGGAAGTTCCAACTTCCGCCAGGTTAGCCAGGTTTTGCTGAGTCGAGGAACATACAGCACATTAAAGCCATTTTTGGCCACATGGGGGACGCTGTACCAGAGTGTTTGGACCCATCGCCATCGCTCCCCGTACCACGTGACCAAAGACAGGTTGCCGGTGGTTCTGACATCTGCAGAGTGGCATGGAGCAGCATGGTTTGCTCTCTCTGTGTTCTGGTTGCCCTGACATTTTCCCCGGTCAGGGATCTCCAGAATGTGATGGGACACCGCTGGTAGTCCCGACCGAGCCAATCTGATCTGTCCAGAAACCACCGGGCTCCTTCACTGGATAACGGAGAGCGCCGGAGCAACCTGCCGCGTGGGTTGCTGGCGGGGAAAACCAGACCTCTGGAAAGTCGGCCCCTCAGCCGGCTCCAAAGCATCACCCGCTGAAACGGCAGAGGCCTCTCATGGGACAAACGGCTACTTCGCCGACTGTAATTTTAATGGCACTATGCACGGTGCAATTTCTATAATGGCCCCGAATAGGCACAACAGGCAGCAGGTCTACCTCCTGTACTCTGTTCCTGGCAGTCGCCAGTTGAGTCACATTAACAGAACAATGAAATTAACACTTTTTTAATGTAATATGCTGTTAAGTGCCCTAATTAGCCGAGAGGGTATTCCCTTTGGTTTTTGACCGCGGTGTAAATGTTTTCAGAAAATATGGATTGGGGTGGAAGCAGAAGCGATTACCTCGCTTTTTATCCCCCCCCCCTCCCTTTTTGCAATTCTGGGGCTTTGAAATAAGCTCGAGTCATGGAAGTGTTTGACTTTCTCCATCAGTGACACAACACGAACACTTCAAATTGATGTAGACTCTGTGGCCGTAGCCACACTCGTGAGAGGGGGTCGTTATAACTTCCCAGACCGCAATTAAAACGCTGTCAGCTTAGAGGTCCCTCATCTGGGACCAGAAAGCCCTTTCTGTCGCTAGGTCGTTACTAAGGGTTGAACTGTTTGCTGTAGTGGTAAACTAGGCTCCGGCGCACAGAGGAGTCGACTGAGATGACCGACGGCGTTTCAGCTACTAGTCGGCCCCCATGTGTTTCCATGGAAACGGGATGCACACTTGCAGAAACCCTCTCCATTTGGGAGCAAATTGTCCGTTAATGTGGACACATCTTAATTAAACCTTTTGTTTAATAATTGTATAATAATTTTACCAGTATTGCTCAATTAACATGCATTATATCGCAGTATATCACAGATTAATCGCTATTACAGCATCAACATGCACGATGCACATATCACAAAGACTACCTGAACTGTCATATCCTGTCACATGCATACAACTATGCATGTCAGTATATCCAGCCAATCAGAGGAGCCCTTGTGCCTTGAAGGCACCCCCCCCCCCCCTATTTTTTTTTTGTTTTACCTGCTTGGCTGAAGTGCTACTATTGTGACATCACCCTGGCCACTAATTGGTCAGTGTTTCCAGTACAGACTTTGTTGATATATACCACAAGTCCTATCACAATTGCGATACTTGTGATGGTTTTGGAGGTGTGCTAGGGTCCGGCCTCCTGGCAACATGCCCCCGTGAAGGCTCCGTGCAGGTTTCGGAGCGGGACCTCTTCAGAGGCCTCTGCCTATTTAAACAACAGCTTGGCGAGCGGCAGTCATCGGTCCAGCCACGTGCTGTACTCAAGTGTAGCATTTAGGGACCACTCAGAAGGATGTGATTGTCTACAATGTTGTCTTGTTTTCTTTTATTGTAGTTTTTTTTTCCTTTTTGGTTTTCTCCCCCCTCCCCGAATGAACGTTGGGATTGAAAGCTTTGATGAAACAGATTCTTGTGTGTGAAGTGTGCTCTCACCACTGCAGTCATGTAGCCTTGTTCTTGTGCTCACCTCTAACTTCATGTCTCTGGCTTTGTGTGTCTTTCAGTAATTCAGTCCCTCATTGCACTGGTGAACGACCCCCAGCCTGAACACCCCCTTAGGGCAGACCTAGCAGAAGAATACTCAAAAGACCGCAAAAAATTCTTGAAGAACGCTGAAGAGTTTACAAAGAAACATGGGGAAAAGCGGCCAATGGACTGATCACCTGACGAGCATATAGCCTTCTCTCTGTTTCTTTCTCTCCCCCCCCCCCCCCTCCCTTGCTCCTATCTCACCTCAAATGCCGATCTCCCCCTGGCCTCCCTGCTCTCCCCCACACCTCACTACCTTCCCCGCTTCCTTTCCTCCTTCCCCCTCCACCACACCAGTCCTCCCTGCAGCCCAGGAGCAGCCCAGCTGAAGCCAGGCCCCAAGGCTGAGGCGGCCTCAGCCTCCCTCTCCATCCAGGACTCTCAGTGGATCAGACAGCTTCTTCCCCCCCCTCTTCGTCCTCCTCCTCCTCGGCCATGCATCTCCAGACTATTTCTAACTTTCTACTCTTTTTCTTAATGTGAAAAATGGAAAAAAAGAAATCATAACACGGTGTTCAGATGAAGAGTTAGATGGAAATACTCAGAGTAATGTGTTAATTTTCTGTTAGCCTTTCCTCTATATAAACAGCTCTCTTAGTTCTCATTTAGATGTTGGTCCGATGTATTTTATTTTCGGCAAAGCAGGAAAACCGGTTGATTACTATTTTACCCCCCCCCCTCCTCGCACACACCACCCCCGTCTTACCCATATTCAATCTATAAGCTTAAAAACAAATGTGACAGAGGAGAAGCTGTAGGTGAGAACCTGAAGGCGTGTCCTGGCTGTCCCCCCTCCCCGCCCCCCACCCTTAACTCACCTCCACTGCTTTTAGACTTGCACTGTACTCTGTGGAACCATCCTTCTCACATCTCCCTCCCCCTGGTTTATAATCCAGTGTATAGAAACAGTGGCAGGTCAGGCGACGATTGAATTACTTGCTTAAAAGTGATGCGGACCATTCATTCAGAGCGTTAAGGCAACAAACATATGGGGTTCCAAACACTCCAAAAGTAAGTAGTCACCACCAGAGGACCCATTGAAGATTCATTTTTAAAGCACTAGTACACCTCGTCAGTTATACTTTCCTGGGGTGTCTGCAAAACGAGTCGAATCATACTCTCAAGACTATGCTGTGGAAATGGATATCTGCATGAAACAGGTTTTTCCGTGATTTGTTTTTTCCTTAATCCCTAATGCTGATTTGATTTTTTTTTTCCCCCCCTTTGTCCTCCACATGAAATTGTCTTTTGATTGGAACATTCGCGTAGAAGGAAAAAAAAAAACCCAAACCAAACGTCGAGGGAAGACCTATTTTTTGTTTTTTTTATTTGGTTAATTTGAATCCTCCATGCATGTCTCCCCCCACCCCATCCCGCCGTCGGGCACCAAGCATACCACATTCAGACATACTTCACAGCAGACCGGGCGCCAGAGCCGCTCGGGCCGGACGGGAGCCGACTTGTCCGGAGCGAAGCGGGAGAGGCCGGAGGAGGAGGCGCTCGGCTGGAGCGGAGCTCGGCCCCTGGACGCGCGCCGGCGGAGGCGGGCGCCTCGGGAAGCAGCTGGGAGAGGGCTGGCTTTGCGGGGATGTGTCAGCACATGCAAAGGGACTGCAGTGGCCAAATAAAACCACCATGTAACAACTGTTTGATCTGGTTCCAATATTGTTTCATAATAAAGATGGCTAACCATTTGGCCTCACTGTCTGCCTGGTGGTCGACTAGCTGCTGCGCGCTTGACATTTGCAGTGGGGGGGAAGAGAGAGGTAGAAGCCATCTCTGAGTGATACGGTTTAATCGTGCAGTTTGAGACGGCGTTCCTGAATGTCACGACCATACCGTCACTCCATAAGCCGACGACATTCCCAGTCATGTCGGCTCTCCCCCCGATGCATTTCGGGGGGAGAGGTTCCATAGGTCGAATATCACCGCTGCCTCTAGTCTCTGTTGTGAAGTTGAATTTAGAGGTCAACGAAGGTGAAGTAACAAGACCAAAATCAAAACACTCGTGTCAACTGTTAACTATTAATTGTCCGATCAGTTCATCAGCCGATGGCTTATTTTGCGTGTCATAGGGCAGGAAATTGGCTGCTGTTGCTGCATCAAATCTTAAAGGTTGCCATTAGGAGGAGATGAAACCTGTTCAGGACACACTGATGGAAAGCTCGGAAAAACGAGACTCTCAAAAAATCAGATTTTCAAAAGAATTTAACGTACAAAATCAGTCGAGACAATTTATTTGCACACATGGGACAGACGTGTGAGACAAGTAGGCATGGTCTTTGACATGAGGGAAAAACTAGCATGGAATACGTTCCAAAAATGTACAGTACTAGGAGTTATAAATACCAAAAAACACTGTTCCGCTAAAAGCCATCGTGTTAAAATGGAACACTCTCGGCAAACGTTCCTTGCTGCTTTTGCTCGCACGGACCTGAGATTGTCACCGGGGAGAGATCCCCCAAGGGCGTGAGAAATGCACGGTCCACTGCGTGGTTCAGTCGTCACGGATGAGACCACGGTGAGACGCGAGTCGCGGACGTGAGTGTGCCCCTGTGCACGGTTATGGGTCAACCGTCCAGTTGTGTCAGGGAGTCAGTGGTTGCGTCCCGGGCCCCCGGCGGGGGCCCCTACGCCCGCCTTGTCGAGTGTGTGTGTGTGTGTGTGTGTGTGTGTGTGTGAATGCGGCCCGCGCTGTAAAGTGCTTGGAGGGGTCTACTTCGCGCGTGCCATCCGTCCAATCATAAACGGGACGGCGTCACGGAGGACCCTCGCTGTGACGCGTATGTGCAATGAGAGCGACGCGATACAGTCTGAACCGCAGTGTCGCCGAGCAGCACCTGGTATGGCTTACCAGAGTGAAAAGGACGGGCCCCTCCTTCATTTCTCTCGACTTCAACAAACACCATTTCTGAAGTTCTCCCACGCGCTGCAGCCACGTTGACCTCTGTGAACGGGACCGGGCCGAGTGGATTTCGCGTTCCACGCGCTCCATAGAAGGTCAAGAACAATCTCAGTTCCTGACCTTTTCTCGGCGAGAACAAACATGTTCCTCGGGTTTGGACCACTTTCAACTAAAGTATTTACCTAATATTTGGGATTTGACCGGCCACTCCCGCCATGCCTGGGAAATTGCCCTGAACGGCACATGGTTGGGACCAACTGTACGGTTAGTGGACGGTCACTGCAATGGTGCAGAGCGGCAGCAGGTTCAGTTCAAATGCCATTTCCTCGCCTGCGGTGCACCAGTGTGCACCCAAGTGTACTAAAAATGTCCACTCAGACACGAATGATGGTTAAAAACACCACCGCTCACACACACAGGGTGTTTGTCTAAAAAAATAAAAGCAAATGTGTTATCATTTTATACTGTAATACATCCTAAAAAATATAATATCGACGTAAGAATGAGAGCCTCCTAAAAAAAAAGCAAATAACGGATAATAGTGGATCTTTTAAAACAAAACAAAATAAAAAAAACACATACCAACCCTTTCAAGGCATGTGGAGTTACAAATAGCATACGCTATACACATACACCACAAAATGTGATTGAGGTTAGAAGATTGGATTGATTTTGCATCGCTGTATGAAACATCGCTGTGAACCCGGTGCCCCCTCTTTACCTTCTGGAGCCCCCCCCCCCGCGGATCTTAGTGTGGGCTTTGGCCTGGCCTTTCCCGAGCCAGCGGCTCCTCAGAGGTCTCTGAAGGCACAGAGCTGCACCTTATTCTGGCTGTAGAAGGCCTGCAGGGCCGGGTCCGTGAGCGCGCTCAGCTCGTGCTGTCTGTCGGCCGACTGGGAGAAGTCGTCCGGGCCCTCGCCGCAGCCGCCCTCCGCCGGCTGGCTGGGGTAACCCGGGTGCACCATCAGCTCGGCCGTGACCACCGCCGCCTCGGGGCCCGGGGCGCTGCCGGCCGGCCGGGCGGCCAGGGCGTGGCTCAGCGCTCTCTGCAGGTTGGGGATGGACATGTTCTGGCCCATGGTGCTCAGGCCCAGGTACACATCGGGCCACCTGCGGGCGGGGTTTGAACCCAGGTTAGAGGCCAGGAGCTGCGCAAGGAGCTGCGCCGCAGCCGTGCGTTCAACCCATCTGTGCCAGCAGAGGGCGCAGTGGAGGCCACCGCGTCTACACGTATCAGGAATCAAACCTGAGGCCCCTGAGGGTCTCTTCTAGATCTTGGGTGAAGAAAGCGGACAGACAGACAGACTGACATGCACACAGACACGCAGACGCGCTCGCACCTGATTCCGTAGCGGGCAAAGACGGGCATGGAGTCCAGAGCGTCTTTCTCCACCTGGGTGTAGAAGGTGCGGAGGTGCGAGGCCAGCCACGGGCAGCTGTGCAGACCCGCCTCCACCGGGATGCGGGTGAATGGGATCCTCAGGTCCGACAGCACGCGAGCAAACACCTCACGCACCTCTGCAACACAGGGAACATTCACTGCACTCAGTGAGGAGACGGATGGTTCCACGGGTTCCAAGGTCCAACGGTTCGATTATCAACTGGAATAACATCCCATTCATATGGTGTTTTTCATCTTCCTTATTTATTTGTATCCCTACATAAGTGTACCACATATGTGCCAAAGGATCACAGACAAGGGCCGCATGTCAACATCACGGTTGGCTGAGTAGGAATTCTGTTTCACGTAAGAATTCCCAGAGCATCTGTGAATGCAGGAGGGTGTTTCGGAAGCTATGAAGGTTGTCTGCAGACAGGCTTAACCGGATGCCTATAGGCAGGGACCGGCGGGTTCGTTCTTTAGTGCAAGGAGGGTCGGGGTTTCCACTCAGCTTAGCGGCAAACTGGTTTGTCCGTGTTACTGTGTCGTGGGCTGCAGCTGACCGGGTTCAAAAGCCGAGCGCCATTCATCGCCTCTGTCAAGCTGATCGTGAATTTACTGCAAATAGCTTCGCTCCCTTTTCAAAGAGCGGCGTCCTGAGGCTGCGCTCTGTCACCCCGCCTCCCGCCGTTGCGTTACCTGGCAGCACGTGGACGTGCTGGTGTCCGTCCATGTGGAGAGGCAGGTGACCGGTCAGCTCTGTGAACAGCCTGACTTGGGCCCTCAACTCCAGCTCCACCTGGGGAGGAGAAACATCTGGAAAATTAAAAAAAAACAAAAAAACCCCACCATCTTTGTGAGCACAACCTGTGCACAGGTTATAAACTCACTAATGTGCAATCCAACCTGCATATAAACATAAAACAGCCTGATAAAAGCACACTTTACAGCCTCATTTGCTGGAAAGTGGAGTGGAAAGTGGAAAACTGACGTTTATCTTTTCTAGGAATGCATTTTATAGTTCAAACCGATCGGTGTCTTTTACACCGAGTGTGTGTGATCTTCAAATTGTATACCCCTGCATGGTACTGGCCCAACCTCTGATATATAGTACGTCCCCTGTAGAGTCCTTCTACGCTGCGATGTCAACACAGGTGGGTGCTCGGAGATTTGTACCTGTTTCATGCTGAGCTGACCTCGTTCCAGGGCCTGGCGAAAGCCCATTTTGCCCAGGAAGACGCCCCGGTGGTTCACCAGTGTGGAGGACTGTCTGAGGCTGTGGCACGTTGGGACGCCCTCAGACAGGTTGGCATGGAGGCCGGTGGGGATGCTGTGTCTGACGCGGGGAAGAAGAAAAAAGAGGAAAGGAAATGCTCCCGTTACACGATGCCGGCAGCCAGTTCATGAGGCCCGTTTTCTCACGTCTCACTTCGGGCTTGTATTTGTTTGGTTTCCCGTTTGATTTTGCGGTTACTTTTAACGCACGTTTCCGTTCTACATCCTGCCTTTGTGTGCTTTTCTGCCTGGGGCTGATTAGTCCCCAGCGTGGGTCTCCTTCTCCGCCTCCGTTGCCTTCCAGCCCGTACTCCCGCTGGCGTTACGCTAACACGTTCCCAGTCTGACTGCTCGATCGCTTTGGTTTCCAGCGATTGTTTCGGAGCCTTTTTATTTTCTTTTTTCTCGCGTGCAACTAATGACTCCCCGTGACGGGAGCGATGTCGTCGCCGGAGCGCCGCATCCCCTCCTCGCCCGGGTGGTCCGGAGGTCGCGGTGACGACCGTGTTTACATGGTGCTGTGCGGGGGGGGGGGGGGGGGGGGGGGGGGGGGGTCGTGCGGTTTTGGCCAGGTCCACCTTTTTTTTTTCACCTTTTGGCCAGGTCCACCGCCTCCTTCGCGGCCGAGGCGTTCACCAGCAGGGACACGTTTGAAATGCCCCCGGCCTGAAAACAGTCCACGATCCCCTGGTTCCTGCGGGGGCAGTAGCCAAAATCATCTCCCGTCACCACCAGCATCGTTCTGGGTTGCGGCATTATCGCTGCGGCCTGTGGACACAGAGGCGGGGCGCCGTCACTTACCGACGGTCATTAATTAATGAAACAAGTTGCAGTTCCACCTGGCGCCGGATAATGAATTCCCCGTTGCACTCAATTAGAAGACAAGCATTTTCCACTGCAGCTTAACGCCGTGTGTGTGTGTGTGTGTGTGTGAGTCAAGAACCTCGAATAGTAAGCCTGTTTACCATAAACGCAGCCTCCCATTCCATTCATCACTATTGGGAAAAGCAAACATGACACACACGGACACATCCCAAAATAAACATCTCAGACCTCTAATTGAACTTACTTAGCCTCGATCTACTGCCTTACTACTTACCCTAGCTCTGGATGAGAGTCGCCTGTGTGACCCTTAAGCACCTTAACCACGCTCACCTGAAGCCATACACTCATTCATGTCAAAGTTAGGGCTGTTGTTTAGCAAGGCTTGGCTTTGTCTGAACAAGTTCGCAAACACTTAAAGATTACAGATATTCGGAAAAAACGAAACAAAACAAAATGAATTTTGATCAGTGAAAAGGGGGGGAGGGATAACATTGCAAAAGTCTCGGCACCCTGGTAGATGTTAGCCTTAAGTGGAGTTTACGAAAGTCTCAAAACGCCACGGTCGATACAGATGCAATGACTCAGGGGATTTAGCTGTCAACGTCTGTCAACTCCCAGGGTCTTAACTTCTCTTTCTATACAATTATGAGTAAATATCGCGAGCCTAAACCAATGTGGGCAGCTACCTTTAGAGAATCCAAAGGCCAGAGCGAGCCCGCGTGTGTATGGTTCAGCAGGTGAACAGTCGTTTGTATGTACAGTGGCCACCTACAAAACAAACAGTTTGGACTTGGCAAGCACAGTCTGCATGAAGATGGAAAGGGATCCTCTCCATTTCGTCGACTTACTCTAGAGCAGCATCCGCCTTCATCCACTCCATTAGACCTAATGAAGTGCTTTAGTGTGGCTAAAACACTTCCAAGTAAGTGACATACGACGACATCAGAACAATGGTTACTTGGAATTACAGCCAGACGGCATCCACCCAGTCCAGCATGTTATTTTTTTTCCGTTTTCTCCCCTTGTCTGATATACTCTGAGCGTACTGAATTAAGTTCGGTGCAACTGCATTCAATAGCCGATAGGAGTCTTTGGGTAACAAATTCTGTCAGTTACAAAACAAAAGAACAAACAAAGAACAAAGAAAAAACAAAGAGTGGGTCCATGGTAGAGTCCAGCAGCGCCACTTGAACACACATGCGGCATGCCAAACTGGATGAGTTATGAGTAATTAACCGTTATCTACAATTCTGAAACCTTACTCAGGAAGTAAACTGATACCGTCTTAGTTTATGTATTTCATATAGATCTCCTCATAGAGAAGACCTGACAGGTGATATTAACGCTCCCTCTGCTCGTCTTATGTTCATTGCTGACTATACTTTTTCTGCTAAAAGGCTGAGAAAAGAGTCTCTTTAAACAGTGTGCCAGTGACGGGCCACCTAGGGTCAGGACAAAGATAACATGGGAAACTCAAAGCTGCACGGAGCGGAAGCATCAGAGAGTTGTGCAACTTGACAGGGAGGTTAAAGAGCTCCTCTGAGCACGGGAGAATGAGCAATGAGCGGCTCACGCACTCAGCAGCTGTTTCTGTAGAATTTGATGAGGTCAGATGTTTGAAGGACTGAATTTATATAATATAATTACACATCCAGCATATCAGCCACTAATAAGTGGCTGGTATACAGCTAAGTCACTATAACAAAAGTATCATCTCTTGCCAGGACTGGCCAGGATCTGAGACATTTCCTTATGTGTAGAAAAATGTAAAAATATATATGAAAAAGAAAGACATCTGCACCATCACTGTCCCTGATGAAGACTGACAATGTGAGCAAATTGTGAGAGCAAGGAACCATGGGATAAATCTCTGCTTCAGGTTGATTCTACGAGTCATTTCTCCACCTCGGTATCAGCAGGTGTATGGGAATGGAGCCTGGTGTCTTCAAGATACCCTATCTAGATATAATCTCCGTGTACACAACTTTCCAGACTGGATGGGAAGGGCCCTATCTCTTGTGTTAAAACGATGTCCCCAGGGCTTTCTGAATCACAGAAGTTGGAGTACTTAAGTAGTTCAGCTGAAATCTGAGTGGCTTCAAAGGAAAGTCATCTGACAATAAGACCTAAAATTACCCCTCTCCTCCATAGCACAGTTGAACAGTACTGACCTCATAAGGGGTCCACTTCTGGCTCTCTGGGTTCGCCATGCCAACTATTATTGAACTGCAGTACGTTTGAGGGTTTTTTTTTAACAAAGAAGAAGTGTTTAATGACTCAGTGTCATAAGACATCAGATTAGCTAAAGCAGTCAGTGTTCTTGGTAAAGGGGTCACACCTCTGGGAGTGCACGGCCAGTAAAGACACCGGCATATGAATTACAACGAGCTTCGTCGGCATATTTGCTCCCCGGTCACTGGATTAAAGGGCCTGTAAAACTACACCTCCAGAAAACACATCACCAGTAAATCGCTGTCTGGAGTTAATCCGGTACCAGCGGCGACACGTCCTCCCCGCTTCCCGCTGTCATTGTCCGCGTGAGCACCGGCTCCCCGGAGCCGCCGGGACACCCTGCCCCTGTCAGCCAGGGAGGAAGAAACCGAGCCTTACCTGCCGTATCACACATGTCTGGCCATAGACGTCCCGAGCCGCACACAGGGACCGTGGAAATACAGTTTACTTCCGACTACGAGCCCTCATTTATGGAGGCTAGCGCTGTCCACGGTGTCGCGCCCTCTGCTGGACGACACAGACCACGACGCTCGACCGGACTGAACTTCGAAGCGAGACGGCTGCGTTTCGTTCCTATCAACAACAGTGAATGACTTACAGAGCTGTTGACTTGTATGCCAAAATAGATTTAGGTTTAATGATCTCTTGTTTGTATGGATACCTTGTGATTACTATCAGTACACAAGACAAGTACAAAAGGGGCAATTCAAATGGGTACATATGGTTGACACAGGGAATGTGGAAATACCTAAATGCTGAATGGACAGGTTCTTATCTAGCACTTCTCCAATCTTCATGAATACCCAAAGCACCTTTACAGACACATACACAAATTCATCACCCACCTTAATACCTTACATGGTCTATCTGCTTGATCAGGAGCTTTAACTATTCACACATTGGTACAGTTTGGGGTATCTTGATTTAGGGTTAGGATACTTTTACATAAAAGCTGCGCTGTGCGAGGTTCACTCCACCGGCCATCTGATCCACTGTTGATTAGAGAGGTGCTATGTACATTTTAATCGTTTTAATCCTGCATTTAATTGGAACCTGTTTCTGTTGTCATATTGTACCATAAAACTTTTAAAAAATGCAGATTGGCAAAAAAAACCAGAGTTTTCCATGAGTAACATAGTCACAATGACTTTAGTTGACAGTCCTGGTAGTGAAAGTCAAGAAGCAGAGTTTGGCTTCTAATTATGGTCCTTCATCCACTGCTCAGTCCACTGCACTATCTGCTCCAGGTTGCGCTCTAGATCCTCAGGAGTGTTGCTGGGTAGCTGGTGGACAATCTCTTCACTATAGGCCTCCATGGCCTCCTCATAGATGGTCTGGAAGATTTCGCACTGCACGTTGTCCTGCAGCTTCTTTCCTGTGTATCCCCTGTCATCACAGAGAGGGAGTAGGTGAAAGGTAAAATTGATCACGAATGGGTTTATTTCCTCATGAAATCAAGCAAATTGCTCATTCAACTCACCACAGAGGTAAGACAAAGAATTGGTGGGTTAGTTACAAAACAGTCAAGTAGGCTATAAAATATGCTATTACTAAAGCAATTTAAACAAATGTAAGAACAATATAAATAACTTATATCTGAAGCAGAGAGATGAAAATAGATGTACATTGTGTCATTTCATTGTCCACCATCAACAAAGCTACTTTTTTTCCACACATTTTGCTGTCATTTACAAGTACAAGTAACCACAGGGCAATTGCACAGATTTTACCAATGTAGATACAGTAAAAATTATATATGTAAGACAGGTTTGGTGTATTTACACATCATCTCATGTCAGTTTGAAGGTTTAGGGTGGGGAAATCCCATAAATTCAGCATTTGTTTACTCAAAATATGTCTAATCCACAATGACTATTACACTCATCACAAATGTTATTCTGTCTTGTACAAAACAAGACTATAATGTCTGTATTGTCTTTGTCAACGCACGGGACAGTGGGGAACATAATCTCGAGGAAAACTACGAGTATCAGGCACTGAAGAGGGGTATCAGTAATGCCATATATCAATAAAACTCAGATATGAGGAGTCAGCAGCCGGTAAAGCTCAGGTGACATGCCATAAATGAGTAAATGCTGCCGATTACCAATTCATGTTTAGCAAATAAGATGCAGACACCTAGTGAGGAACAGAATGTGGGTGTGTCACTGGGCATAAATAAACTGTGCTATTAAGTATGTTCATGAGTTGAATATCAAACACGTAGCTCATGTAAACACCACATTCAAATTGTCTTATTAATAAGTAGAGTCTATATTATTCACTAATTTAAGTGCGGCATACGCAAGAAACTATGGCGGTTACCTGCCCTCGAGGCGCGTGTACAGCTGGGTGTTGTCTGTGCGCAGGACGAAGACGATGTGGAACCAACGTTCAGGGAACAGGTCACAGCCGTGGTAGTCGATAATCATACCACCTTGTACCATCTTTTCATCCAGCTCGTCCACAACCTGTACAATCGCGACAGGCCCCAGCGTTTATGTGACGTAAATGATGATTTAATAATGAATCCAACTAGAAGCAGCTATGAGGCTTGTATGTGGAATGCACTAGCTCTCACCCTGTCCTCATCCAAGATGGGGCACTGGTACTCGTCATCGTAGCCATCATAAAGCTGTCCTGTGGAAACAGAATCTGGATGTTCAGAACAGCCTCATCGTGAATTTACTGTTATCTGCATTTATTTGTCTACTGTACCATGTACCATGCATTTGGGGTGTTCCATAAAACAAATGAAAAGCACGTTAACACAAAGTGTTAACACTCTCTAGCACCAGCGGTTGAACTGGTGGCAATGCTTCAAAAATGGACAGATCCCACATCTTTTGTTCTTTAATCGCTTCTGTTTATCTTTCTGTGTTGGAATTCGTTTTGTGTCTCACCTTCCTGGGCCAGGTCTCCTATGCTGATATAGGTCAGACCTGTCCTTTGAGCCAGCTCTTTTCCTAAGGTGGTCTTTCCAACACCAGGAGTTCCTATAAAAGGGAGCATTACAACATGTGACACTGTAATAAAATACATTTTTACACCAGATATTTTGTTTATGAGACCAAAAAGCATTTTTTAAAACTACTGTCCACTTAATTACTGTCATGAGACCCATTAGTTAACTGTAACACATAACATATGTGACATATAGTTATTAATGGATGGTCATGGTTACAGCATATTTTGGGCAGTAAGTGCACAGAGATAAAAACGCATGATGGGATGTTTGATCATCGTGATACTATCAAAACCAAATGCATTTCTCTGAGGAAACCTCACAAATGAGCCACTAAACTTTCGATCCATCTCAAACAAATTTGTTCCAAATGCACCCATTTCACAAAATATCCACATGGACATATCCAAGGACTCAGGAAAGTGGAGCATTAACTCCGATGCTGTAGCAGAGCCTGTAGTGATCACCTGTCAGCAGGATGTTTGGCCGTTTGGTCGCAGTCATAGCTGTGCGTGTGTCCAACACGTGTCAGGACAACAGCGAGCTGAAAGACACGATCATATTAGTTTTGCTCTTTTCTTTTCTTCAGCGCCATTTTAAATAAACAGCACAATATATCCACGATCGACCCAATAACAGACCTGTGGTAGAACACACTGTCAGTCGTGAGCAGCTCGCGAGATGCGCACACATGCAAGAACCTAAACACACAGTGTGCCGGAAAGTGGCGTGAAGCACGCTGGCGTTTCACGACAGTTCCCTATCGCTAAGCAGCCGGTTTGCGGCAGTGAGTCACCACGGAGTTTAAAAAGGTAAACTCCACTTTATCTCGGACCTCGTTTCATTTACGTTTACTCGCCCTTCAACGACACAAATGTGTTCACGTTTCACCATTAAGAGTTTGCAGTGACAGTGCCACCGAGGTGACACCTCAAATGTTCACACACGGTAAGTTTATCCTGAAATACGACACTCCGACACCGTCATGCCAGCCACCGTACCCCCCGAACAGTTCTGTCTCCCAGAGACTTTTGATCACATTGGTTTTGCGATGAGATATTTGGCCTTCTAGTTAACATTTAGTTAATAATTGGCGTTTTCAAATTATTGGGTGCATAATAAACTTCAAATATACGCCCACCCTTTTTATATAACATTATTTACCGAGGACAGCGAATTGTTAGGTTCACTTCAGAAAATTCTGTCCTCGACAATATAAGCACATATTTTAGACAGGACGAAATATCAGTCAGGGATAGCAAATAATGATTGCAAAAGCGCAGTCTAAAAGAAGTTTTGGAGTGGACATAAATACAAAGATAACAGATGTTGCGTCGTTTAGATGAGCTGAATAGTGACCCTAATGGCATCGTTTGCAACTACTCTGTCTGTTCTCAGGCTCCAGGTTCATCCATGAACTGCTGAGCTTCTTCTCCAAACATCACGGAGAAGGATGAACAAGCTGTCTGCAGGAGCAACAGCTGCTTCAAGCAGGGTGAGTTCATGTAGAGGCTTTCTGCACATTGCCACGATTGCCCACATTGTGGTTTTACGCTGGTTTGTGTTCGCGTCTCAACCTGTGTGTATAGTGTCAAATTCAGTGGTTTTCCCAGGTTTAAAGGAGTGCACATGTATGTTGGCTGCTTTCTTTTCACCTCACAGTCCTCCTTATCCCAATTTTCAACTGGGCTTAGACTTTGATTACTATGGAGGTCAGGATGTGACACAGCACCTGGTTTGAAGAAAATGATGGTCCATCTTAATGGAAATGCATGCAGAATACTGTGTTACTGATGATTGTAGGTCTGTTTTAGCTATCTGATAGTGATGGCTTTATTCTTCTGGACAATTCATGTCGAGTGTTGAACTCTATGAAGCATTCATATAAGGAGAAATCCTTTGAATTAGAGCCTTGGTCATTCCTTCTTGCTTTTCTGCACGCATCCTCCTTGAGCAGCCCTAAATAACCGTTTAATCATTTTTGCTCTGCTGTTTTTCGTAACAGCTGAACCGCTGGGTGGATCCATCCTTCGCTGATTTTCCTACGGACAGTTTTGCTCCATCTGGGAAAAGCAAGCGTAGGCAGGCTGTGGCCTCCAACTCTGAGTCCAAGAGACCCAGGAAGGGCAGAGGAGAGCTTGGCCATGCCGACCGTCACCTGCCCCAGCTGGTCAAAGGCTCAGCTGAGAAAGACTGTGATGAATCCTGGGTGGACATACACGCTCCTCGTTCTCAGGTCTGACTATCGTTGCTCACATGCCCTTACACCACGGTCATGGAATATGCAGCTCAACAGTGTTTATATTGGCCATCTTCAAGATCTTTAAAAAAAAGTTATCCACTGAGTCATATTTTTCCACTGCGGCAATTTCAAATTGTAGGACCCTCTAATTATGACTACATGTGAACTGTTGTAGGCTGAGCTTGCCGTCCACAAGAAGAAAATAGAGGAAGTGGAGAACTGGATAAGAATTCACTCCAGCACATCACAGGTATGTTTCTGAAGTCTGTAAGCTTGGGTCGCAGCCTCAGTCTTAGCATTGTCAATGAGTAGTGCTTGTCCCATACATGATATTTTGGAATGCAATGGAAGCTCATTCACACAATATGTGTGGATGTGCTTCTAATGTGCCCCTAGGCTTCGAACTAAGCCTAGGGGGAGTAAGGAAAAAGACGCGTCAAGAACTGCGTTTGTTATTTGAACTTCTAAAAAGTTGTGATGGATCAGGTTTGGCCTCGCTGTTGTCATCCGCAGGGAGCTATCCTGCTGCTAGTGGGACCGTCAGGCTGTGGGAAGACTGCCACGGTCCAGGTTCTGGCTGGAGAACTGGGCCTCAGGGTGCAGGAATGGACTAATCCCACCAACCCGGAGCCGTACGGCAGCTGGCAGAATGGTGAGCACACACTTGTTCTACTCTGCTCAGGATTCATTAGAATACTCTTGTCCACTCATCAGTCTATCATTTATCTGTGAAAACAGCTCTTATGCATTCACCATGAGTCAGTGTCCTGCCCCTGATTTAAAAAAAAAAAAAAAAAGGGTGCCGAGATCGCATTTGTACTGCCACCACTATCTTGTGCATCCAGGTCTTCCGTCTGTTAATGTTAATGTCAGTATCTATCTATCTATCTATCTATCTATCTATCTATCTATCTATCTATCTATCTATCTATCTATCTATCTATCTGTCTATCTGTCTATCTGTCTATCTATCTATCTGTCTATCTATCTATCTATCCATCTATCTATCTACTGTATCTATTTATTTATTAGCGGAGTGGATGATGAATGGCTCGTGCTACCGCTCCCAGTCGGACCAATTCAAGGACTTCCTCCTCAGAGTCAACAAGTACAACTGTCTGCAGATGGTGGGTGATGGAAAAGCTACAGATAGGAAGCTCATACTGGTGGAGGTATGTAATGATATCATATTGAGTAGTGCATTCATAATTTCATTAGGTTGGTAAATACATCAGCGTACAAGATTCAAGCACTGTTTATTACATGAGGTAACTTTTTACAAATTAGTTTTGTAGTGTAGAAGTAGTTCTTAATAGTTATATATAGTTATGTAAAGACAAGCAGTATAGTTTCAATCAATTCTGCATTTACGTGAAGTTTTCCACAGTAACAGTTAATGGTTTGTGTCTTATTGCTGTCTAGCTCAAGAGTAAAGAGTGAAACGGACCAATGTTATTGCGAATGATTGCAGCTGCACCTTTTTGTAGTAATATACTGAACTACCTAGAAGTTGTTTTCACAAACATAAACCTGGTGACATGATGGATGGACTCCTTGTGGTGCATTGGCATGCATGTCATTTACTCGGCGTCATCTCTCCTGATAATATCACTTGAGTAACGTTTGATCACCACTTGCCCCACTGCAGGATTTCCCAAACCGGTTCTACAGGCAGCCTGACTCCCTGCACGACATCCTGAGGTGAGACGCCGGGAGTGTTTCCTGGGATGTGTGCGATGTCCAGTGCCGGCACAAGTAGTTCAAATGAACAGCTTGATGCTGGTTATTTTTGACTCCACAGTGAATTGAATGTCTTTGCATGCATGTGTACCACCCCTCTACAGAAGGCGGAGGTCCTGCGGGATGCCTGCTGATGGTTTCCACTACTGCATGGTTGCTGTCAATGAACGAGGGCTATCTTATCCACCACCAGTGTATTAACAGTGAGTTTTTGTCCTGCTGTTGGTCCTACAGGGGCTTTGTGAAGACGGCTCGTTGCCCCTTGGTGTTCATAGTGTCCGACAGTGTGAGTGGTGACAGCAGCGTACGATCTCTTTTCCCCAAAGAGCTCCAGGAGGAGCTCAGCATCAGCACCATCAGGTGAGTCAGCCACATTCAGGATGCTGTGCTTGTCATCCTGCTGAGGGTTTTTTTTAGGGGACATCTCCTGGACTGACCTGGACATCGTTCTGTGTGTTCCCCACTTCCAGTTTCAATCCGGTGGCGCCGACCACGATGATGAAGGTGCTGACTCGGATCTCAACACTGGAGGCCGGAAAGGTGAAAGAAAAGCTTTCAGTGGCTAACAAGTTTCAGCCCGAGTGAAGTTTTCAAGTCACCTACATCTTCTTTTCCAAGCAGAGCGGTGGGAGGACGCACGTGCCAAATGAGACAGTGCTGCAGATGCTGTGTTCAGGAAGCTCAGGAGACATTCGCAGTGCCATCAACAGCCTCCAGTTTTCCTCCCTCCCAGGTCAGGAGTAAATCCACCTCTCCACATAACACCAAACTGGTGGGCAAGCCTAGAGTGCACGTGTGGACACGACGGCATTAACTGTAAATCCTCCTGACTCCAGATGCGTCCTTGGAAAAGGAGTTGTGTAGCATAAAGAAGGACCGATCTGCGGCGTCACAGGGCAAAGCTGTTTCCCGAACACAGCGGAAGAAGAAGTCCAAGCCGGCAAAGGAGCAGGAGGAGGATCAGGCCATCGGAGGGAAGGATGCTTCTCTGTTTCTGTTCAGAGCACTGGGAAAGATCCTGCACTGCAAACGTGAGTCGTACCTCCTGGCTGTTGTTGAATCCTTTCCTCCATTCGATATCATGCCGGATTTCTGCAATATAAAGACCTGCATAGCAGCGAGCCACACTAATGGGTTCATTAAGTGACATGTTGACTGTGACGAACCTGAGTTTATTTTGACTCATTCCTGTATAATCTGTCCTGCTGCCTCCAACACTAGCACTGGCGCACAACAAGTGGATGAACTCACAGCTCCAAATGGTCGCTAACAGATCTCAGATTGCCTAATTAGTGAAACCTCTTCATCTTTTTGGCTGTGAGTAGGAGGGCAACCGGAAGGAGCAGAAGCAGCTGAATGTGCTGCAGAGCCCAGTCTACCGTCTCACCTATCTCAACATCACAGAGAAGCACTGCTAGTGAACCCTGAGGTATAAAACGCGCTGTTGGAGCAGAAATTGTCTCCTTGAAGAAGGCCTTGGACCCTTCAGTCACTGTCTTTTGTTTTGTCAGCTGGTTGTTGAGCGCTCTCACATGTCAGGAGAGTTCTTCAACCTATACCTCCACCAGAACTACCTGGACTTCTTCTCCGAGCTGGATGATGTGGAGCGGGCCAGCGACTACCTGTCCGACGCCGACCTCCTCACTGCTGAGTGGACAGTAAGTGGCCCGGGTTGGCACATACAGTAGAGAATCATCAGAGGCAGTCAGTGACAGCTTGAAATGTTTTCCTATCGCCGCCCATCTATTTGGAGTGCGGGACACGCTGTACGAGCACTATTCTGTGTCTTTGTACCCTTTTCAGAGTGGCAGCACCATGAATCATTATGGCTCTTCACTGGCCACAAGGGGGCTCCTTCACTCCAACTCTCGACACGTCTCTGTCGGCTTCAGACCGCTGCACAAACCTGGCTGGCTGATGGTCAATAAGAAGGTAATACTGGGGCTGCTGTCTTCTTAATGTGGCCGAAGCTCAAAAGACTGGTGTGTGTGTGTGTGGCAATGTTTTGAGAGGCGGCCCAAGGCTGAGTATGTGCCATTTGGGAGGAGAATTGTGATGAGGCTGTTGTTGTTGTTGTTCCCATCAGCACAGGGAGAACTGCCTGGCTGCACGCTCCCTGTTCAGCAACTTCTGTCTGACCCCGGTCAGCCTGCAGACCGAGCTGATGCCCTACCTGGCCAAGCTCACCAACCCCATGAGGAACCAGAGTAATGCACACACACTTGGTCGCAGTATTTCCCAGTTTTCAACACGTCACTTGTGGCCGAGCGATACCTCGATAAGCTTACCAGCGACACAGACGTAAACGTGGAATAAATAAAGACTCACTGACGACAGTGTTTTGTGCCATACCGTCCGTGTCTTCCAGCTCAGATAGCTTTCATCCAGGATGTGGGTCAGATGCCCCTCAGGAGGTTCCCCGGCAGGTACGTGTTTTATTTTTTTAATCTTCCCAAAACGCTTTTGGGTTCTAGTGTGACTTCTATCTAGTGTGGCTTCTATCACAGACAGATTTGAGCACTCTATATTTTTTTATGTATTCTGTGTCTTTGTTGCCTCCCTTTGCGTCGCGTGCTTGTGTGTGTGTGCAGATTAAAACTGGAGGCCCTGACAGACAGAGAGCCTGGACAGCTGGACACAGACACTGAGGAGGAGGAGGAGGAGGTGAAGGAGGAAGGTGTGGCTGAGGCAGAGGACACCCTGCAAGCCAGTCAGCCCAAACCCACTACTAGTGTTATAGAGGATGAAGACATGATTATAGAGGAATATGCCAGTGATTAATTTATATATCTACCTGTGATATATATATATATATATATGTAAATAGGACTGTATAGTTTGTTGCACTTCATTCTTTTGTTTGACTGTAGACCTGTATTGAACAAGTGAAGTCGGGATAAAAAACCCATATGCTGCCTTGCCTTTTTCCTCATTTTTTTTTTTATACTGTTGCCATGGATGCAAAATTGGTTGTACAGAAACGTGTTTCTGAAACCGAGACAAGCTTGTGAATAAAACAACTTTGTGTGTGTATGTCCGTCTGTCTTGACTGTGAACAACCGATCTCCCTGGGCTGAAACATTATCTTGCTGTTGGACTGGGCTCACCGCACACACCCATTCCTCCAATATTTGCCCAGAGTTAGTCTCACACGCAGTCTGCTTAGAATATGTCCCCCGGTGAGGGTGACACAACGCCGCTGAAACTCAACCAAGCCCCGTCGGCTCCGGCTCGACTCGCTGAGAGAGAGAAAAAACATCCCCCAACGTAAGAGCGATATCTGAATGAACCGATCGGACGCCGTCGGAGCTGCGTCTGGACCGGGAGACGTGTGCCGATCGCTTCCAAGATGCTGTCCTGGGAGCGTGTTTGAGCCGAAACGTGCGGAGTTCATTTTGCGAGGCGCTGCGTGGGACGTCGTCGTGGAGCCGGCCGCGGGTGCGCGGAACACGGAACTGAGCAGCGAACTTTCATTAGGGTGCCACTAGGTCTGCCACCCGGACATTCCTTAAGACGCGAAGGAGCACAGACTCCACTGCTTCAAAGTCCCAGGTAAGGGGGAGACTTTATGAAACAGACCAGGTTTGAGGTTTTATCCCGTGTCTCGTCAAATTCTGTGTCAACAGACCAGTGTTACTGCGTCAGTCACGACTGACACCCACATGACAGCGATTATCAACAAGATGACTCGTAATAATAGTAGTAGTACCTTTTCAACACGTTTCGCCGTTTTACATTATGCCTACTTCCATGTCTGATCAACCGTGTTGGTCAAAGCACGTGGTGGCTGAGCTGGTCTACAGTAATTGGTGGACCTGCTGTCGGGAACCTGTTGATATGTTTTAGTCTTCTCCTTTCTTAATTTCTGTCTTTCTTCCAAGGAAAGCCTACTTCCCATGCGCAAGAAAAGATCCAGTTACATGCCAGACTAGTTCAGCTGTTTTTAAAAAAAAAAAGTTAATTAATTAATTAATTTACTTCCTTACTTACTTCACATTTAACCTTTGAAGTCCGTCACTATACCCATCGCCCCCCACCGTTGTTGCTCAGTTGACACCGGACTTACAGTACAAAGCATCTTGAGACTGTCCTACACAAACGATCCACTCAGACATTTGATATGTTGAAAATTGAGCCTACAATGCATCCCAGTGTTTGATTGTAAACAATATTTAAAACAAATACTAGTACATTTTTGCTAAATACATTTTCAATGTGTTTATTTATTTATTTCAAAAACAGAATTTTTGTTACAACCTTTTGGATTTCGTTCTCTTTAATACAATTGCATTTTTAAAGATTTCTTTTCACTTATGGAGCCAATAAATTTTTTTTTAAGAATCAAATTACCAACATTACCATGTTGTCTAGGTGCAGTTAGTGTATTTTCGGATGTTTAGCTTAATAATTGCCTAATAAATCTGCCTTTACTCCTCTGCACAGGCTTCGTCAGTTTGTGACGTTACATATGACAGCTTAACTTGTCATGATGGTGCTTGCTCTTGAAGGTTTTGGGTTTGAGTCTCAGCTTGCGTAAAGTATTACATATTGGTCAGGAGCAATGAAACTTTGGAAAATATGTAGAAAATGTTAAAAAACTATAATAAATGTTATAAAAGTAGTGGGTATGATATAGACTAAAAAAATCTGTGGCAGTTTTAATGTGTACACCTAAACATGACAGTGTGGCACCTATGAATTGGTTGTTCTGTGTACAAAAACTATCCTGATAGTTATCTGGGCACTTACCTGATTCATCTCCTAGAAAGCAACATCAGGAGAAGTGAGAGATGTGAGGGCATGTGCTTTGT
The DNA here is from genome assembly GCA_029224185.1 of Karalla daura. Lineage (NCBI taxonomy): Eukaryota > Metazoa > Chordata > Actinopteri > Chaetodontiformes > Leiognathidae > Karalla > Karalla daura. Next base: position 3,280,875 of record CM055192.1, read on the forward strand.
GCGTGAAGCTGCTTGGGTGGAAGCGTTCGGGTTGAGTAAATCTGGATGTGGTTCCTCTGATGCGCTCCAGATGCAGGGTGCCAGTGAAGTCTGCAGGCTGGACGATGACATGGTGGGTGGAGATCTGGGCGACGGCATGGGCGCCAATGACGTTCCCAGCTCCACGAGGAAGAAGAGCCAGAGCACGGAGGCCTTGCAGGCGGCAGCGGTGTGGCTGAAGAGTGGCAACCACATAGGAGAGTCGGGCTGGACCGCCAGACTCAGTCAGGAAAGAGAGCGCTGGAGGCAGTCCCAGGGCGGTAGGGATGTCCCACCACTGAGACACTCTGGTTTCTGTATCGTTATTCCTGAATATTGTTAAACCCTTTATTTCACACTTCCAAAACAAAAACCTTTTGTTTTTTTATCTCTTAATCCTCATCCTGCATGTTGATTGTGTGTTATTTGCTCAATAACACTGTTCAGGATCAGAATCAGAAATTCAGCACATCAACAGAGCTTTCTAGGTTCTCTCCAAGTTTTAGGTGAACAACACATTTAACACTATTGGTTCAGTGACATTGGTATCCTCTGTGGATTTCAGTGACTTAGTGCTCTGGAAACCCACATTGCCACACTTCTCTGTACACTTGTATTTTTGATCAAATGATAAAATATTTTGATAAATAATACTACTCTTACATACGTAACATTGGTTGCCATGACATAACACTTCTTACTTCTAAAAAGGTCAAACAAGCATTCATTTGCCTGAATTGAAGGTTTTTCTGTACGGATTTGGATGTTCACACTGTGTGTGGGTGGGTTTTTCTTGGGGTCCTTAAACAAGCAAAAAGAGTAAAATTATGGTATGAGTGTCCTGGAGTGGCCTGGTGAACAGTCCAGGGTATAGTCCCTGCTTTCACCCATGAGCACTGGAGTTTTGTTTCTGTTTGGTATGTGTTATTACTCAAAGAGCTCACACATATTAAACTCCAGAAAGCATCCATCCGTCCATTATCTTTCCCTTGCGGGGGACTGCTGGTGCCTGTCTCTAGCTCACATAGGGCGAAGACACACTATTCACTCTCTCACCCACACCGAGGGATAATTTAGAGTCTTAATGCATGTCTTTGGACTGTGGGAAGAGACCAGAGTACCTTAAGTAAACCCCCACACATGGGGAGAACATGCAAACATATGTTTTCTATGTTTACTTAAGTCTAAGTGTACATTTTGTGAATCATTAGGCTCCTTAGATGAGCTATCCAAAGACAAGCTGAAAAACAAACTACAGGAAGCAACAAAGGTAAGAAAAAAGTGAGTTAGAAATACTGAAACATCGTCCTGTTGGCTCCGGCCCAGCAAGTTGTAACTGGTGGTCCTGTTGTGTTGGCAGGTGATTGATTCATTGTGCTGTGAGCTGGAGGTGGCACATCATTACCTGGAAGGCAAATATCAAGCTTTGAAGATCTTACAAGGAAAGGTAAAGCAGTTCACAAGTGCGAGTACGTCTCTCCACTCACTGTTGTTTTGTTGGAATCGCAGGGACACAGAGGAAGCAAGGGAAGTATCCACTAATGCATCCACATCTTTGTCAGCTGTGACTGCTTAAAAGGTGTCCCTTAAATGGGACTGGGTCTGTTTGTTAGGATTTTTGTCAAATGATGTTCTTGAGTCTTTCAAAACATGCTCAGTTGAATATTTTACACTAAAGCCTGTGAAAAAAAAGTCAAGTACCAAATGATATTGATAGCTGATTAGTATACAGTAAACACCAGGGAAGCTCCCAGGCATCTAAATATATGTCCTGTACCCACCCAATGTTTTACATCTGCTCCAGAATCGAATTGGCCTCTCACGCAGCATATTCAGTACCTTTAGACCACATTTTGATAAGCTATTCATGTTAGTAAAGTTAGGGCTGGCTCCAAACAAGTTTGAACAAACTTTGACTTTGTTTTGTGAAGGCTGACAGGTGCAACTCAGGGCTAGCAAATACTGGTGAATGAGGTACACAAGTACTTACAGTACAGGGAGACAATAATAGGTATGAGTAGAACACATGCCATGAACTTCACAGGAAGTGAAAATTCATACAAAAATTGCTCCTCTTCACCCAGGCCATTCTTGACAAAGCCACAAGTCACACTAAGAGCCTGCTGCAGAAAAGTGAGGCAAGGGCCAAAGCTCTTGAGAAGGTAAGAGTGTCTGCAAGCTGCACAAATAAAGGCTTGGTCTGTTTGCTCTCAACAGCAGGTTGCCACTTGGCAGCCAGTAAATAATTTTACACTCGTAAACCCCATGAGAAATAGTCATTGAAGGGGCGTTTCGATATTCCCATTTGCATTGAGTGTGAGCTTAACATGAGCTGCCTGATGAACTAAGACCCGAAAGAGGCCGGCTCAGAGAGTCCTCATAAAAGATTAGGAATGACAAATGAATAACAAACATTTAAATTCACACAATACTTAAACTTGTATCCCATATGAGTGTGCGCCTTTTAATATGACTAACCTGGGCCTGACTTAGTTTGATTTTATTATTCATGAGTGAGGTGTCATTTTTCAGTATCCAAACAAGTGTCTGAAAGCGCTCCCTTGCTCACACATGCACGCATTAGACACTGAGGAAGCATTTCAGCATTTATAAAATGTTAATTTGCCCCGTGCAAAAATATGCTTTAAGGTCAGTTGGAGACTCTAAATTGTCCCTAGTTGTGAATGTGAGAGTGAATAGTGTGTGCGCCATTCACTAGGCTGCAGCAGACACCAGTGTGTATGAAGGCAGGTAAAATTATGGATAGACAGACATGAACATGATGCATTTAAGCTTGGTGTAATGAAGGGTTCGGTGGGGTTTTTTGGGCTTGTAAATAACTTCAGAAGTAAAAATGTGTCATGTGATAATAGTAAGCCTGTTAAACTAGGTGAAATATGTATATATATACATGTATATATATATCGTGTTATGTTGTCTCCATCTCTTTCAGGAGGTGAACAGCCTGCAGTGGTCCCTCAGTTTCAACCAGGTTCAAATGAAGCGGACTCAGCAGTCCTGGGAGCAGAAATACACCAGGTTGAATTAACCTTACACGCCATTTCTGTAGTAACTACTCGTTACTGAAGGTTAACTGTTATTGTTTCTCCAACTAGTCTTCTGAATGAGAACAAGACTCTGTCTGATAACATGGAGAAAGGACAGAGTGTAATCCACCATCTCCGAGCTGAGAATTCAGGTAATCAGATTATGTTGAGGTGAACTAGATATATCTACAGGTATTATGTGTAAACAGAAGTACATCATTGATCACAATTTGCATGTCAATAAGTAATTTTAATATAAACTCATATAAATCTGCTTCCTCCAGACCTTTCAATCACATGTCATGGGTCTGGTCAGCAGATTGAATTTATTTAATCACAAAAATGATCTGTGTGTGTCTGCAGCTTTGAGGCGCCAGTGCTTGGAGCTTCTTTCCTTGCTGAATGTGAAGGAGCAGAGAACTTACAAAGGCACCAAATCTCAGTTCAGCCCAGAGAGAGGCACAGGTGTTCTGGAGGTGAGAACCCATTTTCTTTATGGACACCTGCATTTTCCATCCATCCATCATCAAGTGCTTATCCGAATTCAGGTCGCAGGGGTAACAGCTAGAGCAGAGAGCCCCAGACTTCCCTCTCCTCTGCAACATTGCCTAATTCTGACTAAGGGATCCCCATTCATTACCAGGCTTGTGAGGAAAAATAATCTCTCCACCTAGTCCTGGGTCTGCCTATAAGCCTCTTCCCAGCTGGCTGTGCCAGGAACACCTCCCTAATGAGGTGCCCTGTTGGCATCCTAAACAGGTGCCTGAAACACCTCAACTGGCTTCTCTCCACACCAAGGAACAGCAGCTCTGCACGTAGTCCCTCCCCAGTCACCCTGTCGAGAAAACCCCACCTCATCACATCTTTGCGGAGGGACTGCAAATCCATGCCACTGCACCGATTCCCCGGGGCAATCTCCTGCTATATTGTTCTCTCAGTCTTGATCAAGACCCCAAGTTACTTGAATTCCTTCTGTGGAGCTGTTCAATTACTTCAGTGACCTCACCCAGGGAAATTGATGATGATTCTCCATCATCCTCCAGCTCTGTCTCTGCACCATAGTGGATTAGTGGGGAAGCTCACCAAAGTGCTCTTTCCACCGTCCTTCCTCCTCCTCTGGTGAGGTCAGCAGTGTTCCATCCTTGCTGTACACAGCTTTGATGGTCCCCCGCTTCTCTCTCCTGACATACGGGATAGTTTTCCAGAAAGGCCTTGGTGCTGCTTGAAAGTCCTTCGTCATTGCCTCACTAAACTCCTCCACATGCCTGCTGCTTTGCATCTGCGGCAGGATTGGGTCGGCTTTGGGGACCGTTGTTCCCCCCATAATTCCTCTATCATATAATAGTGAACATGGAAACACAGAGTACCTGAGTGATTTGATGGTTTCACAGAGTGGAGATTATGGGTAAGGGGAAAATGAAGGGATAGTGACATTTAATATATAAAACTGTAAGACTAGAAGTTTTATGTTGTCTGTCAATGATGCACTAAAACCAGAGTGATATATGATGACAGTGACTCTCTTGAAAACTGGCATGGAGTGTAAAACACAAAGTCTGTGTTGCTTTTATTGAGGTAAGAACAGTAAGCCTTTGTAAGTGTTACTTGTACAGAGGAGTTGAATAACCAGTGTTTCTCAGCTGGCAGTGAGGGGGGCCTGTCAGTGTCTTGGGGGAGCTGAGGCCTGTCCATGCAGTCGTGCTGCTGCTGCTAGCAGGAAGCAGCTCATGGAGTTACAACAGGAGGTAAATCACACGCTGCCACCATCTCTTCAAAAGTGTGTCCTGTCGGGGGTGAGACCAGTTGCAGAGACTGGACTTCTTTCATTCACTGACAGTGATGAAAAGTTCAAACATTCTTTGTCCATTATCGGTCTCATCTCAGCTGGAAGGGCTGCTACTGGGCTCCGCGCTGTGGATTTGACAGAAGGACAATGACTTTTGTTAAGTGCCTTTTTCCCCAAAACATATTCATTCACCACACGTGTGTGTTTTATTGGTTGAAAATTTGTATTTTGTTGTACATACAAGTCTGAGAGAGTAGATTTATGCATTAAAAGGTTCAACTGTGAGGATAGTCTAAAAGACATTTTGAAACGAACAGTGTACTCTTTTGATGCAATTCACTTATGCTTACCTACAAGCTTCATATCAATCTATCATACATGTTCCATGAAAGAATGAATGAATGTTTTCCTTGATGTTCCTCTGTTCATCTGTCTGTCGATGTTTTGTAGCTGGATGCCCAGAGCTCGCAGAAAGACGAGGCGCAGATGGTGGCAGATGCGTTTCGCATTGCGTTTGAACAGCAGCTGAGGAAACGTAGCGAGCACTTCCTACAGCTTGCTGAGACCAACATCCTGAATTCCCGTTACTGCAGGACTGAGGGTAAGCCTGCGGCCAGCACAAAGTGGAGGGTTCAGCTGTCCCTCCGACAGTGGTCCAACGCTCATTGATGGGAATGTGAAGATCCTATCCACGTCCTCATGTGCACACCATGTTCTATATGGTGTTGCATAGAGGAGATTTAATGCAGTTTTCACATGTCTTTTGAAGTCAATTTTCTTTATCAGTGTTTTATATACTGTAGAGTTTTATGCACTTTCTGTTGGGTGGCTCACTGGCGCCTCACAGGAAAAAGGAACAGGGTTTGACTCCCGGTCTAGCAGTCACACACAGTGTGTGTGTATGTGTGTATGTACTGTGTTATGCTGTCAGTGAAACAATGCTGCCTTTGTTTGGGATTCTGGTGTGCAAATGAAAAGACCTAAAAAGACTTTTTTGACAAGAATGTGTGTTACACCTATACCATGCACTATGGTGTATTTTGAAATGATCAGAGTAAGGAAGATAAACAATTCTAAAACTGTCTTTTCCTCCTAGGTGCTAACTGGAGTCCTCTAATCAGTGTCAGCCAGAGGTTGAGAGGGTTTCTACCTTCCAGTGCTGTAGTGAAGATGCCTGATGATCTTTTAGAGACTCTCTATAGACTTCTGGACCTGGTTAGTGTCTCCTCTAACATCTGTACACCTGTTATTTAGTCTCCCAATGTGTAAAATGAAATGCAATGTAATTATTTCACTCGAAGAGCTCTTAATTTGAAAATGTATTAAAAGGAAGAAAGCTTGTCTTTGATGGGGAAAAATGTTAGATACTGACTGACTGTAGCCATTCATTGTTCATTGGTGTTCATCTTCATGTCATAGTTACCTCTAAACCATTGGTACCACTGTGCTTCTGTTATTATTGAACGTGCCTCAGTGACTTGTTTGTATTGGATCTTGTTTAACCTGTTTTTGATGCTAAAACTGTTTTTTGTTTCATACCTTCTATCATTAACCACATTTAAACCACCTCGTGGCAGGGTTAGGGTTAGCCTAACCCTGCGGCTGCTGGTGGCACTCTTGTTCACAATTTTCTTTATTTCCAGAGTAATTTTTTTTTTATCCTCAGTTATTTACTGTGTGTTTTTTGCTGTAGTTGAATGACAAAGAGGAAGCCCTGGCACACCAGAGGAAGGTGAGCATCATGTTGGCCCACAGTGCTGAGGAGCTGCAGAGGAAGCTGCACCTGGATCCCTCTGGATTCTGCCAGACACCTAACCCTGCACCACCCCATGTTCCATCGAACCAATCCCACCAAACTCCTGACACATCAGAGTCTGACCACACACAGCCAGGATCAGCAGCAGATCTGTCCTCCACTCAGCCCAGCGAGAGCTGTACAACAGGTGTGACAGAGCTACCGTCCGACCAAAGTCCTGACAGGAGCTCCACGCCCCAGCAGTCACTGTTTGATCCTGTCAAATAACAGAGGGACGTGGCTGTGGCTGCCTCACTGAGAGATGATATTTAAGGGATTTAAATGAGTGCATACAGTGTGATTGACTGCTCACTGCTATCCCTGCAGCTACGGCAGTAAAACTAACCACATGTGTGAGACAGAGATGATGGGCTGGAGAGGTGACATCACGAGGACGCATTACATCTCACAATCACATCTGCAAGATAATATATAAAACGCCAGACAAGTAAGGAATGTGAGTGCCCTTGAACAATCGACTAAACCTTGTGAAAGGTTTCCTGATCTGGAAAAATAAAGTCTTCCTTGATGCTTGGTGGAACGACAGATATTCTGAAAAGGAAGCAGAGCTGGACCTGCTTAAGGAATATGGAGTGGATGACACGCTGCTAATGGACATTTCATCTATTGACTGTCAGCTGGAGTTTAGATCACACTGCTGGCATCAAGTCAAGGTCTGTTTGGAGTTAGAATTTCCCTCTGTCAATGAGTCTCTTAATAACCTTTTGTGCGCAGTGACCTCAAAACTCAGACAGTGAACTCTAGCTGGCTCTAGAACAGTTTGCTGCTGCGTGTGAAGTGGCTGCAACGAGACTCGGATCTTCTAATTCTGAGGTGATGATGACATAAACCAGAGAAGGTTGAAGTGCCCACTGGGATTTTTTCTAGATCCAGAGGAGCAGCTGAGATGGTCCTGCAGCATCGGGCCAGGATGCCACCTGGGGAGGTGTTTGGGGCATGTCCAGCCAGACGGAGGCCCAAGGTCCAGGACATGCTGGAGGCGATTATATCTGCCCACTGACCCAGGAATGTCCCGGTGGAGCTGGTAGAAGTGGCTGGGCTTCCCTACTGAGGCTGCTGGCACTGTCATCCAGACCTGGACAAAATGGATGAAAGGAAAACAAGAGTATTGCTCTTAATCAGTTGTAGAAATTTATGACCATAGTCTGAATGACTGACAGAGCTTTAAATTAACTTTTATGTGTCTGCGACACCAAGAATGATCTAGGAGGAGGGTGGCTAAATTGGATTGCTTGATTTGTTTACTGGTTGAGGCCAATTCACCTTCATTCACATTGATTCTACTTTACTATCATCATCACCTACATAGACGTACATGTCCTCTGCAGTTATTATGTAATACAATCATAGCCAAAGTATAGATTAGACATTATGTAAGCCTTATTGATTATTAAAGAATTTATGATGGCACAGAAGGTGTAGCACAGTGCCACTGGCCCTGATTAAACCCATCCTGGGTACAATGGCCAACATGACTCATGTACTTACAACATTGCTTATCTGGCAGCATTTACCTGCATCTTTTTTTGAAGAACTATCTCATCCCTATTCATAATGAACAGCAGCAGTATTTTGGAAGCCATAAAAAAAGGTTAGTATCCTAAATATATTTTGATTCTGAAAAAACAAACATTTTTTCTGCATATATTTTCACACTGTTCTGTTCTGTTATGTTACCAAGCAATCTCTTGGACATAAACCACTTCTCATAACCAAGCCTCTCAATACATACAGCTGTTGGCTTCTCACTATGTTGTTGGGAAACATATTCAGTTTGGGTAATTTGCTTACATCTGTATGTTAAATATCCATAGATGCCTATATGTCAGAAATAATCTTAAAAAGAGGATGTTGTTCACTTTCACTGGGATTGACAAGTCAGGATACTGGTATTCAAGACCCCTGTCTTTGGTTTTGAATAGAAACACTGTTTCATTGTTTTGAATTTTTGTAGAAAAGATTTTTCATCTACTCTTTTTATATGAAAATGGGTACTTGTGAAAAAAGTACCCATTTTGCCTCAGCAGAACTGTAGTTAAACAATGAATAAATACTATTAGTGAACAAGTGCTACCAAACACAACTCTATAACAGGATTAAGGGCATGAGGGTTCATTTTACAAAACATGTTCATTCACAGAAACTAATCAATGCAACATGCATGAAATGTGATGTTGGTGTGTACATGTTAACACTAATGTAGATAAATGTAACAAACTGTTTAAAAAACTGTTGTAAAAATGTCACCGGTGCCAGTGTTTTTGCTTCCTTGGCGTTTTGGTAGATGGTCAGTTTTTAGCTTTTAGTGAATGTTTCACTGTTCTGCTTGAATATTGAATGTTATTATTTCTTACATTTTCTGCAATACTTAATTTTTAAACTCAGGTCTTCACGACCAGCCTTTTTTTGAATTATGGGTGAAATAACATTTGATTTTGTTTTACGTGTGAAGTATAGTTGAATGAAGCTGTGCAGGAAGCTGACCAGCTGAGGGCAGTGTTTGTCTGCATATGTTTCTTGGGTTTCTCCCAGCTTCTATACACCGGCAGTGATGCGTTACAGTGCACTCATGACCGATTCATTTATGCAGCTAACAGTTATTTGGCTTCCAGCCTCAATAGAATAATTGCTAAATATGCTACTGAACTGTGCCGAATTGGGCACGTGGGATGATCAAGGAGGAGGAAAATGAAGAAGGGATGAGGTGGAAAAATGAAAAGAAAAGTACAGGCTGGTACATTAGCTGAAGTGTCAAGACCAAAATCATGATTAAACCGTATAGTTGTGTTCTCATTTTCGTGTCTGAGTCGGTAGAAGATGCTCATTCTGCCTCACCTGAGTACTGAATTCACCACCCCCCCAATGGCACTTTGTGATCAGGTTGGGAAAACTGGTTTACTTAAGAAAGATGTCAGTGAAATAATATTGCGGTATGAAATACAGATGTATAAAAGAGAAAAGTCGAAACCATTGCATAAGGGATAAATAATTCAACTGTCCACGTGCCAATACTAAAGAACAAGGTTAGGCCAGTGTAACATGATAACTGCTGCCAAGTGTGACTAGGTGGGCCTGATCTACCTAACAGTTGCTCTTAGCGATTCACAATCACCAGAGGGTGAGTGAAACTGCTAACCTCAAGTGCAAACAAGGACAAACTGAGCATGAAGGCCCAGAGCTACAGTAAGCCCCCACCTCAATGAAAGGATTGTCCAGAAAAAAAAGGAAAGAGGAAATGATAAGAAAGTAATATACAAGGGTCTATCATATTTAAACTGAATCAAATGCTGTCACTGGATATACTTCTGGTCACCACTTCAGCCAGTGCTGCCATTTCTATTTTTACTTGCTAGGCTGTTTTACTTTTACACAATATTCATACATTTTCCACCAATGTGGAAACAATGTCTCAAATGAATTGTCACAATCTGCAAGGACAACTTCACTGTTCCTCCAAATACCCAAGGATTTTTTTTTCTTTAGAGGCCGATTTTGACTGTTGAAGAGATGTGACTTATGGAGTAAAAATAGTTCAGAATGAAGATAAAATTCTTAATTTGTTTCCCTGCAGCTCATAGATAAGGTGTTCCTGAATGTCCCTGTTCCTGAACCTTAAAGCCCTTGGCTTAAAACAACATATGGGCAACAATGAAGTCCATCATTCCAGCGAGTCAGATTATTATAACATGCTGCCACTTTCTGAGGTGAAGATCTGGATTCTGGGGGGGAAAATAGACGCGTGCCTGGAAATTTCAAGCCCTATGCAGACACTGAATTTTCCTTAGACTGCACAGACCTGAGGAGTCTGTACCCGTCATCAAGTGTTCTCAGCATACTCTCAAAGGACGGGCTGGGATTGTTCCACAGTCACATTCAACTCTCTGTTGTGTGATTCAGATCATGCGAGAGTCTGGAAACCTCTCCCCACGGATATCTCAGATGGCAGTCATGGTGGACAGGGGTTTTCTTGTCATGGGCTTTGTGCAATGTAAGATCTACAGGCCTGTGTCTCTCTATGGCAGGTCCTCGACATTCGCCTGTGATCCCAGAGCACTGCACACCTTGGTTGGCATGTCAAGACCCTCATGCTCTGGGGAATTAACCCATGAACTGTAAATATATGCTAATATGAAATTGGTTATTGTTATCACATGGTTATCATGCAAAGTAAACATGGCATGCAGGAGATTAGGAGACAAAGCACATTCTTTTACGATGCCTATATATGCAATAATTGAAAAAATATTAGGAGTAGAACAGAATAGTATAGAATTAAATATGCCTGTACCCTCCCACCATGGGGAATTTACTGGGATAAAAGATTGTATAAAAAATCTGAAGCATGAGTGTGGAAGCAAGGACCTACAGAATGTCTCCTTAACACACTTGGGGTGAAGGAGTCTGTCACTGTCCTGTCAGCTATGGACAGGCTGCTGCTCCAGCAGACCACTCCAAAGAAAATGGATGATGCCACTGCGCTGCAGAAGAAGGTCCTCAGGAGAGCCCGCTGCACTCCAAAGGACCTCAACAGGTACAGCCTGCTCTGACCTTTCCTGTAAAGGGCATCGGTGTTGTGTGACCAGTCCAGCTCATTGTTCAGCTGAGCTCACATATTTACGAGAGTCGCGCCACCAGCCTGTAGCTGTTGAGATCCTTCAGGTGCGGCATCCTACAGGATCTTTTCCACATTGTGGAACTCCGCATGCAATATGCAGTTCAGCATAATAAAAGCATAAAAATGATTGATTGACCCAATAACTTCATGTGGCAACATTGGAGTTTTGGGTTAAATATATGAATCCAGGGTTTGATCAACATGAGTTCGCCTATCTGGACTTAATTTTCAGTGCGTTGTATGTTATAATATAAATAAAAACCTAGAGCGGCTATTACCGCTGGGCTGGTGTGGGACTGAGGGAACTCACAGTGGGAGAGAGAGGGCTCTTCTCTCACAGTCGTGTTCTCCATTTTCTCCACAAGTCTGCCGAGAGGCTTGTTACCAGCTAATTAAACAAATTAAAGTCAGCGTGCAGCAACCAGTGTGTCACTGAAGACAATGACAGCTCAGAGTTGATAAGACTCAGTCATGTGCGAGTGTATTAGTTGTTTTGCAGGATTACACAAAAAGTGATAAACCAAGTTGCACAAAATACTGTCGGAGCGTAGCTCTGGGCCAAGGAAGAATTTTGGAGCAGAGCCAAATCATGGGGCATATCCAGGATATCTGCTGCGGTATGGTTGTGCTTTGCTTCATTCTGGAGGGTAAAGCACTTAGGTGCTCTGTAATTTACACTTACCTTGGCAGAATTATTATGAGATATTACCTCATGGCTTATTCGGAGAAAAAAAAGTTTTAAGGAGAAAATTTAGCTGCATGGCTGAAACAGCATTACAAATTCGGCCTGGTTAATGGGACTCTGGAGGGGTATGCATACCCCTATAACCTTATCAGTAGGTGAGGTGGGTCTAACTGTCTTTGAAACTTGAAAAGTATGAGCTCTTTAAATCGCCTGTGTGTCAGTCTAGCTTTCTCCGTATAATGCTAGTGGAGTTTGTTTGTCAAGAAGCAAACACACTGCCCAGGCCAAGCAGGACCAATGTAAACTTCATCTATTTGTTTTACTGCACCGTCGCTACAGCGAGTGAAGTAAATAAGACAAATAGCAGTCACCACAGGTCAGTGGTCACAGCAGCAATGACTGAATTCATTTAATCATGTTGTGGCTACATAGTTGCCTAACTGAGGTTTGAGGAGGAATCAGGATTGAACTTTGTTACCAGAGCTAATGTGTCATTTTCACTGCTCACATCTGCTTCATTAGCTTTAGATAATGGCAAAGCTTTTCACACTTGGGATGGCCCACCAGCCATCTGAGTCATTTGCATCTTAAGACCTTGAAGCGCTAAGCATCACTGATTGCAGGCATTTTGGGAATTGGACTGACAGCAAGTGAATAGATGGAATGAGATCTGAATAGCAATAGCAGTTTATGCCACATCCCAAAATGGCATTTTGTGCTCAGTGCGAGTTCAGTGGGAAAAGAACTGCGTGGCAGCATTTAGCCACTTTTTTTTTACTTTGATGGGACTGATATGAAAATACCAGGTACAAAATTGTCAAGCAACCATTATAGGAGGGCTGTTAGCTGAAATTCTTTGTCTTTGAGTGGGAAATATTCATTGGAGTTCAAAGTCTGAAGCTTATTGAAGCTTTTGTTAAAGCGAAACAGTGAGGAGCATGACTTTTAACTGGAAGGGACGCATTTTATTTTCACATATATCAAATATGTCACATAAGAAAGCTGTTTGCATCCCAGCACAGAACTGCAATTATTTACTCATCCATCCAAACATTGTTTTACTTGCTTTGTACACGAACCTATCCAAGCACACACTGGGTGAAGGTGGAGAAAACATAGGTCAACCGTCCATCACAGGACACACACATACACACACACACACACACACACTCCTACTCTTACACTTACCCCATCAGCAATTTAGATACATCAGTAATTTACATAATTTTGCATCTTTTAGAGTGAGACTAAATGCACATTTTGGACTATGGGAGGAATATAGGTACAAATGGGGAGAACATGCACATTCATATAGAAAGGCCCCTGACTGGGAGTCAAACTCCTTCAGGACCTTCTTGCTGTGAGAACTAACCTTCCATTCATTCATTCATTCATTCATTCATTTTGATTTCCAACAATTGCATGAATTGTCTCAACAAGACCTGAAATTGGTAACAAGCTACTTTAAATAGATTGTACTGATGACAGAAAGTGACATTAAAATCTACTTTATTGATCTAGTATGTGTATTACTGACAGTAATACATAACAGAGTTGCAATATTAATCAATCCAGCAATAAATGTAATTGTTTGTAATAAGTGTAATTGTAATTGTTTTGACATTTAAAAACAGTGAAAAGATATCTCAAAATATTACATTTTACATACATAAAGCAGTGGACACTAACTGAGGAAAGTGCTCTGGTACGATACAAAAATATTAAATAAAAAATACAAATATATTATCATATAGTATATATTTAAAAATATTTAGAAACTAGGCTTCATAAAAGACTGCTGTATGTTTCTCTTGGGTGCTTGTGGTGGAGCGCTCTGAATCCGAATGCAAATGTTTCTTGATGATTGAGCGTTGAACATTGAGGCTCAGATGTGACTAAATGTTATGTTACACAAATAGCTGCAAGTTCAGAACAGTATCTTAATGAGATTCATGTGAAAACGTCTGCAATGTTCTCTGTGTCCGAGTGTATTTGCCATGGGCGCAGGCCACCTGACCCAGCTCTGTGGGTCACAGCCGCTGTCCTCTTCCACCGCCAGCTCACAGGAACAAAAGAGGAGAGTCGCAGGCTGAATTCAAGGGCTTTTTGGGCCGCCTGCACCCCCAGGGCTCTTTATTTGGGGCATCCCGAGCCTCCAGGACTTTTATCTTTCACACTTTGATAAATATTGACCTGACCCCTTGACTCGGTGCCATTGATTGAAGCTTAAGCTACACGACTGGACTCTGACCGAAGCTCTATAGTATTGGCAGGATTAATTAAAAGGAAAATGTTTTTAGTGTGGCTGGCTTCATGGAAAGTGCTGTGGTGAGACAGGGGAGGAGGGGGGTTAGTGTACACATAGACATGTTCACACACACATGCACATACACAAACTGATTGGCACGCTGCAGTGACTGCTGGGTGAGGGGAGGTGTATGAAAAACATTAACCCACAATGCACTGCTGAGTTTTGACAGATTCCTGCTCAAGGGCTGCTGAATTTATGAGCCATTACTCCTGCCGGCGCAGGATCTAGTTGGTGCATTATGTTCCATGTCAGCCACCATTAGTGGAGCATTGACTGATATCCATTAAGAAAGCCAGTGCTCTCTGACACTGGCCGGCTGCGAGGGCCAGCCTGGCATGCTTGGACTAAGATGTAGCTGTAATGTTTTGTTTCCAAGCTTACCCCCTCCTTCTCTTTTTCTTGCACATCCAGTTGAGTTCAAGCTTGCAGTAATCAGGGGACAATACTGCAACCCACAAGCCTTCACAGCAGGCATTGTGCTCTACAGTAAGCTCCAGCTGGCCTGTTTCCACTTTGTTTTTTTAGGACACCGAGGACTTAGGTTACCTTTATGAATAGGATTTACTATTTATGTCATGTTCAGACGGTAGTGTGTAGTTTTACTTCCTAAAACAGATGATGTGACCGAAAGCAAAGAAAGTTCACACTCAGCCATGGAGAGCTGAGAATTATTATTCATGTTATTCTGACTGAAAAAACTTGGGTCTCTCTCATTTTTGTTAGTCATCGGTGAGGAGAACCAGGGAGAACCATGAAGAGGATCCTGAGATAAAAGTTATTACCAATTCTAAACATACACAATAGGAACCCTAAAAATCATCAACCCTAATTTTATTTAAAAGATGACAAATGAGCATGAGTGTGATGGTTATGATTTACCCTTACCTGTGTCATTTAGAGGACAAAAAAAGCAAACACATAAGCTTTGCCTGGTGCCCACTCACAAGAGACTGGTTTCCATGTTGACATTACATCAGTAATGGAGCAGCAAGCCTCCCAGCCAATCTGTCCTCATTAGCCTACAGTCTAAATAGTTCTTAAATGTGATGACGGGGGTTAATAATGGCATTCAGCCCCATCTGTTGTTATTTACTTAGGGAAGGTCAATTTATTGACCTATCTGGACATGGGGGCATGCATGACAAAACGCTGACAAATAATGTGCATGGCCTTGATGTTCCATTAAATAATCGATTCAGTGGTTTGGAGGGGGGTGGGGGGTGGGGAGGAGGTGGTGGGGTTGCACAGGGACTATGAAAAGGTCAGTATCTGTTAGTTCATCGGTAGAGTTATTAATAAATCAATAAGAGCTTGAGCGAGGCCCACTGACTCAAACTACTCCACACAGTCCTGACTTCTTTTCAAAGGGACGAGAGGAGAAAAGAGCACATCAGAAGTGCTCTTCCTATCTTCTCCCGGGGTGAAAGTAGATTAAAAGTTCTTGCAGTTTTTAAATCAAAAGAAATTCCAGTGAAATTCACTTTTGATGACAGCTCAAAAACGCAAACGCTCAGAACACTGGGCTTGACTAAAATGTCTCAGAATGTGTGCAGTTGTGGCGTTCGTGCCCAGTGCCAACGACATCTATTAAGTGCATGATTAAAAAAAATAATAATTGTAAGCATGGGAACAATAAATCAAACACACCCTGGCAAGCACAGTGTTTGTTTGGGAAGTAAAGATGCACACTCCATTAATATGCCAGAGTTATACAGTTACCCATGGAGAGCACAGTGCGTGGCTGACCTGTTATTTGTGCTACTGGAATACAGTAGCATATTTTGTTTACTTGAGAGATTTTTTTTGTTTTTTTTTTGTAAGAAATGACTTGCTGCCAAAACTCAACGGCACTCATTATCACACAGCCAGTTAATTAATGTTAGCTCACAGAAACGCAGCAGGGCTTTCCTTCGGCATGGATTAAACACACACAGGTCTGTGCTGGCCACACTGGAATCATTTGGAAGTAATTAAGAGGATATATTTATATATTTATCTTGTGTATTAATAGAATATATACTTTGGAATATTTATTGAGTCTGAGTGAAACTGAAAATCAAATACACGAAAAGTAAGAAGTTATAATAGGGTTGCCAAGTTTTGTACTTTAATTGGACTAGGCTGAGGAATGTATGATATGATCTCAGACATAAAACTGAAATATTTGAGGCACTGTTGGAGGAAAAAGATAGGCCTGCAACTGACTCATGATTCAGATTTGAAGGAGTCACATTTCAAACACGGGAGCTTTGACTTATTTTGACTTGCCTTAATTGACTTGGTACTGACCCAGAAGCTCAACGGCTCTGATACTGATACGGGATTTAACCTGATTTCAACCAAACCAAAGACAAGACTAAATGCATAGAAACATACACAGAATTCACATCTAGAAATTCCATTTCATAAAGTATGCTACATAATTTCCTACAAAGTACCTTTGTATGTAAAAATAAAAGCCATTTAACTTGGTGGACTTTGTCACTATAAAAAAAGTGGATTGTGAAGTACATGGGATACAGTTTTCCAGCCACTGCTGCTTTGAGAACACACATCACAAACATGCTGAAATCTGCTACTTCTGATTTAAAATGAAAAGAGAGGTTTTCAGCAGTGCACATTAGAGCCCCGCACCACAATCCACTGCAAAATTATTGGAACACATGTTTATTAAGATATTTATGAGGCCAATTGTTTCTGGCAATTAAGAGGCCAATTACATTTTGTGGGAAATGTATCAAAGCCTAGGGTATGGATCTCCATATAACATCTTAGAATTATTATCAGTTTGTTACTGAGTTTGATTCAACAAAATGCATAAATCATGATATAATCCAAAAATACCTCAGAAAAAAAGAAATACTAAAAAATACGAAAAGAAAATACAGTTCTGATACAAAACTGTTGCTGTAAATACATAGTAACAGTATAATCCTATGCTGTAAATACATATTTTCTTGAAATGCTCATGTTCATGACCTCATAAAAATAAATCAAAACATCACGTCAACATCTATACAGAGTAGCAGCAGCAGCAGCAGCAGCACAGTGATCAAAGAATGATAACTGGAGGAGGGCAGTGTATAAAAATGAACAGAGGACCTAAGATAAATGCAGTCATTTCCTATAAAATACAAGAAACTGCTGTATTTGTTAAATTTGGTTGTGCCAGCAACATTCTGAATGTTGATCCAATTGTAAACACAATAATTGTTCAATAATGATGTGTGAGTGTGAGGAGTTACATAGAATCTTCCACATATTCCAACATTCCACACGCCCACGTTATATCACTTCCTGCAATACTGTACATATTGTTCATATCATATTGTAAACAATATGGAAATGTGTCCATCTTGCTTTGGACATGACCAAGGTCATTAAACAGTTGGCAACTGCCAAATGTGTCAAAATGATGCAACATTTCTTCCAGGACATTCATTGTGATTGAGGCGTTTCCAAAGTTTGACCATGACCTGACCATCACAGAGTAAGGCCAGAGTGGTTAGTATTCAGAATATCCTCTTATTAGGGTTGAGATCAAAACATTGTGTCCATGTCGCTTCAACCAAGGTTTCAACCGACATGTTCTATAATAAAACTATGGCTGAGCTGGTAAATACTCTCTTCACTTCAAAAAATGAGAGGATCATTGATCAATTAGGAGCAAAGCACACACACACGCGCGCGCACCCCATGTCCTTCTGCCATGTACCTGTGTTCCTCATTACGGAGCATAGATGCACTGTTGGTTACTCATTTAATGGAGTTGGCAGTTTTGTAATTGGACTGTGCCTTCTGTGACGTCCTGCTGTTGATAAAGCTTTCAAATGAGCTGAAGCAAGAAAACTAATAAAGAGAGTCATTAGAGAAATATGTATGCGACAGAGCTGTGATTTGGAAGCATGCTGTTTGCTCATCAGCAAATGGATCTGGACAGTTCCACTTCTGACCAAGAGAGGACAGTAGTGCACCACGCCGCACAGCAGCTCACGCTCCGTGACGGCTGTTCCCCGAGAGGAGGGGATGGTCGCCATATGTTTATCATCTAATGTAGCAGAGTATGTTTGAGTGGATTTCAAACACAGCCCTTGGAGGCATCTCTCCTTTGAACGCCTTGTTCCATGTAAGGAAAGGATGGCATTATTCTCCCTGCAGAAGCTTGTGGGGCAAAAAAGGGTAACTGAGCACACTAACACATACACGTGCACACACACACGTACCGCGCGCACACTCACACACACTGACACTACACAATTCAAGTGATATATGAAACATTTGAATACATGAATATGAAATTGTGTGTGTAGGTAGAGAGTACTTCAAATTCTTAAGATTTATTTTGTGCCATGTTGTTAAGTTTCTCCTTTACCCAATGCTCTGGTGGTGTAGCATTCATCAACTTATCTTAAGGTGGGTGTTTGAATCCCTGGCCTACCTGGTGTAACAGCAAAATTTCTTGGGACAGTGCAGATCCAAACTGGCTCTGGTGCTGTGTCATCAGTAAGCATGCATCATTAGAGCTTTTGGATTAGCAGGAGGACCTTGCATAACAGCCTCTGTCACCGATGCAGAAATAGGGGGAATGTAGCTTATGTTGTAAAACAAAACAAAAAAAAAGACTGAAGACCAGAGAAAACACAATATCAGAAGCAGTTCAGTTTCTCAGAGCATATGTTTTAAATAGGCTCAAGAAGGACCTCACAAGTCACACACAAATCACATCCTTTATTTAGTACATTTTCCATACGAGTTCTATTTGGAGCTTGCTCATTCAATTTGATTGTTCAGTGACGTTGCTTTATATTTGTCTTGAATTACCAGTGAGTGTCTGCAGTAAGGAAACACTTAAAGTTTGTGGTATAGACTTAGTTTTTTAATATTCTGTGAGTCTTGAGCTTTTCATCTTTAATTCAGCATGATTCAAGCTGTAGACAGCATGCGGCTTGGTTGTTTTTGTTATAAGCTATGCCCTTTCTCTGTTCTTTTGGGCACCATTTAGTCCACCATTTATTTAATTTGTTAGGACTGTGTGTTTGCTTATGTCTGCTCTGTTATGTCACCAGTTAAAGTTGAGTTTCGTTTCTTGTTTTGCCTTTTGACATAAAGAAAACAGGTATGAAACATGTTTTACATTGTGTTAATTAGAAATTATAAAGATGTCTTCCTCCACTGCTATATGCAATGGTAACTAATCGTCACTGATTACCTCTCTGAACACCTCAGCTATAAACAATTTGTAGCATCTTATAGTGTGTATATAGCAGATGAGTGTGTCTAATTTTTATCAAAAATGCACACTGTGCAACACAATATGGTGGATCTATATATTTCTGTACCTCCAAGCTGTACTTGATGATGGAGGTTGCTGGAGGTGTCATGTGTACAGCGACGCTATGAAAGTCTGACCAGCAGCTGTTTCTGTAATGGCATCAATCAGGACTCCCCAGACTGTAGCACTTTACTAAAAGCTTCAGCTAAAACACAGGTAAAGACAAAGATCAATAATGATTTAGTGAACATGACCTTGACAGCACACGTCAAGGCTCTCCCCTCTATCAACACCTGTAACGGTAAACAAAACTACAAAATGATGCACTGTGATGGGAAGTTGGAAAAACTGAAAGCCTGTGTTTGTAAATCAATTGCAGTGCTGCTAATAATAACGATAATAATGGGATAATTGTTGAAATCTTAGTGAGTCATTGAGATAACAATGAAGAGGTATGATCGGGTACACTCAGGGGAATGATAATGAAACAGGCTTTTACAACAATTTTACCATCATAAACTTAGAAATGTATGTAATTCAAACATTATATTTATTGTAATATAATAATGCATATACCGCATACCCTCTCATGGTCTCCATCCACCGACAGGATCATTTGCTGTTCAATGCTCCGGTTAAATATATACTCACCAATTGGTCTCTAACTAGGCAGGAACTTTCACATTACAGAGCTTTTTAACTGATAACAGCCTCTGCTGCTGGATTTGGACTGTAACTTTAATTGTATTTGTCAAATTAAAAAAAGAAATTAACACCCACACCCTCTCACATAGCTGTCCATCCTACAAATAAATGTGTTCAAGATTTAACTTAAACCTGCCTCAAACATGTTTCTCTTCCTCTAAGATCATGAAGACATTTTGTCTATTTTTTGTGACCATATCTCAAGAAATGTGCTGCCACCCCAATACAATGGACTGAAATGGGAGTTGTATTTGTTTGCCCCGTCTGATTATCTTGGAATGATTTGGGTGAGCTAACCATGACATTTACATTGGTTATTATACTGTGTTTCACCTACTGTAGGAACAATATTGCTCTTGCCATGCAAATGATGGAGAAATTATTTGGCTGGTTGTGAGCCATTGGCCACATTCATGGATGTGTGTCACTGATTTCACTCCTGTCTGTGAAATTCACATTCAGATCAAATTGAAATGGCAAATTAGTCATGGCAGTCTGAAGCCCTGTCTGAACAAGTGAATGAGCGACATGAGTGAATTTTCCAGCCGGGTGAATGTGATTATTGATCTAACCAGCAGATACTTGGACTCCGTCCATGTAGAGGCTAAGGCTTTGTTAGATGCTTTTTTTCTAATTATTCATTTTCACTCTGACAAGTTCAACCTTTCTGTCTGACCACAAGGAGGATTGAGGATATTTTTGCATCTATAATGGATGCAATTAATAATTTACTATTTTTGTGGGGGGGTTGGGGAGTAATAATTTAGTAGTGTTCTTGACTGTATCTTCCTATGTCTTCACCTTTTTGAGAACTACTGTCATTAATGAATTTAGTGAAATTTTTCTCTTTATTATTCTCTTTATCTTAATTTCACTGTACTTACTGATACCATTAAATGTGTCCTACCCTGGAAGACATAAAGGATGCTCCATACGAGAGGCCAAACGAAGCTGCAAGACCGCAAGTTTCTAATCTGTTGTTTTTTTTCTGAACCTGTGATTTAAAGGTATAACTGCCTTTGGCTCCTCTCACAAGGTTATAATTGAGCTTGATATTTACACTCCAGGGATTACTATGCCTCTGTTATTAGTATTGCATTTATTGCTACAAATGTACTACAATCAGCAACATGATTCATAATATATTACTGCCAGCGCAATTTGGGATGGTGTGTGGAGCTTTCATTATTACAGAGAAAATCTATATCCACTCTCATGCACAGAGACACACAGGGCCTGTCTGTCAGGCCATTCAGGCAGTTAACAAGGAGTGATTAATCACAGGAGAAATCTGCTTGTCACAACTGAGGCAGTGGTGGTACATGTCACTGTTGGTCGTTGGTCTTTGTCCAGGGCTAATCTCTGTGCAAGATCGACTTCAAAGTACTGGCAGCGTTCCCAGTGCGCTGCTGCCACAGGCGACGTCTCTGCTCTACCTTCATCCCATAAATCCAGGACCTGGTCACGGCGATGTTGTTAATCTGAGCATCTTGTATGATATCTGCACGGATGACATCTTACTCACACTGGAGTTTTGACTGAGTTCAGCGTGTCTCTGCAGTCTTCTCATGCACATGGCTGTTATACTGTTTATGGATGGAGGACAGATTACTGTGGTGATCATAGTAGAACAGGGTGGCATCATTAGATGAATTAGATAAAGAGCCCAAAGAAAAACCCCCTCAAATAATACACCTGAGCTCATCAAAGATAATAGCTTTGGTAAAGCTGAGTGCGGTACAAAAGCAAAGCAATTTGATAAATCTCAGGTTCATGTTTCTCTGTGGAGGGCATAGCCATATGAGGTGATAAAAATGATTTAAAAAATGTGATTGTTTATTTAGAATTGTGTTTTTATTTGTTCCAGTATATATGTCTTAAAGACATCTGAAATAAAGCAGTAAAACATTTATTTGTATGTGTCATTATAGTTTTCTGTTTCTTAGTCTTATTTTTTTTAAAAAAGTAAAAAAAAGTAATGATGCTGCAGCGACCAACTCAGCTTTGAAGAAATCACCAGTTTAGAAAAACTGCATAAATAATACTGTCCAATATGTCCTTTCTATTCATTAGTTTATAGACCCACTCATTTTCTGTGCTTCCTTTCAAATCTACCTTCAGATGAAGTAACCAAAAAAAATGTGTTTGTTTCCAACTTCAACAGTCCTTTTAAAACATTTTACAAGATTACATATTTGAAATCTGAAGCTGAATAATATAAATAAGCTGAAAATATCAGGGCGTTGTGACACACTTTAAGCCCTTGTTTGCTGCTTTCCTTTCTCCTTGTCTCCCTAAACCATATAATTTGGGTTTAAGTCATGTTGTTATGGAGATCATGTCAGCTCATGTAGTTCCCCCTCACTCTCCTCCTTGGTTAAGTGGCCTTGGAGGTGATAGTTGGATCACTGTCCTGTTGAAAAAAACCTGTCCTGTTAAAATGAAGGCCCAGCTAAGTACAAACCAGGTGCATGTCAAACCGGAATGCTGTGTGGTTAAAAGTGCCTTTGGTTTTGAATAAATCACCAACAGTGCCACCACCGCAGTACACCCTCACCATCCACAGTGTCTTTATGCCTCACAGTGGGACACAGGCGGATACTGTCCATTCATCTTTTCTGTGTCTGACAAAAACGCAGTGGTTGGAATGAGAAATCAACCACTCAAGTTGGGTCTCATCAGAACAAAGAACTGATTTCTATTGGTGAATGTCTCCTCAGGGCGAGCAACTCTCTTCTTTTTATTGGCCCCCCTCAGTTGTGGCTTCATTGCAGCAATCTGTAGATAAGGGCATTATTCAGGCAGCCACATTGAGACAGTTGACGTTGCAGGGTTGAGACTTCTTGTTCTTTTTCTGGGAGAGTCAGAAATTAACTTATTGCTAAGTTAGGCTTAGGTAACGTAGTGTTAAATATAGGGTTAAAGTAAATGGTGGCAACCTTGACGCATCTAGACAACAACATGAATTGTTTGCATGTTCTTCTTGTGCTACTTCAATTCGCCCCAAAGTCCAAAAACTGTGCATGTTTAGGCCGGTTGTAACAGGCTGATGACCAGGCTGCATTCTCTGCCGCTGCTCCCAGTGTGGACTGGGATAAGCTTTTGGAGATCCCAACAATACTAGTTTGTTATAAAGCCAAGTCAAGAAAAAGGAAAACAATAGTAAAAGTAATAGTAAATATATGTGAAGTATATGTGAATATGAAGGTAAATCATCTAAATATTGACAACTCTGAGTTAAGAAATAGTGGTTGAGTTTAACACATTTGGTACATTTTGCATTTTTTTATATAACACATTTGTACCTTACCAGCTATAGAAAAATATCATATAGAAATATTTTATATTAACTGCAGCACATGGCAGGCCCAACTTTCAGCAGATATGGTGCAATAACAAAAACAAAAACAGTGTGGTCTTAATCCACTGGTGAGTGGACCTCTGAAAGCAGATCAGGCTGTAGCCACTATGACCCTGGCTGAGGTTTTGTCATCTGGCCCCTTGCCATATGGGGTTTGTATATCTGTGTATGTGTGTGCACGCGGTTGTGTGTCTGTGTATGTGCGGGTGTGCTAGAGTGAATCTACATGAATGTGAGTTTTGTTCCCCATGTGCAGCTGTTCAACTATTATCTCCCTACTACCACAATCACCCAACACACACGCACACACCCACATCCACATGCACACATGCATGCACGCACGCACGCACACACACACACACACACACACACACACACACACACACACACACACACACACGTACACAGATTGTGCTCCAATCCCCCGTGGGTTCACAGCATGGTGGTCCTCTGGTTGAGAGGTCCTGCACTGCTGCTAAATGGCTGAGCTGCTGGTGGATTAGGATCTTGAGATCAGGAGAGAAAGTGTGAATGTATTTATCCCTCGCTCAGGAAATCTCCTCAAAACTAACCCCAATCCCTCACATCTCAGATGGCTCCGTAAGTACCACTTTAGACAAGACAAATTAAGTCAAAATCAAAATACACTTAGTGTTTTTTTTCCATGGATATAACTGCAAGTATGTTTTTGACCTAAACTGGACTTTTGTACATTGACTCTAAATCATTATTCAAATGCAAGGATCCAACAGCAAGACACTCTAGTGGACTGTCTCCTGAACTAAACGTGACTTTGATTAATCCATACTGCTATGAGTATGAGGGATCAGATGCAACTAAATACTGAAAAGGAGAAAGAAAACACATAAGACTGCTACAGAATTTAAGCAGGTTTCCAGGAAGCAACAGGACATAGATGATCTGACAAAAACATATCTACACAGGACTTAAATGCATGCAGCTGCAACAGTAATGAGGGATACAAGGGACAGCTACAGGTAGGGATTGTAAGGCATTGTAAGTAGCCTTACAGCATCACGCACATCACATACTGCGTGTAGGGCACCAAGTGCTAGAGGGCGGCAGTAAAAATTCAAGCTAAAATAAAAAGCATTGATCCATCCCATATGACAGGTACCATTGGAAACCCCACCCATGTTTGGGGCCCCCTGCATGTTTCATTACGATACTATTAATATCCTATCCAGTTATCATATCCAGTTATTCTACATGTGGTCCCCTCTCTAACCACAACCCTCTCACTATCTGGCAGTGGTCTGCTCTGTTTTTATTTTCCCTCAAACTGGAATTTGTTGGAAAACATTACTTTGACATGGCATTGAAAAGGCAGCGAGAGTCTGGGGTTGAAAAAGTTAGGGTTACGATCAGGTAGCCCAATATTTATGATGGCAATTGTTAAATATGGGGAAATTTGTAACAGCTTTTCTATGCAGTGCCCAAAACGTTCAATAAAAAATGGCAGATAAAAATTATGTATGTATGAATGCCCTATGGCCATGTTGAGACCTGGCATTTTACTTGCAAACAGCCTGGACAAAGAAATGAGCCCCTTTTACACATGCACCTTCAGCCGGCATATACAATACAAGAGGCTTAACTGGATAAGAGGCATGCGTGAACGTAACCTGGGGAGTTCTTAACGGGCTTGTATCAAACCGACCACGACCTAGTCTAGAAGCCAGTTCAGCCCTGGATCGGCTTATGTGTGAACAGATGTGGAGCGTTACACGGATGATCATGTAAGTGGTTATGTCATTACATCTTCATGCAGCAGCGGTGAGCCAATCTTAGGACTTGTGACAAATTTCTCCTCCATCCTGGTCACTTTTGACTGTTGCATCGTTCTTAAAACACCATTATAAGGAACAGGTTACATCTGCCAACTGGACCCATGAAGTAATTCAGAAGCTTACTTACTTACTGCCGGTATGAACAGGCACAATCACTGTATATATATATATATATATATATATATATATATATATTACGATATGCATGTTTATATATATATAAACATGCATATATATATATATATATATATATATATATATATATATATATATATATATATATATATATGCATGTTTACATTACAGTACTGCCAATTATGCCATGTTGCATGCATACATGGAGCTTGTCTCAGACAACTAATTGGTTGACAGGAGCAAATGAGTCCAGCTACCGTTCAGGTCATTTTTACTACAGCATAGCTACATGAAACCAACCATCTACCATCGAATATACCATTGAATTTGAAAATGATCTTATCTTGTATTCATCTCATATAGTGTCTTCACATTTTCAGAGGTTGATTTCCTACCCTGATCCAAGGTCTTGATTTGGACTCTGGGTCCATATATTATATTTACTACATTATCATACTGCAAGTGAAAGAGGATGACTCAGAACCCACGAGACAAATCAAAAGCTCATTACTTGAGTGCTTGAATTGCAGGTATAAGAACCAAGCATTTAGGACTTGATTAATCTGGCAACTATGCTTGCTCCATGCTTTCATCTCAAGCACATGACTCCAGAGGAGTCTATTCCATTTTATTTTATTCTAAATCAGGAAATCAAAAAAACAAGGAGCAAAAGATCTTTCAGTTTCATTTAATTTTGAAATGCCTTTGTATTTTAAAATACAACAGTTTAAAAGGGCATTAAGCTAAGCTTCCCTTGTGATTCTGCAAATAGCAGACGTGTTTTGAAGTTCCCAGTGGCAGACTTACCTAAGAGTAACTCATTGATACACCTAATTTGTTACACTGATACTCTGTGGAAATGCTGAGTATGTCCAGAAAAGGAATATAAAAAATGAGGGGAGTAATTTCAAATAATATATCCATTTCCTCAGAATTTCATAATGAAGAACTAAAAGCTTGCAGCCTTTATCTTCACCTACCTATTTATTTTACCACCATTCACTTGTGTTCACGTGACTATTAATGTGTATGTATTTATTCACAAGTGTGTCATCTCTCTCAACCACAAATGTGCATTGGGCATAACCAGATTTGTCACTGATCACAAAGACCTCCATAAGTATTAGAAGTAGCAAAATCAGTTAGCTAAATGCTGTAAAACTGTCCAGAAAACTGTCCTTACAGACACTTTCTCAAGTGGAAAAGTAACTAATAAAACTGTCAAAAGTTCCCCATTTTCATGACAGGTCATCAAATTCATACTGATGAAGGTACCAAGTGGGCAAAAGGTATCTTTTTTTTCCTTCATGTACTTACTTTGAAATTTAGATATATTTTCCAACAATATAACAGTACTTAAATGTGTTCGTAATCCAATTGAAAGCAATTGAGAGGTTAGTTTGTGCTTCAAAGACCCCCACTCACCCCAATAAAACCCCCCAAAACAAATAAAATAAGATAAAGAAAGAATATGATAATTATTCATTATTACTAATGGCCCATCAGTAATACAACTATTTATAACAGTGAACATTATATTTCAATCTGACAAAACATCCCCCATTGCAAACTGCTCAGCACTGGGGAATTTTGAGAAAGCACTCTATTTTATTTGGTTATGGGCTATGTAGCCATGCCTGATATGAATCAGATTTCTAGCTTTAAAGAAATCGAAATTAATGTTAAAGCTACAAGCTTCAGGCAATGAATCTGCACTGAGGCCGCCCAATATCTGGAATTTCTGCTGTATGAACAACCCAAAGCTACACAAACCCCATTAAAAAGAAAGGTACAGTGCTCGTAATAATAAAGGACCAAATCCAAAAAGGAGATAAAGTGAGACAAGATCTATACAAAGTGTATCTGGCATCTGCTTGGAGGCCTGATGCTTGCTGAGAGAGAAAAGAGATTATGTTAAAGCCTAAATGAGGCTTTTACATTTTGCCAAATCCTGCAGGCATAATCTAATCTTATCCGTCTCAATCCAATTTTTAATGCTGGCTACACATAGGATTAAAGTAGTGCAGTTTGCTTTGTAGGCCATTTGACAGTGGAACAGCATCTGTTGCTGATGGCTGGAAGATGTGCAGGTTAAAGGAAAGAAGATCAGGGGTAGTGGAAAGGTCAAGCTAGATTTGATGTTTATGGTGGCAAATCTGCAAGGTTCATAGGCATGGAGCAGAAATTATTCATGTGGTTCCAAAAATGGTAATTTATTTCCATTATGTCAGATGGATTGGCGACCTGTCCAGAGTGTGTATCCTCCCTTCACCCTATGCACACTGATATAGACTCCAGCAGACCCCAACATCCGTCCTTGAGTGTTTAGTGTGTGTGCCCTGGGGTGGACTGGTGAACTGTCCAGTTTGTACTTCGTGCCTCCAAGCTACCTGAGCTGTGATAGGTCCAAACAGATCCCGAACTGGGTAAGATAATTGATGGATGGATCATAAAAGTATATTACATTTACACCTTACCTTTATTCAAAGTTTACCAAATGACATTGAAATAAATATGTATGCCAGTTTATAACCAAATACTTGACACTGACACATAATTAGAACTAAAACCAAAGCAAAATTACCAGTCATTATAATGTTGGTATGGTCTTACATTTTCCATAGTATGTAATAGTAATCGACTAGCTACCTCCTGGTAAACAGCTGCATCAACACTAATTTGGCAGAAGGCAGGGATTCCAGGGCTCCCTGTCTGTGGTGGGCACACGGCAATGATATGAGAGCAAATACAGGCAGCCATGCGAGCCAAATAGGATCTCCTTATAGGGTGGTTGGCCCTTGCGTACACCTACGGATCTGGTCCACATCAACTTATGCAAGTACAGTGCTCGCATGTACCCAGAGCTTTGTACCCAACTACTTAAACAACTTCCTTGTCTGCTATGCAACTCAGGTGATCTCAACTGGTTGGATCCAGCTGGAGAAAGAAGTAGCAACAGGCTGCTCCTTCTCCCCTATCCTATTAAGAGCATTTGAGATTATCTTCATTGGTGGCAAGCAGATGGCCCAATATTTGAAGCTGAAGTTGAATATGAAGGTGATTGATTGTGCATGTGTAAAATAAGCTTTTTTCTTGTCTCTGAGCCTCACTAGAGGATGAAGGTACAACAGTGTGCATAGTGTGACCCAAGGTGATTTACTAATTTCAGATGCACACATTATGTATATTCCTTTGTCTACTTCGACACAGGGCACCCGTAAGATTCAAATACTGATGGTACACACAAAAAATGCTGCTTTGCATTTGCTGAACGTTATATTAACATAAACTGCTTACTAACTTGTTCACGGTACCATCTCAAGAAGTGACAACCAAATATTTAAATTCAGGCTCATCAGAATGCCTCCTGTGGTGGGGCCCTTCTTGTTTCCAACAGTATATTGATCGTGCAAGACAGTAATGTCCAACTACAGTATGCTTGTTACTGATATATTTGTTATATAAACATGTCCAGAAATAATTATCCTCAGAAAGCTCACTTTTATTGGAATACAATATTTATTTGAGTATGTGATAATCAATGAAATAATCTAAAGAATTACAAAAAAATGACATGTTTTTGTTTGGTTTGCTAAATGCAATTTGTAAGATGCAGCTGCAAAGCACTTTTGTATGGCTGTGTACTGCTTTACATATTTTGTTCCCATTGCCTGTGACAGTAGCTGGTGGTGAGAGATCTTTCAGTCAGCACACACACACATATCTTGCCATGCTGTCCACTGAAAGCCAGTTGGCTAAAAAGTTGGACTTCAATGACCTGATTAATGACTCTGCAAAAATGCTCAGCACTGGGTTCTTGGTACATCTGGCTACAATTTCTTCAACTCAATTTTTTTTTTCAAAAGAGATTAATGTATATGTTATGTTATTAATGTTAAGAATGTTAACAATTACTACTAAAATTCCACTTAACTGGGGTTAGGGTTAGGGTTAAAATAGGGTTAAAATATTGCTTTAAGACATTTCTTGTAGTAGGTATCGGCTTTGCATCAAATAGTGAATTCTGCATGGTATGTAGAAATGGATTCTTAAGTGCATGTCAGATAGCGGTCCAGAAATCCTGGGAGTGCATCAAGATCTCCAGTAACGCAGTATTGAAAGGACAGCCACCAAGATGGGTAAAGACTGTTGTCAAAGACTGTGCATCTTGTTGTAATAGTTGTTGTAAGTTGTACTAAAGCTGAAATAAACAAATTCTTTTCTCTGTAAATACCCATGTATACCCCATGTTCTTGCGATCTGTGCTACCATGACCTCATACCTAACCTGCACACATGATGTTAAACATGCTGGGCCCGGTACTCTGGTTTTCTGCCACAGTTTAATTACATGCATAGATGTGAGTCTGAGAGTGGATGGTGTTGGTGACTGGTGACCTATCCAGGGTTAGGGTTATTCTGTGCCTTTCCTACATGGGATAGGCTGCAGCAGACACCTGCATCATTTTGCAGGTGAGATAGTAGATGGATGGATGGCTGGATGGCCTGGTCAGCTTCTGGGGCATGCTAAAGGTGTTTATATAAGCAGTTTGGATAATGATAAGGGGTACATCAGGGCAGATAGCGAGAGTGAACAAATATTTGACAAGAGGATGAGCAGCTGTTTGTCAGGATGCCATTAAGGCAGTGGGTTGCAAAGTAACTTCAGCTAAATGCTTGTCCAGACTGCACATTCAGATATGACTGAGTTATCAAAAAATGTGCCCTGAAGTTTCAGACAAGTGTATCAACAAATTATTTGAACACAAAACATGCCAGTGGACAGACTCACTTGCTGTACTTAGTTCAGTACTTTGGAATCATCTTTGTTCACCTTGGATAGCATCTTCAACACTTCATCTGTGTAAGACTTGCATAGAAATGTCATGACTACAACTACAATCTTATGTTCTCATCTCATCTTAAGTGTAACTAATGAGAATGTGAGAATACATCATAGTTACTCCAAAATATATGTATTTTGATCCGCCTTTTACAACAGTTTTACAAGAATAAAAAGAGCCGGGGGTACAGCTGTGATGTATACCCCCTACCCTCAACTTTTATGTCACCGTGGTCAGTTGCAGTCTCCGTCTAATCCATTAGTCATGTTTGATCAAGGCAAAGCCATTTTACATCCAACAGCGGATGCCCCCCCCCCCACCCCCCCAACACACACATACACACACACACACACCCCAGTCCCCAACCCCCTCCCCTCCCACACACCCTCAGACCCCTATCTCCTGTGACTGACACACCTGACCATCCACAGTGAACTGAGGCTTTGCTGAGATCATGAAAGTAATTGGAGTGTGGACATAGAGAGACAAGAGAAAAGTATCGCCTGCACGATACATGTGATTCTTTTCCAAAATGCATTGGATTCCTCTTTGGCCCAAAGGAAAACAAAGTCATGCAGTCTGTTCTCTGGTATACTATTATACTATAATATAATACTGTAATAGCAGTACTATTATTTTTCAATGCAGAATGTTTTCCCAGAATCATTTCAATACTTTTCTCAGGACAATTTAAAGAATAACACTTTTTTTAATAATAACACATACGACACAATGTATTTCATATTCAATGTATTTAATGTACAGAATAAATAACTGCACAACAACACATGAGAAATATTGGGTGAGAGGCTCCCTTCAAGACTTTGTCTTTATCCAAGTGCCTCCACTAATGAATGAAGACAATGACAAGCCTTTGAAAGTCATGCTTTTTCTGTCTGTCACCAGGCTGTATTCCCTTTAAACTCACAAATGGCTAACCTTTGAAAATTGCAGTGTTTAAGCCTTTGCTTTTTAGTCTTCTGTAAATGTCACATAATGTTATTGGGCTCTGAGAGCACAGCATCATTAATCTTTCCAGTGCAGGCTGGCTGAGTGAAATATGGCGGGTAGAGCAGCTATATCACTAAGTAGGGACATCAGAGCAGAAGTGTAAACATCATTTGGACACTGCAGTTTTTCTGCTCAAATGGGTTTGATGTTGATGAAGGGAGACCTTCTTTCCAATGTGCAGTGATGCACAGTGTTTGATCAATATTCCCAGGAAGGCTGGTAGTTATTCCACCACTGGAAGAAGTGGAAAAGGTGGAAACCTCCTCTCCAAGAAAGACAGAGAACACAGTTATCTTCTTTGTTCCATTTTTCCACTCAGTCAGATAATGCAGCCAGAAATGAATACGTTGACCATGAAGGGAGGGATCTCCTGTTAAAGTTTTGGCTTTGTCAGCATAAAGATATATTTTTTACAATTTTAAAGCTGCATTTCATTTTATTTATTTCTATTAAAATGATATGTTTTAAAATTCAAGGAGACAAAACCAGTAATTAATACCAGCTGAATGTTTCCTTGACTACTACCTCTTCAATCTCCTCTTCAATGATGTTATATTGTTCTCTTTTGTACCAATCAAACACAAACAGTTTCATGCACAAATAGTGTTTTTATATTAAAGCACATAAGCATACATATTATGTGTATTATCCACCATCCATTACAGACCAAACCTGTAGGTTGCAGATTGTCAGTTTCTGCAATCGCAGGAACCTTGTGAACCATCTGGTAGATGAAAGTATGCTTTCAGGCTTGGTTGCCCCCCCACCCAAGAACAAACAGGTTGATAAACAAGTGTGCTCTGCTCAGTTCTAGCAAGCAGAGCACTGCTCAGCCCTGTACTCTTAACCCCAGCATCATGGCTGGACTTGTTCAGGCAAACTGTAATAATAGAAGAGATTTTAGTTGCATGTCTATCATATTTGCCTGTGAAACAGACAATTCTTATTTTATTCTTAGATCAATCGAAACTGAAAACAAAGTTTCCTTTTCTCTATTTTGTTCTTTTGTTCTGTTTTAAGGCAACCACGTCCAAGTAAGTCTATAATAATTTCAGGATATGCAAATGCAGTCAATTTATTTTTCAATACCTTCCAAGATATATATGTTACAGAACATTACTGAACTAGAGTTCTCATTATTACCAAATACCTGCTGTGTCTTTCATATTTTTTTATATACAGCATGTACGTACATAGACAACACAACTTCTTTACACCTATACACACAGTTGTAGTGTGGAGATCTTCCCCCGTGCTGCCTCCTGGAGAGACTGGAGAGCAGCCGCAGACAACGTTTTCTCTCTTCATTCTTTATTGCTTTGTTTCTGGTCTTAACTTTGTCTATTTGGTCTATTATTATAATAATTATTTTTATTATCATTACTTACTGTTTTATGTTGTGAATGTTGGGCACATTGTAAATGTGATGTTGTTTTATGCAGGTTTTGGCCATTGTACAGAATAATTTTCCATCTTATCTCAAAAGCAGAATGTTTATTTTTACCTTTTGTCTGTCTTTTGACATGTATATTACATGTCACTTGTTAGAATCAAAATGCTGGTTGTATAATATGAACAAAATATCCAGACAGCCTTATGGAAGCACACCCTTACACACACAACCTGAACATTCTCACACAAGAATGCTCCGGTGCACAATTAGACTCTCAGGAAACTGAAAAGAAACTGGATGTGCTGCTGGCAGGCCATGTTTGGCATTCACATGGCGGTGGCAGGTTGTGTCACTGGATGGTGACAAACTGTTGTTTTCTGCTTCACAACACCAGCACCCTGGAGCACTTTCAGACTTTGATCACGATGCCGACACACAGTCTCAGGCACACACACTCACAAGTCCTTCACAAATCACAAAACATACACTCATTCATGCATATGCGTGTGTATACAAGCATGTGTGTGGAGATGCACACACTCATGGAACACTAAACATCAGTCTTCTTTTTGCCAATTACACAAACACACTGACTCAAAAATAATACGTTTTGTTTGATAACTTGAAAATATGTCACTTAGGTCAATAATCAGGCAGATTCATTTACAGAGGATATTTGTATATCACTCTCAATAATTTGGAATCCCTGTGACTCTGGTTTGGTAAGATAAGGTATAAATGTCACACATTATGTGTTATGAGATAATTGTATAATATGGATTCATCCTTTGGTTGTAGTTTTTTCAGTGATACTATGTTATTTTGCCTCTTTGGGTACTTTATTACACTGGCTATCTAAGAAATAGATAGCTCTGACATCATGATGGACTTTGGAGGCTTGTAATTTATCATACATCACAGTTTAAATATACTGTCTGAAACCAGCAACATATTTATGCAAAGAGTTTGACATTTTTTGCTGAGTAAAAGCTTACGGGTCAATAATACATAAAAATTTGAAAAAAGTTTAACTAAGGTATTTTCATAACAGGAAATAAATGAGCAAAAGCTCTGATTGCTACATTGACTTGATGACTATGATAAGACAAAGAAAATGGATGGAGAGACATCAACATCTACTTGGAAATGGCGCAATTGCCTTACATATAAGGTCTCTTTGTTTAATTTGTGATCATTTTCTCTTTCATATTGTATTTTAATCTCCACACTATATCACCATTGTATGCTCTTCGTTATGTATATATTTACATTATTTATAGATGTGTGTGTGAATGTGTCTTATAAAAGCCCCAATTCTCAATGATGTTATCTACTGGTTTGTGAGGAGTCAGGAGTTATGAATTTGGCAAACAGGGTGCCGCCATCTTGAATTTTTGGAGCCAGAGGAAACCATATTTGGATTAGAGTGCAGGGCTGGAGGGGAACAAACCTCAACGACCCATTACGTCACCCATTGGTTTGTGAGGGGTTGTCAGGGTCAATCAAATACACATGGCCCTAACTATTTCATTTTTTAAAGTTCTAATATCTTATTAATCATGGAAATATTTGCAAATTGACCACCAAATCACACTAATCCATGAGAATCTTAAGATGCTGAATACGCTATGAGCTGTGAAAAAAAGTATTGAATGAATATTTCATGATTGAAAATTTTTGTGTAAAATTTTTTTTACACAGGCTCAGGTGGCCTCAAGGAGGATGACTTGTTGAACCTTGTTGCTGCTGTATTTTGGTCAGAATAAGCTGCAGAAGCAGCTGTCTTGATTACAGAAAGCAGCTAATTTTGACACCAGTCAGCTAGCTTGCTAACTGGCATGTCAAAGTAGTGCAGGCTGGCCAAAATTCGAATGTATCCCGAGCTGCAGACAAGGTCAAAGCCAGTGAGTGTGTAATAAATCAGGAAGGAGTGAGCCATTATCTTTCCCTCTCTGCCAGCCGAGCAGTGCAGTGACCTGATATTATAACAAATGGAGGGGAAAACTCTGCCATGAGATGTAAATTCCTACTCTGTTGCCCTATGAATGGTAGTCTCTTCAGAAACTGAGGCAGTGACCCGTGGCATCCACAAAGATCTGACATGACAGGAATGGAAGGATTAGAGAGATGGAGGGGTGCCAGTAGAAAGAGGTGGGGGAGGAGATAACCTGCATAAGGAAAGCTGTGTTAAAGAGAATTACAATTGCAGCGGATAAATGAGATGTCAAATAGACTTTAGCTGTGCTCTATACAGCTCTATACAGCAAGTGACAAACAATACTCAAACCAGTGCGTAAAGGGAGTGTGCTCAAGGTGTGCTTCAATGACGAGAAGGTGGTGCCCTAGGAAATCCATTGACATAATCTGAATCTTACATTGAAATAATCTGAAATACAAAAATGATATTTGTATTTTATTTTAAATGTGTGTCATTTGAGTTAATTATGTAAGAACATCCCCACACCACCAGTTGGTATTAAGCAGGTAAGATAATGGATGGATGGATGGATGGATGGATGGATGGATGGATGGATGGATGGATGGATGGATGGATGGATGGATGGATGGATGGATAATCGAGGCACACAAAAACACACACAAAAAAAGAAATATAAAATCACAAACTTTTAAATCCAGAACCAGTAAGTGGATCCTGTGTAATTATTCAGGTAAAATCGACTTGACAGTTATGTTAGTAATTTATGATAGCTGGTTTGAATATTCCCATGTCCCTTAAGTGTTTTGTTTTTATACTGTATATTGAATTGCAAATGTATTTTCATGCAGTGCTTTTATTATGTTTGAGCATTCACGTATGAAAAAGACCTCTCCACCGTAACACAAAAAAATGAGCTAAATACTAGCTAATATACTGTAGCACTATAGATTAACTCTAAACTGCTGGTTGTATTCCCTTAATGAATGAACGTGATTTCATAAACACAACGAAAACCTAATTGAAATTGAAATCTAAGGAGCTGCTGCTAATAATGATAGTATACAAACAAACATTTTTGTGGCCATATGAGATATATTATATAATAAGTTTGGTCTTGAATTGCTGACAAAAACTATCATGTAAAGTGGTGCTAAGCTTTATCGGTCAAGGAGTCAAACACCTAGTCGTGGAAGAGGTCCATGGGGAGCACGGAAGAAGACTTTTAGTTTGCCCCAAGGAAATTCTGAAAAACCAATGAATGTAAGCGGAGGAAAGTGACCATTTGTCCACACTGTCTGTGGGACCGATTGGGGCCTGTTCCGTCTTTGATTGTCACTTGGTCCACACAGCAGTAGACACTGATGGGTTCCACTATAGATGGTGCGCCTAGGGATAGCTG
This sequence comes from Karalla daura, assembly GCA_029224185.1. Taxonomy (NCBI): domain Eukaryota; kingdom Metazoa; phylum Chordata; class Actinopteri; order Chaetodontiformes; family Leiognathidae; genus Karalla; species Karalla daura. The sequence continues at coordinate 3,317,022 of CM055192.1, forward strand.
TTACACTGGATATTGTAGATATTAATACTTGTTTAAAGATTTTTTGGGGGAGGGGGGGCGAACATCTTGAAATATTAGAGGAGCACGGCTCTGTTTTTTTGTTCTTTTTTTAAAGTTCTTGTACAACTTTTGTTTTAAAATTGATTTTAAGATTTTAAAAGCTTTTAAGACACTTTTAAGAAGGTCAGAGCTTTTAGGTCTTTTAAGTTTATTTAAAATTTGAAATTCTTTCATTTCTCTTTTCCTGATTTCATCAGAGTTGCTGTTTTACCTGTTTGTTTCTTTATAGTCCTGCTAGTTTTATTAGTGCTCCGGGAAGGAGCACTATTGTTCTCCTGTGTGTTTCCTCCATTTTATTCAACTTCTCTATCTTGCAACAAATTTCGATCGGCCGTAGCTCAAAAACGCAAAAACACTCTCCCAGACGCGTTGGTGTATTACAATCCAATTTGGCCCCACAGGGACCAAAAACTGCTCCAAAAGAGCAAAAAATCCCATGAGAAATGAATGGGAAACCCTAACCCTAACCCAAATTAAAAAAAAATCACCCTCAAACAAACATTTGCAGTAAAGCCGTATGTTGACATAGAAACTCAATTAAAACTTCAAAACTTTAAACTTCAATACCTCAGAGCATGTTCATACCTCGTTTTTCATCCAGGCCCTCTCAAAAACATGTGGGTTTGGCATATTCGATGCAGCTTGAGTGGGGACCAAGTGTGGAGACCAACTGTCAGAGTGGGATCACTGAAAAACCATCTCTCATTTTTCTCTTTTCACGCTGCTCCCAGCCATGCCTTAAGCAGTAGGCAAATTCTTTTTTCCGCTTTTGCAGGAAAATTTGTGCTCTTTCATGCGATGCAGGCCATACATTTAAACAGTGAGCCCCAGTGAGCCCCAGAGTCAGCCTGAGGCAGCCTCTTCTCTCCATAAGCCTCCATTCATTTTCCAACCATTGTGGTCAAAGTTAAAATGTACAACTCTACTCACGACTGTGGCCTCAGTTTTCAGAGTACACACACCAAATTGTATCAGGGCGTTCCTGAGACTCTCCCCTGCATGGCGGTGTGCTCATATTCCCGGTAGGTGCAAGCGTTGCCTCCCTCGAGCCACATATTTAGCACTTACACAATCTTGTTTTTTCCTATAAGCATGAATGGGAAAAATGGAACCCCTCAAACAAACATCCGCTATGTCGCCATACTTTGACTGAGAAACTTCATTTTAATTTCATAAATTAAACAAACTTGTGGTCTGTTTGTGTACAGGGTTGCATGTTGATACGGTATATCATTTTTCAGCAGCACCTTCTCCAAGAGCATGTGGTCAAGCGCTTTGTTTCTGCTCCTCTGCTGTCAGACAACCTCCTGCTGCAGCAGGCTCAGAGATGACCTCACAGACACACAAACACTTCATTCACACACACACACACACACACACACACACACACACACACACACACACACACACACACAATGCTGCAAACATCCGGGAGCACTCTCGAAATTTCCCCTGTGATTTTAATTTCTTGTTTTAACTGTCAGTGTGAATTTTATACTCTAAGTGTCATTTTACTGTAGCTGTTATCCTCATTTATCTCTGTTAATCATTTTGTACTTTCGTTTGATAAGTCCTCTATACATAAAGTTTATCATTATTATAAAGTTTATTATTGTAAATCCCCTACATTTGTGACCTATTGCCGACCCATGGCCAGGGAACATTTTTATATGAGACTGGGTTGTCATATACATTTTCTTTTCAGAAATCTTCTGTAAGCAGGAAAAGCCTTATCATCACATTATAGTGATACCTAGGCTTTCCGTACTCTGACACAGTGAGAGGTCAGTTCTATAAAGGGAAATATCTAATGATAAAATGTTTATTGTTTTACCGAGCCATTCATTCATTAACTTACCAATGGTGCATGGATCTCCAGCTGTTGCTTATCTGTCATGGGTGAAAGCAGGCAATACACCCTGAATATGTTACCAGCTGACTGGGCTCACCATTCCCTTTCCCTCTCACACCTTTGGATAATTAAAGTCTTCCATTGACCTTAACACATGTTTTTGGACTGTTGGAGGAATCTGGAGAGCCTGGACAAACTCATAAAGACACAGGGAGAACCTCCACACACAAAGACCAGGATTTGAACCAGTGACCTTCTTACCCCAAAGCTCTGTTCACAGAACTGCAGTGGCACCCCCAAATCAATTTCAAGTGATAGTTAAATCGTTAATACTGCAATTACCTTTACACTGAAATCTTTACAGACTTTGTGTTTTAGTGTGTCAGATAGACAGTGTGGCTACAGCAGAGGGCAGTCTTAGGCAAGCCTTTGCAGCAGTATCTCACCTGTTATTGTTCTGTGTCAAATATTAGACTGTGTTAGCCATAATAAGTGAACAATATGAATATTGTTGCAGAGTATATCTGGATTTAACAGTATTAAATTTAGGAAGAAAAGACGTCTTTTTTAATTTGCTGGTTTTTAAATGCGTAGTTTTCCAACTGTTTTTTTTTTATTATTAAAAAATCGTTTCTCAGGAATGAGACAGTCGAGCTCTCAGTTCATAAACATTTGTTTAGTCCATGACCTGGACAGTGCTCCTCTGCTTTATTTCAGGACCTACAGAAAAGCCAGAAAAAACATATAATTTACATATAATGAAGGAAGCGACAAAGTGGTTAGATTGCTGGTTCTAGAAGATCTGATTTTCAAAACATTTCTGTAAAAATCAATGCATTGCTGCATTCCCGGAATATTCATCTTGCACCAAACATTATTTTCTGTCAACAGTTTTTCACAGGCTTTTTTTGACCAACAGGTGAAGCCTATATTTTATACTGTAGAGGCTGAGTGAATTAATGTGGGATAGGTATGAGAAAAACTGCGAACGGCTGAGGCTTCCTAGTCCCGACCCAGATAGCGTCCAGATACATATAAAGATGAGAGGGAAATGTGGTGAGATGGGAAACTTGCAGGCTTGTCTGCGGGGTCTATGTGCAATTTTTTTATGAGTTAAGGATCTGGAAGGAAAGATCTGGGAACCGTACGCTCCTCTCAGCTTCAGCCTTAAATCACATCACACGACATTGCCTCTGTGCTCCTCTGCTCATGGCATTGGAGCCGATGCATCTCAATTCTCGTCACTGTTTGCGCTCTAACTGGTCGTGGCTGTGCTGCATTCCGGCGCCAGAGCACAACACAGCAGTCCAACACCGAACAGGGACAGGAAGTCGTGCCCAGAAATGAAATAAAGCTTCTGCTTCATTTTCAAAATAAAATCAGTCAGTTCGTACAAGATGCGTAACATAATACCAGACCGCTGGAGCTGTGAGTTCATCAGTTTCACTGAGCAACAAGGTGATTCTGACATTTTATTGTGCATATGTTGTCGTTGTGGAGGCGGTACAAACAGGCTGTTTGACTATCTGCTGTTTGCAGATCAGCTCTGTTAAAGTCATTCTGAAGTTAGGGTGCAGTTACGTGTGCGGTGTAATTTTGGGGTCACAGTCAACCAGGACGTTGAAATCCTCTAAACCACAATATCCACCAGTATCCATCGCACAATGAACAGCACACTATCATTCATTTCAAGGTAGGACAAGTTCTAAAAGGTCGAGGTAGATTCAGTCTTTTTTGGGTTTATGGCCCACTCCACTTCAAAGGGGCACAGGAAATTGGGTGACAAATTACCTGAATCAACTTTTTAAAGAATGCATTCAAGAACAAAGAATAAAGAATCTGACCTGGTGTGTTAACTGCAGTTGCAACCAATGGCAAGTTGCAAAATATTCCAGTGATGATTGGGAAAATGGGCAAATGGGCCTGCAAAACTTTGTTGAATAGATTAGACAGGTACTGCCCTGGCTTCAGATTTAAACTGTGGTGGTAAGCGATGAAAGGGGAGGAAAGCACGGGTCAGTATGTGATGGTGGTGTAGTCCACCTAAGAAACTTTTGGCTCACATTACCATAGTTTTGTTCAGCAGGTCTGGCTTAGCTGTTGGGACAGGATTTCTTCCATGGCCTGTGATTGAAGCAACAAGCTTCATGGCACATTGCTTTGTCATGTCATGTAGTTAAGGTGATCAAGTTCACATAGTGTAGCTGAAAGGACACATTTTTCCTCGTAGAAATACAGCAACATTCTGGCAAAAAGATTTGATTACCAAGCAATGTAGCAACTGTAGCACTACATGTGAACTCAGACGTCCTGGATTCAAATCAGTAATTATTGTTTAATTCTAATAGGTCAAATGCAAAACAAAGCATTGATTTGAATGAAATTTACTATAGTTTTACTGAGCTGGGAATTCAACATTAGTGGACAAATGTAAAATACATGACACTAGCTAACTAGTGAGGAAATAAACAGGGGCTAGCTGTCTCTCTTTCAGCGATGTTGGCTTGAGCCTGGCATACAGTTTCATCAGAAATATTGATATGTCTTGACAAACGACAGGGAAACAAGCCTTTTTGATCTTCTAGAGAGGTTCATCCGCTATTACCAACAGACCAATGCATCTCATTGTTACACAAGGCTGATGCAACACCCCTTGATCTAATTTGACTCAAAATACCCAGAGAAAATGATAGAAAAGTATTGCAATTTTTCCATTTTCCTGCATCTGAAGTCAGTGCTCCTTCAAAGGGATACAAGATGCCATTGGATGGGGTGCAGTGACACAAAATAATGCCATTTTCCATACAAAGATGTAGGGGCTTTTGTTTGAGCTTGTCTGAGTATTCTGCAGCTGAAAGAGAGATAAGCATGTGATAGCGCATATTTTTAAGTTTAGATCATGTATCATATATGTGTAATAAAATAAAGAGGGTAAAGAGGGTAAGCTACAGAATAGTTTAGCTTTGATACTTAGCAACAAAGATATGTAAGCATTTTCCTTCATAACATACAATTAGCAAACTATTTTGTTAGGCGAATGACAAAATTAATAAGTACTATTTCTAATATGGGACATTCACTACATCACACAGACATTATAGTGTATGTGAGCAGTCACACACTTGTGTGCACATGCACACTCAAACTGTCGGGTGAATGTCCCCAATTAATGACTAATTATAGTTTTGTCCTGATGGCAGGAGGCACAACTCTATCAGTACCCTAATAGCTGGGAGCTCTTGTGCTCCTAGCAACCAGCATTTCTTTTTTTCTTTTTTTTTGCTGCATGCCCTCCCAGACCATGTGGAATCTGTCTATGGATTGTTGCTTTTTTTTTATCTATGCAGCATATTACAAAGACCTCACAAAACCAAATATATCAGTTATAATAAACTGATCTCCTTTTAGAGAGGTATAAAGAAAAACTGATAATAAGCAAATCTAGTCTATTTTAAGATAGAGTCAGTTAAACCATTCCTATATTAAGACAAAATGATAACACATTCCTTTTTATTTCGGGCAAAAGAAAATCATCTCTAAAATAAACTGGAAAGTTATCCAATCACAGGACGCACAACATTGTTTGTGATAAAATTCTAGATTTTATTAAGCATTTAAAATAAGGGTATTGTTTTTAGTGAAACATTGTAGCATGCATTGATATGAATAAATATGAATAACATGTACTGATACAAATAAATATACCAATGAATACAACATTGTTTAACATGGCCAATCCCCAGTTAAGAATTTCCTTGCCCACTTGTTTTAGCAAGGGATTCATATGATTATATTTCAATTAACAAAAGGCCACAATAATTTGTTGTCGTTTTGTTGTAAAACAGTGCCAATTAGCATACACTTTACTGGAAAGAATGATGTCAGTACATCCGTTCATAAGCTTTCACAAATTGCTTTTGAACAGTTGGACAAACAAACAAAACAATGAAACATCAATACTTATCAACATTTTACATTACAGTGTCTGCTCCAGTCTCTTTCACTCCACTCTTCATGAAGCTACCTGCTCCTGCTCCTACTTGACAAGATAAGATAAAATTGATAATGAGTCAACACATGTATATGAAATTAAGGCAAAGTTATGCCTCCATTGACCAGCTGAACTGGAGTTGGCAATCCATGTGTGGATCATTTAAGTTACCAAAAGCTATCTTGAACTAGTTGGCTAACGAGCAATGGTTAACAAAATATGATCACCCTTTTTCTATCTTGCAGTGTTGCTATTTGCACAAAACTCACCCACGTCTATTTTCCTACAAACATATTGATGGCACCACCTATCTACAGCAGACGATACATAAATAATTTTACATCATGTGATGAACTTAATTGAATTTATTATGATGGTACTGTTTAATTTGCAGGAGATCCAGCAGTTGGATCTTGAGCAGTAAAATAGTAGGTACACAGCAATAGAAATACAGCTGATAATATGAATAGAAGCAGTGTACCAAGTATGTCCAAAATGGAAGGGTTAAACTTTTGGGCAATCCTTAAAGAGAAAGTGTTTCCAATGGAGAGAAGCTTCATGGATAAAAACTGTTGTTTCCTACTGTCTTTAGTGTAGTTATTAGAAGAAGTAGGTGGATTACTGTAAGTACTGTTGTGTATCATCCCCTATTCTGGGGTGTCACAATGTATGGGACTTTAAAGGGAACACTCTTGAGAATTCCAAGTAATAAACGAACATGTTTCAAAAATGAATGTAAAATGGGATTCTTACACATAGCTGCTTTTGAAGGACAGTACAGGAAAGTTATGCAGCATTTTTTGGAGGGGAAACTTTTGTACTGCTAGCCAGTCAGCCAGGCAGAGAAGGACACTGTCACTGGTTATTGGCTTTTCATAACCTTTCACAGTTATTAAAAGAACATAATATATAAATTATGTCAAGTTATATTGTTGTCATTTTTATTTAGAATTTCTAACATGCAAAACTGATAACTATTATTTTTTAGGACCTTTTCCTGAATTACAAGGCATTTTGAAACATTTTGTCAGTTTTTTACCAGGTGACACAAGATGCACAATGTTTTTGAGATGTGTTGTCCTCCACTTTTGTCCCTGGCTTACAGGGTGTGATGCTTCCCTTTGTCATCCTCTGTGTGCATGTGGTTGGGGAAGGGGGGTTGGGGGGCGTTGTTGGTGGGAGACAGATCTTTCTCTCAGCCATGCTGGAGACAGCTCTTCTGCATCTCCAGGGAAGCTTCTAGTGTATCTCTGAATGTGGCGGCGGCACATTGGGTAACCAGATCACTGCTCAGAGCTAAAAAGCTAACAGTCTGGATTCGGAAAGCATCTATGGTCAATACTTTCTTTCTTTTCTTTCTCTCGCTTCCTTATCTGGTTCCTCCACACTAGGGGTGCTGCCACACACTGCATGTCAGGGACAGAGGAGTCGAAGTGTATGAAAAGAAAATATTTTTTAAAAAAGAAAAAAAAAATTAAGGTGTTTTTCTATCTATGGCTGGATGCACAGATTTATGTCCCTCACATTAAAGAATCAAGTCACATTCCCAAATATTGTTCTTAGTTACAAGTTCTCTGTGATAATTGTGAAAAGATGTAAAAGTTGAGTTCTTAAAATATGTTGACACCTTTCTTACAGTGATTTCTCACCAATCAAACCACCAAACCGGTGATTCCAATCTGGCCATTTTTAGCAATTTCTTTGTTTTTTGGTCTTAATTCATGTTGGCAGGCAGGGACATGATTTCAAAAATACTTGTTATCGTGGAGGTATATTTTGTCACTGAGTTACTAATCTACAAAGTCTCTATTATATGTTTTCCCCTGCTATGCAGACAAAACTCTGAAGCACTTACTCTGAATTCTCACTACATATAAAACTATTGAAGTTATACTTTCAAAAGGTTGTCAATGGCTCATTCACTCATAGAAAGAGTCAGCAAATCCCCATTACTACCACAAAACACACACTGGCTTTCTACAGGATAGTCTGAGAAAGGCATCAAGAATGAAATTAAAAAAAAGAGAATAACAAAGTGAATGCATGTGCACTTACAGGCAGGAATTGCAATTACTGAAACAATTACAATATAAATAGACAAATACAATTTCAGCATTGCACTATAACATTATAATCAATCTTTTCCAAAATCACCATGGGACTTCTCAGGCAAACAGATGCCATCCACTTGAAAAGTCTCAGTGGACACCAGAACTGCATTATGAGCCATGAGATTTTCCATGTTGTCAATTATATTTCATCAATGACAACTGTAATTATGTTCAATAATGGACATACATTTTGAGCTAACAAGGATAAATTCAATGTACGAGGTGGCAATTGGATGGAAAGTAGACCTACCTTGTGTTTTAATCACAATGTATCAATGTCTACCAACACTCTTTCTCTTTTTCTTTTCTTCTTTGGGAAGAACATAGTGATACATAGTACTCTTTCTATAAACCTGGGTTAATTTTGGAATATGATGACAGAACAGACAAATTACAATGTTCATGTTTCCACACATGCTGATTCAGCACATGTTCAGTCATCTGAAATAGAAAATTATCACAGTGGTTTTCATTTTTCAGTAAAAAATACAAATGACTTTACCCAAAATGTAGCTGTGATGTGCTCTGATATTATTTCTCAAACACTGCCATAGATCTGATACTGTGTGAACTTGTACCCATTACTCTGACCAGTGCAACAGTGGGATAGTAAAAGAGATGAGAAGTTCATCCATTTCATATTCAGTGGATGCTTATTTGCTACCAACATATTTTTGCAGTGGTGTCCCATATTAAGAGGGGCTATATTTACCGCACAACTCTGTATAATGCTTCCCTATGGAGTGTAAGATCACACTAATGGCACTGGCAGATCAGGGTTACACACCTCCTATCTGTACTTAAGAGGATAAATCATCCATCACTTCCCTCTCAGAAAATGTAATGTTCCATACACTCTGCCTCATAGCCCCAACAAATGAAGAAGACAGTATCAGTGTGACTACCAGGCCAGACTCACAACAACGTATTGATGTTCTCCCCCCTTCACCCTCTAAGTGAGTATAAGGTATCCACAACCTCCAAGGTTGGCGCCAGCCTGTCTTTTATGCACCACAAACCAGAATTAATTGCAAATCAATCGAACAACGTACAACTGATCAGTAAACCAATTAGTAATTTTAGCTCTTTCCAGGTTTCGCTTTCCCTTGTTAAATGTATATTTCCAGTGTCTTATGCCAGTAGTGATTTTCCACTCTGAAACAATCTGCGCTATTGTTTAAAAGATGTCTTATGTCTTATTTACCTCAGCAGTTTCAGGATCTCAGGCATCTTGCATACAGACATTTTACTTTCCAAGCAGAGCTGAACCATAATCCAGTCCCTAGCTATTACAAAGAATAAATAATTATTTACTTTGAACAGACAGAAACCAGCAGAGCAACCTGCAGATGAACACTATAGTCACTGATGCTAATGAGATGAGGGCGCAAAATCTAGATATATCCACAGTTAATAGTAATCTGCAAAAGACAGTTACAAATAAGCCTCATCTTTCAGGTTAAGGTAAAAAGAAAAATTCTAAATTAAATTACAAATACAAAGGAAGGAATAAAGGAACAAAAAATACAAACAAAAACCTCAGCCTATCAAATTACACTTATTGCACTTTTAGACTGTGGTGAAAGTTTTTATGTTAGCGTATAATGCCTCTTGCATCCCCTTTTCAGCACAGCAGTTCCAGTGGTGTTGCTGGGGTTGGGATGGCGCTGGTTTGTAGTTGGTTCAGTTTAGGAACCAGCTGAGAACCAGTTGATTTTTCCATGACTTGGTAACCATGACCATAACCTTCTTGTCTTAGTTGTTCTCAATATCCCCACCCACAACCTCTGAGCAAAGCAGCTCTTCTCAGACAAAAAGTGGTGCTTCTCTGGAACCAGTTCTACAGGGTTGACAGCTAGTTCTTTGTCTGCAAAAAACAGTGGGACTGCCTTGGTGGAAAAGGGTGCCTTAAGCCTTGTTCATGCTATTCCGTCAATGCCAATACTCAGACTGGAAACTAGATGAATTCATGGTGGACTGCCTGGTCATTCATTCCCATGGGGTTGAGCACATTATCATCATCATCAGGAGAGAGTTGGGCAATGCCCATTCAGGAACAGACTCAGAATGGAACAAAGGGAGCAGGTAAACAGATAGACAACACATATGACAAGGCCATGGCCACAACTTCCTAGGGAAAATCATGTAAAGTTGCTGCATTTGAATGAGGACCAAAGCATGAGTCAGACTGCATACCCGATTACATGACCATGATAAAAAAATAAATATAAACAATATACATAGTTAAAATAAAGACAATCAGGAAAAGGCTATGACGGAGGTCTATACAACTACAGACGAAATCATGTATGGTAAAAAAAACAACGAAAGTTAGTCTCAAATTTAACAATATGGAAGGAGATGAAATTAAACAAAATATTTTTGGAGTGTGTTCATCTCTCATCCACTTATACAGAGAAACCCTTAATTTAGTGCAATTTGTGTTTAGATCATCCTGCAACTAGTCCTTAAATTTAAGAAGATACTCTATACATAAATGTCACATGTTGACAGACTGAAAATAGTATTCAGGAATGTGTGATGTTTGTTTAATATCTATGTGTACCTTGATGGAAATACAAGACAAATTGATTTTGTTGAAACAGAGAAAGGTTCTTATAATCAGTACAGAGGCATCACATGCCTGGCATGTCATTACAGTCACCCTTGTATATCCTATGTCAGTGTTTGTGCTGACACTGGGCACATTTGGAACTATCTAAGTATTTATGCTGTCATGTTTCAACAGAAAATCACCTACCAATCCTATCTAGATTTTGTCCAGCAAGCCCTAATTTCAGTGTGCAGTATCTTAGGTTGTTGTGGGCATTTATTCAGCAGAAGGGTGCAATATCAACATGGTAGAAGGATAGAGAATTACAAGAGCTATAACACATTCTTCACCAGTAATTTCCCTCTGACAGCTGATAGTAATTTTCATGTCCATTCAAAGGTGGGCCGGAGCTACGATTAGGACAACCTATGATAAGTACTATGGTTTACTGTGGTTAAGAACCTCCTTGGCTGTTGTTATTCCTCAAATATATTTGAGTATTATTGTTGTAGATGCAGCATTAAGATCATCTCTGTAGTTATGTCATACAGTAAAGACAGGGGTGTGTGTTTTCTCCATTTGGTGGTGCTCAGCTTCTCCCAGTCATCAGGGATGTTCTCATGTTTGTCCATTCAATATTTGCACATGAGAGCAGTCAATGCTATCATGACATTTGTTTTAAGGATGGCAGATGACTGGTGCTTCTTGTAACAAGTGAAATAAAAACTCATCAAAATTAAAACGCATATACGTGTTACCTCAGTTTTGATCAGTGATGGTCAAACTGTACAATGTACAGTTCAAAACAAGTAATAAAGGTTCAATTGGAATTTGAATGCAGTATATAGACTTAAATAAGATTACAGTAAATTGGGCCATTAAGGCTGCAAAGATAAACAAAGAACACAGAAGAATAATAATAATAAGATTTTTTTGTCCAACCGATACAAGTTGCAATCCAAAAATCAGTGGTCTTATTAAGCAAGGTCAAGCATTACACAGCCCAGAACAAGTCAAGACAAACTGTCCATGAAGAACAAGGAAGCATCAGTGTTACCAAACTAGCTTCTAGCACATAAACATGATTCAGCTCACACACACGGCCTAAAATGAGGGCTATGTGGGCCAAAGTGACTCCAAGTTTTTTAAAACTGTGTGTCACTGGAGCGAGTAAGTGAATCTAAGAAGCTAATGTTGGTTTGGTGGAATGAAGTCTTTACCACCGTTAGGAAGAAGTGGTGAACTTGCACGTATTACAAGAGGAACATGCTAAATGTGTTCTTTTCATAGTGGCTGATCAGAGGACCACCAGTCAGCCACCACAGGCCCCCCATGCCTAAATGAGATTATAGGGTTATGAAAATCAATTTTGTTTCTAGGTACAGTAAACCAGTTACAAGTTGTATCTCCTCACCTTGTAGAACTCCCAACTTGAAGGTGAGGAGATGTAACATGCTAAATCACAATACAGAGCACTACTAATAATTTAGTTGAATGTAATGCATCAAGTGTTCCATCATCCATAAAAAGCAGAGGAGGAGATAATGACAATGATATTGCACAAGCTCTTACTTTTCATTTACAATGTAACATACATTATAAAGAGTATAGTAGTTTCTACGTATGTATTAACTGGCCAATATATAAGAACCAATACATAAAATGATAAAACATTGCTGCTTAATAATGTGGTTACACATCATTCAGAACATTCAAGTTTGCATGTTTGCATGGGTTTACTGGCTTTTTTGTAATTTTTTTTATTATTTTATTTTCAGTTCTCCACAGATAACCTAAAGTCATTAGCTGCCAATTAAAATGTAGACATTGGCATAGAAAAAGTAGCAAAGTTTGAGTCAAAATTTAAAATGAATATCACAATGATTCAAAATAAAAAAAAACGACTTGGTAGAGTATCCCATTGATTATTTCATTCAGTGAGACGAAAGAAAAAGAACTAAATCTGTGAGGAAAAAAAATGACTGACTAAGGCTAATAGCATGATGTACCATCTTAAGGCTCTAAGATCTTTTTAATGTATTCCCCTCTGTGGTCGGGGCCTGAAAGGGAAAGGGAAAGAGGAGAGCTGAATGGATTCCATTAATTTAATTGAAGCAAGCCCTGACAAGAGATAAAACATCTTGGGCCCACATCTCTTCAGGGTTGGCGCTGGGCTTCATAGTAAACAAGCCGTGATCCGTAAACAAAGCCCAGAGAGCACCGCCACAATCTACTGAGACTTCAAGGCCATGGAATATGTCAGAGACAGGCATGAATGGATACTGAAGTGCACCCCACCCCACCCCACTCCAACCCCTTACCCACCCCCTCTCCACACACAGCCACAAACACCATACATATGTGCATGCAGTCACACACACACACACACACACACACACACACACACACACACACACACACACACACACACACACACACACACACACACACACACACACTTAAGTATTCAAGCTGTATTGTGACCATTGTGCCTCAGCTTGTGGATATTTTGATGCTGGTAGCTAGCTATTTCAGTGACAGTACCTGCAGTGGATCAAGAGAGACATCCACTCCAACAAGGGCACTGAACTATGGATAGCATTGTTGAATTCTAGAGATAAGAACCACTTACACTTTGATGTGTCCCCATTGGATATTATACAGCTTCAATAATGCACTATCACCTAATATACAGCATTTCGCACAGTATCTCCATGAAAAATACATCATGTAAGACCACAAATTTCTAATTCAGTGTGACATGGTGCACGTGTTCCTGAAAGTCTACACTGGGGAAATTGTATACCTAGTTTATATGATATACAGTATCTGAATCCATCCCAAGAGTGTTGAAAGCCCTTTAAATGTGGGCTGCTGGATACTGAGCATGTAAAGCACATGTTGTTTGGCCATTAATAAAAGCAACTGGTATTTGGATATGTCACATTCTTCAGTGAATTGTTACTCAGCAAGCACTGGCTTTTCACTCAAGTTGAATAGCAATACAAAACCCTGCAAAATCCATTAAAGGTGGAATAGCTTTATCTTCAGAACAGTGAGAGTAGATGGCTCGGACAATACAAGCTATCTACCACAAACTGGGCCTGGGTGGCCAACAAAAATGCCTTAGAAACAGAATGCCAAGGTTACAGCTTTTGTCCAGATCTGTATTAGCTTGGCTGGTTATTCAGTTGTGTGGGCAGTGAATGTGGATCCATCTCACCTGGAAAACAATACACTCAGGTACAGCCTCAGTTGCTTTGTACATTCATTCTACAATGAAACCTTGTCTGATTGATGTCTTCTCATTGGATTTATACAACACCAACATTGAATACATCTGAAATATTTTTACTATAAATATGTTTCTGTTTTTCGATATTTTGAAAAACTTTTGTTTGTTGTTTTTCATGATGCTGTCACTTTTCATGTCATTTTGTCATGATTGTCTGCTCAGTTGACCAGAGGCCCTGTGATGAGAAGTTCAGCATGTTGAGAATTTTCTGCACTGATAATATGTTATGGGCATAATACCCAACCTCCACCACCCACATCAGTTGTCTCCCTCTCATTCCTCAACTTCACACAGTGCCAAAATTAACAGCCAGTTGATGTGTCAGGTTAGGCCGGTTAAAGTGCACGCCTCAGGTCTGTGATTTAAATGTACATTGCTGTTTTCATTTTGCTATTAGGAGTGGGAAATGTATAAGCGTACAGTATATCGTCATCAACAGCAACTATTCCAGATTCAGGCCCGCCAGCCACGACAGATCTTTAGTCTATTGGTAGGATAAGACACAGCTAAGCACTTGACAAGTATTGTGAAAGAGCCAGTGGAGCACAAGTTCAGAGTAGAGCAGCGTACCCAGATATTTGAGTGGACCAATGGGATAAAAATCAGTCTGTTAATGGGAATTAATTCAAGTGTACTTCAGGAAATGAGCCACACCCCTGAATGAACAGCACTATGGAATAATCTCTAAGATAAAAGGCAAGAAAAGAACATGTTAAGGATAACCTTGAGAAGAAGCCCATCCATGACACTTCATGAAAATGAAAGGTCATCTCTGGCATTTTCAGCCAACATTTTGGTGAAATGATATACTCATGTATGCTGATAGCTTACTTCTATTGCACAGTCCCACTGACTGAATAGACTCCTGTAGTGTACTGGCTTTGGCTGAATAAGACAGTTCAAAAGGCTTGAATGATGTATGAAATTCTTCATACATCATTCTTGTGTCTTGTCACAAGTCTTATGTCTTGTCACAAGACTACCATGACATTTGTTAAATACTGCCCGAATGCCACACTTGCAAGTGTTTCTGGATTTAAAGGATCAGATAAATGATTGCCTCGCCAGATTCAAGAGCATATTGATCACTACCAAAGGAAAGTGAAAGACCAGGTGCTCTACAAATCAATGTGTCAAAAATTTGTAAGAGTCGATGCCCAGGCCCCTGCACCTGACAACTCAAATGTGATTCAGTAGAGTCACCTTTGCAGAGTGAGAAAAGTGCAGCATTCAACCCTCTTGAGATGATTGCTGTCTGAAAATGTTAGTCTTTCCTTACAATCATGCAGTCTTCTTTGATCAGTATCGATTCCACAGGGTCCGCCAGACTAGAGCACTTTTGCACAATGCAGGCATAAGCACTGATGCCTAGCATGCTACAAGCCAAAGCACATCAAAAGAAATGACCCAATGACCGGCCCAGTCAAAATCAGTGCGCAAACTTGATGCTGTAAAGGTTCAGGGTGATGGACCTCTTTGGCTAGTAAGCCAAATAGTGAGACAAGACATTGTAATCTGGAGAATAGGTGCAAAACATGTTTACATGTACAGGGATCAATGAGTCTTGCGCGTTATGAAAGTTACCATGCAAAACAAGACCATCATCCGTAAAACAGTAAGCTGGAAGAGGTATTTCCCTTTTTAGCCGTAGAGAACTTCAAGGTTTTCCAGGGCAAATGCTAAACTTCAAAAAGAAAAAAGCCAAACAGGAGAAAATAGCACTTAGATATCAAAGAATAACTACTGTGTGTTGGGCTCACAGACCTACAACACTGATCAGTGTCACGCTGATAAAGTGGGGAAGAAGACGTAACAAGGGCTGCTTCCATCCATCCATTATCTGAGTGGCTTTGTACCCTAGCAATGCCTCAGCCCATCTTCAGCACACAAAGGGCAAAGCAAAGAAATACCCCTGCAGGGCACCAGTGCTGCTGACCACAGTATCACATGTGCTGTCCTTCAGTCTGACGAACTGTGGCCTGTCGGTGAGATTACGGCTTAAGTGTATTAGGTGTAGCATATTAGGTATTAGTTCTCACTATTCAATCAGAAAATCTTGCCATGAAACTGCATCTTGCAATGTCATTGCACCTTGTTTTCACCTTGTTTTCACTCACCTTTTTTTCAGTCACGTTTCCTCATGTGAAATTATTTAGATTTTGCTTTATTTGTCCCTAGGTGAAAATTCAAGGCACTCAGGTGTGTTTTAACACACCAACAGAATTGAATAGAATAGACCAGGTATCACCAAATGGCGGACCATGGTGATGGTTCTGTCCGTACCCATGAGCCGTGAGCAATCTCTGATGAATTTATCTATTTTTTAAAATAAAGCTAGATGACTTTCATGGAGCTTTTTTCGGACTCTCGCAACTATAGACAGCGGCCTCTACTAGGTGGCAATAGCGGCGGACTTCCTCCTCTGTTGTCCATGAAAACAAACAACAACCAATTCTTCTTCATGGGGAAAAAAGAGCTCTCCCATGTTGTCAACGGCGTGTTGAGCACCTGACTCCACCTATGGTGTGGCGAGTTCAGTAGGGTGCAGGGTCTCAAATTTTTCCCTGCACCATTCTAACCAAGATTTAAATCGCTGGCAGTGCAGCCACAGGCCCATTTTCCTAATTTATCAAGATTCTTTTCTCATTTTCTCACATTTTCTCAAGATCTCAGTGCAGGAGGAAGTGATTGTATCATCTGCCTTTATAGGTGGCAAACTGCAGTGGGTCCACTGATGGTTTCACCAGGGGGCATAGGTGCACCGGGACCAGCCGCTCCATTTTCTTCATAAGGTACAATGTCAGCATCACTGGCCTGTAGTTGTTTATGTTTCTTTGGGAGGAGCACCTTTGGCACTGGCACCAACCAGGATGTTTTGCACAGTTGTGGAACCAGCTTCACGCTCAGGTTGTAGACATGCTCTGCATCCCCACAGATCTCCTCTGCACAGGACTTGCCAGAGTCTGATAGGGAAGGCTGCTGAAGGAGCAGCTGGGACGGGGAGGGCTGGGTATCTGATCAAAGCTGTTAAAAAGTAGTTCAGATCATTCACCCTTCCCTGGTCCCCTTCTGCCTGGTAGTCTGGCTCTTTATGGGCTGAGATGGGCTTCAGGCCTCTCCAGACTTCACCATCATTATTCTGCTGTAAAATGAGGGACATGGAGGAAAGGAAGGAAGATTGTGACACTGATGGTATGTAATATCTAAAATGCCTAAAATATTATCAGGGTACAAAGACTAATGTTGTCTGCAATGTACTAGTGACATGTCCAGTGTAAATTCCCTGCCTTTACTCCACTAGTTAATATATACATTACTAGGTAAGATAATGGATGGATGGAAGTGGTCATTCTCCTATAGTGTAGGCTGATTCCAGTCTTTTGGACCCTTGAAAAGTTTCATTCCACCATGTACAGGTGTTTTTTTCATGATGCTGTTGCCTTTCTTACTGATTGTATCCCTGTTAAGGCAACTATGGATTTCCATGACTGGTGAGAGGCTGCTGTTGAGTTGAGGGCTGTTGAACTCATTCAGTCTGTCAAGGAATTGCTACCACCAGGGTGTGACTTGGCGTGTGTTCCAGTAAGAGGGGCTCCAGAGCAATTTGACTTTGCTTTCAACACCATTTGCCGTGTGAAGAGCTGACAGCGATACAGCTGGATGACCCCCACCCCCCTCCCCCACCCCCCCCCACCCCCTTGGTTCACCTAGCTGAATGTAAAACCGCACAACAAAATATGTGCTTGCTACACTGTACATAATGAATGTCGTGGACATTTTCACCTGACATTGAGTGTACAGCACACAAGAGTGTCATGAGGCTAGTGGTTGTGTCGGTATCCCTGGGGCTGTGGTCAAAGCATGTGCACATCAGCTGCCAGGGATCCTCATTAAGCTGTTCAACATATCCCTAATACATCCAAAAAGTCTGAAGCCTTCCACCACCATTCCCATTCTTAAAAAACCCTGCCATAGAGAGCCTCAAAGATTACAAAACCCAAGCCTTCATGCCTGCTATCATGAAAGTGTTTGGCGTGACCAATCTCCCAGCACATCGGACACTGAGGTTGATACAACTGTGGTTGGGCTCATCTGTGATGAGGATGAGATACATACGGGGCTGAGGACCACAACTGCACACATCCTCATAGTTGAACAACCTACGTGAACCATTGCCACCTTCAGGCTCGTAGGCACCTACGTGGTGCTTAAAACATCAAGGCCATGATAATGAGGGCTCAGCAGTTGACCCATGTCCTACAT
This sequence comes from Karalla daura, assembly GCA_029224185.1. Taxonomy (NCBI): domain Eukaryota; kingdom Metazoa; phylum Chordata; class Actinopteri; order Chaetodontiformes; family Leiognathidae; genus Karalla; species Karalla daura. Next base: position 3,335,148 of record CM055192.1, read on the forward strand.
GTCCTTAGAAAGAGCAACCTGTACAAGAAGTTGATTCTAATCATTAGCTGCCTCCTGCCCTCCCTGACCATCATATCTAGATCCTGCTGCCTCAGAACAACCAGGGCCATCACAGGAAACTCCTCACATCCAGCCCACTACCTGTTTAAGTTGTTGCACTCTGGAGGACATTTCAGGTCAAGTAATACCAACACCAGCAGGTGAACAACTTTCTTTCCCTGAGCCAAAAGATTGCCTCTTCACACACACACACACACACACACACACACACACACACACACACACACACACACACACACACACACATACACAGTCCGAATTCTCCTTCTACCCCTTGAAGCTCCCTGTTTATTTATTATCTAAAGTTTTATATATTTTGTGTTTATTTATTGTCTAAATGTTTTATATATTATATTTGTATATATTTGCACATCGTTTGTGTGGTCCACTGTTTGTGGACCACACAGTTCTGCTGTATCCACAGTGTACAGTACAATGAATATAAATGCATCTTCTATTTTTTTCCATCCATTATCTTACCCAATTTATACCTGGTATTGTGGGGGTCTGCTGGTGCCCATTTCCAGCTCAAACAAAGGCAGGGAGTACACCCTGGGCAGGCCCTCCCATCCATTGCAGGGCGCACACATACACACCATTCACTCTCACACTCTCACCTAGGGACAATTTAGAGTCTCCAATGCATGTTTTTGGACTGTGGGAGGAAACCGGAGTAGAAAACCCATGTACACAAGGGAAGATCATGCAAACTCCACATAGTAATGGCCAGGAGCAGCCAGAAGAAGGATGCCAACCTACAGTGCTGTTGCTGTGAGGCGGCACCGTTGCCTCACTGTTGCTATTGCTCTATTCTATTCTATTCTATTCTATTCTACTCTATCGTGTATTATTCTAGCCTATTGCATTGGTGTCGAGTATTCAGTTCAAGTCTCTGTCCCTGTCTCGCTGTCTTTCTGTCATGTGTCCTGTATGTGTGATTGTGCTACCCATCCCATATGTTTTTTTTTTGTGTTAATGCCTCTCTTTCTCATATGTTGTTGTTTCTAGCTCAGAGTTCTAATTGACTTTGGGCAGCAATGTTGCCTCACAGCAACAGTAGACCCTATTATTTGGTTAAACTAAACATATAACAATTATGATAATAATGATTCTTATTTTCCTCCTTTTTATCATTTTATCATACAAAAATGCCCAAAAGGCTTAAATTACTTTTCATGAAAATCAAACATCATATAGGCCATAAATGTTTCGTAAGAACATTGTTTTCTAATTAACTTGTTGTTAAACTTGTTAAATGTTGTCACGAGTGCTTTTATGCTACACTACCATGTTAGTCCCAAACTGTGAAGAGGTTAAGGATGGCATTAAAGTCATCAAATAAATCTACTTCCAAATCCAGTTTACGGCCATGAATGCATTATTTTTATCTATTTGCCAACAAAAGGCCAGTGAAATCAGAGTATAATGACATTGTGTGATCATTTAGCTTTGCAGATGCTGCTCACGGGCTTGAAAAGTAACATAAGAATATTGTGGTGAATCAATAATGAAACTATCTAATCTTTTTTACCATCTACCTATGCTTGTCTTACGTCAGATAGATAGCATAGTGCTGGACCCAAATTGCAAAGTGCTTCCTTGCTCTGGAACATCAATCCACTAATAGAACAAAAGATGCAATAGAATCCAGTAATATGTTATTTAGGTGAGGGCCTGGATAGTTCATATATCGCTGTTAAGTGATCTGATATGGTCTGAGCCATATTTAAACACGCTTTGGCTTATTTTGTGGTGCATCTTATCTCTTTGTATTACCTCATTAGATCCCAGCTCTTTGTCATGCTAAGACTGACCTTGCAACCATTTAGGGGAAAAGATTTAAGATCATACATCCCAGCTGTACTCTTTTTCATTGCATTTGAGACCTGAGCTTCACCATTAATAAAGGTTGTTAATTTTTTACCAGTAAGGAATGACTCACATTAGCCTTATCAATATCACACGGTGTTTTTTTTGTGATAATTCCCATGTAACAATGGAAAATACTTATCAGTAAATTTCCTTTGAATGCTGAAGTGATTATTGTGTTTGCAAAGTAGCATATACAGTTTATCCAGGCAGATAACATTTAACACTTATCAAAAGCACAGAGACAAACTTATGAAACCAAAGAGATTATGGTTGTTCAATTCAGAATATTTAAACAATTGTTATCAACTCTGACATCCGTTACCATATCGGAATTCTAGGTCTCTGTTCTTTGGCAAGACTGTTTATTTTCCCACAAGCCACGCTGTTTCCTTTGTCTTTTGAAATGTGCCTGTACTTTCCTGTTACAAGCTTGCTGAATTCAAATTTTGAATGGACTGTTTACCTTTCTGGCATGACATCCTCCATCTTTACACTTTTAAAATAAAAAGAAAACATGTCAGGTTACTACCAGTCTTGTCCAGTGATTCTAATTCCCAACTCAACACATTGTTTTGTCAAATGTTCTGACTGACTGAGCATACAACAACTTTTATCTCAACCTGCTTGATCTTTTTATCAGGGCAATTCAAAACACAGTGGTGTGTTACTAGAAATGTTGAAAGTCTGTGATGACTATCTATCAGGAAAACATTGTCACAGATTCAAATCTGAAGCTCTGTCTTATTGCTCCTTGTCTTCAGTGATCACTGCTCATCTTTCAAAGCAGACCTGATGCAGGCACTGTGAAATCCACACCTTCAGTGTTTCACCTGTTGGCCCTCTAATCAGATCCTATCGCACTGTGGCCCCCACTTTATCTGCACCTGAATCATGTGATAAATCCTTCCTCAATCAGCCCCCATAAACTGGATGAAAAGGAGAAACAGATCAGTTACAGTTGAATGCTTGTGTGACCTTTACTTTTTGCTCAACATCTGTGTGCAGAGTGCAGCAGGGAGAAGGAAACACCAGCACTTGTGCTGATTGAGCTGAGATTGGATTCACTGCCAGAACAAAGAGGAGGAGAGACCGGGAGACTGAGAACAGACCTGTGTGCATGTGTCAGCAGAGTGTCTTAATGCTATGCAACGTTATTATAAAACTTGTACACACACAGCTAAGCTTGTATGAGCGCGTGTCCACATTTAACCTTGTTCCACCATGGAGGGATGAGGAAAATTAACTGGCAAAGAAAATAATTTTGAAGTTACTGGATTATTGACGTCACTCAAACATCAAAATCAACATTTGCAACAAATACAATTTTAGGTTTTTATTTGTCCAGCATGTCCTCTATGGTGTATTTGAAAAATGTGCTCCTATTGCCATTAACCCTTTTTTTCTGAAACGTTTACTTAACGTTACTTTTATAAATGGTCAAAAATGTTCCAGATGAGGAGTACATTTACGTTAAGACCTCAAGTAACTGTGAGGTCTTTGGTTTTGCAGTGGTTTTTTTGTCCTCCTCCCCAACGCAAAGTATCTAGGCAAAGGGTGTAGTTACCAAGGCCCACCTCATTTACAGATACTTGGGCCTCAGTCCACTGCAAATAATTCCATGTTGTTCAGTAGGATCCTGTGCACTTGATCATACATCTTTTTCTAAAATCCTGTGCTCATGTTTCTTGCATTTTTTGCTGTCTAACACCTAAGATCCCTCTTTGTGAAGTACCAAGTTACCTTTTGTGTTGAACCAGCCAGATTATATGCATGCATTTATAACACCCTTGAAGAAAATCCATCCACTGCTTCAACAATTACTAACTTTGAAAGCTGTTGTTGCGAGCCTACTGATCACTACAGGCAAGACGCCTTTGGTCACATGCTGTGAGTGTGCTGGTGATGTCAGAGGGAGATTTCTTTCTGAGTGCTGCCCCCTTTTACATAATTTCCTCTCATGATATTTTCCTGGAAAGGGGAAATTGTTTGAATGGGTAGGTAGACTTTTCTGGGGTTTTTTTTCTGAAAACATTTCATTCCAGTGTCTGACACCTGAGCCAGATCTATTCTGTGCAGCTTGACACAATGCAGATTTGTATGTTCTCCACAGGACAATGGTATACCTCTAAAACACTTTTATTTACCATTTTCCATCTCTGTGCTGTAAACACACATAGACCAATGATAATAGCGACAATGATTTTACTGCTCACAGTCTCCATCAATAAAGAAGCTCAGCTTGAGAGTAGGTAGACCATGAATTATGAATGAAACAGACTATTTGGATCATTGCCAGGGGTCGGTAGGGTTATTAGTGGCCAGAGCAGACCACTGTGAGCAGCAGGTGCTGCTTCTTCTGGGGCATTAGGTCAGGAGACAGGATCACAAATGATTCACAAAGTGAAAGCCTAGGAAAATCTTCGGAAATGGAATATTAGGTACTGAGGAGGTGAGATGCACCGGTTCTTTATGTCTTCTATCTCGGAGCACTTCCACAACTCACTGGATAGAGCTGCCTCACGCACTCCCTGCTCAGCCCACTGCCACCCTGTAAAAGTGGAGCAAAATGGAAGGATGGACTATGGTTATTATATTTTAAAGCAATGAAGCTCTTGATTTTTCTGCAGAACAAAAGCGGATAGGAGGAAACCAAGGTCTAATTGAAATGCAATAGAAAAGCTGAATACAGTCAGCACTCTCCAACTTATTTAATCACTGGGAGTGCTGGGGAAGGCTCATTTTGATGAAGACCACCTCACAGATCAATAATAAAGTCCTTGAACTTGCATAAATAACTGCTGGCCACTCTCAGTAATAACTGACAACTCTGCCCCAGACACACACACACATGCGCGCACACGCACATGTGCACACACGCACACATACACAGAGTTTTGCTATCTCACCTGAGTTATTTTCCTCTTGATGAATAGATTCTTTGACCTTGGCTTTCAGTATAAAAACAAGTTTTAGGAATATTTCAGTGCAGAAATGAAACATAGCTAAAAGCTCGGTCTAAAGTGACCTCCTCTGGCCTCAGGCAATGTCAGAGGGAGTCCGTACAGATAGCCAACATGAGTATAACCACCTATGAAACAGGTAAAAGGCCTTCATATGAGGGCTTGCAGATGAAGCAGAGATTGCAGAAGTGACAGCGATCTTTTTCTCCAGGCATCTGTTCCAGATGTGCATCCAAAAACAAACAAGGATTTAATTTCAATGACTGAATGTGGATTGACTGAGCTACCCAGGTAAATAAAAGCATGAACCAACAGTCTCTGCGTCATTCTCTCAGAACAATGTACTGGCAGTTTGGTATGATGATAAGCTCATGAAACTTGTGAAACTGTTTATGCTCTCAACTCAACTCAACTCAACTCAACTCAACTCAACTCAAATCAACTCATTTCAACTCAAGTATATCTGGCCATGAGGTAAAAGGGAGAGGAAAAGTAAAAAGTCTTGTTAATAAAGGGTAAGGAAACTGCTAAAATACCAAATTTAAAAAGCCATAAAAATAAATAGAAACATAAAATGAATATCCAAATAAAAAGTCAATATAATGCCGACGACAAAATCCAAATGAGGGCAGTTTTTAAGTTTTTAAGAGGGATTCAAAAGTCTGCAGTCAGGTGATCCCATTGAGGATCTGCATTCTGCACTATAAAGTGAATCCGGTAGCAATCCAGCCATGCGTTAATAAAGGCATGGATTACATTTTCCAGGTCACTACAGGAGAGGTAGCCCTAACTTCGGACAGAATCCTGAGGTGGAAAACACTGTTTTTAACAAACGAGCTAAACTGGTACTAATCCCCAAACGCGAAGTGTTGATATTATGGTTTTCGCCCAATCGCTGGCGCCGCTGCCATCGCTGTTGCCACCGTTAACGCGATAACTCGAACACTATTTGGATTTGAATTTTGATATTTGGCAGGCAGATTCATCACTCGTAGAGAAAGAACTGATCCAATTTGCACGCATTTCGGATTGTACATTTGGCCACGAGGGCCAGCACTGTGGTTGAAAAATTTGTAACTTAACTATTAGGCCGATTGATCTCAAACTTGATGCAAATTAAGCAACATATCCGCGGCATTTGGTGCCAAGTGCATAGGTCTAGTTCTCTATACACGTTTACCTCAAAGAGAACTTTATTCAGGAAATATTAAACAAATTGATCAGTAAGGAAATCAGTTAAAGCCAATTTTGTGACACCAAAAAGGTTGGGTACAGAATCAAGAAAAAACCTAAATGTTATGTTATATTATTGACTGAAGCACAGCTGTATTGTTACTGTCAACTATCAACTATCAAACAGCTCATATGTATGGTGTAGTTATAGTCATTTGACGCAAGTTCACAAACATTTTGTAATGATGCCATAGCTGAGAAGAAGAAGGGGCTAAAATAGAACCTTGAGGACTGTCATACTGAGCCTTCCATGTCTATCACTGAATTCTGTTGATCCAAGCAGGTGCAGATTTTTCTTTATAGCATTCCATAACATCTCTAGTCTTTGACCACTCTTTGTCCAAACTTGTTTATTGCTGGGACTGAACCTACTCACAATCTGCATTTTTTTCAGAAAGTGTTGATCCTTGGCCCTTCATTGAGAAAATGAAATTCATATCCAACCAAATGCTTGATAATGTATTTGTTTTCAGTAATTACATGGCAAAGTAAAGATCTGATTTGTTCTAGTGTGTTTATGTTCTTTCATCTCTTGACAGACCAAACAGTATAATCTACAAGCGAGCATGCATCTCTCTTCAGATGCAGCGATAAGGACTCGAAAAGTTATACAGATGCTATTACCAGTTTACAGTCCAGAGCTGTGGTAAGCTGGGGCTTCAGGCATTGTTTGAGCCTTAGTCGCCATTTAATTGAAGCACAAAAACATAATCCACTTTTCTGCAGACTAACTGGTTTGTCTATGTTGTCATTATCATATCAGAGTGATATAGAAAGCAATAGAGAAAAATCAATAGCATATCTTTTATCCTTTCCTTTTATTCACATTAAGAGGTGACAACGTTGAGCTTCTACAGAAGTAGTATATCAGAGCCTCCATAAACTATTGATTTTACAATAAAATCTTTCAGACAATCGATAGCAATCAACCATATAGATCAAGAGTGTGGCATGTTAAAGCAGAGAGGATCCTGAGAGGATCTTTTGTTTTGCAGGCCATATATGACATGTTACATTCATAGTAGTAGTCATAGTAGAAAAGTAGCTATCATTTTCCAGTTAAAATTCAGAGGAAGGGTAGACTTTAAGGTAATAGCAATTTACATACATTTTAAAATATGAAAAATGCTTTTTACTTAAATGTAGTTTTGCAGACCTTTTAATTTGCAAAGGCTTTAGTCTAGATGATAATAGACACTTTTCAATCATTTTCAATTCAATTCAATGGCCATATTAAAGCATTGGATTTGACCAATTTTACAACTGAGTGAAGTGTTAAAAAAAAAAAGTCTCCCTGGACTGCACAAAACACAGCTGATCCTCAAAGCTACTGGGTAGGTATGGATAGCACTACACTGACCTCACTAATCTCTCTAGCAAGGAAACGTCTATCAGTGGGTCGTGGTTCCCTTGTCAATCACACACTCTGTGCTTGATATAGACAACAATTGGGAGAGACAAGTGTACTGTTTATGCATTCTCAGACAGGATGGGACAGGCCTTGCTCAGCAGCCACCAGTCGCACAGCTGTGATGACAGAGGAGGAGGTTCTGGGCAGATGGAAGGAAGAAGACAACAGTAGCGCTCTGCCTGTTGAAACAGAGTCCACCCTCTCCCTATGTCTTCTCTGTGGGAGAGGGAAACTTGACACCATACTGTTTGAACAGTCCTTGACAACCTGGTTGTCGAGTGTGGTAAGAGCAAATAATATACTTTGGTGTTCACACTTTGAGCAACTTCTGCTTGGTTTGTACAGAATTATGCAGTAAAGTTTACCAAGCTACTGCTTCTAAAGTTTGGAGGGAAAAGTTTTGGAGGAAAATATCCTAGAGAGTTGAGCCATTGAAGGAATTATTACTGATTGCTCTCCACTATTATAACAAAATTGAAACTTTTCTCTTGATCTTGATAATCATCAGAATATAAAATCTGTTTTTACTGTATATAGCTTTTTTTATATAGCTCTCCCATAAAAATATAAAACATAATTGCATTGGTTATGTTATAATAAGTATCCAGTTAGTAGTGAAGCAAGTTGGACAGGCATGCATTTGAATGCTTTTGCTAACTGAAGGGTCGGATCACAAAATCATTGCAGCAGCCCGAGCCTATCTTAGCAGGAAGGTCAAAGCACTCTCAGAAAGCTTGCCTTTTAGACTTGCCAATGTCTGAATAAAATTTTGTGAAAAATTTCTTACGCAGGTCAGATGTTACAGGCTGTCTAAGCACAGGTCAAAAGGACAGAGGGGTTGGGTTGAGGTTAATCTTATTTGCTGAATGGAGACGTGAACGGGAGGACATGTCTATCCTCTTCAGACCAATAGACCACAGTGTTTGTAGTAGCTTCCAACATAATACAATGATTGTAATTCCTATTAAAAATCTAAACTTCATGCAATGGACTTGGCCCATATCCTATGACAGTGAAATTGAAAAGTGAATTTTAGTAAGCTTCCACTTCGTAGCTGAGAGGTTTGATGGTCAGGCCTAAGCAGGAAATGCACTAGGGAAGACATAAGAATGGAAAGCTTTTACTCGTGAAGGTTTAACAAAAAAAAAGACCAAAATTGCTGAACAGATGCATTCTCTTTGAGATTTTTCTTTTCCCTCAAGTCAAAAGGGTAATAATAATGACTTTTCTTGTTTTCATTTTCAAAGTTCAAACGTCTATGTCATCAGTATCTAACATACATTCAGACATTTATGATGTGTGTCTCTTTTTTTTTGTGATATGACTCCAAATGCACCAGCAGCCTTGGATTGCAGTACAGACTGCAATGACTCTTTTTAGAGGGAATATAAAGGGAATTAATCTATTTTGTGATTTATCATAACAACAGCACAGGTTTCGTGAAAATCTGCAGGGCTGAGAAAACCCCTTTTTTGGATTCTATTGCATGTAAATATTTATACCGCTCTACCTGGATGCAACCTAAAAAAGAGAGAGTAGGGGTTTCAGTGTTGCATGCTGGAACCAATCATTCTATGCAAATCTGGATGATAGAGTTTCCAATAAAACAATTGAATGATGGCTAGCTTGGCTCATTGAATGAAAGATAGTACACCCAACCCTAATCAGAAAGACATACAGCTTGCCTAAACAACCTTACTCTGGTCCTCCATCTAATAAGCATTTAACAATGAATCCAAGCTGGGCTCTTCCAAATGTCATCAAAGTGCTTCACAAATACAAGATGCACTTAAGAGACACTAGCATGTGCTTCAAGCAGAGAACGTTTGAAGGACTTCTACAAATCTCCACCCACTTTTTCATTGATAAAAGCACCCGCAATTAGAGATATTGTCATGGACAAGAGTACAAGACCACGTGGCTGATCAACTGCCATGTTGAGCAATTATAAATGTAACTGCCTCTGCAACTGGTAATGTGGCAGTTGGTCCTGTGATATCGATAGTTATGATTTCAAACATTTGTATTCTAAGATGTATTCTCATGAAAAAGAATAGAATAGAATAGAATAGAATAGAATAGAATAGAATAGAATAGAATAGAATAGAATAGAATAGAATAGAATAAGACCTTTAATTGGGGGAAGTTTCATCTTTATAACAGCATATTGATATACACCTGTTCAACTGTTCTTTAATGCACATAATTACTCACATCACATAACATGTATTTAGGCATGCAGATATGGGCAAGAGGATCCTGCAGCAGTTGCATGATGCCACCAGGCCAACATGGGCCAAAATCTCTGAGGAATGATTCCAGCACCATGTTGAATCCATGCCACGGGTTCAAGGCATTTCTGAGGGCAAAGGGGGTCCACTCAAGTTGGCAGGGTGTACCCAATAAACAGCCAGTGATTGTACAACATCATCATTGTATCAGTATCATATCATACAGTGTTAACATCCGGCACTAGCAGCAACACAACTAATCACAGTTTACCCACTTCATTAAAATTCCAGGGGCTAGAGATGTAGAGATCATGTGTGACTAAGAGTTTGATGCTTTTTGGGTGACTTATATTTCCTTTCATTACTGAATTGTTTAGAATATTTTGAAAAACCTCAAAAAAACACCTCATGGCGCACTCATGTGTGCCTAGCAATATATCAATAATAAAAAAATGCACACACGTCTGTCACACACAGTATATTCTCTCTCCACTCAATTATGCTCATACTTTGCATAAGAAACTGTTGCACTGCTAGACCTGAGGCCACCATTTAGATGTAAATGAAATGCTTGCCCTAGTATTTGGAATTGACATGGCCAGACTGAGACATTTTGTGGCTCAATTGTCTCCTATGACACCAGCTTTGACATAGAGCACGGCTTACCTTTTGTGATGCTGAGAGGCCTGTTGGAGACAAATGAACAGCTGTAAGATCCTCTAGTACCCATGGTTATGTGGATGACCTGTAGGTCTGGGCGGGGCATGAACACGGAAGACACCCATGAAGACACAAAAGCAACAAGACTGGTGGCCACCCATCAGATGGGTTTGCTTGTAATCTGTTGTTTAAAGGGGACATTGAAATGTCATCTGTCAGTGATAGTTTTCAGGGATCCATTGCATTTTATGGCTCTCGTCTTCTCTTTCTTCTTCTTTTTCCCCTTCTTGGATCACAAAAATATTTAGGTCTCAAAACCAGCTTCAAATCACAAGAGACAGATTTGATAACTGTAGGTTGTGATGGCTATTTGTATCTATTTTTACATATGTATCATTTAACTGGATAATTTCAGATGACAGACACAGAATGAAAAAGAGCACTTTGCTCACTGTTCACTTTAACTCAAACAAACAGCTCAAATGAAAACCACACATGCAGAGTTATCCTCTCTGACACAAAACTCTGATGTTATACATAAAAAATAACACCAATCCGCTCTAAATAATCCCAATCCTGTTCAAACCAAGGATGAAAAAAGAAAAAAGCAAAATGAATCCCTGTATAAGGATACATCTGTCAGTGGGGGAGCGACTATTTAAATAGAGCTGCTTTCAAGGCGGATGCATGTCACCCACAATTGGGTGAACAACTCCCGCATGGCCCATATGAGCCTGGAGCCATGTGGCACAACAAAGACTGATCCTCCGGCTGCCACCCTGCTCTCGCTCTCCCAGCAGCACATTGTTAACACTCAGCAAGCTCTCTTTGACTTTGTGACCCCATGCTCTGCTGGCACTAGAGTTTCACTGTTAGCATCCCCAAGGTGAGAGAAGGGACTCACACATACACACAAGAGATGCACAGACACTGTGAGGAGCATATTACTTGGCCAAGTCACTGCATGCTGATTATTGTCACAGACATAAGGCATCTCCGTGCTTGCCTGATTTCTAAGTTCAGTTTATTTATTGATTTAACAGTGTAGCTTCAGAATTAGTTATTCCCTTCAATAAACATTGACCACAAGAAGTGATGTAACATATGTAGTGCTGTTATTAATTCAGATATAGAATAATATATCATATATATTATATATAATATAGAAATATTATTTTACACAGGAAGGTCTTTTGAACTACAGGCCTCTTTACTCAAGGCGTGCAGAATAATCTCAGGGAGGAGGAGCTCCCAGATCAACCATTTTATACTGATCACTCCACCTTTGTCACACTACCTTTATCACGTCACCTTCCCAACATGCAGAAAGTTTCAGACTCCATGAGAAAACCGGTGGGGTGCTAGTTCTCAATATTTAGAGCGTCAACACTCTGCACCTGCTCTGATAAGGTAAAAGTCCTTCATTGTATTGATACAAAAAAGTTGTTACAGAAGGTAAAAAATAAATAAAGACCATGAGAACAAACCAATATGAAAAACACAGTTACTAACTGTGGGCTCATGACTAAGTTCACACAAGGCCATACAGGCCACAGTACTTCTCCATAATAGTACCAAAGGTATAACATTATATAATTATATAATATATAATATAATATATAATATATAATACTACATAATATTATTTTCATTTTTTTTCTAACATTTAGCATTCAATATTTAGCATGGAAGTAAGCACATTTTTGGATGGCCTTAGAACTGCTTCCCTCAAGCTTGCAATGCTTCATTTAGGGTATGAATAGAGAAAAAAAAAAGAATTAAGGGAAGAAAGAAAGTGTCATTCATGGAGAAGCCCCGAACCATTCCTCCTGTTCCAGGTGTCATTGCCTCCCTCACCCAGGACATTGAGGAAAGAGTGAGGAGAGCTGTTGAGGACCAACCAGGACACATCACCTGCCCTTCCAACTACCTGTCTGTCCCACTGGCACTGGCCAGAGGTGATACAATGGGCTCATTCGTCTAACCTCTCCTGCCATCCAGGAAGTCACCTAACACGCCCTCCTCCAATCCCTTTCCCATGCAAGCTTCCACCCCACCACAGGGGGCTGTACAAGTCTGTAACCCCGGAGGAGATGAAGAAGAACGACCTTGTACACATTTACAATAAATGATATAAATATATATCTATGGTGACCATATTTTGATTTTTTTATTACCAGGTCAAAATTGATGTCTACTGTGCTCTCTCTCTCGCTCTCTAGCTCTTCCATGTGGTCAACGAGGTTTTTAGCACTGGACTCCGTATGCTGGCGCGGTGAGTTGAGTAGTCAGCCTTTGCCCACACCCCACCGTCCTTGATTCTATATCTCCCATGAACATTTTCATCTGCTGTGGATGTCTCAGCAAGCTGTGCCACTTCATGCCCAAGCTAGGGAAACTGTTGAGTTAGTTCTTCACCATGTCTTTTGCCTTCATGGCATCTATGTTGACCATGTTGGCCATGTTTAGTCTGTCCTCTGGTTTCCACCCCGAGTCCAATGGTCAGACAGAGTGCATGACCCAAGAACTGGAGACAATTCTGAGCTGCACCACCTCCCAGAACCCTTCATCATGGGTAGCAAATTTATTTTGGGTGGCTATAAGTCTATCTCCAACCATTTTGTCCTTGCACCACCTCCTCTGCAAGTTATTGATGAAGGTCCGCCGTTCACTGTTCGGTGTTTGATCCAGCTCTGGCAGCCAGACAGAGGAATTCAGTACCTGGTGGACTTGGAGGGATACGGTTCAGAGGAGAATCATCAATTCACCCTCAGAGAGAGAAACCCTCAACACATCAGGGGCACACACATGAAGGCCCCACTTCAAAAATATTAGGGTCAGCTCCAGAGGAGATCCTCCTCAAAACCATGGTAGACACCCGGATATGTCCTTCTTCCACCCAGGTGTTGATATTCGACACGCTTTGTCCCCAAACTCCCTCCCAAAGTCCCAGCAATCTGGCCTGCCATCTTGACTCTTGTCAGATCCCCATCTTGGAAATTAAACCAGCCTTGACTGCATGTCTGTTGAGGCAATCCATCCCACTTTTCCGTTCAAAAACTTGTTACATCTTAGTCCCAGCTACCCGACCTGCCTCCTGTGCCTGAGCACCGGCACTGCAGCTGCAGCATCCTGTGAGTACTCCTCCAGGTCTGAACCCATCACCTCCCCTACACTGCATTCTCCACAGAACTCTCTAACCATTTGCCAAGAGCCTGAACGCTGCCACCACCTTGAGAGAGAACCATTGTACTCAATAAACGACAATATACTAAAATACCTTTGGAACGACAAGAAAGAAAGACAAACAAACAAGCATGAAAGAAACAAAAACACGATGCATAAATAATTTTTAGAAATAGTTTGGTGCACATATGACTTTAAACAGTCTGTTTCCTAGTCAATAAACTCATTTATTAATCATGCTCATTTATTTATTTATTTGTTTGTTTGTTTGTTTGTTTATTTATTTATTTATTCTCAAACTTATTTATTAAGAGATTTGCATTGGATTTGCATTGGTTATATACAATCAGTTTGTCACCCCCACTTGCTGAAATTAATGTTTCCAAAAAAAAAAAGAAGAAAGCGACAAAAACAATATAGAATCTATGACATGAACACATTACCAAATCTAATTTCTCCTCTTGCCTAGCCTGTCGCCTCTGATTTTAATCTGCCCCTGATTTTTCTCCCTTGTGAACCTCTAATTTCATTCTGGAACTTGTGCATTTACACTGACCTCTGGAGTGACTCATCTATCCATCAAAGTGTCTGACATCTCAGACCCTGCCAGGCCGGGAGTTTCCCTGAAAGCTGCCCTGCAGCTGCATACAGCTAATCCTATCAATACCACAATGCCATAATTCCTACCATACAGCAGGACTGAGCATGCTTGGCCCAACACACTCATTGAGTTGTAGACTCATCTCTTGCATGCAATGGCCGCACTATACAGCAGCAGCATGCACACAAATGCAGGTGCAGGAGGAACTTGGCTGAAATCAAATTTTTACTGACCTGATTCTCATGCAAATGAGAATTCCTGTCCGCCTGACATGCTCAAATTAGCCCATGTCTGTTTGGCGAGGAAGGTTTTGTCATTGTCAGTACTGAGTGTCAAATCCATCATTGAAAGTCAACCGCAAAGCACAGCAGCAGTTGCAGGAGGACTGCTACAGTACGTAGCATACTCAACGTGCATAGTATCACAACTGAAAAAACGTGTTGACACAAGATCTGGTCAAAGAGCTTGCTAAAATTTTTGTGTTCATTCATCCTTATTCATCCTCCTCCCAGATGTTGCTCAATAGTCAGTATGGTCATGTACCCAGCTGGTTCTTGAACCGCTTGCTGTTGAGCCTTGGTCACTTTGAAATCCATCCATACCCCTCGGTATCAGCCTCCACGATATCAGCTCCTCCATGAACAGTTACAGTAACAAGTCAGTGTAGTACATCATGAATCGGTGCAGCACAGATGGATGTCTGAGACTCTAACTAGCCTGCGACAGTCAAACTGTTGTCCTGAGTGTCTACAATGATAAATTGCTGTGTCTTCAATTGAGATTAGTGAGGTGGGGCGTGGGCCTGTTTGATGAACCAGAAAATGAAATGATTACTATTGGGCTTCTATTGACTGCACTGCTGGTGACACTCTTGCTCCATCCCAAAGGTTAATTGGACTTGAACCCAGACAATCAAGAGGTTAAGCAGGGTCAGTGTGACAGCAAGTCCTTCTGGGAACAGCCCTCTCAAATAGATGCTAATCTGATTTGTCAAGGAGCTTTCCTTATGATAATGCTTTCATGTGCATCTCTGTTGTTGCCGCGGAACACCACAGTATTGATTCACACAAAATAATATTATCCTTGCCAACTGCAGGAGGGCAATTATATTCAGCTATTTGCAGTCAAGGAAATATGGCTTCCCTGCTGTTTTCCTGATATTTCCATTGGTGTTTAGTGAGTGTTTACTCATGTTTGTGTGTATGGCTTTGACTTTTCCAATTGAATCTCTGCATGAAGAAAATGGAGCACCTTTTGTTAGTAGGATGTGATTATTACTTTCAAAGAAGACATTTGGGAAATGCATGACTTCAAATCACTCGGATAACATGACACAAGAAGCTTTTGATTTATTAACTCCTCAGAAGCACCTGAGACATCATTAAAACCATTGTGGAATAAAACATGTTCACAATCAATCTATGTAATTTAAGTTTAAGTAATCCTGTTAGTTACACCATCACTTCCGAGAAGAGGCATATGTGATATTCTGCCATAAAATTATCACTGAATGCCCATGAATGCTAAACATACCCTCTGCTTTCTGCCAGAAATTACACTTATTCTGAAACAGTCACATTATTCAATAGTTTGTAGCTTGGAACCTGTATTTTTTCTCGCGTGAATGGAGTTCTGTCTCTTGAAAACGCAAATAGAGTATTCCATCATGGCAATTAGATGTTAAACACTCATGTTGGTTTAACATCTTTTGACCCCATCTATCAACTTCTAATTACATGTCACAGTAACAACAAGGCCACAAACACACCTGTGTTTTATGCTTTGCTTTTCAAGAAGTAAAAGACACTGGAATTGAAATAAGTCAAACGAGCGATGTGAATTTGTGGTTTTGCTGTTCACTTTTAAATTGATTTAATTAAGAACAGTATAGGTAACCATCCATCCATTTCCACCTTTAAAGTGTCATGGCGGTCAGAAGGAGCCTATATCTGGGTCACATAGGACGAAGGCAAGTGATTACACCCTGGGCAGGCTGTCTGTCCATTGAAGCACCCACACGTCATTCACTCTCACACTCATACCTAGGGGTAACTTGTAAGTCTCCAAAGGGCCCTACTTGGGTTTTACTTGAGAAAACCCACACACAGAGAACCTGCAGTCTTCACTCAGCAAGGCCATTGGTTCGAACCCAGGACTTGGATTTGGGACTGCCAAGGACTGCTTTGAGGTAATGGTGCTTATCACACCTATACCATGTCGCTGCTTCTGTACCCATTTCATTTCTTCTGTACCTAATGTTTCTCAACATTCATCAGCAATAAGCCTACATCAGATGATTGGGTAAGGAGGGCTTTCCTTACTTGAGTGATTACATCGAACTATATGCACATAGAAACACACACGCACACACACACAATATAGTTTTTTTTAATGCGATCCCCCCATACTGCTGTTCCAGATACTGACTACAGCACTGGATGGGGATTAATCCATTGCTAACAGTTTCCTGTAAATGCACAGCACCCTCCTGGGAAGCATTAACCTAAAATTGTGGAAGCATGCTGTTTGGTGAGATTTGTTCACAATTGGAAATGCTTTACAAAGTTCTCCTTTGCAGGTATCTGAAGAATTATGTTGGGTCTGTGTTGGGTGTTTCTTTCTCTCCCATTGTACATTAAGCATCAATATATCAAAAACGTTGACATGAATACAAATTTTAAGGTCAGGGTGTTGTGAACACAGGGCATCCTATTCATGAACGAGACTTGTGTAGTGTAAATTCTTTTGTATTATTTTATCTTAACCATACTTTAACTTTTGCACATGCAGAAAAAAGAGGAATTTGAAAATGACTGGCCATGGATGAGTGTAGCAATAGTGATGACCCCCCTCCACAGACCCCCCACATGCCCACTGGGAGTGAAGGCAGTATCATGCCTCCTCACAAGTCACTTCCTCAGACCTGGCCAGCTCTAATGGAAGTTAAATAAATGGTCAGTGTGTTGGATCTGCTGACAGCACAAAACTAATGACGCACTAATCTCAGCCCTAAATGGCTGAGTTTCAGAATGACCACATATACTGCCTATTCAACTGAATTCAACATATTCGACATATACAGTATATATATATACATACATATATACGTATATATATACTATGACAAATCACACGTTATCTGAATTTATCCACACAGAACATGTATAGATGACATGCCAAAGCCTACAGAGACTCTCCTCGCCCAACAGTACTCAGTAACAGGGACCACAGCCGACCCACATACAGGGAAACTTCCATCACATTCTGTAAAGGGAGGAGATGCAGTGCGATAGCACAAGTTTCTGACTTCCACCTTTAATACTAACTTTCAAACTTGTCTAAAATGTAATTTTTGCAGTTAGGTAGATTTACCACTAGATGACACTATGATATAACTTCACTTATAATTATCATCTTCTTTAATATTCTCATATGGCTTGTATTATTATTTGTATTGTAGTGTAATGGACGTCTCCATGCTATAATGTTACAGTTAGCAATTATTCGCAGCCTGCTGTCTGAAACTGACACGTCTGTAGTTTGACATGACATGAAAAGTCATGTCTGTTTGCAGATGGTGACTTACCAGAGACCAATGCACTGTTCTTAGCAACACCTCAGACCTCATGAGACGTCATTTATTGGTGGGAACGAGCCAAAAAAAAAAGCTGCAAATTGATCCTTCTAAAAACAGACAGTTGCAGAACAAAGCGCAAACATACATTTTATATTTATACTTACGGCATGAACTATATGAATCTCTACTTTACATTACACACTTTCCATTACATAGACATCATAATTAACCTTTTTATAATCAGAAATAATGATTTTCACAATAGACGTACTGTTAAGTATGGCCAGATTTACAACATTGTTGTGTGAGAAGGCATTTGCAGCAGGTGAGGACACCAATACAATACAGCATGGTGTACTGTAGAAAACCATGCCTATGTGGATAGAATGAATGCTATGATGCTCAGAGTGAATAAACACTATAAATTTGCTATCAGTGATTAAAAACATAAAATTAAGCTCTCTTTCATTGAAAAACTAAACGGAAAACAAAATGTGATATAACAAGAGCTCTGCAGAATCATCTCTGCATCATTGTGTGTGCCTCTTCGGACAGACAGGCGGGTAAATTTTGATTGTCCTGAAATACAGAGCGGGAAAAAGGTTACGTCTGACAAACGCATAAGTTGTAAAAATTAAAGCAGTGTATTTATGCAGGAATCTGCGTATGCAGCGTGCTTCAGCCGCTTAAGCTCTCCCAATCCGTTTTCCATTCTCTGAATGTGCTGCATACAAAGCAATCCATTAGTCTTAGCTTTGCCAGAGATTTTAAGTGGACACCTGTCCATTAAGATCATCGTTTCAGCTGCAGCTCATCTCTCAAATTATTTTCCCCGAATTAAATTCTTCCAGATGTAATGGAATGCATATTTATAGTATTTTCTCCCCATTTCTGTCATTGACAACTGCTCATCTCATTTTTTCACTCTTGAAAAAAGGCAGTCTGTTTCATATTAATATTCTGTTCAATACTGGTTACCCCAAAAAGGCCATTGACTGTGGGGGTGCGTGCTGTAGCCTCAGCAGAATTTAAACCAGCCCAACATAACATGAAACCTCTCAAACAGGTTTTTGGGAATCAGGAAATCGGGAGATTGTAGAACACTGGAAAAATATCCAAATAAGTATGGCTGGAGACAAACGTCCCACAGTTTTTATTAACTGTCTATCTGTTTCTGTTTATTTTTCGGAATCACTACGTGTCTCATCACGTAGATAACTGTAGAGCTGGGTAGACCTTGGCTACAAATACTGATGCAGTTTCACTGGGGTTGATGTCAGGTTAAGCTATTTTGGTCGGCATGCACTCTGTAGGCTGTATTGCAATTTTCAGAATAGCATGCAGAACTCAGGAATGCCATAACGTAACACCACATGACCCAGGATCATTTTGTGTTTTGCACAAATGTTTTGGACTTCCATTTGTTTGGGCATGGTTTTCTGCTGTTCAAATATGTGGTGTCAAGATATAAGTCCATCTTTTTGGGATATACCACTCTTGGATGGCGTCAAACTAATGACGCCATTCTAACTGGTTCTAATACGATTTAATATATGTTTACGATATAAATACACTTGGGTACAAATTTACAGGGTGCATTTACTTCCCATCATTATTTTCCCATAAATCCATGTGACTAAAACTCAAATGATCTTGCAGGAAATTTGTTTAAAACTTAAGGACAAAATGTGAAGATTTTTTTTTCTGGATATGTACATGCAGCTATCCAGGTCAATATTATTGTGCATAAATCTTCATTATACTTTACATTTTGTTATCTTAAAAAGCAGAAGTCAAGTCAAGTACATGTTCAACTCTGTATGAATTAGTACAGATATACGGCTGGATCCACATGGTCTGTTTTTAGATACATATCAATTGAAAATCCTTCACTTACAACAACACCTGCAGCTTAAATGAAATGAGAATAACTTATGAGGAATAATGCGTTTGTGTATTTGTGCGCAGAGCAATTGACACTTTGCATCAATTTTAAAACATAGTTACCCATAGCCCCATCTCCACAGGGATGGTGTCGCCTTACTGGGATTTAAATCAGGAAGGAGTGGCTGTGAGTGATAAGATCAGAGGCCTGCTGGTACCTCCTCTCTTTGCAAGGTTTTCCTTCAAGCACATTATGGCAATGAGTTTTAGGCTTAAAGGGCTGGTGTGTCAGCCCGGTGCCAGAGGCATAAGCCCCAGCCATTCCATCAAGCCTGAAATTAATTAAACAAAGCCCTGCCTCAATCACGAGAGTGCCAGCATTCAACGCTGAATGCTAGGAAGTGAAAGGTATTGTTGGTAGGTATTCTGTTCTTTTCAATGAGTGCGGTGTTTGCCGAGTGAGCATGCTTGATATTGCTGGCATCATTTGCACACCTCACGGTTCGCATTAAAGCTACAAAGTAGCATTTAGATGTCATGTTTGTATAACATACACATTTTTCAAGGTGGAACAGCGTCAAAATAAATGTGTCGTGGTTCCTTTTTTTCACGTGATTTATTGGGATAAATAGAAAAATGTTAAAATTCTATATTTCAAACGATTGCTGAGTGAGATGATGATGGCAGACCTGTACTGTAGATTTCAAAATGCTATTATCTCCTGTGTACACTGTGTAGACAGTGGGACAAACATTGGCACAGTGCCCACTGTAATTACTGGAATCAATGGATTAAAGGGGACAAAGAATGTTGACTACGGACAGCTAATAGAAAAAGAATGTATTACACTCATTCATTACGTTAAAAAAAAAAATCAATATTATTTTATTACAAAGTGTCTACTGCATTGCTCTGCGGCTAATTAAATGTCTTTGTTCAACTTATTAACAGCAACAATTGTTTACAAGTCTGTTGTTTTGTCCAGTGCGCGTGCTACTGTCCACTATGCAGGCACAGCCCAGCCCGGTGAATAATAGCCGGGGATGGGTGTGGTGGTGGTGGGGGGGGGGGTTGATGGATAGCTACTAACCATGGGGCCTGGACGCCTCACAATCCAGGTATAATTAACAGCAGCTATTTAATCGAGTGGCGGCTGCCAGCAGAGAGCAGAGGGAGGAGACTCGGGCTGTCTGGCCTGGGAGGGACTGAAGCTTTGTAGCCTCTGCAGGATTTGTTTCACCTCTTTGTCTGCTCTGCCTAAGTGGCCTGACAGGCAAAATGTCTCCCGACCTGGCATTGTTATCTGGATGAAATGGACCTGATCCAATCGCATGACAAGCTCCGTCTTGGTTCAGATGTCCCCTCCCTCTGCTCTTTCTCTTGGTGCACATTCTTTGTGATCCAGTGTACTGTATGACACACTGCCAGAAAACAGGGCTGGCAGAAGCATTTTGGAGGTCTGGAGGTCAGGAGAGGAAGCAGCACTAAACAGATGAAACTGAATTTATAATAAATGAGAGGCAGAATATGTGGTATTTGTTTCAAGGGATGCTGCTCGCCTTTGTTGCTCGGTGTGATTTCCATCTGCTTAACTACAACATACAAGCTGTTTTTAGTGACCGCACGCTTGAATTTGGCTATTTGTCTTTCACGTCAACTCCTATCGCCACCAGAGTCGGTTATAATTGTGCAATGCAGACCGGGCTTGAAAGTGAACGGTGACGCAGGAGATCAGGGGTATTTGACTGGTTATACCTGTGGTTTGATGTGTGAAAGTACTGTTGAGGTGGCCTCAGGTTTGAAAGAACAGCCTCCCTCAATTAATCAGTGCTTTGAGAACGAAACACTCAACAGTGCTAATCGTAAGGAGAGTGGCGATCGAAAGTGGGGAAGCACTTCGGCTTTCATTAACACCTCACGCTGTGAACACTTGTAGGTTGCCACATTTTCAAATACCATAAATAATAATTCTAATCAAAAGTGCTTATGTTATATGCAGCCTATATTTTTCATGCAGCAAGAAACCTATTTTTTCTGAATCTGCAGCAATGTAGAAACTGAAATTATGGGCAGGGAATTTATCATCTTTATTCTTGTTTTTTTTTTTTCCAATATGAGTTTATGGTTCAGTTTCAATACATCTTGGCTGGCCATCTCATTTGATGACAGGCAAACCAATGGAGGCTCATGCACAAAAGAAGCACTTTCCCTCTGTAATCCTTGTCCACTCCTTTGTTAGGATTGATTCATTTAAAGGACCTAAGTGTATGTTTGAAATTCTTTGATTTGTCAGCAGGTGGGATTATCATGCAGAAAACACTGCTCCATGTGTCAGGGCGGGGGGGAGAGAGGGAGCGTTTCAAGTTACACACTTGGAAAACAGTTACTTTCAGGCCCTGTTTAGATCCATGATTACCTCCCCTGCACAATCAAAGTAGTTATAATGAAAATGCAACAAATCACCACTGATCCCCAGTCTTTTGTCTGGCCCACCTCCACCCCACCCCTTCCCTCCATACTGAAAGAATGGCTCTGACATTTCAGCCTGGGAGTGGAGAATAGAGGCAGTTTGTAATGTGTGCAGCCTTGCCTTTTCTTTCTCCCCTTGTAGTAGTACTTAAGTGTCATGTAAAGCCCAAGGCAGGGAAGACTCTCAATGACCTACTCTGGCTCACAGTTTGTGTTTACTGTATTCTGTGGTGGCTAAAGCGCCAGCAAAGTCCCGTCTCTTATCAGCACATAAAGTCGAACAGATTGGGGACTCAAATTTCCTCCTCTAGCCAATGTTGGTTTTCCATTGTCTGTGCCTGACAATAGTTTCACATACCCTAGAGCTTGAGTTTCTCTCCTCTTTATTTTGCTGCATATTAACCTCTGTGTGAGTGCGGCAGATAACGGAGTTGCCCAAAACAGGCCCCTTGCTGGGCGCCAGGGATACCACCCTGCTGAGGTGATCTTGTGTGAGCTGTCACTGGAGTGTACACTAAGGATGAGTGTATGACCATGCTCTATTTTACTCTATATCTCTCTCTTACCACAGAGCATCACACAGGGATCTGCTGGCACATTTACTCCTTGACAACAGGCACCTTGAAGGGTGTAACATGTCACAGTGAATAAATATATGTTTAATTTTCTATATATACATTTTTTTCTATAACTCTTTATATAGACTTATACCCAACATTAAAAAAAGAAGTTAAGGTTAGCTCCAATTTGACTCTCCACAACAGTTAAATCCTTTATATAATTAAATACATTTAATATATCAATTTTTCCATTACAGTATTTGATGTTTGATAAATAAAGCATTTAAGAATAGTTTCACCTTGGCCTTAACTCTCATAAAGTGTAAGAGTCGATGGAATTTGCTAATTAACACTAATTGTAATTGTTCCTGAAGCAAATGATCTAAGAAAGTCTTTAAGTCATTTCGGTGAGCGCCAAAAATAATCTCAGGTTTGTCTTTGACTTCTAAGTAATTCATCTTGAAATGTATTAATTTTAAGTATTCCGAGAGCAGTTTAACATTTTCCTTTTTTTTGTTTTGCTTTGATAACTTTTCATGGAAAAGCATGTATTCAGGGGACATGGAAAACGTTAAGAGAAATGGCACACTGAAAAATAAAATGTCCGACCCTTGCGACTGAGGGGAAAAAAATATGTACATCCATACTCTCACGATTCATAATTTGGCATTTCCTCCATATTAAATCCATAATGACAGTTGTGGTTGGCATCTGTCTGTCGTCAGTGGAGACAATTTACGCCTGGGGCTGGTCACTCAATATATGACAGAGCAGGGTAGGACAGTATTCTGTACGTTTGATTCAGGCCAATAAATCTAACATTTTTATATTTTACATGTGATGTCCATGTCTAAGAATTGCTTAAAAAAAAAATCTATAAACTGTGGGACAGAGTGCTGTGGTGCTGAGGAAGCAGTGGGGGGAGCTATAATGTTAGTCAGTCTGGATACATTGTGACTGCAAGTAGGTTTGGTTGGGGAGAATGGAAAGAGGACACAGTATTAAGCAGCTGAATAATGTATTTTCCCACATATATCGGAACATATTTTGTGATGATTAGTATCATTACCTCACTTGAGGACTGTCCTGCAGGTTAAGTACAATACAGAAGAGAAACAATGACAATGGTGACAACATGAGACTTATTTGGAAACTGCATGCTATTACTGTGTCCTCTACATACAGCAACCATGACCTCTGTGCAAGTGATTTAAGTTGAGACGATGGTGATGCATCATTTTCCTGGATAGGGATGTTTGTCGTGTGTTCTTCCTGAGCACAAAACTAAAATAACAAATGTCTTGAAACTGGATCAAAATGCAATGACAGGTTGTGTCATGAACCAAGACCTCCTTGTCATGTTGTTACCATGCATTAGTAGGTAAAGCTCTCAAACTTCACGACTTGAATGTAAAGCAATAGAGGGGCAACGCATGCCCTGCGCATGCATGCATCCTTAAGGAGCATATAATATTACAGGTGAACAGCGTTTCCTCGGCAGCCCAGTTTATCATGAGATAGAGATCGCTCTTAGAATGTACTTCATTGAGATCATTTTCATCATTGGTTATTTGACGAAAAGTAATTTTCTGAATAGCAATTTACATGTACATCTATTTAATAGTCCTGTTTCTTGCAATAATAAGTATGTCATGTTTAACCTATTCTTTTAACCTATTATATATATTATATCGATATATATTGTTGCAGTTTAAGCCCCTGAAGCCATATGTATTTGGAAAGCAAATATTGTGGTTTGACTGGTGCCAGTCAATCCAGAATACAATCATTACAGCAGTTACAACAACTCTTGCAAAGGTACATAGAGGCAACATCTTTTGTATGAAGACAGATCGACTGACACCAAGATGAGTGACATCAAGATCTTCCATTTCAGTTCTTAAATTGAGGATGACTAAAAAGAGTTCAGGTTGAGAGGAAGTGGCTTGTTCATTGTGTCTATTGTGTTTTCAAGTTAATAAGGTCCAGATATCATAATACTTGGGGGGGAAAAAAAGAATCAGGCAGAAATAAAGACGCTTTTCATTGTGTTCAGACATCAGTTACTCAATGCCAGTGGCACTTAGACTTTTATTCTGAGCACCGGGATGAAACCTCAGGGTTGCATTCTAGCAACAAATACAAGTATGATAGTTCAAGAAGAGTACTCGACTCACTCTGGATTTTAAGCTAATGTTACAGGAATGAGAACAGGTTCAAATAAGTCTATTAAAGAAAAGAAAAATATTTCTGTTAACACACAGATGTAAACTGCATGGTATAAAAGGAGCCCAAGGAAGCTGTAAAGATGTCTAAACGAGTCATTGTTCTCCTGACACTTGCACGCCGCCTGCACAGACACTTTGATCTGCCAGAGACTGATCAAAGGCGGTAAAAACAACAAAGACCAAGCAGCAGGTTAGAGTGCAGCTTCAGAACAACCTGTAGCATGTATCTGAGGACAACTGAGACACACAGTCGTCCACATGCATTTTACTGGATCACTGTCCACTTGCTGATTTTTCTACAGCTATCACTGTTGTTCATTAATGGCAATTTCACACCAGAACTGCTTGGTCCACATTAAACCCAGCAATTTCCTTGGATGGTGTGGTCCCTATTCCCTTGCTAAAGTGAAGCCAATAGTGCAAACTGAAGAAAAAAGTTGGATGATGTCTTCAAGCATAAATTGGTATTGCTTCGTTGTTTACTTTGGTGGTGAACAGGCTGGCTAAGGAGATGGATTTCCATTTTTGATGCTACCCAAATGATGAGCCAGGTTTTCTTTCTCATGCTTTTTTTCTTCCTAGTCGGTGCACATTTCAGGTAATAGTGCATAGTCTTGCATTGCCAGTAAAATATTTCGAATTACAGGTATGGTTCATTGCTTGTTCATTGATTGTCTTGTAACCTGTGAATGTTCTATTGCTGGTTGAAATACTGAGATAGAAGATTAACTAAAGACTGCATGATGTGTCGGTCATGATAAAAGCCTCCACTACTATGGTAACCCTCTTGAGAAATTGACAGAGACAGTAAGCAACCAAGTGACATGGCTAATGGTGCTGGCCTCTTGAAGAACAAAGTCTGTCCTGAACAGGCCCTGTGCTGTGGGCTAAAACAGATAACCCGACTTCTACTTCACAAAAAGTCAGAGGTGAGGTAATCAGGCCTATGCTGACTTCTCTTCGCTGGTTAACTGTTAGGTGCTGGTACATCAGCTTCATACATCATATTAGCAATGCTTCCAGAAGCAGCAGCATACAGTTGTCTGTGCTGTGGTCTCGACTGCCCCTAGTTGTTTTCCCACCTAAAGTGGGCACTAAAATGGGCACTATTTCAGCCACAGGTAGCCCTTTGTGTCCCTTGCCTGATGTTGTATGCATGCTGTTGCTGCTTGTTACTCTTGTTAGTCATCATAACTAATTTTGGAGTCTTTGTGTGAAGGCAATAATCCAATAAAAAGCACTGCAATTGCCAAATAAGAGCTTTTCCATTAGTAAATGCTTGGTCAGTATGTAGCCATCCTTAGCAAAAGATTGTTTTACTACAGTAAGTGTTGTCTCATACCTGGTGTAGCCTCCGCATTACTACACCTGCCCAATCGCCTGGTCATCTCATCAAATGCACCTGAGGCCAACAGAATGCAAAAGCCCCTTCTTCAGTCCACCCTTTTTTCATATTTTTTCAGAACTATTGTCCTTCCCTGTGGTTTCATGCTGGTTCCTAAATGCTAAATAGATACAGAGGGCCTGACCCTATCTTGCCTTTGTTTACATAGCTAGAGCTTCTTGATTTGGCTGGAACAGTATAACTGTTTCACTCCACACTACTTACCAGAAGCTAGAATGATTGTACAGGAACCGAACCCGGAGCTATATGCAATATATTGCACACAGATCATATATGTAGTTTGATCCATATTTTCATATCCTCACCTCCCCTCACTGCCCTGATCACATCACAGCATCATCAAGTCTCATTCAAAGGATTAAATCCTTCTTCTCACTTACACGGCCCTCACATACTGCAACCTCTCTGCTCTTCTCATCTCTACAACCCCACCTGCTGCCTTAGGTCCTTGAACCCAAACATTCTCAAGACCATAAGCACCAAGCTCTGGACCCCAGTGTCAGGGCGTTTGATGCTCCTGCACCCTCCATCTGGAGCACTCTCCTCAAACACATCAGGCAATTAAACACCAAACTATCCTTTAAGAAGGCTCTCAACACCCACCTCTACAAAGCTAGATATGTGGATGTCATTCATGCAGACCAGGAATAGAAAACCACTCAGATATTTCAGCTCGGTTCTTCTCTCGGCTGCTTAGGTCAGCAACGAGCCATTGGCTCTAAACATCTTTGCCTATGAGTAAATTTAGCTTTCACTTTGAGGTTTTCTGAAAAGAAAGAATGACTAATTCCACAGAGAAGTCTGCCGAAAGGGATTATCGTGTCCATTGCCACGGACAGCTTCCTGACAGGTGTGACATTTTTAACATTGCTGCCAACTGCTGCAACCACCACGCTTCTAGACGACAATGAGTCATGAGAATCAGTGACACTGCTGCTCTGTTTTAACCTTCAGGCAGGTCTGTTTGTCAGTTTCGGTCACTGAGCTGGTTTTGCAGTCGCTCATATGCCTGTGGTTGCTGGGCTTTAACACACATGGAAACATGATCGTCAGGATTATACCCTGTTTGCCATTGCTTTAGTCTACAGCCATTGCTTCAGCTGTGTGGTTTGTTTGAACATTTTTTAGGCATTGTGCATATAATTAGTAATATATATCAGCAGTTAGACAAACTCATTTCAAGTAGAATGCAAGAGTCGCATTATAGCGGACACACTCCTAATGCTTGATAATACAGGGATCAAACTGGAGAAAACATTTAACCCTAGTGTGAATCTCCAAAAGCTACTGTAGTGCTTTCATAGTGGTTTTAGCTTTTTTATGTTTAAAAAGGATATGACTTGCTCTTTGGACCATGGTCAGTCTGAAGTGAATACAAACTCCCAACAAGACTTGGGTAGATACAGGAATTATGATTGAAAACAAAATATGATTGAATGTCGTTGTGTTATTAAATCTCATATTTAGTTTCCACTGTGTACCCTGCTCTTGTGTGCTTACAGTGTTGGTTGTTCGGCTCACAATCTGCAGCTCTGATTTGCTTTGCAGGGAAACTAATAATAGCAGTTACTACAGCTGAGCATGGAGCTGACACAACACTTTCATTTGTATGGGTAATGTGTCTTTGTATACTGTCCGATAATGTCATTTAATGAATGAAGCAAGAAAAATAGACAAAGCATGGAGGAATTCTGATTGTATTTTTTTTTTTGCCTCAAAGCAAGATAGTCATTGGTTCCAATCGCAGTCAATGGTTTTTCTGTGAAGAGTTTGCATGTTCTTTGTATGTGTGTGTGTGGGTTTTCATTGGGTACTCCGCTTTCCACCCACAGTACCAAAGTGCATTATTGACATATTGATAGAATCTGCATACGGGCCGAAAGAACAAAAAGTCAAATTTCCCCACATACTATACTTGAGACCATACTCAAGTATGGAAAAAGGAGAAAGTAAATTTCTCGGAAGAATGAGATTTTGTGGAGGGCAGATTTTTTTCACTATCCAGAAAAACAAAAAAGCCTCCAGTCAGAGAGTAATGGAGTAAAGGTATATCAAATCATGTTGCTACCCTGTTGCTGCTGGAAGCGCTCGTGAGCCAGTGTTTCTTTTGTCAGTGATCTGTCACTGCCTCTTAACTTTTAACGTTTTGCTTTCTGTAAGAGAATGAGAGGAGGAAACATGTTTCAATGCCGTGGCTGGGAGCTCCGCATCTTTGCATAGATCCCATGGTGCTAACACAATGCAAATTCAACTCGTAATTAGCCAACTGTATAAATAACTAATTAGTCGTCCCCTGCCCCCTAATGATGTGTTGACAAACACATGGAGCAAAACACTGGAGCTGATAAACAGCAGGCGCTCACAATTCAGTCCAGACTCTTATCTCGGCAGAGCTGAGACAAAGGCTTGATTAGGAACGGTTCTGTGGAGGAAAGTCAACAGTGTGGGAGAATGCTAGAGGGAGGAAGTGGCTCTACCTCCCTTCAAGGGTATAAAAGGGTGAGTGGCCTGATATGGCTGATCTATGTATGGACTTCTACGTTGAGTTGAATACAGTGTAATCAAAATGATTTAACTCAAGGTCTTTTTGGTGGTTTTATGTCTTCTTGTGCATCTCAGAAAAACTGAGCAACTCTACATTAAAGCAATAGAGCTGAGCTGGCTGGTGTGATTTGCTCTAGCTGCATCCATCAATCCATTAGCAGTCTGATAAACAGTGCCCACTTGTAAAAGCATGCCTTGAATCTACAGGAAATGTGTTTCTTTTGTCTTCTTTTTTTTCATTCACCAGTAGCAATGTATGATGACTTTGACCCCAACTTTTCTCCTTACTCAAGGCTCCACTTTTCAGCATTTGTTCTATGCAAGGACTCAAAGCACATGGTTCTGCACTAATGATTTACAAAACCTGAAACATCTGTAAGGTTTTATATTCACAGCAATTTGTCTGTGAGCTAACCCTTTTTTTAAAGAAAAGAAATGTCCTTTTCCTGACCTGTGTAATTGTGCTCAAATTAAGAGTATTATGGAAACGGGCTCATAAAACTGTAAACAGTATTATTCAAGTCATTTGTTTGACAGTTTTTTTTTCACTTGCGCTGTAAACTTAAGATGAATGTGCATGCGTGAATGTGCAAAATGTAAGGAGTTGTTTTGTGAAGTCTGGTGGAAGAACTTTTTTATTTTCTGACATTTTTATCAGCAACTGGAAACTTGTGACATCTGCCATGCAAAAATGTGGTTAGGGTTGGTAATATCTTAGAGACTATCTTAGAGAGAGCAAGGCTTTAGAAGTCCAGATGAACAAACGCCAAAAAGTTCCAAAAGCATATTCATTGCAATCAATTATTTTATTCTTTTTTGTTTACAAGTATGCAAGCTAGATTGTTCAAATACCTATTCCGTGAAACTGAACTCACCAAAACTGTGTTTCCATGGTTGTGACATTGACTGAGGTTCGCATTTTATTCACTGAAGGTGAAAAAATGTTTAGTGCTAAAGTGCTAAAGCTGTTTCCTTGTTGGTTCCACTGGTCTTGGGGGCTGTGCTCGATCCTAATCCAGCATAGCTCTGTTCCTTCCTCTTTCCAGTTCAACAAAGCTCCAGTGGTTTGAGCTTTCAACCTTCAGGCTTCCAGCTTGAGGGCCACTGACTGCCCTGTATGGGATACCTGAGCTAACACGCTAACAGCAGCTACTTGCCTCAACACAATATATAGTACTTACACACAAATACATGAAAATATGTATCAGTGCAGGAGTTTCACTTGTAACTGGTATGTTTACAGTGCCATATAAGTGTGCTAAAACTTGTACAAAGGAAAAGATAAATATGAACTGTTTTCTGCTGTTCCCATTGTTTAGACTGTCCTGACAGTCGCCCAATCCGTTGCACAGAAGGGGTAGAGATGGTAAAGTAAAGCACAAGCAGAGGGCCAGAGCCAGAACCAGAGCCCTCCGAAACTCAGATCCGCATCCTCACCTCGTCAGTGCAGCCAGCCGGAGCTGAGCTCCCTCTGCTTCAGTGTTTCATTGTGATCATGGTGTAACTACCGTTATATGGCTTTATAACAACATTAATTTGGATCCCCCTCAAGACATCAGCCCGTTCACTCAGCGCCGCTTTCAGAGCGCTGTGACAGAGCTTCATTACTGAATCCGTTCCGCTAGTTTAAGCAAACCAATGAAACTCCAGTCCACGTTTTCACTGCCGTGGATCTTCTCAGACATTGTGCTGCTGAAACAAATTGTAACTTTATTATTTATTATTTATTTATTTATTATTTTTATTTATTTAACTAAATGCTTCTATTTTTCATCTTTGCTTCTGTGATGAAGTCTCTCTATATCTAAATTTAAATCTTCACTCAGTGGCCATTATCTCTCCGTTTTTTTTCCTTCTTACCTTTTAACCTTGCATCATCAACTTAATCCATATTTTATCAACCTATGGCCTTACTTATTGGTAACTTATTATGTCAAGCTACATTGTAATCTGAAAAAGGTATTCATAATATACATAAATAATTCAAATAATAGCAACATTTATTTCCATCTCATCAATACACATCAGTTATTTGCATTGTTAACATCTCACCATCAATTGCTAAAAATGTAATTATTTATTTATTTATTAAAACACTCATGTAGCATTAGCTATGTAGAAACTTCACCACAGAAACAAAGGTTTCAGTAAATTAGCAAAGTTAAGATTTTGCTCTAACAGTTAACCCACCTTTTGTGTGTGTCACTTAACTTTCAAAACAGATCAGAAATCAATGCGCATACACATTTTAAAAGCAGTAAGTATTAGAAACTGATTTATTTTTTTGTGTTTGCATACTGAGGTGATGTCCCTACTGCGATTGCTGGAGGACATCTGTTGGATGTGTGAGTGATCCAGTAGATGCTGAGTCGAGTAGCGGGACCGCTGCTGTTTTAGACCAAATAAGCATCCAGTGGCGATAAGGGGTAACACCTTCTTCTGCTGCTTCTACTACGTCCACTGTTTATGTTGCACCAAATCCTGCTGGAAATATTTCTTCCCATCCACTTCACTCTCCTAGACACAACTGTAGGCTTTCCAGTTTTTACAGAATGTTCACCTTGTTGATTATAATGACCTGGAAGAACTCTGTGCAAAACCTCATAATCATAAATAAAATCATGTTATATCTAATTGGTAAGTCATGAAGAACTGCAGGAGAATAAATTGTCATGTGACCGTAAATTCCAGTGTTTTTGGTTTCACTCCATCCTATCTTAGCTGGTGGCCTGGCAAGTCAGAGTTTCCCAAGGACAACAACAACAGCATCAGCCTCACTGGTTCTGAAGACTGTCAGCCACACCACAGGTGTTGATTTATACCATTAATAATTCACAAAGTTGCTTGCTCTCTCTTGTGTTGGCCAGATGCCTCTCTGCACTGCCAGAGCGTGTCAGCTGTACACTGAACTGGACATGTCACAGATGCAGAAATATATAAATATTTTAGAAAATACACACCAGGCACAGTCTGTAGGACAGCCGTCACATCTGATAGGACTTTCTGTGTTTTAGTGGCCATTCGCTCTTCTTTTCTAAAGGTGGGAGAGAGATGGAGAAACGTGCCATCCAGACTGGAAAGCCACATGTCTCCCTGTTCCTCTGATTGCTGCTCTCTAATGAGCATGGCGGATGGTGAATCTTTTCAGAGCAAATTGTTGAAGACATCTGGCCAAGCTTTCTCTCTGATGCAGCTGAAATGTCCCTCTAGATGGCGTTGGCATGGCAACCTCTAACTGCTATTCAGCAGCGTTATGGTTTGAAAGGTTTAGGGTCCATAGTTGAAAATCCATTTGGGCCTCTCTGCACTCCACTCCCCAGACTGGAGGTGCAATAAATACTCTTTCGCTCAAGGAAAAATAGATCCTCCTTATGAATTGATGGCACTCATGGCACCAACATGTATTTGTTGTTTGCCTTTGTTATAAGGGCCATATTAGTGGTAACACAATAGAGTGGTTTGGCAATGGTAGAATATAGAAATATCTTGCCCTAATGGAAAAGTTAGAGCAGTTTTTTGTCCGATTTATGTATGAGGGCCTATGTGAATGACTCTTTTTTTAGTCTTAAAGTTAAAATCCAAATATAGAAAATTTCAATAAATTGTACTCTTCCTCAACAGGCCACATGCAGCGAGTGGTACAGTCCTTGCAATGGATGAACTAACTACATTTGAAAGGGGGGTGGTGGGGGAGGTTAGAAGAGGAATGGAGGTGGGGAGGGAAGCATGGCTTAGGTCTAACCCCACAGTCAGCTCCCTACAACATCGCTTAATGGCCCCTATACTTCAGCTGAGATGAGACACTCTATCTGAATTATCTGAAGGGTCTGTGTTTCAGAAAATTATCTTGTCCTCAGAGGCAAAATTACAGAAAACTTACCATTACAATTAGCATACTTTGGCCCTTTGGTGTATTTTAAGCAGTCACACCAAATTAACGACATTGACAGATTGAGCCTTTCACCACACAAGATTCAATTATTGTTCTCCATTTGCATAAACAAGCTATTTCATTATTACGACACTGGACCCAAGTGCTAAATAATACTAAAATAATGAAACTGCCTATGACTAGGTCCATCCTCAGTGTTCATCAGGAGATACGATATGCCACATTAAGAAAGCACCCACTTCACAGACAGATATAAAAGAGAATTCCATTTACATTTCATTCATATATACACACACACACACACTCATATATGTATAATTTACATATACATAGAGTACAGCACTACAAATTTGAATGTCTGACTTCATCTTTATTTTTTTCAGGTGTTTAAATATATCTTCCAGAGATGTCTGCTCCCCTTTATTCACGTCTCAAATTTATGATGATTAATCTTTGACCATTAAACCTTGACATGGGTTATTCACAGCTGAGGAGTTACGAGTGTTCTGAACGCATATGCATCACTGGCTCATGTGACCATCAATAGCATTTCCCCCTGACCTAATTGCCTTACATTTCTCCATATTCAATACAAATTATCTTTGCTGTCAGATGACATCCATTGTCTTGCCACTGTGCACAGACATGAAGATTGGTTTTAGATTCTGCTCACTATTATCTCTGTCTCTAACTCAACGCAACACAGGCATGGACCGGCAAACACACACACACACACACACACACGCAGGTTGAAGGAATCCAGACTATTGTGGCACCTCTGTTGTCCCTATATCTTGGATCAGCTTCATTTATTTTTAAGGTAGTTTTTCATCAACAGTCACATTGTCAATACTGTCTCTCTCTCTCTCTCTCTCTCTCTCTCTCACACACACACACACACACACATACACTTATATTAGTATTGATTTATTATGATCTTTGTCATTGAAGTTGTTGTATGTGTTGTGTTGTACAGTATGTGTATGTGTTGTGTGCTGGGGGCATAACATAGTGAAATCCTCCTGACATCCCGATATCAGTCCATCAGATATCATCATGAGCAACAAATACTGTGTGTGTGTGTGTGTGTGTGTGTGTGTGTGTGTGTGTGTGTGTGTGTGTGTGTGTGTGTGTGTGTGACTGCAGACACAAAGCTAAGTAGTGACTCTCAACCATCTTCAAGGATCTGCATCTTACTGTCAATACAGGAAATAGTCACTGGTTACATTTTATCCAGCAGTCGTACCGGATTATTATCCTTTCACTACAATATGATGCACATTGATACATACTGGTACATACTGGAAGTAAATGCCTGTGGGAACCTTTATCTGAACTGTAGCTTCACATTATTTTTATGAGCAAGGTTAAAGCATGCGCCATATAAATGATTCCTAATCTAGGAATATTTGTTCTCATGATGATGGCAAATTGAAAGCATGGCACATGAGGATTTCTATGTGCAGTCCCAGTGTTTCCATCCTTTTTCACTGCATTTGCCAGTCAGTTACCATGGCAACCCAAGCAGAAGAAGACTAGTGTTTAATTGATCCACTAATGCATTTAGCTGCACACTCACCACTAAGTTGCCTTTGTTTCCAGGTCACATTTTAGGGACAGACATTTACATAAAAGCATTTGCTTTTGCCAGAACCAATCATTATGAGCAGTTTTTACTTTTTGTCCTTTGGCAACAAATGTGGTGTAAACACTAACTATTAAGAGCTACAATGTTGCCTCATCAGGGAATTATTATAATACTAATGCTAGAGGGAAACATAATAAGTTTGGCAGAGGCTTTCTCCAAACAGTCAGTAATATGGGGAATGCTAATTAATAGTTGCATTACAAACAAAAACAATCCTCAATACTCAGTCACCATTAGACCACTATTTTTGTATATACTTTAATACATATCCAGCAACAAAAACATCTGAATTCAATTCCCTGAATGAAAGGCCAACAAAATGCTTTCACTCTGCTTTAAACATCTTATGTTGTCCAACTGTTGTGTTTACCACTGCATGAGATATATTGAGGTGTTGTGAAAATCTGCTGAATATTTTAGTATTCTTAGTCTGAAGACATCAAGATCAACCTGTAGTGACTCTAGAGGTGTGGCCCCAGAGGAACTGGCCCAATGTGGAAACTGATTGGCCCGTAATGTGCCACATTTATAAAGTGCTCCGGGCTCAAATTTGAAGACCGGTCAATGTTTATCAACGGTAATCTACTTCAGCTACATCTTTTATCTTCAAACTTAGTTTCCTAATTAGTACCAGAGACCTCAAAACTGTCACTCCCAGAACATGCATAACATGCAGCTCCAGAGGGCATCCAAATCAATGGCCGAATAACAAGCATAGTCATGATAATTTGTTGAACCTAATTATGAAGCACTTCTGCAATGTGTGTCAGTACTTCAAACCACCAGTCTACTAGACAATATTTTCTCTAAATATTAAAATGGACCATGGTCACAAATTTGCACAGACCAAGGCCTGCCTGTCTCTAATTGAATAGACAAAATCCAGTGAAAACGAACATTAACTAAGGTTTGATTCTGGCCCATCAGCAGCCCACCTTCTTACTATACAATGAGCAGCAAGGAATTGTTTGCTCCTATTGCCAATGCAATAGGAGCTGAAACATAGCGGCTGTAGGCATTTCACCAGTCCATCACTCTCACCTAGGGGTAATTAAGAGTCTCCAGTTGACCCAAACATGCATGTTTTTGAAGTGCTGAAGGAAACCGGAATACTAGGGGAAAACCATTGCAGACAGAGGGACAGCATGCAAACCCCTCATAGAAAGGCCCTGGCCATGATTCAGACCGGCAACCTTCTTACTGTGAAGTAAAAGTGCTATTCACTACGCCACCACATTAATATTTATCAATACAATGATCCTTCTTTTTACAGTTCAACTCATTCACATCTAAAAAATATCCTCATTGTTGAGATGACACTTTAATACTACAAGGAATGTGTGTGTACTGTACCAACATGCATTTCAGATAATGTCTGGTGTCTCGTGAAATAAATCTGAAACCTGTACAGGTCTCAGATTTATTTCACTTATTGCCAGCATTTTTACAGTCCATTTCCAAAGCTGATAATATAAATTATCAAGGAAACAATCTCTGTTATGACTAAATCAATGCTGTTGTCAACACGGATTAAAAATAACTACTCATGATATGAAAAACTAGCAGATTACATTAGATGGAAATCTATCTTGGCACACATTTGATTCAGTCATTGATTAAATTAGTTACTCATCTCAATCTCAGAAAAAGCAAAGAAAAGGAGAAGTCTGGTCATTCACAGTAATACGAACTGATCCTCGGGACTTAAACTGTCACCAATTTACCAACAGAGATGATCTAACCAACAACAATGGTGCCTAGCAACAAAGCATTTTTTGTGTGTAAGAACTGCATCTCTGTTTGCTTTAATATGTGGCTGCAACCTCCATAGAGATGCTGTTGTTCCTGCAGCTCTGTGTTGCCTACATGGAAAGGTTTTAATGTGCTTTTAACAGGGCAGTTCATACATTTCTTAATACATACAATCCAAAAATATCCCTAGGTGTACATGGAGACATGAAGGTATCTCTTTTTAAACTGACTTTTCATGATTTATGTATCGTTGTCTCAGCTCGATTATAATGAGTCTATATAGGGGAAGGCTGCTGCAGGAACTGCAAACATTGTAATTCTTACCTCTCAGCAAATGGTGATAATGGTGTGAAATGCAGTAGTTTCTGTAGTAAAGTTGTTGTTCTTGTTTGAAATTATGTTTTCATTTATAGAAATACTTACAAATTACTGAAATCAATTTGAGCTGTGTGGTGTGCGATTTACAGTACTGTACTGGTATATAGTTTTCACATGACAAAATATCAGAATTTGAAGCAGCCGGGCCTGAAACTGAAAGTAAAGCAGTAAGCCACAAATAAGGCGAGATAACATGCCGCAGTTGTATTTACCCCATGTCACTTGGAGCCAAAAGACGTCGTGTGCATGATGTGACCAAATCTCACTAGCCATTACTGCAATTTGGAGAAAATTGACAGCATCATAGAGGCAGGCCTGTGAAAACAGGAAAGTGCAAGACTAAGTAATTTTCCTCAAAATCAGGACAGCATGAGCGGGTGCGTGTGCGGTGCTTTACAAGTCCCCGGCAGATTCCAGTGTATACAGTAAGACATGAGGGGTAATTATTAATTATACCAGACAGTAATGCTGGAATAGATAATTATGTGACAAACATGACATCTTCACTCTTACCGCTAAGTGATGAATGTCATGAGGAGACTGCAATTATGTCATCTCATTCATACAGGAGTATGGTAATTGCAAAATTAAAATCACTTCACCTAATTTTGGCTTATTTCTCAGAGCCTAGCATTGAAGGTAAGATTGTAACCGTGAAAGCCCACTGAAAAGAAAAGACCATCTGAGCATATTTTAGATGAAAAATATCAAGCATTTCGCCATCCCCCAAGAGAGTCACAACAGACACAGTGCTGACAGTGATAATTAAGTAGTAGAATGTAAATTAATGGTCCAAATACCTTAAAAGATTCAAGAGGAGCAGCTGCGTATACTGTGTTTTGAGAGGAGGGAGTAAGCTGTGACCTATAGGTTAGAGAAATAACCTTTTACCCTTTTTTCCGGGATCGAACTGTCTTATTGTCTTTTTATCTCATTATTTATGTTTCTTTTGTTAGCTATATTCCTAGAATAATTAGCTGCACAGTCTTAATGTGGAAAGCCATAAATGTTTGATGCTGGAAACATGGGAGATTGTTCAAAAGGAACAGAACCTGGGTGTTTTCTTAGAGCTGATGCCAGGGTGCTATCCTTGCAGCCTTTCATGTGAGTAGAGCCAAATAAAGATCAGATCTGAGGCTGCAAAGATGGCAAAGGCCTTATGCCATTCAAGGTGGGAAGCTGTGGTCAGCACTGGGGGAGGGGATTTATTGGCAGCACTGGGGGAGGGGTGCGTTGCTTTACAGATTTAGTAATAACAAAACAACTAATAATTATAATAATGACACAAAATTAACAGCATAGACTGTATGGGAAAAGTGGACGTTGTCTTCAGGTCTGAAAAGTAATGTCAACACGCAAGTGTGATCTGA
Source organism: Karalla daura (assembly GCA_029224185.1). Taxonomy (NCBI): domain Eukaryota; kingdom Metazoa; phylum Chordata; class Actinopteri; order Chaetodontiformes; family Leiognathidae; genus Karalla; species Karalla daura. The sequence continues at coordinate 3,373,069 of CM055192.1, forward strand.
TGGTCAAATATTTTGGATGGCTCGTGGATGATTTGGATTATATTCTAGGGATGCATAGTGTTTGTTAAGTTACCCTGTAAGTCACCCTGTAAGCCAGACTCCAAAAGATTTCCCTTCACAAACCAATGTGTGATGTCATGGAGGGGTGGTGCTTAGTTGGAACCCAGAAAAAAACATCTTAAGACTGCATTTCCATTAGCTTGATGAAAGTGACTAACGGTGCCTGATGCCAGTTCCTGGGACAGTCCTGTCACAGGGGATGGACCTGGCGTACTGCTGAAATTTAGACACAAAAACGGTTTCTCGAAATATGTCTACAAATTCAAGCCAATGCTGAATCTATGCACTGCGTTCTCCCACTTAAACTGCTACACTTTGACACCTTGGTAGTGTGAAGAAAGTAGAGTATTTATAGTCTTATAGTCACAAGACTCTGTTGCAATGTGTTTTTTCCCATGTAAGTCCTTTGGATAAAACTGTCTAATTGACTGAATGGAAAAGGAAATAGCTGATCTTTGGGAAGACCAATAGTACTGCGAAGGTAGAAGCATGGAAATACTGTGGTTCAAGGTTTGAAACTGGGTGCTTCACAGCCATTAATTAGGTGCAATTACATTGCAGCAGCCCATTGTTAGGCTGATCATCTGCTCTGTAAGTGCCCTACTCCTGTTGACTTCCCTTAAATGTCTTCTCTCCTCTTTTTATGGTAATTAGCTTAAAATCAAAAGAATCAATGAAACTGAGCATCCATGTTGCTACAAGTCTAAGACATAAAATCGATAGTTTTCAAAATAGTTTTCAAAATAGTTGAAAACCACCATCAAAGAAATGTCTTTTTAGATTCTCATCTCCTGGTTTCTCACATTGAATATACATACGTACATATATATATATATATATATATATATATATATATATATATATATATATATATATATATATATATATATATATATATATATATATATATAAAATGCATCTGTCAGCATTAAGGGGAAAGCATGAGGCATGAGTTGATTGCACTGCTCGCACCTCAATGCACTGCATTGAGGTGTGAGCGACATTTGTAAAATGTACTGGCTCAAAGGTGTGTGTGATTGGCTGTATCCCCCTACTATCATGCTACACGGCCCAAGTCCAGAGGCCGGTGCCTGTCGTTGAGTGTCTTCAGGACACTGATTTAAGCGGGCATGAGCCCTTTTTTAGGTCGTCGAGTCACATGGGATGCCCTGGCTGAAGGATCCCACGCTGATTGCAAGTTAATGGGGTTTGATTGGTTCTGCCTCTCTCCCCACAATGGGACTAAAATCACGGGACAGTACATAACAGAGAGGGATTGGCCATATTGTCCAGGGGACAGTCACCAAAGCAAAAGATGAATGAGGGCTCATGATTTTAAGTTTAGCAGAGAACTTGACGTGGCTCTGATTTCTAAATCCTTCTTTCGTCCTCATGAAATAAATGGGTTTATTTCGTGATCCTCTCTGTAACTTATTTCTGCTCTTTGTCTGGCTGGAAATCTTCCTGTCGCAAGTTGGACTTTTGCTAGCCACTAGATGCTGCTGAGTGTTTGTTCTCTCTAAATGTCAAGATTTTTCCATTTGTTTTTCTTGTTAATTAGCTCACCTCCTTCTTGTTCTGTCACTCACCTCTCTTCTCAAACACAACCATCTGGCATTGCCATTGTTAAGCAGTCCTTAACTGTACCCCAACTATCGATGTTGATGCTTTTAATTCTTTCTATGGCCCTGCTTGCTGTTCTCAAGTTGTTGTTCTGTGAATGACCTCTGCTCTGACATTTGACCCTGATTATTGGATATCCTGAGACTGACTGCTGCAATATCCTCTATGTGTTATTTTTCAACTATATCTCTGTTTTTGCTCCTGAACATTTGCTTTGAGTCTGTTGCATTTTTGGACCTCAGTACACCTGTTGATCATCTTACATTTAGCAAATCTTACTTATTTGACATTGCTGGTCTGCAATTCAAACATGCTCAAAGGGAGGAAACGCCACATTATCTGTATTATCGGCTTGCATCGCTGTGTCACCCATTCCAGGAAAAGTCAGGGGGGTCGAACTGCAGAGATAAAACCACTGACCATGCTTGTGACACAAATCAACTGTCCTCACTGGGGCACCTGGGGCAGAAACATTTTCTGCCTGTTTTGGTTTGGTCTGAACACACAGATGCACTTGCCAGAGGCAGACGTCAGGACCTCACAGACTTCTTCGTAATGTGAGTGTCTGTGGGACTGACGCGTCTGAGTCCTCCCTGTTTCATGTGGACAGCACACAGCAGATGATGCGCTGTCAAATCTGACGCTTAGACATGCATGCCAAACGGTGCACCTCTAATCATCATCTTGGATTAGTGGCCTGCAAGGGGTCCATTATGCTAAGTAATCCACATCCCACATATCGGTGTAGAGAGAGCGCATCTAATCCAAACCCAGGGCTGACATGATGGTATCCATCACCCAGCCGTAGTCTTCCTGGCTCAGAGTTATGATGTGTGTTGGACCATCAGCCGCCTCCAGGTGACAGCTCTGGCAAGAGCTACTCCGAATTCAAATAACCTTTTCCAGGCTCTCTGGATCACCGGTCATCTCTCTGCTGTGTCCAGTGCAGTTGTTGTGTTCACTGATTGACAGCTGTTTGTCCTGTTAAGAGACAGCAAGGCCTCATAGCTTAGAGATGGGATTACCCAGCTACATATCTACAGCTTTTAAGATTAGCGACAGGGGAAAATGCTTTGATGATGCTGGTGGTACATATATGTCTTTCATTTCTGACTGGACAATTCAGCTCCCCTTTATGATAAAAAGTAGAAAATAATTAACAGGAATGGTATGACAGACTTCCGATATGAAGAGATACCTCATTTCTAATTAGGATAATGCTAATCAAGGAACAACTCCAACTATTTTTATTTAAGCCAGCCATCCAGTTCATGTATCTTTTACTAAATATGCTTGAATATAAACTGTCTTAGAATTTGAAGAATTGCATCAATTTGGATTCAGTAGATCGTACTTACTTAGCAGATGTTGATAGAAATCCTGCCTGTTTTTGTTCTCTATCCAGACCACAGGCCACGGAGGACGTTTTAGAAATGATACTGAATGGACACTTTCTCACTGCTTCTTTACTTACAACTATCCACTCCCTGCAACCTTTTCAATTTCCTCTACCCTCTGGAGGAAGATTATGTAAATTCAACTGCAGCAGTAAAATCTATGGCTTCAGATGCTGCCAGAGACCAAGCCCATTTTTTCTTGCTCACTTGTGAGCTACTACATTAAAGCATATGATCTGCACTGCATTAAAAGACCAAAATTACACTCGTGTGCTGAAGCTGAAAAATATCATTTTTAAGCCTGTGTGCGCGTATGAACGACACTTAGGCTGCACTCCTTTGTGGATCAAACAGGAATGGGTCTAGAGTATACCCATGTATGAGTATAGTATGGGTATAGATTTTCTGGTTGGTGTCACTCTTTCTCTTCCTGTCCTACTGCAGGTTTGGCTGTTTGCGCTTGTGGAATTAAACAGCAAGGTGATTTGCATGTGACATTGAGGGTTTTAGTGCTTCAAATTGTATCTCCCTGGAATTAGCATGCAGACAAGCCTATCTGTATGTATGTGGCTGCTCTGAGAGGTTCAAACCATTGCTTTGTGTCGGGGCAAGAGGTTATGTAGAGACTACAGCCAGGCCTCTCCTCATCTCGACACTTACCTCCCTCTTTTGTACTCCAGAATTGATGCACTCAGTAGTACAGTAGGGTTTCTTTTAATCTTCCTGAATTGATGCCACTGCTTTTTGTTCACCTTAGCTTTGGGTTCAGAATGCTCTCCACGGTGGGTGCTCTTTTGATATCATCAATGGATACCCCACCCCACCCCCACCCCCGTTTTTGAAGCACAAATGTACGTGTAACAGATGTGTAACATCGCAGCCTCTCTTCTGTGCTCCACAAAGCTCAGGTAAGATTTCTTGAAGTACTTCTTTCTTAAGTTGCGCTGTTCATAAATGGGGAAAAGGTTATCTCATTTTCTCTCAATCAATTCTCATGCAGACATCTATTATAGCTTAACTCTGTATGACCCTGTCACTCAAAATACATTTTGTGTCACTGGGACACAACATCACTACTCACAATCAGAATGGCAAAATTCTCCTCAGCCAGGATGATTCTGAAATGTTCCCAAGTGTCTTTTTTCCTTTGTGCCATCTGTACCACTCAGAGGTTTGATTAAAAATAACGAAAGCGTTTGATGACAAGGAAAAGGCCTTTATTTTCTTATCTCAGTAGACTGGGAGTTGTTCCATGATCTTTTTACCATCAGTACAATGTAAGGAAAAAATACACTGCACATGTAGACAGTAGAAATTGACACAAAGAAAAAGAGACAAGTAGTGCTAGAAGCAGATGAAGCATTTAATGCCTTTTCAGAACAATGAGGTGGAGACCCATGAAGATGTCTGGATGTATATTAGACATTTATTCATTTATTTATTATCATTTATTACATTACATACATTTACATTCCAAGATAAAATAATATACAGAATAGTGAGCAATTCAGGTTACATCAGATAGATATTGTATACATAGAGACAACTAAATAAGCAACAAACAAAGTAAAAAAATGTGCAATTGCAATTATATCATAATTATTATATATATATACATTTATATACTCTGCTGCATTATACTGCATTATGTATTATTAGTATGCTTGCCATAGCAGAAATTCTACATTTAAAATGAAAAACTGAAAATTAATTCTAGGTACAAATGTCACAAAGAGTGTTCATGTCTAATCCAGGAGATCATTTTTTATTTTAATTCAAGCATTTTCATGTAGTTTTGTCTCAGTTTTTATTCCCGTTTAGGTTTTTTGAAACGATCAACAGTTCATCAAGAGGTCCAATGTTTTGGATATTAAGTTTAGATAGCAATGAGCACTTGCAATGCTCAGAGGTTACTGTCTGACAGATAGATGTATAACTGCAGAATGATCTGTTGGCAAATGCACCCAGCTTTCCATTAGTAGTCAAAACAGAATATAGTGTGAAAGACTTGAAGAAAAGCATTTCCTTAATCACGTCTGAAAGCTCCTGCTAAGCTATAGAATCAATAAATGTGTTTTAATCCCCACACCTTATCTTGAGACTATAACATTAACCTTCCATTAACCATTACACAAGCACTTAATTGCACCTCAGTCAATAATGTTAATTTAGAAAGGCTTTTGCTTTAGTTTTAGAGACATGTCTATTCATGCTATTGTAAAGTGGTGATCTTTGGAAGGGGCCACTGGAAGTCTAAAGCGCTATCCTGAGTGAAATATTTCACGGTGATGTGAGTTATGATGCTGAATGTATTTCTTTGCACTAATGTGAGTGAGAGGTCAATGCCTTTTAGGACAGTGATACCGAAGTGATGGGGATCTCCCTCGTCTCGCCTTAACCTTCATCTGTAATTTGGCCCAGTGGAATACAACAAATGGTGTGCATAATTGAACATTACTCCCCTGATGATTTCTGGCAGGCCTGGTGGGGATTCTCCTAGGTCAACACTTATGTCACTTTAAGGGGAAAAATGGGGCTAATTCTGCTCTTTGATCTCATTGAAATGATAACAGATGCCAAGAATCATTATTAGTTTTTATGGAAAGTAACTCCTAGACAGTCACTTAGATATATCATGTCCAGCATTATCTCAAGTCCAAGGGGGTATGGCTGCAGAGGCCTTGCCTAGACGTCCGCAAATCAAGGCAGATATAGCACTGTGGATGGGTGATGACTGAGGAACTGGTAGAGGGATGTTTCTGATACCACTCAAGTAATAACCATTTGAAACTTGAAGTGTTTGTTGAGATTTCATATAGCTGATGTTCAACTCTTAAGTGAGATTAGGGCACTAGGCTCTGCTGAAATGATAAGGAGGAAAATATGATTGAAAGATGCATCTGCAATATACCATGTACCACTATAAAACCACTATTTTGCATCTTTTAATAATGCAATAAAAGACGTATTTTCTTCAAGACACCACTCTGAGCTTTCAGAATTCACACTTGCTGTGAGGATCTTGCTGTGAGCTGACAGCGTTATTCACCAATCTACCGAGCTGCTGACATTCAGAAATGTTTATATTACAGTCTAACCTTGAGGCAACGGCAAGTAGTACCTATTCTTATACAGATGTAGTGTGGTATATAACGTAAAATCTGTGGCATGCAGTCAAATCAGGTGTTGAGGTGTTTCACATTTTGAGGATATGATAGTGGGATCAGACGCTGATTGCCTTTCTTTTTACAGACCGAGGTGGGACACCAGGAGTGGAGTTCATGCAGTTTGGTATCAGTCCATTCAGTAGAATGTGATTCAGAGGTTTTCCCATCGAAAATGTCATTTAAATCCAGATGAATTTGTCTATTTTCACTTGGGCATCAAAAGTTTGGCACAAGTTTGGCAGCATGATTCCAGACAGGCCGTGACAGGTGCATTGTGGAGAATTGACTCTCTCATAGGGGGTAAGTGAAATGTCATTACCTGTCTGCTCTGTGTGACACTTGGTCGGGTGCCAAATGATTTGTTACAGGAGCTCTGAATTGGCCTGTCACCTTCGGGTGGCAGGGCTCGCAGCTGACTCTCCTGATTAGGAGGGAAAGATATAAGCCTTCTTTTTACAGGTCAAGCTCAGTGTAACCTCACTCCGAGGTTACACATCAGGCTGGCAGGGTGGGAGCTTTGTGGAGTTGTGCAGCAAAACTGCGTGCGTGATTGATGTTTTTCTCTTTGTTTTTCCTGCCTTTGTGCTCCTTCAAGCACCACACGAAGGGCGGAGGAGGAAGACAGGAAATAGAAGCATTGTTGGACTGCTGCGCTGTCTAGAGTAGGTGTCAATCCGTTCACGTCAAGAAGGATCAATACAATATACAATACTGCTATTAACTTTATTAAAAAAATTGAGAAAGATGGATAGAGGCTGAGAGCTAAATATTGTTTTCCTTTTCCATAAAGCACACATGAATCAGGGCTGTAGCTTTAAAGAGTGACTGATTAAAAGAAGTCGAAACAGTGATCCCTATAGTAAGAGAGTTTTCTGGAGCTGCATTCAATTTCCAGCATTGCATAGTTGCTCCTTTTAAAATGTACATCGCAACGTGACAAAGCGAGCTACCGTGGCCTAAAATATAACCATGATGCCTGTACATACAGCATAACCATACAAGTAAGTTAAAATTCATCGAAGTCCACACGGTTATGGCTTTGTGCAGGTCTTCCAACTTGACATAACAATCAATCTTTATAAAGTTAGATTTGTTAGTGTACTACATGTTTTTTATCTTGTTTTTATTGTGTTTATATTCTTTCCAAACATGTGCATTTACTAATTGTTCTTAACTTGTCCTTTTCGGCTGCCACAAATGTGCTTCAGAAATAAAATGACTCGCTCCGACTAATCAAACTGGCACTGTCATCTCGGGCAGTTCATTTTACGGGCAAGTTCGAGTAAGAAATTCCATCAGAGTCAAATTTATTAAGACTGAAATAGTCAAACTGAAATATAACCTGAAATATTCAAAGAAAACCTGACACAGCTTCTTTAGCCATATTTTTTTTTCGTTTTTTTATTTTATTTTATTTTTTACCAGTTTTGGTGTCTCTGGCTTTATTTCTGACATTTGGAAACAGAAAACTGACAAGCTAATCTCGGTTCATACTTTTTGGGAGTGGCTGGTGACAAACCTAATCCATCTAGACGAGCAGGGACAGGAAGCACTTTGGTACCATGCAGCACATTGTAAGCATAAAAGCTGTAAAACCAGTGCCAACCTGCTGCCATATTTGTTTCGCAAGATGGCTACTTTGTGTTGTTTGGACTGTGAAAGTCTGCTGCTGACTCAGGTAAATAGGTTGGAAATACAGTGGCACTGGTCTCTGTCCACTGAGAGATGAGTCTTTCATTGCATTGACAAAAGTGTTGAGACTCCTTTTATTCCGGCCTGAAATCTGATCTTAGGGAAGACAGAAGTCGCCAAACATTGGGCCATTCTGCAGAAGTGTCTCAGCTTTCGTCATACCTGACCCTCATCTTCACATCTTTAGCAACGTGTAACTAATGCAGTTTGTTTAGGCTTAGGCAATAACATGGCCAATAGCTACAGCCCAAATTATTTTGAATAAAGAGCTTTTAGGTTACACTGAATATCTGAAAGCTTGCAAGGTGTTTTAATACAGGCACAATACGAACTAGGCTAATGCCACACAATACATAAACTGCAGTAAGTTCAGTGTTTTGTTCGCTCCATTTGTCCTTTTTCCTCTAATAAAAATAAACGTATTTATACTGCACGTTTCCTGGAAGAAAGGAAACAAGGAAATAAAAGCGTACACATGCTTCGGATAAAAATCTATGAGACAAGCCTAAAAACAGAGCAGAAAAATAAACCCTTTTCGATAGTTATTCAATAACTAGTATTGATATTAAGATAAAAATTAATAATGTGTTCCAAAAAGGCTTCAAGTGCGTCCCAATTTGTCTGTCATTGATTGACTGACTGGGCTGTGTACGGTACAGCTAGGCTTTGTCCTCAGAGGATTTGGACCCTCAAACTGTGTACTAATAAGGTCACAGTCATAACTACAGGACAGACTAGAGCAGAATTTCAGCATGGTCCATTATAAACAGAAATAACTGAAGTGATCTCCGCTCGATGGCACCAACAAATTTGGGAATAAAAGGAGATGATTGCAAATGACAGTGTCATTACCAGACTTAACACGGTTTCTTCAGTCTGTAGCATCTGAGTCTCTGTCCCAGTTTATAAATTAGGTTAAATTTCTGCCTTCGAGGTCACTAAGTGCAACTTTAACCGGTTAGAGACAAACCGCTCTTTTCACTGATACTTCAGCAGCCAAAGCTGGTGTGGAGAGGGGATGGAGCACAAAAAAACATAAAGTGGATTTACCAGGTGGTGCTACACTTGAAAATCTCATTATCTTTTCTGGGACATAATGCAGGATATGGTGGTGAAGAAGCACTGACAAAGGAAAGCATCTCCCTCTTTTTCTTTCACCTGAAGAGGGCTCTAAATAGGCTTTAGCATAAAAAAATATGAACGTCAACAAATATCTGCAAAAATATTATATATTTTTCATACTTATTACAAAAAAACAAAGAAAACGTGAAGTGGACTGTATGCAAAAACAATGTCATAAGTCAGGTCTCTTTTGTACTAACATTGGTAATTAACATTAGTATTGATAGTTTCCCTTTTCATTGGGTGACCTCTGTACTTGCGTATTGTGTGTACTCTCCTCGATGATGGAGGAACACTTTAACCTCTCCCCTCCCCCCTCTGTCTAGTTATATTACTTCAGCCCTTAGTTCAACACTTGGTTTAAGATGTTCCCCCCAGAGCTGCCCCAGAATCCATGCCCTGGACAGAGTGATAGACAATGCTCATTTAAAACACAAAAGCGCATAGACTCTCATTCAGACTACAGCTGCCCTCTTTCAGACCTGTATTCTAAAGCCACTCTCTGTTGTCCCCTGCTCAGGTTTTTCCCCACGGAGGGAAATAAAGCTGAGCCCCACTGCATTACATTTGGTGTGAGGGGAGAGAGGGGCTCGCCTGTTTGAAATAAAGAAGGAAAAACCTCTCCACTGAGAGGACACCTTAGAGGTGCACCTTTTGCTTTGTCCTGGGCAGTTGGCTGGAAAAATGGAAGGCAAAATAGGAGGGGAAAACATCATGCAGGTGGGCCATTCGTCCCTAATGTGTTTATGAAAGATTCTTTGATAAAAGGGAGAAAGAACGTCTGCTGATTCCCAATGAACTTTTTGTTGCTGGTTTCCCTGAGTTTCCGATTTAGCACCTTTCAGGCAAGTGCCTTGTGTGCCTCCTACTACTCCGCTTACCAAACATACATGTGCTTGTTGCTGAAGGTAAGCCAAGCTGATTCACCCTCTGGGCTGAGTGTGTGGAACCACCTCTGTGTTGGATCATTTCATGTTGATGGGTCCAGACCTATGTGAGTTTTCCTTCATGTTGCTATGTCTGCTGTTGAGTTTCAGGGCTTAGTTTTAATTATCAGTTGTGTGTTTTCAGCTGAAAATCTAAAGCACAGCATCAAGACTTTCAGTGCAGTTCAGTCTGTTATGAAGCAAAGTGGAAGCTACAGTGCTACAGACATTAATGCTACACCTCTCTGGAGTTATTATGGCATTATATGTCGTGAGGAAAGAAAGAAAGAAAGAAAGAAAGAAAGAAAGAAAGAAAGAAAGAAAGAAAGAAAGAAAGAAAGAAAGAAAGAAAGAAAGAAAGAAAGAAAGAAAGAAAGAAAGAAAGAAAGAAAGAAAGAAAGAAAGAAAGAAAGAAAGAACTGTCATCAGCATATTTTATTCCATATACACTGAGAAGCTACACAGTAAAAGAATATATATGGCAAATTAATCTTTTGTTCTATATTTAAAAATATGTATATATGTGTCAAGGAGGCTTTTAAAGAATTTATGTAGGGTCAGTCATTTTATCATGGGATCAGTTTTCCCCAGGTTAAAATATATCCCTAAACATTTTGCTAAAGGTAAAAGAAGCATGGTAGATGGTAGAGGAGGCAACACATTTGCCATAAAATGTTCATGTTTTTTTCCTGTTTTAACACCAACCCCAACATTACTCTGAGGCGGATCAAACATTTAATGATATATCTTACCATACGAGTGATTACAGCAGTACCTCATTAACACAATTATATATTGATGAAGAGAAGGAAAGAACCAAAATAGCCTTCGGCCCAAAAGTCTGGAATTGAAAAAAAAAACCTAAATGCATATTTCTTACTGGGCCAACACTGGTGTTTAACCTATGAATAAGTTGTTTAACATTTGATCATGTAATAATCTGAATTTAATAAAAGGCTGAAGTTAACTTTAAAGTGAGTCACTATTTGAAGCTTGAGATACAGCACAAAAGAAGCACAAAACAGACAGTTTTGTGATAACATACTGCATAAATTTCCTCCATGAATCCAGACTCAGAACTGTAGAAAGTACAAATCAATTAAGAAAACATGAGTTTTTTTTTGTTTTTTTTTTGGAATGGAATGAGGACAGTAGAGTTTTAGCCTGTGGAAAAAAAAAGTAGTGTGGCATGGGGGGGGGGGCTTCTGCAGAAACACAGCATATAGCTGTCACCTATCAATTATCTCACTCAGAGAGGCGATCCAGTCTCCATGTTCAGCGCACACTATCAGCCTGATAGTAGCAATGAGTGACAGACAATCAGCTGCAGCAGACATTATCCAGACTCAGCAGTCAGGGCATCACCACAGGGACAATAAGAGCGCTTCACTAATTTTAAAAAGGAAGAGGCTTAGGAGCAAAGGGAGGGGTCCTTTTTTTTCATGCATGAAACGCTTCTCTTTTTGCAATGTATCAGAATACAGGATGCACTGTCTGATTTCTGTTCCCTTGCAACTATCCTGTCCCAATTCAAACCTCTTGTGGTTTATGTGGCTGAGATCCTGTTTCTAGCGGAGCCACCTGACCATGAAAAGAGTGTATGTGTCACGAGCTGAGGAGCCAGCATCTCTTACAAGCAGCTGCTCTTTGGAGCCACAGAAACACAAAGAAGTCGTTTCCGTGCGTTCTGCGGTATTATTGGGATTCAGCTGCACAAAGGTTTGCAGTTTTTCTGAATAAGCTTGTAACATTTGTCAGAAAGGATCTTGTCGTCAGGAATAATTCTTCAAGTTCAGAGGAATCCCACCGATCCAGTGACCTGGCCTATTGTTATCAGTGAATGCGACCAGTTTCCAGCAGGAAGGATAAAACCCTAGGCGTGTGAGCCAATGGCGGGCGCCTTTTGTCCTTTTAATGGCCAAGCACCCTCATGACAGCTCTGAGAGGGAAGTGAGCCATATTACTGACCATGTGCCTGAAACAGTCATTTATCAGCTGTTATTCCCAGTTTTTGTTCTTGAATTGGAAAGAGGTTTATGTATTTTCCCAGCTATGTTAAACATTTACTAATTAAATTACATTTTGGTTTGCATCCGAACCAAGTCTGTGTTACCGACGCTGTCATTGTTGAAATGCAAGGTATGGTGGCTTTATCCCTCAGTGATTTTGTTTGTTTTAATTTTGCAAAAGAAAGGCAACATTTGAGTCACAACTGCGCACAGTGCACAATTATTGCTTGTGCTTTTATGATGATTTATAAATCATCATTCTGTCTGGCTTCCAACAATCCAAGTTAAAAGGCTTTAATTGATTTAATTTCTACCCAAATGCCAAAAAGTTGTTTCATGTGTCTCATTTGAATCAAAGTTCAAACCTGCTTTCTGCTTTTCCTCTCACCAATGCTCCACATGAAGTTACTCAACAAGGTCAATTTCATGGTCGGGACGATTCTTTTATGTGGGTGTGCTGCTTGTGTCTCTGGCGATGCTGAGAAGTCCATTAACATGCATGTTTTGGCCAATTGGAGACAAAAATTGCTCCTTGGTGTTGGTGAGATAGTGAGAGATGAGTGTGTGTGTGTGTGTGTGTGTGTGTGTGTGTGTGTGTGTGTGTGTGTGTGTGTGTGTGTGTGCGCCTTCCTCTCACACCGTCAGCCCTGTTATTTTTCATGTTTCATTTCTATTACACTGAACTCTGCAAAAAAAAAAAAGAAAACGGTGGGTCCAGTTTTGACCAAAACGCTCTCCCTAATGTTTCACATTGAAATAAGCAGGAAGTGAGATCTTCCCTCAGTGCCATTACAAGCTCGTGATCGTGAGATCGGGGTCCTCCCAAGGGCAGTGAGGATGAGTGGTAGCTGTCGTGTTTGCTTGGGACGGCATATAAGACTGGGTGAGGGACAGTGACTGTCCCCTGGCCAAGATGTCTTTGTTTTGGTTTGCTATCCAACCGTCTCGCTCGCAGTTCTGTTCATCTAGGAGCATTTGATTAACTCTGAGAGAGACATTTCCTAATGAAAGAAAAGCATTCAGTAATTATTGACTCAAGTTGTCTTCTGTGCTTTTATTTGGCTACTTAATGTAAAATCTGTTTGTTTGTTTTTTGTTTACATCATAATCACGTCCATGGCCTCACGGAGACACGGCTGATCAGGAGTACGGCACATTCTGTTTGACCAGATCAGCCTGGTGCTGGTGCTGGCTGACAGAGGGAGGCAGTCTTTGAGCTGAGAGGATTCTGTTAGCTTGTAAATGTTCCATGTTGGATGTATTTGCGCTCCCAGTATTGAACTGATGGTGGTCGCTCTGACACTGTATCTGCCAAGGGAGCTTTCAAATTCCGGCGCTTTTCGGAATTGCATTGCACCATGCAGTGGCGAGCACGAGCGACGTTATTCAGACAATCACGGAGAATAAACAAACTGATACACCTACAACAACCCACAACCCAGTGGTGAAGCAACAGGTGCCACACAAGCAACAGCAAAGATTTGGTCTGAGAACAAAAAGGGAACTCTATCTCTATGTCAATGACTGACACATGTTCTAGAAGAACGGAAGGGATGACACTGTAGGTCTCTTAATGCATACTGAACTAGATCAATTTCCCTCCGTAATGGTCAATAAACCATGTGTTTTTAATAAGGAGGTCAATAAACCCTGTTCATACCTCTGCAGGAGACTGCTGCTCTCCCCATCCATGGCTTCCTCACCCTCCCTCAGTGCACCGACACCTTCAGTGAACTGGCCACCATCCTCATCCTCAGTGCCGCTCGGCATCGAACCTTTACCCCCTCCTGCGAGAGATGTCAAACCATGCTGGCCTCACACAGTGCGCCACACCACGCAGGCTCGCCCAGTCCCACCCTTATCCCTGGCAAGATTTTAAAAAAGGCTGTTCTCCAGGCACCATGCAGACAAAGCCAGACATCATTCACCCGAGAGCACTGACAGCATGTGCTGCAGAGGCTGCACAAGCTTCCCACCATCTCCTCCTCTCCCACACTTTCACTTTATTGTTCTTACAGACATTACACAATGCATGATGTGTGTATGGAATATATGTATGTGTGAGTGTATGTATACATACACACAGCGTTTATTATCACATCCACTATTTGCACACATCTCACTGCTTTACTATGATACCACATTCTTAAATGGACTTTTCAACCGTAACACAAATGACATTTGTGTCAAACTGGGGAATTAGTCCCTGATAACCCTTACCTACCCACCATATGATACATATTACATTTTAGGCCGTGTTGCATTTACATTGACTTGTTTTATATTCTGCATTTTAACTCTATTGTACTTTGATATATCTGCAATTGATCTATGAGCTTATCTATGTGTCTGGAAATTTGTGAAATATTTTTTGTATAGCATTCAGCGTGGATCGTTTGTACTGATGAATGGGATCAAGAAAGAAAAATGTAATCACCTTACTCATTGTTAATCTTCATCTTCAACGTTTTTTATGTATATAATGTGCTTCTACTTCTGAGTATAATATCAAATGTATATGTTACCGTAATATAAATAAAACAACTTGGTGAATTATGATTCGGAGTCCAAATGTAATTTGCTTGAGACATTCATTATTGAAAAGGAGACAAGTGAAAACTGTGCTCGGGTGTCTCAGATTGGTGCAGAACAGGCTTGATGAACTCAGCACAATTCAGTCCCTGGGGAAATAGAGAATCAAGTGACTTTCTGAGAAATTATAGAAACAAACAAATTTATTGGGCTTAAAAAATACTTAAAAAATACATATCGATGAATGTACACCTATTTTCACTGCATATAAAGCAGAATTTGCACTGAGGAGTTGGAACTGTAATTAATCCATGTACCTACCAAAAGAATGCATGAAAATTATTATGACTGATGACTGTAATATTATAATGTATGTACTGCATATTTCACCAATTAGGGCTTTACAGCTGATATATCATTGCACTGTAAGCTTGAAGCTGCCTTCACTAAAGGATAATATACATGCATGCAGACATGTGTCACCCACTACCCATGTGCACCTCAAACCATTTTGCTGCACCATTGCTATCCAAAAACACTGTCAAATGCTGACAGAAAAGTGGATGAAAATCAGAAACCATTAAAGCATGATCCGGTGGGGCAAGAAAGAACCTTTCGGCCTGCTTTGTAGACTCATCCAGCACAAACACAGCACATAGGTGCTGCCCAAACAATAATCTCGGCGATCAGGTGAGAAGAGTAAGTCCAGCTCGGCAGGCAGTGAGAGGGAAGAGAGAGGGAAACAGCACCAGCCAAAAGACGTTACAAGGACTGTGTCAAAGCCAACTTTGAAGCTGGCAGTCTGAGGCCGGTCTGGCAAAGAAATCTCTGCCAAGAGAACAGAAAGGATGGAGACACTGTTTGTCACTGAACGGCCTGTATTTTTGGTTTGACACTCTGGACTTCATTGCAGTTCTGGAGGGGCTAAGAAATGAACTCAAGCACAAGAGCAAGGTTTGGACTAATGCCTGCTTGACGTCCAAAAGAAACAATTGGAAAGTTGTGAACAGCCAAAGTGCACGTTTTAACTGCCCACAAAGAAAAAAGGACACAGATCTTCTCTTCTTTTTCATTCTCACATCCCATAACTTGAAGTATTTCAGCATCTTTGTCTTCAAGGTACCATTGGTGCCATGAGTTCCTTTCATTGCAGACCATATAAGCTGATTGCCCTTCCTGTGAAAAGGATGCCGAGGGCTTTAGAAAGCTCAATTCATCTTGGAACACGCAGGCTGGTCTTATTGAATGTGCCACTGCTTTAAGTGATGTTGAAGGAATGCTGCGACGAGCAAGCCATTATTATTTTTCCTCTTTTGCACAGCTTTCCAAGGAAGACACTATCACTACATTGTGGAGGCATTGTGAGATAAAATGATTGCCAAGACCTGGACATGTCCACCTCTGCTACAAGGCTCCAGTGAGGAATTCAATGTGGAAGTGGTCTATTGGGACTAGCAAGCAGTGATATTCATTTCTATTACTGTTTGTCTTTTTGTATTTCATCTGAGGCACAGTATTGTAATCTATGGTTTGGACTAAACCAGTGATAATATTATGGGTTTGCTCTCTTACTTCCATAGTTGATGAGATTAACCATCTTCAGGCCACATTTGTATAGCATGGTAAAAGGTACTTGAAAAAACATACTATTGAACATCAAAGTGTTCTTATTTCCCCCAAGTGATGTTTATTAATTAAAATAGATATATATGTAATTATTTATTGATTTACTGTCTTCTAAGGAATTGAGTTATGGATCTTTGGCTGCAATCACAGCTCTGACTTCTTTGCAAAACTGTTTGAGCTCTGGGGGAGTGCATGGGGGGCAGGTGTGAGCAACCCCAAACTCTCCACAAGCCCGTGAACTGTCTTAATCAGTGGCTTTGCCTCATTCCCAGTAAGCTTTGGCGGGCAAAGAGCCAGGGCAACAGTTGGATTGTTCAAAGTCTCTCCCATTGTAGCTACTGAACCTTTGAACTCCTTCACCGAAGTTGAAGGTGTCTTAATTTGTGAAGAATTTGTATTCTAGGCAAATGTGCACTTGTGATATATTCCATGATGGATTGAACTGAACTCCAGGGGATGTTCATTGACTTGCACTTCTCGACAACCTTTTCTTGAAGTTGCTTGGAGTGTTCTCGAGACTTTATGTGACACATAAAGGTATAATTTGAGTGTAATTGTAGGTAAGAACACTGATTAACCAGCGGCTGGACCTTCCAGACACAGGTGTCTTTATACTACAATCACTTGAGACACATTCACTGCACTCAAGTGATCTACATTTCACTAGCCGTGGGACTACTGGTAGCAATTGGCTGTACCTGAATTAGGTGCATCACTTCAAAGGCGGTGAATAGAAATGCAATCACTTGCTTTGCACAATGTGTTATTAACTAATTGACTGTGCAGATATCTGTTTCCACTTGGATGATGTATTTTTACCCTTTCAAATTTTATCGAGCATGACCCCATATACTGTATATATTTAACAAAACACAAACATAAACACGTAAAGGTTGATGTTTTTAGAGAACCTGATGATTGATTTATGATGAATAACTGAAGCACAAACCTGAATTATTTTGATTTGTCGTTTACTTTTACTTTGATTTAGACAGTCCATCTGTAGCTTGAATCAAAATTAGCTGGTCAAGCAAGGATTTATTTTCCCCTTCTAACTCATCTTTTGTCGTATAAACCTGGGCATATTTACTTCACTTGAGATTCACTTGAGAGTATCCCAAAAGGACTGTGGGACCTTTTTTCTGCATTGGTTTGTGTTTTGGTTACGTGCAGCCTACTGCTTTCACCCCAACACGTCTTCATTTTTTATAAAGAGATCTGTCTAAATGAGAAGACTGCTCACTGGTACATAAATGCAAAGTGTTGGTTTGATTACACCAGAAAATCCTAATTTTGCAATCATAAACATATCAAAATCAAAAGCAGAAGAAATTAAAATGTCTGTCTAGCAGACTTGACAAACAGAGAAAGGATCGAATATCATCCGGCAAGTGTTAAGGACAACACAGTGGCAGGCACTAATTATTGCTGATGCTCTCAACAATATCCTCAGCATTATAATCACCATCATCTTTGTCAAATTAATTATTATCATTATCACGAACATTACATTTTCGATAACTGATTCAAAATAACACAGTGCACTCTGCAGACACAAACGGTGCCAGACCGTGATTGAGAAGTTTGTGTTTGGGTTGTTGGAATGAATTAAGGTCTATCATTTCATAGGGCATAATTGTAAGTGGGACGGGGAGCTATGCATCTTGTTCCACTCCACTTGAATTTATGCGCCAGTGTGGAAGGAAATTCCTTCAGAGCCAGACATTTCTTGGAAATAGAAATCCAAATAGTTGAATAACGTTAGAATGGATTGCCGCGTTGTTGTGTGATATCGTGGGCTGTGTTACAGTGGGAGTCCAGCAGGTCACACTGACAGCAGGGTACCACTGATACACACTTTCTGTATATCTCCAAATGCAGCAGACAGATCATCATGGTGAAAAAGCAATGAAGGGTAGGACTGAAGATATGATTGTCTTCTTTAAGGTTGGCAAAAAAAAAAACACCATTCCTTTAAACAAACTGTATTTTGGATGTCGCTGTTTCCCAAAACAATTTAGATGATTATCTATTTGTCATTGATGTTCCTGGCTCTCTATAATCAAGGAATTGGTACCTGAAATACTATCACCATTCATATTTTATAGGCAACAAATGGCATTCACAAGTGACAAATTAATATAAATAATCAAATTAATTAGAAATAGATATAAATAGATATAAATATATTAAAAAAGAAAGCTAGATCCAGAGCTTAGATCTGCATTTATATAATGCAATGACAGTGTGTGTGTGTGTGTGTGTGTGTATATATATATATATATATATATATATGTGTGTGTGTGTGTGTGTGTGTGTGTGTGTGTGTGTGTGTGTATGTATATGAATTCAAAACTTATACTCATTGTATTGTACTCATTGCCAGCTGTAAAACTGAAAAAAAAGAACTTTACATTTCACAGAACATTGCAAAGGACTTTATTTATATATGCACATTTTACATAGACTATGTAAAATGTCCCAAATTTGGGAGTACGATGCAATGTAGACAGACTCCATGGATAAAGTCTTCTTGCTGTGTAAATGATGTGATGCAATTTTCTATCATCTCTTGGTTGAAAATATTCATAGGGGCCAAATGTGTTTCATTATTTTAGACATGGGCGATTAATCTGTATTGTCAGAATAATACAGCAATGCCAACCACTGCACAAACTGTATTCAAATCATAGCTATTGAGTTACATACTGCGGATTGTCTTATCTACATACATATAGCAAAATACTTGAAATTTTTTTGAACGTTCTGTGAAAATATATTTCAAGTAGGGGAAATTAAATCCAATGTGCCATTTTCCTGTGACTCTCTGAATTTAGTTGTCATTCTTTTAACCTGAAATTGTTGTGGTACCAAATGCATGTAGATATTCCAATCTTCAAAGTCAAATTGCTGGCAATAGGCAAATTAAATATGGACCAGAACAGGCATGACAGTTATTAACCTAGGAACATATAATACAGGGAATACCTACAACTGACAATAAAACAAATTTCCATAGTGTAGAAGGTCATTTTGATTTGTGGTTGAATCCTGTCTGCATAAATCAATGAAATAGGCCTACACACAAGTGAGAAGAGTGTTGAAACATAAAAATAGATTTTCAGTTAAGTTCCCACAGAGAGTGTGGCAGAAAGTGGTTGTTAGTTTGCAACAGAGGCTCCCGTCTTATGGCTTTGTGCAGGTACAAGGCTGACAGACAGTGAATATAGCAGCACTGGCACTATCTATCATATCTATTGTGTTCTAACAACACATTGTTAATCAATTCAATACCTGAATGAACCGGAGCTCCAGCAGAGAAAAGGTTTAGTAGGTAAAGTATTAAATATCACAAGATTTTATTGCTCTCCTTTCAGGCAGATTCATGAGGTTGCCAGGCTGTTTCCTGATGTGGCATTTAAGCCTATACACACTATTCACAGCCTTTCTCCATTGTCTGCTCTGCATGCACAGGAAAGAAAAGATTCTCTGGAGCACAATGTGTTAACCAGTGTGTAATTCAGACTTCACAATGATGCAGTATGGATACATAGAGCGTATAACACATTGCATAGGGAAGGAAAACGTTGCCCTTTGGTGGCCAGTCTGTCTCCTAAAATATACCTCCATGCTACTTTTTCACTTGCCTAGCCATTAATTTCCTAGTCTGATCAATTTCAACTGTACTGTTTCAGGACAAATCTGCATAACTCAAGCTTGCATTCAACAAAGTCAGAATTTCCTCTTTTTGATCATGAATGTGCTTGCACAATCATGACACCCTTCTATTCTTAGATCCCAACAGAGGACTTCTCAGACAAGTGTTGCAGCCCATGAACAAAAACGTCATCATTTGACTTGATGTACAGTGCATATGTCTAATAGCTAAACCATCCAATCCTGTGAATAACTCATAAAAACGTGAGCAAAGCTCATGCCTTTGAAAAAAGGTATGTTTCCAAGGCTCGCATTTGCATCAAAATATAGTCAACAGTGTATAAGTCAGGTGGATAAAATTACTTATGTTGACCAACTTTTCAAAACCTTTCTGTTACAGTACAATCAGTGCCAGTGAACTGGACAGGTTCAGCATACAACAAATTCCATTTTCAGTTTCAGTCTGTGCTAGTAATTTGGGTTTCTCACCATTGTGTGCAGACTAGACTCTTATGTGGAGTGAAAGAATGACAGACAGATGATAGTTTATTTTTCAAAAGGAGAAAATGGTGTAGAAAAACTGGAACTTTCCTGCTGCCAAATAAAAAAGAGGAGCGTATTAGCTCCATTGCAGTGTACCTCTGAGTTTGCCATGACTGATAACAGTTTCCATCAGGACATTGGCACAAGTATCCAGACTGAAACAATTCATTTTGAAGTGACAGTCATATGCACCACCGAGGCGGTAAAACACACGTGGAGGGGCAGTTAGCAATAAAACAGCACAAGCAAAGGATGCCTTGAGTCAACAATGACCATAATAATATTTCTGTTTCGGCAGGTACTGTATGTGTGTTTACAGGGGAAAAAATGAAACAGCTTTTAGTAAAGGAAAATTCTTAGAGCATTAGACCTTAATATTTCTCAATTGTTAATCATCCTTTTTCACAGCTCCACCGCGATGATAATCTAAAAGAAGGACAGTTTTCATATGCCCGCAGACACATAATAGTGGCCACACCTGGTGTTTCTTTTCTAACCAAATTCTGCCATACAATGAAGTTTTGCTCTCTTTTCACATGGAGATGATTAGTGCGCCTTCCCAGCTCAGCCCTGGCACCAGTCCCCTCAGTCCCTTTTTCAAATTGTTATCAATAACCAGACAGTGCTGAAAGAAGCAGCCATTGTGTCTTCTCGTCCAATGACATTTGCATCCCTGCTCAAGTGTCTCATGGTCGGGTGGCTATGCCGAGGATGAAACAGGGATACGGGTGACATTTTAGATGTCATCACGTCATCTGATGCATACTGTTAAAATATATGCAAAAACCTGCCCATGTGTTAGCTTTTACAGGGTCTGGGCACAATTAATGCAATGTTCTCAATCTGCAAATTGAGGAGAGCTGTCATCTCTTGCATACATGTCTGAGCACTATTGAGCTGCTGAATGGGAGATAGGCCCTCTTTGGTTGCTATGAAAGCTGAGCTCAGCCTTCCTCTTGACAAAACAAATGCAGAGAAAAAGAGAGGATTTAACCCTGGAGAACAAAGGAAACTACGAACTACAACTACTCCCCTCTGTTTTTCAGGGGCTCCTTTTGACGAGAACACCCCTGCCAGATCCTTAAAATAGAAAGTTAACAGCTAATGTCACTCAGCTGCTGACAAGCAAAGGATAAGAGGCCTTGCTGTAATCTCTGTGTGTTGTTTCTGAATCTCTAAACAGGCTCCTCTACAGGAACAGCACAGTGGCAGCATTTATGGTAGAAGGGGGTCCTACAAGCTACTAAGTGGTTCCTATCTGCTTTGGAGAGCAGGCTCTCAGTGCACTCTGACTCATGCTGACACATGCACTCCAGTGACAAACCCAGAAATGTGGCTTCAGTTGTTCAAATGAATATGGTGCAAATTGAACAGTCTAGGATCCTAATCAACTATTAAATATGCGCATATTCACCTTGCTGCGATGCTGAAATGTTTGGCCTTAATAAATCTCCTTTCAGGTGGCCTTTTAAGTGTTTTGTTTTGTTTACAAATGCAGTGTGAGTATCTGCACTGATTTTCTGGAACAGTTGTAAAACCAGATGGTCTCACCCTTTTGGGGAAAAAAAGAAAACAGGCAAGCAATTCATATTTCTATATTCTCTCTGAACAGCCTGGTTAAACAAGACTCAGGTGTAGCTGTTAAGTCTTGGCAACTCAGTACGCTATGGGTGGGGGTGGGGGGGCGTCGTTGTCACAGGTGTTAGTGCCCTGATCCCCATAACCTCCCCTCTATGTTAAAAGGTCCTCTCAAATTAATTTCCTTTTCAAATGTTTCAAGTCTTTCCTGAAAGAAAGGGTGTGTGAATGAGATATTTCCCCCTGGCTATGGCTGGTTCACTACCTGGAGGACAGTGGGTCAGATCCCCCAGCCACTGTGGTAAACATGCACAGGTATCCTCAGGCAAGATGTTGAATAGCAAATTGCTCTCAACACTGCAGCTTCAGTGCATGTGTGTGTGTGTGTGTGTGTGTGTGTGTGTGTGTGTGTGTGTGTGTGTGTGTGTGTGTGTGTGTGTGTGTGTGTGTGTGTGTGTGTGTGTGTGTGTGTGTGTGTGTGTGTGAATGTTTAGTGCTGGTAATGACCAGGTGGCACCTCGCCACCGGTGTGTGAATGGCTGACTGCTGGCTTGTGCTATAAAGTGCTCAGGTGGCGGGTAAGACTAGAAATGGTGTGCCTTTAAAGGAGGGAAAACGTCATGACAGACAGCTGAGCCTGTCTGCCGGCGGAGTCCTGAGGTTATATATCCTCAGTAACGTGGATCCAATCGTGACTGCACTGACTCGGGCTGAAAATGACAACCCCAGCAGGAGATGGGATGGGAGCAGCCAGAGCCTGGACACAGAGACGCATCATTCAACTTTAGTGCCGGACTGACATAATAATTCAGGTCAGGCAGCAGGCATCTCGGAGCTCTGCAGCAGACTACACATAGTCCATTTTTTCTTTATTAGGTTCGCCAAGGTGTCATATCAGTCCGGCAATAAATCCTCTGTTCAGGGTTTGTTGTTCAGCCTGGTGTTTAAGCAAAGTGCTGATTTGCCTGAATTTCATGTTATTTCTGTTTTTTGTTTTTTTTTAGTGACCTTGTTCAAGTGTACATATGTAAACAAATGAATAAGTGCTCAAGTGTTGTTAATTTATTGTTCATGTGAATGTGATGAAGGCTTATTTGGGGGATCAAAGACACATTTAGGGGTAACAGTTAATTCAGTTTCCCATTGCGACTCAGGGCCAATGAAATGCTGACAAAACATAAGCAGCTCTGCCAAAATTGCTATTCAGTTATTTCGTATATGATGATTAATTGATGAAAAGTTGCATATCAAACCATGAGAAAAATATTCGTACTAGCCAGCTCTGGCATCCGGGAAAGCTTAATAATAATTGTAATTAGTCCTCCTTCATCTGGATGCATGTGTTTTAAAATGCAGAGTGTAATGGTGACCTCACAAAATCAGCTGATCAAAAGAGCAATCACACCATTACGTAAACACTAACTCAAATCCCAAAAAGGCGAAAATCATTGACCCAGCTGTTTACAGGCGCCATCACAGTTCACATGCACTGTTATGATCAACAATGTACAAGTGCATAAACATGCTGTTATGAGTGAACTGAATGAGCCCGAGTGATGCTTTGTGAATAATAATCCTTGAGCTCAGACAATGACATTGTTAGCTTTGTTTTTTAAGCAAACTACTTGAAACTAATTCAACACCCAGGCATATCTTCATTTCAAAGCAATCAGGTTGTAATTATCACGATATCTGTCAACTTAGTCACTGCATCAACAGCTACTGTATGTGTTTCTTTTCAGAGGGCGATCACAATGGACGATGGCTGCCTCTGTAGCTTTAAAGCATATGTGACTGAGATACTATTTCCAAGTCCATGATCTTTCCTGATCTGGATAAGTGTTGGTACTACTGCGAATCTATATTAATATTAAAATAATTTGGAACCTGTACTACTTTATAACAACACTCACCGAGTTTCTAGCCAGTAGCTGCCAGACTTTGATAGAGTGAACTAGAGAGTAACTCAGCGAGGCAGGAACTACCACACACTCTCTCATGGTTCAGGAGAAGTGGGTCAGATGGCCACAGAGTGACACATGGCAAAATCCATTACCGCTGCGAAACAAAGCCACTCTTGCTGAAACATTGCACTGAAAGGGTCTTAAAAACTGCAAAAAGATGTATATGTTGGTTCTGCTGCCAGGAAGTTGTCATCTATGAATGCCATCAATGAAATGCTCAAACTGTTGAAATACATTTTTTGAAGTTTTTACACTAGACCGTGTTGAGCTGGTAGCACTTTTTCCTACAATAACAGGGTGGAAATGTAATTTAACGCCATTCAATCACATCCCTTCACCCCTGTCCAGCACTGCTGGGATCTGCTCGTCCTTTCTTTGCAGTAGTGATGGCTCACTGACACAAAGCACTCGTTTAAAATGAATCGGCTTCATGGGTGATCCAGACGAGTCTGTCCAGTGACTGTTATCAGTCTTAATATGTTCTTAATGTGACTTAATGTGTTCTGTACATTACAGTTACCTCTTTTTAGAATCATTTCTAAATCAAAATGTGCTGTATTTCTAAACCTAGAGCAAAAGCTTTGATGTTCCAACCTAAGGTATAAGTTGTTGTTTCACAATATTTACAGATGGCAATGAAGGTGTGCTGTCATACTGCTGGTACTCCAAAGTTCTGAATGCCATTTCAGTGATCACTGGCAATTAACCTCAGTTATTAAGGTGTGAGGATATGTGGCTGCGCCTATAATTTGGAAACATACCGAATTGATGACACCTGCTTGTACTGGTGCTTCAGCGTGGCACCTGATGTTCAGACTGAAGTGATCCTCAGTCATCATCCACAGGGCTGTCATTATTCATCAGTCTGCTCTGTCCTTACTCAGGCAGTGGCTGCATGAATCCAGTTTAAGATGCTGATTTCTTCCCGTAGCACTGTGAATGGCAGCCATGAGAGCAGCTCATACCTTGTGTCAGGACAAGAGAAAACCAGTGATTCCCACCTGAAGCTGAAAAGAACCTCAGCCTATTCATTTCAATTCATTTCTATTCAAGCCATCTTTACTTGAAGAGCCGATTCATAGCAATGTTATCGTTTTTATGTTAAGACCTTTAACATAAAAACGAATCCCACAGATGTCACATATGAACAAGCTGTAATCAACGCTAGCTGGGAAAGACTTCCTTTAATGGTCAGAAGGCAAATACCTCACAGAAAAACATCTTTACTGGCACTGGTGATAATATGATGGCTAGGGTGAGTAGGATGAAACATCATTTTGTCAAACATAAGACTGCATGTAGGATCTTACTATATGGCACACATTGAAACCGTTTCTGGAGACACAGTTTGAAACAGTTGCGCTCTTCTTTGATTCACACATCAGCATCTGTAGAGCTAGGGTTGTATCAGAGACCAATGTCTACAAATCAGAGGCGGCTCCTGAAAATATTGTCGAGAGGGGTGAATTTTTCCCATAATGTCCAAGGTGACCGATAATAATTCTAAAAAAAAAATTGTACAAAATTTCACACACTGAATGAGCCGAGTTTTTCTGTGGAGAACTCTCATTCAGTGGCGTGACAATGTACATGGAAAATTACCGCCATTACATACAGCGTAATCACATTAGTGCACGCACATCACATGCCACAGAGAATGCATTGAGGGAATCCATATATGAACGAACCACCTCTATTACAAATCCAAAGGAAGAAAAATGTATTGTAAGAAAATGCAACCCCCAAAAATTCATGTATTACAGAAAATACATTATAATTATACAATTCAAAACATGAACATAATTTCCGTATTTATGTATAATTTCAATATATAAATGCGAACTTCCTGAACTTGTGTGATTACTCCACAGCAACAGCATTGTTTTTCTGTGCAAAGACAAAAGTGATTGTATGTTGCAGTCACACCTGAAAAAAGTCCCATAGGGAGCTCAGCTTGTTGTTGTGCAACAGTCTGCAGAGGACAAGGGCAACCTGAAATTAAATGGATACATTGTCCTGGGTTCCCTCTTGCTATGCACAAAACAAATCAACTTTTTGTTTTGTGACATGCATGTTTTCATGTTGTAGCTCTAATTAAAACTGTCACATTTTCTTAAATATGACTGTAACTCAGCCGAGTCAGTGCAGTCACGATTTGTTGTAATTTTGTTGTTGTGAACGGAGCCATGGGATGACATTGGATGGTAACACAGTGTGTCTCAGTGTGGCTATGCAGTACGTGGGCTGTCGTTTTTAGCCTGGTCTCCAGGCAACAGACTATTATTTTAGTCTGTGGATAGACACTTCAGGTTGATGTTATGGCCAAATAGCTTTCAGTTACTACATCAAATAACTCTGCAAACATGTTCACCGTGTTAAGACGCATATGGCAAGAGTAATGCTAACTTGAATGGTACTGCATGTGCATTTTCCTTCTAGTTAGAATGTCTCGAAATTGTTCACATGCGGCAAAGCCAGTGTGTGCTTGTAACATTGACACAAATGGTCCCTAACTGGTTGGCGACTTTGCATGAAAAGGCTGGATCCCAGGAGCATTCTCTGCACAGTTATTCGATTTGCTCTTGCAGCCACAGCCTAGTCCTGGCTAAGTGCTGTACAGAGGCATATGGCCAGGCTTGTGTGGGCCTAATTACAGGCATTATCTCATTCACTATTGTAAGGGACTGTTGTGCCATCTTCCATTTATTTAATTAGGCTTTTCAGATATTAGAAAAGCCCGGTTTGGGCTGAAAATGTAACATATGGGTTGAGAGAACGTGGACATGGGGGTGTTGTATTAAAATATATATTTTATGCCTTTTTTGTCTGGTGTAGAGCAATTTGTCAAGCAATTAGCCATACTAATTAAATTTTAGTAGCACTAATCAAACAAATATGCTAAAACATTCTTTACATTGCCAGTCTACTGTCTGTTCCTATTTAACTTGATGGCTTAAAAGAGCCTCCTACTCCTGGCTTCCACTCCACTTGATCACCTCATTTGCATTTTATATTGGTAAATCAAATTAAGCACCCGTAGCTTTTAACATGATTGACTGCGGCCAGGGCTGCTCAGATGGGACTTTTTCTGCAAAGAAAATTAGACCAATTTTAATGTGCAGAGCAGAGAGCCTTGCAAATCGTATTCACTCAGTTAATTAAAATGATTTTTCCCCCCTTTTTGTCTGTGTTTTCCAAGGGGCTTTGATAGATTTGCCCACCTGCTGTTTTACTGTACTTCTCCCCTGCTTTTTCCCGGTGCAGACCTTTAGCACACTGGTTTAGCTCTTCACAGACTGCCACAAGTACTATTGTAACGCTGCTGCCAGCATTGTGGCAAGTAACAAATCAATACATCTCAGTTTTCCTGTTTAGACCGTGCTCATTTTAGATTTCTCGAAGTGATTTGATGGAGGAATATTTTAAACATTTCAAATGTGTACCACCGTAGAATAACTCATGTTATTAATATTAATCATCTGTCACACCACATACATGTAAAGGCTTTTAAGTAACATTGAAAATTTCCCTAATCAGGACCAGCTAAATAAATGGAATAGTAAAGAACATCTGCTGCTATTGTTTGTCTCTTCTTCTCTTTTATTCTTTCTTTCTTTGTTCTGTCTCTTTTTTACATGGATAGAGCCACAATACCTCTGGACAATCTCCTGATCATAAAAATAACTATTTACATTTTCAATTTACCTTAAATTTGGATAGCAAAAACATTACACTAAATAACCTTTTACATCACCTTACCACATTGTCTGCACAGAAATATAATATATTGATTAATTTCCCTCATGATTAATAAGCTTTCTATTTGTTACATAATTTTACTTCTACAATAACAATTGCTTTATAACAATCTGGCTCCTCTGAAATTCATGATACAGCTGATTGGTGATTTTTTTCTATGGTTGGAAATTAAAATCCATCATATCTACCCGAGGAAAAACTGTACGGGCTATCACAGAATATTTTCAAACAGAAATGACTGGTATCTCAGCCACAAAAACAGGAATAGGAGAGAAAATTCTGTTCTTTTGGGGAGTATTCCCACTGGGAATAATAGGTGCAGCATAGTGCCGGCACCAGGCGCTTCCTTGGAACGCAACAGTCAGCTTAATTGCAGCTTTTAGGATCATTACTGCTCCCATGTGAATGTCAAAATGGACAAGGCTAGTAGGCCTTTGACAAACAGGCAACAGGCAACCAACCAGCACCCTGCAGTTTCAGTCACAGGGGGCAGGCCCATAACTGAGAGCAAAATACAGGCCTTGTTTGTTGTCCTCTCCCCGTCAAACCACAGGACTACAGAATAGTTTTTGTAAAATTGCACGTGTATCTATCTATCTATCTATCTATCTATCTATCTATCTATCTATCTATCTATCTATCTATATATATATATATATATATATATATATATACTCACGCATATATTAATTTTACAAAAATTAGATTGATAGATAGATAGATAGATAGATAGATAGATAGATAGATAGATAGATAGATAGATAGATAGATAGATAGATAGATAGATAGATAGATAGATAGATAGATAGATAGATAGATAGATAGATAGATAGATAGATAGATAGATAGATAGATAGATAGATAGATAGATAGATAGATAGATAGATAGATAGATAGATAGATAGATAGATAGATAGATAGATAGATAGATAGATAGTATACATACACATATAGAGGAAGGCTGTGATCTTTGCAGAGAGCAGTTGTCATGGCTGCGAATGGCTCATTACAAATCTGATAGTGGAGGAGCCCATTCATCATTCAAGAGCAGAAGCTTGCATGCAGCTGAAGAGCTGTAGGGAAGTGGCTCTCCAAGAGCCTTGGCCCCATCCCTACAATCATCCAATAAGGTCCTCCATTGAGCGCCTTTCCTCATAGTCAGGAATATAATGTAAAGTACTTCTTTTCTGAAAGTGCTGTCAAAAGTCTTTACTTGTCATAATTCTGTCATTGATGCCTCACTTCATTTCGTCTCACCGTTGGTCAGGTTATTTGTTTTTGTGCTTTATTTAGTTTTAGACTTTCACAAGAAAGTTTAGCACTTTTTGTGAGCATTATCTTGTTCTTGATCTGAAGTTCTATTTTTTATGTTTTTCTCCCTGCCCCCACTGCACAAATCAGATGCAAGCAGTTTGTGCATGTGTGTGTATGTGTGTGTCATTTACAGTTTTTCTTCTTTATTAAGTAGAATTTTTTAGTCTACATCAAAGGTGTCTGACATAGACAAAAGGTGCCATCCACATGGATAATCCAATGTGTGACACATCTCATGATTCACTAGAAAATGTGGATTCACTTCCATCTGTCGGTAATCCTTGATTCAGTCTAGCTCCCTGTGAAAGCAATCTTTCTGGCATTTACAAATTAAAAAGTATTTTTTAAATGAAACTGTAAACTGGGACTGTTAATGCGTACTATGTAAGTCAGCGTAGAGAGAGAGTAGATCTTTAATGTATTTTTTCTCTCTTTGTGAATGCAAAGTTTCAGAAAAAAAAACACTGCTTGAAAAGTACCATCCTGCATCGCTTAAAATTATGGGGCCAGAATCAATTTCATGGTGTAATATGCATACCAGGTAAGAGCCTTTTCAATGATTTTCCAGTCAAGCTTGTTTTGGTTTCCAATGTTGTTGTACCAATTTCAGTGGTGACCCTGAACATGCAATCCAGCCTATCAAAACAAGGAAGGTCAAAACTCTCAGGTATTGTGCCCGTCTGAGTGCTTTAAAGCCAAGTGCGTTATCGTTTTCACCCAGAGAGGGGCTGTGATAGTTGCAGGGGATGAAGGTTAGTAGACAGCACATCAGTTGGAGTGCTTTAAAGCCATCGCAGATTTGTTTTGCAACGCTGCTACTCTGCCTTGTTTTGCACATTCATATGAGCAGAGTGGTGCGCCGCTGCTCCTGCTGAATCAGACGCTGTGTTGGACGCATCGTCCGCCGAGCACAGAGCAGCAGCTCCTGCTGCCGCGCTGCTGCGGCAGGGCTGACTGCCTGCCTCGCGCGCCCGGAGAACACTCTGCACGCCGTGGCCGGCTGCCAGAGCAGATAAATAATGTCATCTGATTGTCAAAGTGGTTCTGAGTGCTGAGACCAGCAGATTCACCTGTCCCGTGATGGGAATGTTGCAGCTATTTCTTTTTGTTGAGTTGATTCACAGACACACATGGACTGACACGGATTTAGCATTGCCAGAAAATAAAGAGGAGCATTTAAAGGGAAAAAGTCAGGATTTAAAGAATTAATTTTATTTGCTTGGTACTCACAAATTTCATTTTGCAGTGTCTATTGAACTGATGGTATCTGGAAGAATTTGGCAAACACCAGGTTATATGTAGGTTATTTATAACATGTAGTGATTGTGATTAAATTGCTCTTCATTTATATTTCCACCAATATGCAAGTTTTTTTTAATGAAAATGGACTTGTGCCATTGTCCATTTCAGCAAAGTTACAATTAGCAATGGCCTCGATTACTTCGTGAGTGCCCACACCTGTTCCACTGCTCTGAGGTGTGCTCAGAGGAGGAATTATTAAGAGGCTGTTTCTTCAGTCACGCCTCACCTGTATATATGAGGCGTGCTGAACACATTTTCCCCACTTTCTCTTTTAATGAAATATTATATTTCCAGTGCATCTGATTTCATTGTGACAAGTCCGCAGACTCTATGATAAAGTCTGTCATTACTGTGTTGTTTATTATTTCTGCAAGATGCTGATGAGCATATGCCAAATGTAAAAGAAGTAAACATGCTGGCCGGGCTGATGCAGATGATTTGCTGATGATTTGTCTACTGGTATTGGTGTCTCAGTGAACACTGGATTTGTGTCCTAAACATTGTCTGTATTTTAGCTGACTAAGTAAATGTAAACATTAGGGTATGAAGACAGATTGTGTCTCAAAATTTAGTTTTAAATTGATAAATTAAGGTTAGACAGTCTAATCTGAGCAAATAGTGACACTAGAAGCAAGTCTAGAGTAGGATTATACACAGATGTAACTGAAAGCTGGCAATGTTTTTTTTATTTTTTTATTTTTTTTTCTAGTGTCATATAAGGGCAGGCACTCATCCTCGTGCCATTTGAAAGTGCAGTTGCTGAGCGGGTAGACACCAAACTGTGAGTCAGCCTGTCTAGCTGAGCCAGTACAACATTTATTCACTGGATTCCATTTGGGCTCTGTTTCACCCTTTCACACTCATACAGTAGTGGCAAGTTACCATGCAAATCATTTTGGACATCTAACATAGCTCCACAGCAAAGACCAAATTTTCTTCACATAGTAATTTGCTTTCCTTTAATATGAGAAGATAAATGGCAACTGCTCAGTGTGTTTCCCCAAATTGTTCAAATGTATTTATTATTAAGCCACTGACACTTCACATGACCTGTTTTACTAAGATTGAAATCTCCTGAGATTTGGTAACAGCTGTAGGACCAAATGATGCCATTTAATTAGTTCAGGGTGTGAAAAAGGTTACAGTGGGAATGTTTCATCTTTGTTTATGCCTAAGAGTAAAGTGAGGTACAATAACATCTGGATGAGCCATGCGTAGGGAGCTGTGAAAGATGGTCAGAAGCAGATCAGAAACTTAATGACTAACCTAAAACCTGAAGGCTGGACTTTCAGCAGCTGTCTGATCTGTATGAACATCCAGCAGAAAGCCTTTCAAAGGATTTAGCCTGCCATTGCTAATCTCCAGCAATAGCTACTGCAAACATGTACATCTGTTGCAAGAATTCTGAGTAATGATGAGCAAGTAAGACTGCATCAAAAATGTAAAAAAGTATATGTCATGGTAATATAATAATGAAAAGATGGCACTGCTTTTGTGCCTTTGAAGCATAGACATAAACCTCATCTCATAATTATAAAGACAGAAATGAAGACAGATCTTTGAATCCAGCTTTTCCAAGGCAATTTGATTTTTATTTCACCCAGAACTTTGCATGATGAACTTTTCAGCCTATTATCCACCTTCATATGTTTTGCCACGCACACATGTGACACACTCCTTTCACTGACACAAGTAAAACAACATGTGCAAAAGGTGGTCCAATTACACTGTCAGGCTGCTCTGCCTAAACTGCTGTGGCTCCACTGCTCAATTACAGTATCACTGCCACTGTTCACATGAAGTTGAAGTGAAATGTTGCAGTGAGAGACATGCTAATACCCAGGTGTCAGATATTACATGTTCATAGTCTTTATTTTTGTCTTTATGTACAGAGAAGGAGAACGTGAGTTCCTCTATTCTTCTTGTGGAAAACTGATCAGTTGTTGTACCTCAAAGAAAACCAAGAAATATGGTTCACGTTTTGTGGATGTTATTATGTTTTTGCTATACCACTGATACACGTCGTGTTTTAAGCCCAACCTTTTGACCTAACACTGTTTCAGGTTTCCATCTACTAACCTGGTGGGCTCTTTGGAAGGCAGGCGCCAAATTTCTGCAAGGGTTGGTCCCCTTGCTCTTTTCCCATCCCAGTTGAATGTGGTCTCATCCAAAGGCCTGCAATTGTTTGCTTCAGCCTGCCCAAAGTACAGTGCTGCTTTTGTCTGATCTCTCCATCAGCTCTGAATACAGCCCTGGAGCCAGACAAACCTGTAGGGTATGTTATCAGGACTCTTTGTCCTCCAACTTAGCTTCCCCTGCACAGGTCCCCATCCATGCTACAGAGAGGCTGTCTCTGCATTCCCCTTTGTTCTTCTGTGGTGGTTCAGCACATTCACCCCAGATAACTCCAGTCTTTCACTTTTATCATGATCATGATGAGCCTGGTTTATAGAAGATTAATGCATATTAGGAACCAAGTGAACTCAAACAAGGCACTTTGTTTTATGTGTTTTTTCTACAATCATTAATATAAAAAAATGGGCCCCCGGGATCCACGGCATAGTTATTCACCGTTTAGCAAAAGACAAAGTTGTTTGATTTTGTTAACTGCTGACCTTTTTCAGAATAACACCACAGAATTGATGATTTTTTTACTGTAAAGCTTATGATTACTCTCCAGTCTACCCATCCATCCATTATCTAACTGACATGAATGCTGGAGTCTATCACCCATAAGACAAAGCCAAGGCCCACTCACTGTCCTTTCCAGTAGTCACACCTAGGGGCAATTTTGAATCTGCAAAACATGTTTTTGGACTGTTGGAGACCGGAATACCCAGTGAAAGCCCTCAAAACAGAAGAAAAAAGCAGAAGACCCTTGGTCCGACTAGGATTCAACGTTCTTGTCTTGCTGTGAGGCAACAGTGATATTCACTGAGCTCCTGTGTCCTAAATATTATCAGTATTATTACTCATAGCATCAATTGAAATTGGTCATTCAGCTATAGCACCAGTATGTTGTTGGCAGTGCGGAAGTTAAGGTTTGATGGAAATTCTTGCCCAGCATCACTCTATAGCAGTAATGTGAATCAACTCTTTATTCAACCATGGTTGCAGCAGCTTCATTTCATTCACATTCACATCAAGAACTGCCACTGTGTCATTTACTGAAAAGGAAAATCTCTTTCATGGGTCCTTATGAAATAATGAAAACGAGGTCAAAACATTAAGTTCAAATATGACTTGTATATTGTTCATTCTTCAAAAACGTTGAAAGACGTCAAAGATGTTACTCACTGCTATCGTGTAGAATTTGCTTGTTTGTATGTTGTTTTTTTTAAGTTTGAAGCTGTCCAAGCTATGGCTCCAATGTGCCAATAAAGCAGTGACACTGAAAGAGACAAGAGGCAGACCGATGGTCAGCCTGGCCACCATGTTGAGAATTTCTGTTCATTTATAACTGTAGAGAAAAAGAGTGACTATTGCGGATAGTGGGCTTTACTCTGCCCTGAGAGCGAATTATGGCGTAGAACTGAAAGCACGGTCAAGAGAATTAATTCACTGTGTGTGGGACCGACTGGAACACTTTTTGTAATTTCATGGTCAGTCATTTGTTCAAATTTGATTTATGTTCACTTTTGTCTGACAAGAGACCTCTAGTGGCTGTGTGAATTATGATTCTTTACCGCTGGCAACAGAAATATAAGCAAAATGAGGTAAATGTGCCCCAAAACTACGTAAACAGAAGCGTATGGCATTTGAAACAAGGCAACTCTTAACTATATAAGCAACCACTCACCTGGCTACATGAAGCCATTGTGAAAAGACAGCGCCTGTGTGTAGGATGAGAGCTCCTGGAAATTATTGCTTCATTTGGAATCAAAATGCTGCGCATAGATGTAGGATGCATGCAGATGTTTTTCATGGCTGCTAAGTGTACAGTGAAAGCAAACAGACAAGCGGGCTTTATGTGGGTGTATAGATGCACTGTGCATTGAACTATGGCCTCTCTGAGCAGTGGTCAGGAGGTACAAAATACAGCGAATCTTGACACCAAAATTATAGTGCATTGCTGGATTGCTAGAAACACTCCCCCCACTGCACTCACAGGAAAGACATGGAAATGCCACTGTGAAATGTGGAGCATGAGGCATTTCCCTCAAACGAGTGGGGAGGATAAAGCCATTCATCCATGCTCTGGCTTCACTTGTTCTGAGCTGTCTTTAATTTATGGTGTTATATAATAGATCTGATTTGTTATCCAAGTTGGTCCATCGACCCAGCTTTTAATGTTTTAAATCAAAAATGAAAAAGAGATCAGCTGCATTGATTAAATCTAGCAAAGACTCCCTGGTTAGGAATATTTTTGCCATCATGACAAAAATTCTTAAAACTGAAGGAAAAAGGTAGAACTCCCTGTCTCAAAGGATCCAAAATCAACCAGCAGAGGACCATCATAGAGCGAGTGGTGCAACCTGTCCCAGGTCACAGTGGGAATGACCCAGTGGCTAGAGGTGGGCATATCTGTGCCCCACTGCCACAATTTGAATTACAGCAGGATGTCTCACTTGACAGCTCTGGAACAAATTTCCCACAAAGAGGTTGGCTGCCTCATCCTAATTACTTAAACCATTTATTCACAGATGCTACAGTTTCTCAGTATGTTATACTTTTTCCTCATCTAGCTCTGGAAGACAATATTAGATTTTGATAATATAAACCTAAGCCATGAAAATGTCAAGATCTCTTTGAACATATGAAAGATGAGTTTAAATGTTATGTGTCCGTGTACTGCACCGGCACACTGAAGGCATAATCGGGTAGAAGTAAACAGGACTGTTCAAAAGAACAACTCTAGTATACACTTGTTTAAACAGAGACCACTCCAAGAAGTGTGCCCAGCTTCAAATGCATTTGGAGATGTATTATGGGTGATTCCAAAAGCTGGGAGATTAAAAAGGATGAAAGACATCAAACTTTATCAAAAAGCCACAACAATTTTTGTTCATTTCCTAAAATGGGCAACAATTCTGAAAGATTTATGGCACAGTCAGTACCCTGTCTGAGTTGATTCATTGGGTATCTGGGTCAACATCAGGATGACATCTGCACAAATATTTGCTGGCTGTTCCATTACTGACAAACGGGGACGGGGCAGCTGTATGTTTTCACAAACATTGTTTGGCTATTTTCTAAATTCTGAAAGAGTGGCTCATGAATGTGTAGACCTGCAGGGAGACAACAAGACTTTTCTTTAATGAAATAATCTAATTCATGAGGCTGGGCTGCATGGCAGGGTGGCCATAAATCCACCGCCAGTTAAAATGGCAGGACAAGCGGACCTCTGGAACATGCTGCAGTGCTGCAGCACAAGCAGCTCTCAGGGTGCACGCGCGTCCCTGAGCCACACAGTGCAATGAGGAAGCAGCAATCTGTAGATTTCTAATAACAAGGTGACGTCATCTACACGTGCTCTCCATCAAATACGTGAAATATATTTCAAATGTCAGTGCACGCTCCCGGAAGCGCTGAGCAGATTTTGATATATATGAAATAGTTTTTCTATTCACATGCGTCATGCTCATCGAGACTCAAAAATACGGCTTCAGGCCTCTAATTTCACACGACAACGGAGCAGGGTTCCAACCTAGAGAATGAAACTGAAATATTTAAAATGTATATAAAATTATAGCTATAGAGAACAACTATAGTAACAGTTATAGTCAGTTATGTACATCGCAATGAATCGGCTATCTGACGCAAAGACAGACCGACGGAAACATCAAGTGTCTGAACTTGGGGTAATTTCTTAAAATGTGAACAAACTTTGGGAATTCAGCCTCTGTCATAAATAAACAAATGAAGATGCTAAGATGGTCACTTAATATTGGCACCCCTGCCACTCATATAGAAGTGAAGTGATCCAATTTCACGGCCACAGTCGATCAAGTGTAGTTTTTGCGCTCAGCTCTCAAAATCAACATGGCTTGTAATGCATATATATATATATATATATATATATATATATATATATATATATATATATATATATATATATATATGAAATCTCGAAATTACGCAGGAAATCCACAGACCAAACCCCAATCGTTTTTGTTTTCTTTTACTTCAGTTAAGAAAATTACACAAAAGGTCGCAAATTTGTCGACAATAAATAATAAATATTTTGTTGCACGGGAACAAACGAAACATTTTCTTCCAGAGTTAGTGGTATTTTTTTTAACTTATTATTATACACATCTTTGGGAAAGAAAAAAAAATTCTCGGACGGACACTAACGCACACAAATATCCCACGAAGCTTGTGGCAAAATAGAGGTATACCTTGTTGAAAATGCTTTTAGTACTTGGGTCATGAAGGAAACCAGTGTAATGACGTGGAGAACAGTGCTGTTCCCCTCCAGGGGTCTAACATGATGCGGTGCATGGATCGAATAAAAAAAGATCGCCAGGCAGTCTTTGTTGTCCAATCAGAGCAGGGCACAGCATCCCAGGTGTGTCCAGGTGTGTCTCCTCCTCAGAGCTCCGGCAGCTCCTCTCGGTTTGGCAACTGGAACCAGGCAGCAGCGGCAGCAGCAGCCAGGGGGACAGGTCCGGACCGCAGGGGGCTGGCTGCGCTGCTAAATCCCATGATTGTCTTCACAGTGTTAGTATACAACCAGGGGTTGTTTGGTGCAGTCGAGAAGGGGGCGAGGGGGGGAGGAGGAGGGCAGGGGGGTGATGGACGGGGACGCCTCTTCCCCTCAGTCCGCCTCAGGCCTCGATGGGGCTGGACACCATGCTGTTGGGCGTGTCTGGAAGCTGGGACGACATGGACGCTACCTCGCTGCCCGTCGAGTTGGAGCCCGGTCCTCCCTCCGAGAAAGTGACCTGCGGTGCACAGCAGAACACAGCGGGGCCGTTAGGAACAGCGGGCCCAGCAGGGACACGGGGGAAACATCAGGAACATGTGGACGCTGCTGCGCTGACAGGCGCACGGGGATAAAGGCGCACAGCTGTCGGATAGGCGCGCTGTGTCAAACCAGGATGCTGTGGTCTGCAGGGTTACTGCCCAAAGCATCATCTCACTGGAAATATTATCACTGATCAAAGTCGATTAATCCACCCGTCCATTAATTATTATTTTTTTCCCGCAGTTCTGCTGGAGCACCTCTTGCGCACATAGTGCGAAAGCAGGGCATACAACACACACACACACACGCACACACACACGCACACACACACACACACCACACGAACCATCCACTCTCACTCACACTTGGGGGGCAATTTAGAGACTCAAATTAGCCTAAGTATGCATGGTTTTGGACTGTGGGAGGAAACCGGAGAAACCCACGCTGACTCGAGGAGAAAGTGCTAACTCCGCGCAAAAAGGCCTTGGATCGACCGGGATTTGAACCAGAAGCCTTCATGTTGCGAGGCGACAGCGCTGAAATAGTCACATCTTTTGTTGATGTTGTTGTTTTCGTTCATGTAGAGTCCGGCTATTCATTATGTTGTTTTTGTTTATTGTTTTTTTTTTACTTTTGTGATTAGAGCTGGGAAAGCAGACATGAAGTTCCCTTTAATATACAACCGTATACACGTTGAATTCCTGCTTGTTAATGGCGCGGCAGGGTGGAGGTGAGGACTGGGAAAAAGCCGCTCAGCATCCGCAGGATTGCACTGATGGTGCCTAATAAATAAAAAGGAGACACCGCGCAGTCCTCTGCTGGGCCTGATGTCTTTTTAATTCCGCTCTTTTTCTATTATTTATAGTTGAGATGCCGAGCATAAATGAAATATATCTCCAATATTCACTCCACTTATAAACCAACGCCGCTTCCCGCCTGTGGGGAGCCGCTGATCGAAGTGCCTTGGTGCTCAGAAACCTCAGTCTCTGTGTATGAACGAGAATGTGTGTGAGCTAAAACAAATGAATCAATGAGACTGAAATGGCGATCTGTCCAGGGTGCATCCCCTGCCTTCACCTCATGTGCGCTGGAGAAACAGGCTCCAGCAGACCCCGAGTCACCACTGGATACAAAGCGGCTTAAAGTGATGGATAGATGGCTCGAGATTAGAATGAAGTTTCAGAAGCCATCAGAGGCCTCCGTATTTCTGAGGATTTCAATTGAAGAGGAGAAATACTGCAACAGCAGCTGAATAAACTGGCTGTGAGCGCCGGGTTCACATCGCAATCCACATCCAATCAAAACAGACTTTAAAAAGAAGAAAAAGAAAAAGAACGGTGCTGAGAAACAACGTGCACCGGCATGACGTGGGCACGTGATAGATGTGCCCCAAAGCACCCTAAAGTCCATAGAAACCAGTTGGGCCTGGAGAGCAAACATCCCGAGGCTCTGCAGAGAAAAAGCTGGAGTCATTCAGTGACATGTCCAGCGCCTGAGAGTCTAAACCCAGCAGGAGAGGAGGAGTACACACCTACACACTCTGCTCTGTAATCTCACTTCCCCGGAGATGAGCTCAGAATATCTGATATTGAAATGAAAAATAATACAGTGAGTAAATAAAGGCATGCACATGTATAGCGCTGGGTGAGTGTGACGGTACGCGACGCTCACCAGTTGCTGGAAAGCCGGCTGCTCGATGTCGCTCTGCAGGGCGAAGTCGCTGAGCACCTTCCAGGGCGGCTGGTAGCTCTGCACCTCCACCGGGTTGGCCTGCAGGCCGCCGTCATGCCGCTCCGGGCTGGCCGCCACCAGCGGGGTGCCCGTCAGGCCCTGGATGTTCTGCAGGGGACCCGGGGGTCACGGTTAGTCTCATCGAGGGGTGTGTGTGTGTGTGTGTGTGTGTGTGTGTGTGTGTGTGTGTGTGTGTGTGTGTGTGTGTGTGTGTGAGGGATGGGGGGGGACGACAACTCCTCAAGTCAATCAGCAGAACAATCGATAAACAAGAGGAGAAATATAAACACAAACACAAGGGTGGGGAGTGGAGGGGGTGGGGGTGCAGGAGCATGCCTGGGTGTGTAGCGCATGAGCGCATTAGTTGATGCACAGGTCTCTCAAGTGCTGAAGCGATGCGGTGGAGTGCTGCGAGGCTCTCTCCCTCACCGTCTTGTCGTTGGGCTGCTGCTGCTGCAGCTGCTTCATCAGCAGGCTCCTCTTCTTGTCCTTGCAGCGCTTGTTCTGGAACCAGACGCGGATGACCCTGGGGCTGAGGCCGGTCATCTCCACCAGCTGCTCCTTCATCAGAGCGTCGGGCCGCGGGTTGGCGTTGTAGCAGGTCCGCAGCGTGTGCAGCTGCTTCTCGTTGAGCACCGTCCGGACCCGGGTGGTCTTCTCCGGCTGTTTGTGGACGTGAGGCCGCAGCGCAGGTTGCCGGGCCGATATGGGCTCTGCTGCGGGGGAGAGGACAAGGAGAAGCACCGCGGTCCGTCACCGTCTGATCATAGCCTGCCCCACACCGAGGCAACGGTGTCTCTTTGACTTAGATTGGATTATCGTCATGGATAATTTGCTCCAATAATACGCACAATAATAGTGATGCCGGCGTAAATATTGCACAGATTTGTAAATTCAGTGGAGTGCAGCTGTGTGCCGCAGCAATGCGGACTGGGTTCAGGCTGGCCTCCTTGTACTTTGGTATAAAGGTTTCTGAGTTGCACAGTTTGGACTAACTCGCCTGATTAAACGTCAGAAAGCAGATTAAAACCCAGAGCTGGGACAACCCGGACACCTTCAGTGAACTGCGCCTCTCTCTGACAGCATCACAATGTAGAAACCCCTGCCTCTGACCCAAAGACCCGCACATGGCCACATGCAAAATGCACAGCTGCCTCACAGGGAAAGGGAGCATGGGGGTGAGTGGAGAAAGAAGCAGGGAAAGTTCTGGTGGCTCTGCCCCAGTGTCTGCAGGACACTACATCCCAACCACACGTGGCTCAAGCAGCCCTCCGACAGTAACCTGCACTGAGCCCCTCCACAGATCTAATCCAACGCCACAGGTGCGTCCTCCTGGGTCTGAAACCCAACCCGGCTGTGTGCGCTCCCGGTTATTCCTCAGCAGAAGCGGCAGCAGCAGCGGCCTGAACTCCCGGTGCGCGGAAAGTAAAAGAAAGCGCCCCGGGTCCCGGAGCCTTACCTGCCATCTGCAGCGGCCGGGCGGGGTGCAGTGGGCTGAGCGGGGCCCCGGGGCCCAGGCTGGCCCGCTCCAACACGTCGTGGTCGGCCCGGCAAAAGAGGCCGTCCTCCCGCAGGGCGAACTCATCCCCTGGGATGAGCTGCCGGCTGCAGGCCACGCAGCGGAAACACTCGATGTGGTAGACCTTGGAGCGGGCCCGCATCACGAAGTCGTTCTTGCTGAAACCGATGTTGCATTTAGCACATTTAATCCCGTATAACCTGCGGACACACACACACACACACACACACACACTCCGATTAGTTAATATAATAACAATAATAATTATAATATAATGACATCAATAATAACAATATTAATAATCATTTATCTGAATTTATTTGTTAAACGTCCATACGATATTGGTGTATTTTCCCGCATAATTTGCAATAACCATTTTTATGTCCTCCATTAATGATATAATTTGTGGTGGCTCTTGTAGGACGCATGAAGTAGAAGTGACACCGATTGTTTATGATATATTCAGGTTATTACATCGACCCACGTGTTTTTTTGTTTGTTTTTTTCTTTTTTTTTTTGGTTTTGTAGCAGCCTACATTTTGACAGGAATTTTCCCTCCGGAGACAAGAAACGGAGTCGGTCCGAGTAACGGAGTCAGTTACACACTGTACTGCAGCCAAACCACACGCCAGGCTGGCTTTAAATTATTTGAAGACGAGGCTTCCCACTGGTCCATCTGTCACTGAGCAGGACGTGCCCCGCTCATTGATTTAAAAAAAATAATAACAACAATAACAATTATTATAATTATAATCGTTATTATTGTTGTTATTATCGTGTGCACTGTGGAAGTTGTAGGCCGACTGTAAATCGATGCAGGTCTTTACAAGGCATGGCAAACCAGCTCCAAGTTGAATAAATGGTCGATCGTCGAATATATAATTTTGGGAACAATCCTCCGCGTCTCCGGTGGGGTTTTGGGGTGAAAACCCCACAGATTATAATCCAGCCGCAGTCCGCAGCGGACGGAGCGCCGGGCCCGGGCCCTACCTGATGTAATCCCGTTTGCAGTAGGTCTTCCCGTCCCGCACGAAGCAGGTGCACGACTCGTCCAGGTACTGACTGCACTCGGCGCACTTCAGACAGGCTGCGTGCCACTCCAGGTCCGGGGACACACGCAGGATGTACTGGTCGTGGATCTGGTTCCCGCAGCCCACGCACAGAGACACCAGCCGCTTCTCTGGAGGAGAAGACAAACGCACACCAACACACACAAACACGCACACGCAAACACGCACGCACACAGTTAACAGCTGTCCGATGACTGACTGCACTCATCTAACAATTCTTCCAACGACTTTTCAAAGACTGCTACTACTATTGCTGGAAATAACACTAACAGCACTAAGAATACGCAGTAATAATTAAAATAAAGCATATCTGTATTTTTATTATTATTATTATAATTCTTGCTATTATTGCTGTTGCTG
Source organism: Karalla daura (assembly GCA_029224185.1). Taxonomy (NCBI): domain Eukaryota; kingdom Metazoa; phylum Chordata; class Actinopteri; order Chaetodontiformes; family Leiognathidae; genus Karalla; species Karalla daura. The sequence goes on from CM055192.1 coordinate 3,414,930, forward strand.
CTATTATTATTGTCACTATTATTATTATTATTATTATTATTATTATTATCGAACATCCAGCGACCTAAGCCCAGACGTTCCCGTCTATAAATTCAGCATTGTATGGTACCGCTGTCCTGCCAGTATTGCGCCCCGAGTCTGAGGAGTTCCCCCACGCTCGGTCCCCACACGCCGGACAAGTTGCTTACTTTTGGCCGGGTCCCCCATGTCTCCCATGTCCACAGAGTAAGGCGACGGTAGGTCCACTGTCACTGCGCTGCGGCTCCGGGGAAGCCTGGATGTGTGTCCTGCTCTGCCGGCCCAGGGGCTGTGCTGTCCGGCGAGGAGAGCGGGTGTGTGTGCGTGTGTGTGTGTGCGTGTGTGTGTGTTAGCGGTGTGTGTGGAGCTCTGGTCCTGACAGGAGCTGGGGTAGCTGACGTAGGACAGCAGCGCGTCATCTACATTAGCAGCTGATTGGCTCTGCAGAGCCTAACTAGCACTAACCGCGCGCACTCACACACACACACACATACACACGCATCGAGGCGCGTGCGCGCGGGGGGCACACTCACACTTTGCGTCTCTCTTATTTCTCTTTTTCTGTTCTCTGATTACACAATTGAAGGTAAATACACACATGCGACACTAATTTCTCCTAATTATTTTCCAGATAACAGAATTAAACTCTCTCTCTGCCTGTCTCTCTCTCTCTCACACACACACACACACACACACACACACACACATAAAAAGACACACACTAATAATTCCGTAATTCAGTGCACATGTAGCCCGGGCGGCAGAGGAAACATTCTTGAACATGCGCTCTTGAACGCGTCCCGCAGGAGCAGGATTCATACACAGCTCTACATCCTCAGAGAGGCTCCCATGAGACGTGACGTGGACGAGGATGCTGGCCGTATGTAAAGCAGCAGCAGGTGTACAAGATGAGCTGCTCTCAGAAGGGAAACCATGTGTCCTATAACACACACACACACAGACACACACAGACACACACACACGCACACACGCAACTTTTCAGCAGCTCTCTTCACCTGAGACCCGGGGACTGAGACGTGTGTGAAGATGATAGCGGGGCAGCACAGAGAAACGCCCACTCCTTAGAGCTGATGAGCACTCAGTAAAGCAGCACGTGTTGCTTTGAAGAAGGGAGCAGCGGCCCATGTTGGTCCTAAATCAGAGCCGTGATGCCCTGGCCCAGCAAACACAGAGCAGGCAGCTGTGACACACACCAACACGCCCTCTGGCGTCGGCACAACACTTGCACCGTGAACGCATCACTGTGACACCTTGCTCCTCCTGGTGTCTTCTCCAAAGCATTTTGAGAGGACAATAAAGTCTTTGTTCGGCACTGAGGATAAACCGTCAAATTTTGTTCCATCAAGCAACCTCTTTGTTGATATTTTTTATTCTCAAAATATTTTGGGTACTAGCTTTGTATCCATCTTTTTTGGGGGGGATGTGGGGGCTAGGGTTTAGGTTAGGGGGGCATTTCCCAGGTTTTAGGCTTTTGGTCTACAAAGTCAATTTGTATCACACATGTCCTACAGTGCGAACATGCAATATACTTACAGTGTGATAAATAAATAAATAAATAAAACCACAGTTTCATTACATCATCATCAACAAAAACAACAGTAATCATGTTGTCAGTAATGATCAGTAATGACTATTATAATTTTATTTATTGTTTTTGTTGCTGTTATTTTATTTTTACTACAACTAAAAAGCAAAATAATAAGTAAGCACTAACAACAATTAAGAATATTATCAGCATGTTTATCAAGAGGCAATAGACTGAAAATATATAGATACTATTCTCATATTTACATGTGCAATCATCTAAATAAATTTTAAAAAATGTTTTTTTTAACATAAAGCAAATGTTATTCATTGGGTCCTCTAGGCAGGGTATTTGAAGTATAATAGAGAATAATAATGCCTTTGATTTTGGTTTAGTCAGTATGTCTAATATCGCGGGGAGGTTTGTGGTCAGCCGGCCCAGATTTGTGTTGCATAATGAACAAATGGTTACTCTAACTCCTGATGTGGCACAAGTCAATCAGAAATGGTCTCCAATGTAGAGCCAAAAAGAGTAAGGTCTCTTGGCAGCTGGTGGCTACTGTAGATTTCAGACCATGGCAGTAATTCCAAGAAGTAGGTGAGGTTTGTTAAGGGTCTTGCCGGGGCAATATGTCTCTGATTCTTAGAATATTCTTGAAAGGCAGTGCACAGAGAGACCAGGAGTTAAGGTGACAGGAGACATTCTGTCTGTCATCCTGTCTTTGTAAGACTATTTTTCTTTCATCCTGTTGTATTTTGTAATGTACAGCTCCTGTGTGTGGCTGCTAGTCTGTCCTACCCACCCTTGATTCTTACTGTGGTGCCCTTGTAGGGGCTCATCGTCATCCTGTTAGCCTGACTCGTCAGGCTGTCTATTGATTAACTAGTCAGAGTGTGAGGTTAGCAGGATTTTGGCAAGAAGCTGCAGCTAACTGGAACCTAACTCACTAACTGTGACTCTGTCGTGGCAGGTGCCATTAAATCATTTTCCACCTGCGGCACCTGCGGCACCTGCGGCACCTGCAGCACCTGCGACACTTGCGACCTGTGGTACTGGCACCTACTGCACTCTCAATACCACCTGCACCACTACCATCACATTTGCTGTCGGTCAGTCAGCCTCCTTCACAGGACATTTTGAGGGTTCTGGGTACCACACGCCTGTTGCCTGACCCCAGTCCAGATTTCATATTCAAATACATGTGGATAGCCCCTCCTGAACAGTCTTTGCATTTCGGACTTCTTTAGGGTTGGCTTTAGTCTTCTGTCCTGCCCCTGCTCAGCTCCCAGACACTTGCCTGACAGGCACATAATCAAACCACTAATCCCCAGTGCCTGGATTAGTATTTAGCACTGGTGCATCACAGGAGGAAGCACCCAGGTTTGAATCTCAGTTGGACCAAGAGCCTTTCTGGAGTTTGTACACACATGTGGATTTTCTCTGGGTACTTTGGTTTCTTCCATTAATTGAACATATATGCTTGAGTCAATTGGAGATTCAAAATTGCCCACTGGTGTGTGTGAGAGTGAATAGTGTGCATGTCCTGTAATGCCTGGTGAACTGTCCAGGGTATATTCCTTAACTTCTTCATTCACTAGCTGACGCCCCTTCAATACTGTTCAGGTACTAAGAGATACTTTGCATGTAGGTCCTTTAAAAAGTGAAAAAAGCAACCACATTCCTTTATACCGTTCCAATGGACCAATGGTGGTCCTACTGTATCCCAAGATGGAGTAATACCCCATTGCCCAACATCAGTGTTGGACATTATCAACATTTTCAAAGCTACATACTGTGAACGAGAACTGTGAAACCTTTCATTGTGAATCAAACCACCCTACTGACTGCCAGTGCTACCTTGCATACAGGTTATTATAATGTGTGGGCTGCCATCTCGGTGTGCCAGGATAAAACAGAGATTCATACCTGAATACCTGAAATCTTTATTCAAATGAAAAAGACTCGGTAACATAGATAACCACATTGCTTTTATTGTTTTCACAGGATTACCCGAAAGTCCTTATCTAGTGATAGCAAACAAACATTGGGGTCTGCAGTAGAATGTCCCTGCCCAAAGTAACCTGCTTATTTAACTGCTACAGTGTATATAAACTATGATGAGATCAGACCAGATAAGATAAGATAAAATAAGATTATCCATCCCCAAAGGGAAATTAATTTGTACAACAGGCAAATATTTTACAAACGAATATCACATTCACCATGTGATACACATATACATACAGTAGTAACAGTAATGGTAATATCAATAATAATAATGATAATCACAACAATAATAATGCAATGATGCAAATAATAATTATAGTATTAAACAGTAACAGTAACAGTGAAAAAGTCAAGATGGAAAAGTACTGTTTCCTCTTTAATTGTTCTTATGGGTAAATAAGTCATTTTCCTGCACCAACTATACAGAACAGAGACTCTCTTTATATGGCTATCCTTTGATTTTTCTGGACAACCTTTCATCGACTTCTCCGTTGACTGACATTGCTGAGGACCAAAAGAAGAAAGAAGTCGGATGTACTGAATTATGTATAATCATGTATTGGCTGAAGGTAGAACATTTTAATTCCACTGTGTAAGGGTTAATCAAATCTTCTACAGTACATTCACCCACTGGTGGCAAGGTGCCACCTGCTCATTATGGGAACTAACCATTCATACGGCAATGCCCCAGCATCGAGAGCACAGAGACATGTTGAATGGAGAGTTGCTGGTACCGAGGCATTGAACTGTTCATGTTCTGATTAGTAAATGACCACTCCACCTCCGGTGCCACAGCAGTATCAAATTATTATTTTAGTCAATGTACGCTGTATGTACTTTTGGTCTTTGGTTGCAACAAATATTTGAATATTACACTGTGTTTTTTCTGTGATTATGTGTCTCCTGTGTGCCCCCTCGGAGAGGAGGTGTGTCAAACGCCCACTCTTTCTGTAGGTAGTATGCTGTCTATGGATTTCCCTTTTACCAAAAGGAAGAAAAAGAATTACATCATATTTTGTTTTGTCTTCTGTCTCCTGTTGTATGATGCACTCTTTTTCCAGAGCTCAGATTTGACACACCTTATTTCGAAATGCGGTCATTATTTCACTCGGAATCAGAACAGCATCAGACAGCAGTTTATTATTCAACCAATTTCATATCAATAATATGTTATTGTTGATATGTTATTGATTTAATACAATATACAGTATATTTTACAATAGACAAATTGCTATGCTGTCATTTATTGCATTTATAATATGTATACAGTCAAAAAAAATTTATTGCATCCCATTAATCATTAATCCATTAATTCCATTCCATTAATTTCACTAATCACTATAACAACACGTTTTATTATTAGAATTTATTGATAAATATCACACAAAATATACATGTATGATTCCACTAAATCCACACTGTAAACTCTTTCCTCATTACTTAATCTCCATGGCTGAATAGTGTCTAAACTAAATAGGTGTAAAAGTTAAACTTGTGCGCACAACCTCAGGCCTGTTTATGTTCATAAACTCCATCGGTAGAGGGATTAGATTTCTTTTGTTGCTTTGGGAACAACTATTGACATATTTTTGGAGTTTTCCCAGAGTCTGTCTTGAGCAGCGTTTTTAAGATGAACAGATGATGATAGAATCACGGCGCTGGAGGCAGAGTGACATGACTGCAGACATGACAACAGCTGGTGGAGAAAACAGGGGGTGGGGGTGAGGACACAAGGGAGGGTCCGAGGCATATACTGCTGTTTCATCAGATCAACATGCCATGTCCACTGCACATGAAACTTCACATGACACATTAAAAAATGTACAAGTCCCACCAGTGTGAAAAGAACAATCCAATTTACAGTCTAGATGTAGAGAATTTGATGTATCCTTTGCTTTATACAATCTGAATCCTTACTATACACACAACCACTCAAAGGCACGAATTACATCAATAAAGAACAAGATCAACACAGAGCAGCATGGGCCAGATGACTTTCCTAAGGCCACTTTAGCCATACCTGCCAGTACTGAGGATTTAACCCGCAATCCTGTGGTTGCAAACCCTCTTCTCTCATTTAACCATGACTGTCCAGGTAAAATGTGAAGCAGTTAGAAGTAAACTACAAAAAGCTAAACAAGGAGCTACAACACTGTTACATCGACCCAAACTGGTATCTCCACTGGTACACCAGACTCCACCACAGGTTAACACATAGAAAATAGTAGGGAAAAAACTTGGGACCAACGCTCATATCGTCAATCATGAATCATGAATCAATCGTCTTCTTTCATTTTAAATAACTTCTTTTTTCTTTTGATTTCTTTTTTTGTTGAGGTAACGGGCTTTGGTGGGTTGTGATGTTTCAGTCCTGTAGTGTTTGATGCACAAAAAGACAGTATTGGGAAGATACTAGAATTCATTTAGTGGGCATCAATCTATCTTCCCTACATAAAGTTTATTAATAAGAGTACCGAGTATAGTGACATGACCAAACACTCATTGCATGTTTCCAGTGAGACATCCAAATCAGACCTTCACATTGTGCTATATGAAGCACAGCACCTGGCGCAGGTGGGCCGCATACAGCACTGTGGGCAAAAAAAAAGAACTGGCCACTCCCGTGGAGAGAGGCAGGAGAGTGCCTAAGATGGCATACTTGTATCACATGAAAGACTGGATCACAGCCTATGGTGACACACACAAAGACTGAGCTAGACAAGGCATGGGGTTGCCTCAATATTGTTAGTGAGATTAAGCATAAAGAATGAGTGTGAAAACTGGAACAATGGTGTAATTTGACTCGCTGAGTGTGTGATATACATATAACAAAGCATGGTTTCGAAAAACCTTCCAAGAGCCTATCTCTTCTACTACAGGTCAGTCTTTTCCAGTATGTTTATGAGTTCTGACCCATTTTCTGGCCTGTTGTGGTGCTAACTGTGACACTTGCCATTTTAGCCACCCGTTCGTCCCTCCATGGGGATGGTTGGGGATGGTCGGATTACTTTTGAACTGCTTTCACAAAAATATCTGTGGAAATTAGCCCATGTATTATCAACTGCTACAATGTTGTTGATGCTCCTTGTAGGCTACAGAAAAAAAACTGGGTGCCCTGCTTAAACACTGGATCCACTTACTTTTAATTGTTGGTGTATACCAGAGCTGTCAAACTGAAATGAATACATAAGTGGGTGTATTGTAATGGATCGAAGGACATGAAAAGATTTGTGTGAGATCTATGCAGCTCAGAGGGAGGAAGTGTCATGGAAACAGAATTAGATTTAGATTTAGATTTAGATTTAGATTTAGATTTAGATTTAGATTTAGATTTAGATTTAGATTTAGATTTAGATTTAGATTTAGAGTTGCTTTCCACTGTATTAACAGCTGGTCCAGAGGCTAAGTAGTGGCGATGCACCTGCAAAGCCATCTTACTGGGTGCTAAATGTTGGGCGCTCATCTTGTCATTGCCTGCTCCGGTGAGAATTTTGGAAGTACGTACTATTGCTGCTGAGTGGCAACACATCTTCAGCAATAAACTCAACTGCAAGTCTCCTCACTTCTCGTTGTCCAAGTGGCATGCAAGTAGTTGTTGTTCTTGGGTCATGCTCTTTTGTGATGCATTACTCCCAGTATTGGCTGTGATCTTGTAGGTTGGACTGAAGAGAAAAGAAAATTCAATGATAAAACCGAAACCGAAACCGATTCAGCCGAAACCATCATATTTATCTAAAATTAAAAATGTTTAAAACTAAAAATGTTAAATGAAAAATGCACACAAAGGTACACACAGTTGACCTCACTGTGGATTTTTAAAAACTTTTTTAGGGTTATAATAATCATTCTTGATCAACAACAGGTTTGCTTTCGTATGTCAACAGTAATAGATGAAACTCCTATATTGCACAAGTCGGCTCAATTTTAGAAGTTAACGACCCATATCATAAAGGTCACATGCAACATTGCAATCACTCATATCAATTTGGATTTTTGAACACACTCAGTAGGCTTCTACTCCTGCATAATTATTTGTTTAGAGCATAAAAACAAAAACCTGCCGGCCTTGACCTGAGTGACTTTGTGCTCGCCACTCTCAGCTCTCCTCACCTTGTCTCAGAAACTCTGAATGATGCCTGTCAAGTCCTTCACTGTCATTTCAGGCCTGACTGGGACATTTCAGCAGACAGCCACAGTCACAAGTGTAGGCTGTGGCTACTGTTTGTCCTGTCCAGTGGCAGGGGAGTAGGGCTGCCTCCCCCGGGGACCTCCTTTTGCTCCACAGACCATATGGCCTGGCCTGGCCTGGCGCCTCTAGATGGGTGAGCTCGTCCACCTGAGGCAGCAGGAGCTCTCATAATCACTGGAGACGAGGGCCACTTGACACCAGGCTGACAGATGGTGCACCAGCTCTGGTGCCCTGGACTGCTGCTGCTGCTGCTACTGCTGTGTGTGTGTGTGTGTGTGTGTGTGTGTGTGTGTGTGTGTGTGTGTGTGTGTGTGTGTGTGTGTGTGTGTGTGTGTGTGTGTGTGTGTGTGTGTGTGTGTGTGTGTGTGTGTGTTCAGATTGAGAGACACAATAAGGGCGATGTGTCAGGGATGGTTAACCATGAGGGTGGCAGCCCATCTTTCTTTGTCTCTAGGGCAGCCATAGCCCCAGGCCTTGACTTCAGGCACATTTCATCACATACAAGGAGTCTAAACAATAAATAACCACAACATGGATGTGTGTCACATTTTCTTTCATAAACTTATAATCCTGCTCACTCTAACTCTTCCATTCGACACCATCAGAGGGCTCAGTAAAGTTTCTATCTATCTATCTATCTATCTATCTATCTATCTATCTATCTATCTATCTATCTATCTATCTATCTATCTATCTATCTATCTATCTATCTGTCTGTCCGTCCGTCTGTCCGTCTGTCCGTCTGTCCGTCCGTCCGTCCGTCCGTCCGTCCGTCCATTCATCCATCTTTCTATACAAGAATGGACGATCCCAATCTCTTCTTATGTATAATTATATCTATGAGGAATGTTTTATGCCTACTCTTAGCAAAGTAGGTGTCTAGCCTGCACACTGAGGCCGGTAATTCGTTCCACAAAACAAGAGCCTCTGACTCCAAATCAAAATTTGGAGATTTTTAGAACCCCAAGTAAGCCTGCAATCAAGGAATGCAGCTAATTTGGATCTTAGATCTCTGTAATTCTTAATGATGTTAGACCAAGAAAGCCTTTGTAAATTGGAGAACTTTTGAATAATAGGTAGTAGTAGCAGTGGCAAAAGCAGCAGTAACTACTGCATTAGCAATAGCAGAAATAATACAAGTGTGGGCATGCTTTTCGGCAAGTCTGTCTGCTTTTTGGTTGAGTCTAGTAATAGGATTTTGCAATGTCATTCAGGTCTATGTCCTGATACAAGCTGGACATTTTGTAAGGTGACTGGTCTCATTTAGACTCAATGCTAAAAATAACTGAGTATCATCAGCATAGCACTGTAGGTTTAGGTAGTTCATTCCTTCTTTCATCTTCACACCCGCTTCGTACCCAATGGTGTCATGGGGTCTGCTGGTCCCTATTTCCAGCTCACAAAGGGAGGGCAAAAGGCAGGAAATACACCCTGGACAGGTCCACTGCAGGACAAATTTATATAGCGTCTCCTGATAATAACACAGTATTTTGTGAAGCTCCATGACAAATTTTGGCAATAGGGCATGCCTTGTAATAAGTGACACAGCCAATCGCTAAGCCCTGATGCAGACATGCGTGAAAGGCCTGAGCCAAATGCAAAGTTAGTCAGAGGAGGAGCAGATGGGAGAGCAGGTAAAGAGGGAGGGATCGCCGTGACTGGAGATCTATGTTGAACACCTTAAATACATGTTTTCTGGAATTACACATTAACACTGATTTGCTCTCTTCAGAGAGAATCCATTTTGGTTCTGTTTCTAAATATATAGCTTTATTCTACCACAGCCCATATAGCAACATTGTTTTTCAACAAGCTTTTCTGCTTTGTTGGCTAACGTCTACAGGATATGCAAGACCTGTTGCAAGACAATTGAGAGAATATGCTGCTTGTAGAAGCCAGCCAGTTTTATTCCTTAACAGCCCCACTGTTAGACAAAAGACAAAATTAAGACAAAACAATTATAGCTTATATGACTTTGGGATCTGAACTCTCAGATAGCTGAAAAGAAACCAGTTGTCTTGTTTTTCTAATGGCGGCTTTTGTTGAATGTAAATGTACCATAAGATTTGTCATTCACTCGATCAGTACACTGATTCGCTCGATCAGTACAATAGGTTTTGATTTCAGGCTGTAGCGGGTGGATTTTTATTTAATTTTTTATCTGCCTGTGTTTAGGCCCATGCGCATGGCTCGAATGCCCAAGTGCTTAGGGAGGCGTGCTAGGCTTTTTAACACAAGAGCATTACAGAGAAATACAGATTGTAGCGCATGTGTTGTGGATGAAAGTGTGGAAAACCTTTTGTTCATATTAAAATATGACACCAAATGCATCCTAAAGTGCTATGTATCATCTAACAAATTCCCTGTTTATGTTCCTTTCCATACACATTTCATGTTTTAAAAGTCTTTAGCCTTTTGCCCACCATCCAGTGAGTGTGTCCTATTTGGCGGAGGAACATTTGCATTTATGTTTGTGCGTGTGTGTGAGGCTTTGTGCCAATACATGTCAAATATTGTGATAAAGGCTCATGCCTATACTTTTCACATTATAACTGCTTTTCTAATTAACACAAAAGGTTTCGCTATTAAAGGATAAAGGATAGTAGCCTATGATAGGACAGAATCTCAACACAGACAATCTTAACTTTCACCACGCCTTCAACACTGTTAGAGCCATTCCTGATTTAAGGAGTGAAACCTGGCATCAGAGTTCAGAGACTGAACTGTTGAAATTTGCAAGATGTCTTGGAGCAAATACAGTGTGGCCACTCTGTCATTGTTTCTTAACAATGACTTAATGTTGGTAATTGGTGCACTGTATCTAATTAAGAATGAAAATGTTGAGTTGCTGAGTGTTAGGAGTCATTTTAAATGTTTCCAGCAACAGTCATACTCATTTCTGTCTCAGCTGTTAATTGAATATTTGCAGATATTTGCAGTGCACATATACATACCCTTGCTATTAAAAAGTAAACCCAAACAGTAGATATGTATGGCTAATATTAAACTGTCCCCACACTTTCTGCTAATAGCAATATTGCATCTTTTTAGTGACAGCACAAAGTGATACAGTGAAAACCATAATCATAATGTTTAACTGGATATTTTAATAGAAGGGAATGAAGTAAATTACTGGAACCTCATGGAATAATTCAGAAACAAAGCAATTATGGTCACCGGCCACTATTTAGTCTGATAATTGCAGTGAAACTAGGTCTGACAGCAAACAGAATTAGACAGGGCAAAGATGGAGACTTTCAGGCTGTCTTCTTTCGCAAGTTATCACATTTTGTGTCTTTTATCCAACAGTTTTTGACTTAAAACAATTGAAGTTAAATTACTTTCGAGCCGGAATTATTCTCCTTACATTATATTGTTCAAATGAGAGATACTAGAATGAGTCAACAAATGAATTCATTTTATTTACTCTGCAAATAATTGTCTACTCATTTTCACACTCTGATTTCTCCACCACTGGTTGCACCGGTTTTACCATTAGAAACCCCAACAAATGAAATGTACAGTGACTCTGTTGTTAACTACCACTAAATCTGAAAAGAAAAGTAACTTTAGACTACAGTGGTTCTCTCATCTGATCTTGTAATTGTTCTGCAGTTTTCAAGCAAGCTACTCTTGATTTAAATTAAACATTGATCCACTATTACTTCGGCATCATTGTCCTACATAAGACATGTATAAAGTATGTGTAGTGTACAGCTCAGTCATTTTCTCCAAATCATGAATTATGATGGACTGATTAATTTATTTGTTCATTCAATCATTCATTCATCCATTGCACACAGTTTGGGCTCGAGGCTATTGTTACAGTTCACATCATATATTTGGAGTAATGAGTGCTCTGTTGATCTGCAATCCTATTATTCCATAAATCTTCCTTATTACATAATCATAGCTGAGACTTAAAACTGTTCCTTGCTGACTTTGCTGCAATGAATTCAGAGGGGGGTACAAAAAAGTCAGATTTAATCAACAGTAAATGCTAAATAAAGATACAAAATACACAAATTGGTTTAAAAATTGTTTTTGCTAAAAGAGAAAAGTACAACTTATTGTTTTTGCATTCATGATGCTGCGGAACATTATTTTGTGTTCATGTATATTCCATGAAGAGTTATGCGGTCAGCAAATCCCACTGGCACTCTGCTGCATACACCCACTCACATGAATGTTGAGAGCAGCGCGGAGCTACGGGAGGAGCTAATCCTCACAGACAATTCAGCAGCGCACAATGGAACCGTGAGCTCTGCTGGCCAACGCTGCTCTGAAGTTACTTAGAGCTGCACTCCTGAGAGTGGTGGAGGAACATCCATGCACCCATCCATCTATGCATCCATCCATCTATGGATCCATCCATCCATCCATCCATCCATCCATCTATGGATCCATGCTTCCATTCATCCATCCATCCATCATACATCCATCTATGCATCTTGCATCCATCCATCCATCCATGCATCCATCCATCCATCATCCATCCATCATCTATGCATCCATCCATTCATACATCCAGCCATCTATGCATCTTGCATCCATCCATCCATCCATCCATCCATCCATCCATCCATCCATCCATCCATGATCTGTCAGTCTTTCTGAATGTCCTCAAATTCTATATCCTCCTCCAAACAGAATTGATGTGCCACCGTTTAAGAAAACCACTTCAGCACTGAAACACACACAATGTGCAACAGTTTTATATATGAAACACAGGGAACATACGTACAATCTCACACTATCCTGCCCACTTTGTGTCTGCATGTCTTCTCACATGCTCACATTTTCTCCAGCTTCAGAGTTCAGTTTGATAATATTACAACAATGGGTTCAAAAATTACCACAGGGACCACTTGGTGTAATCTCAAGCTTTCATAGGAATATGAAAAGGATGTGGGGAAGATGAACATATGTGGTAGACTCCCTGCTTTTCATTGTGACTCCCAAAAGGGACTGAGAACATTTCAAAATGTTGAAAAGAATGTGTCATTGCAAGCATGAGGGTCAACCATGCCTCCTCATCTTATATTATCTCAGTATACTTGTTGTTTTAATCCACTATTTATTTCAGCTATTTGTAATGAGGGAAAAGGACAGAAACAGAAATTCATGCTAAATGCTAACAATGGCCTTCTGGAGGACATTCATTTCAGTGCTTGATCAGATTGGATTAGACAGTGCAGATCTCCTTAATAAACTGAAAAGGACACACATTTACATTCTCTGTCCTTAACAAAGATCAGTTCACTCAGATTACAAAAATCATCTTGTCATGTACCTCACGCCCTGCAAGCATAGTTGCATGCCCAGTTTCTGGGACACCCCTGAGTTGAAGTTGCCATGATCAAAGAAATTTGATTAGATATTTATAAATGATTGGACACGCCCTTTGTTCCTAAAAAAGAGAGGCTGAATCTGTTTTGTTCCATGCTATTTCACTGTACAGAGTCAGAGTGAGCTTCCTTCCTGTACTTCAGTACTGTCACTGTTACTGGCACAGATTTGGCCACATAACTACGAGGGCTTAATTTCTGGAGTGGTTCTGCTCTCTGATTTGGCAACTGTCCCCGCTGTTCACCTGCCAGTCAACAGATTTTCTCTAACTGGATGAACAAACTTTGCCCACCGAACAATACAGCCTCTCTGGTTCTAGAACCGCAGCAAGCAGCCCTATTACACACTCATTAAGTTTCTACTTTGCAGTTTGATGCCAGCTGTGATCCTTTAAAGCTTTGTTGCAACTTGATTTCCAGGACATTGAAAATAACTGCTGAATATCATGAATGAGGAATGGAGGGGATCCCTCACATGTGGACCTCTATGGCTCTACGGCTATGGCTCAGCTGGGATCAGCACCAAGTGGGACGTCATTGTTCTGTGATAGAGAAGTGATTTGAAGACCTGAGCTGAAGACCTAGAACATGCTAGAAAAATGTCATGTAGAAACTAATGGGTAAACTCTAAGCAGCATTTAAAAAAATGCATAAAAGCATATAAATAAATACATGATTACTAAATCATATGATCCTTGTAGACTTTTTATGTCCAAACCAAGTATCAAGCAATATCTAGTAATTGTAGGAAACTTAACTTCAACAGCTGTTTCATGAAGAAGCATTGGCATATCTGCTGAATGAGCAGCCATCCATTTATCTGCTTCTGAAGGAATAGAAGCTGGGCTTGCTGTGGGCGTCTGGGGGTTTCCACTCTACTGAGAGCTCTGTAATGCATGGGAGCAGAGGAGCCCTTCGTGTAGGTCAGGTGTTTTCCAGGCATCTCTGTCCACTTTATCCACCTACTGGGACCCTCAGTGAGAAAGCCTCTGCTTGTCTTTGTACCCCAAATCGTGCAGTGCCCTTTCAGGCTAAGGTGACAACAACTGTGCTCAATTGTTTGGAAGGGAGCTGTGATGCAGGCCATCATACTGTGGCGAGGTCACCTTAAGGACGCAGGGCCAGAGCCTTGATGAAAAGCATTGGTGTGATGTGAAACAAGTTCAGCAGTCAACAGAAAACAGCTCTCTTATCACTTTGTAAGGTGCATCTGGTTGCAGCTCAGCTTTCTTTGCTCTGATTTTTTTTTCACCATAGGTCACCACCACCAGCTCCTCCGGACATCCAGTTAACTTGCTTTTTCAGTCTCTTCCACTAGTATGCAGCTGTCCACTTTGATTCACCTGATGAAATTTGCCTTTGCAAATATCCCATATAGACATTTCTACGAGACAAAATGGATAATTCACATAGCCTTTATAAACACAGCTACAGTACATCTCATGGAGACACTGCGTCCGAGGCGGGCAGAACACACAGTGAACAAAATAAATAGCGAGAACCCCGAATCCGGACGAGAGGATGAAATGTGGACAGACAAAAGCATGGAAGCTGAAGCTATGTCTGGGCTTCTTGTCTTAATATACAGCTTGGAATTTACCAAAATTATTTAACTGATGTGATAAGTGCTTACTTAATCACTATTCAAGAATTGTTAACCCAAACTAATCCATACAAAAAATATGTTGCAAATGCTCTATTCTATATAACAATTGCTGCATAAGCATAACAGACCAAAATATTTTATGAGGATATAATAAGGACCTTAAGACAAATCTCAGAAAATGAAATTGCTTTCTCCCGTCCTATTAGGTACAGGCCTGTGTGAGACTGACGGGGTTTTAAAGTAACTCAGATGCAAACCCATGAAATTCAGCATGACCTGGTTGAGGCAAGATGTCATACAGAGCCAGTATACGTCTGCAGATGGATGGTAGGGCAGACTATTGGGTCAAACACACACACACCTTCCACCCAGCAGATCAGCCTTCATAAAACATGAGAAATTGAGGGTGAAACCTAAAATATACAATACTTAAATATGTATATTAAATATAAATATTTAAACTCATGTTAGAGGTTTCTATTGGAAATTAAAGGCAGATTGGACCAACAACCACTAGTTTACTAAATTGCTACATTTTGTCTGTTGCATTTGCATGATTATCAAAGATCCCCTCTGACTTTTCTTTTACTTTCCATCTTATATATAGATATCTCTGCATTACAAAATCATAATGTAACCTTAAGCATAATGTCAAAACTGCCATTTATTCTTACATCTTATTTTTTATTTGTAGACAAAAAAAAGGAAAACAACTGGTATTTTAAAGCAGATAAACACATTTAAAATGATGTGTTTCTTTACAGCGCCCAAAAAAACATCAGTTGTCTCTGCAGGGGAGAGTTTATTACCAGGTTATGGTCTGGACCCAAGCGATGGTTGTAAAACAGAGTCTGCTTAGTGAGCGACAAGTGCTGCAGGCAGCAGCAGCATCCTATAACTTACTGACTGCTGGTACTTAATATATAATGCAATATTCTACACTGTGCCATTTGTCATTTGAAGCGAGGCACAGATTATGGCTCAGGGCAGTGCATCTGTCCTAGAGGATGCTGGGAAATGGACTAAAAGCTCCTCCAGCTGAGCCAAGCCAATCACAGGCTGAACCCTGGATCACCCTCACTCCTCCTCTCGCCCAGCCTCACACACACACAAACACTTTCTCGCTGTCTTTTTTGTCACACATACACATCTCTTGCACTTTTAGCAGGCTTTCTCGCCATTGTTCTTCTGTCTCTCTCTGTCACACACACACACACACTCATACAGACACACACAGATGCATGCACACGCACAGCAAACTACTCCCTGCTGGGTTCTCCTTCCATATGGGAGTTAGCCATTTCATTTCTTGTTGCACACTGGCCGGCACACAGAGCAGCCACAGCGTCTGCCTAACTCAACCCACAGTTTCCTACTGGTCTCTGTAGCATCTCCTCTCAACAGGCAGTCTGAGCCTGGTGGGAGTCTAAATGAACCATATTGACATCCCACTGGGGGCAGTCTAGTTGCTTTGACAAATCTTCCCTGGTATTTATCAATCAAGTTGTCCTCAGCGGAGTGGAGGACCTATAAACCCAGCCAGACACGCCTAGGGAGAGGCAGAGCATTTAGAGCGGCTAAAAATGTGATTCTGTTTGTGCCCTGCATTACTGCCACTCCCCTTGCTAACAATTTATGCACACGTGCCACAAATTAAAATGAGGGGGAGGTTAGGGAATTGTCAGCCTTCAAATGGCTGACATAAGTTACAAGCAAAATTTTAATTAGCCAGGAGGAGTGGGGTGATAATTCAGAGGGGCCCTGTTCTGTCAGGGGGCTTGTCTACATTGTGTTTTTCCTTTCAGCAGGCATCTGGAGACTCCAGCGGGGCCCCGAACAAGGTCTACTGAGGATAAAACTACTTTGGACACACAATGAAATGTAGGGACCTCCTCCACATTAACAACCTCAGCTAAAGTGATATTCATACTGAGGATGCTTGCACTGACCTCTCCGCATGCTCCTATTTACCACCACCACGTGCATTCTGAATTCTTTCCTTTTATTCTCTAGAGCACACTATTGGTTTACAGATTTTCTTATTTTTAATACGAGTTGAGTTACACACCAAGATGTCATTTTTCTTAGGATGGTTTAAAAATTACTTGACAGACACTCGCTTTTTTTTTCCCAAGCCGGAACACAACAATAATGAATACAGTGTTCGAGTCTGACACACTGTGAGATTAAAACACGCACACACACACGCGCACACACACACACACACACACAAACACACACAGTAATTAGAAAAGGTAAGCAGTGGGTGTGGTAGATTGTGTCTCAGCAATGAAACACATTTTTTCAGGTCAGGGAGTGATTGCTATTTGTTTAAATTAAATGACACCCACCGCATTGGAAAACAGTGGCAGGAACCCAACATTACTGGGAGCCCAGCGGTTTTACTAAGGTGCATGGAAAAAGGTGTCTGTTCTGCTGGTGTAACATCATCCACAGATGAATCATCATCCAATGAGAGAATCTTTAGAAATCAGAGACAAGACAAACCCGTAAACCGCACGCACCACCAGCTGATTTAAATTTGCATTTGCATCCACGTTTTATTCCTTTTGATTTGTTGTCCTTGTTTTGTGTTTCTTTTTCATTAATATTTAATATTAGATGAGCTGCACAAAAAAGAGAGCATGTCGGACAGCTGCCTTTATTCAGCCGAACCTGTGGCACTGTTCTCCTGCGGATATTTTTCCGGGTTATTCCTCTGATTCTCCGCGGTCCACCTCCTGATCCCCACACCTCCACGTTCTGATTTGCTTCAACGGAGACTTTCAGGAAGCCTCTGTCATCACGGCGCAAAGTAATCAGGATCATTAATATTTTACAGTCCACCACGCCTTCCCGACTGTTATCCATTCGCAGCGCCTGCTCCACGCTGCACTCTGTTGGCATTATTTATTCACTGATAAAGTAGGTGGCAGGGTAAACACCCTGCTGGGGAGGATGGATGTGGGGGGAGGGCCGCCGGGCTGGGCTGGCCAGTTGTATGGGGGGTATTAGAGATCTGGCAGCTATTTGAGGTGGGGGGTGGTGTCATGTGAAGGAGGAGTCTTAATACAATATTCAGCAAAGCACAAATGTTGTTTTATGCCTCTGTGAATGTGTTCGGCACCACAGTGTTTATTTTGGAAAGCATGCAATGACAATAATCCACTCAGAAGCACAGCCACGGTGCCTTTCTTCCAAAGGTAAACAGGTGTTTTTTGCACATTTTGTATTTATCATGAATTATGCACACTGTCCAAGGCATTCGACAGCATGTCCTCAAAAGAGACCTCTAAAGTAAACAACAACAGAAGTCATTCATCAATTTAAAAAAAAAATGTTCCAGACAACATCTCTGCCCAAAATGCATCTCATTTCCAGGGCGATTTCTGTCACTCTGCCATATTTATGACGTGTACACAAAAACTGCTGGATCCAGATCAGAGACAGAGGATGCTATGGCTGAAGAGGCTGTTTGTAGCACTGATGAAACAAACTCCCAAACTCTCTCTCTCACACACACACACACACATCTGAATGAATTACAGCCTTAAATCTGAGCTAAAACATATGTATGTGATCTGCTATACATTATTAGTG
Source organism: Karalla daura (assembly GCA_029224185.1). Taxonomy (NCBI): domain Eukaryota; kingdom Metazoa; phylum Chordata; class Actinopteri; order Chaetodontiformes; family Leiognathidae; genus Karalla; species Karalla daura. The sequence goes on from CM055192.1 coordinate 3,433,244, forward strand.
AAAATGTGTAGCTTCTTTTTCTTTGTCATTTGTACATGGATATAGAAGTTTTTGTCAGACAGTGGAGCAGCCTTACTGCTGTGAAGAGTCTTGACTCAGTTCATGGGTTTCCAGACCAAATGAGCCGATGTGTGACCCTCGTGAAACAAAAATCAAAGAGGAAGACGCAATGAAAACAGGAGATTGTGAAAAGGAGAACAGTAAAGTAAAGTAGCATCTTGAATATTTAATGTTGCCGCGGAGGAGCTCAATGAGCAATAGGTTGAATGCAAATATGTAAAGATCTCACCCAAAGGAATAAAAGGCTAAAAAAGAACCAAGAGGATGGAAAAGATGTAAATCATCTTGAAAGCTGCAGCATGGGGCTGCCATGAAACTCCAACATGTCATTCTGGATTTTTCCCTCAAAATCTAAAAGATCTCTGTTAACATGAACGATCGGACCCCTTAACCATTTCCAACTGCTCAAGGACATCAACTTATAACCCCAAGGTCTCAGGTCAGAGCTCCCTGTGGCTTCAGTGCCTCTGAGCACGGTGCCTCATCCCAGCCTCCCAGTATCCCTCTTGAGGGACTGTTAAAGGGATTATTATACAAATGTTTTGAGGATCTGAATTAGTGGATGATAGCCCATCCACAACCACAGGAGAGATCTGGTTGATTTTTCATGCAAATAAATAAATAAATAAATAAATAAGTTGATATATAGATATACTATAGATGACAGTGAATGTCATAAGGACAGGTTTATTTCCTCAATTCATCTTTTTTACTGTTCATATAAGAAGGGTCGGCAAAATACGCTTAAGCTTCAGTCTACACTTTTTTAGTCAAAATACATTTGCTTTATTTTTCGTTTTTGTTTTGTATTGTACTTTAAATGCAATAAATAAATAAATCAGGAAGTTATTAATGTTAAAGATTTGTATGTAACATTTTTCTTCTGATGTTCTGATATACTTTTTCTGTATTGGTATTATTCTGTATTATTGTATAGAATAATAAAATGAATGTAATGTAATGTATTTCCCATGGCCTCCTTTTAAAGGCAAATCTAAAGAAAATGTGTTCATTTTTAATTTTATTACACCCTTTTGCTATTCAACAAATTCCCTTTTATTTGATGCTCCCCTGTTGTTCACTTTCTCTCTCTCTCTCTCTCTCTCTCTCTCTCTCTCTCTCTCTCTCTCACTCTCTTTCTCTCTCTCTCTCTCTCTTTCTCTCTGTTCAATGTTCATTGTCATGTCGTTTTCTACATCAGATATGTGTACGATTTTGGACACATATACCTTCAGTCAAACTGTTTCACCCCGTAAAGCTTTTGCATTTTAACATGCCCACTCCCGGATCGCACAGTTTGCCCCGGGATTAACAAAGTATTCTGAATCTGATCAGAGTACACATAACAATGGCTTTTATCTGCGCAGTTCTGGCTCCAGGGCAGCTCATTGGTGGAGAATGACCTCTGTCATCTGAAGGAAGCTCCTGCCAAACGGTTTCATGCTCTGTATGAACACAAAATTCCGCATCAAAATGCATAACTTGCTCTGCTCATCTTAATTCCAAATAGATCAAATTTTTGTTCGGGTTTTAAAACGATACTGCTTCATAAATGGAAGTTCGACAAAGTACAATCGGCTGCATTTCCATAAATTTCCCTAATGGAGTAATCCCTCTCAGACAAAGGACAAAATTTGCAGGATATTGTTGTGTTTCTGCCTTTCATCCTAAGCTCCCTGATTTTCATATAAAAGTCTTCTTTGAAAGGCACTCAGTGACTTGGCAGACAATACAATGCTAGTAAAGACCAATGCTGACTATGGATATTCATTTATGGCTTGATTTTAGAACAGCACTTGGAAAACAATAAAATATTCATCATCATAATACAAATGGCTTGGCTGGAGAGAAGACACTGGTGAACTGCACTGTACATGGAAGTCTCAGGTTTGCGGCCGTCTTTGTATTCAGGTTCAGTTTATTTTATAAACGGATACAATCACAATTAGCTATTTACCTTTTTCAATAGAAATATCTTGTCCCTTAACTTTAATGTTCACCAAGACTACATTTTATGATCCTTATCCAATAGGTAAACTATGAAAATGTGGCTGATTATTTGATAATGACACTGAGGCTGAATGTTCTATTAGCACAGCATGCATGGAGATTAGCTGAGGCAGATAGTGTAAAAGATTAATTAAACTTAGGGTAAAGGGTGTTTAAGATAAACAGGTGATTGTGGAAATACACAGGCATTATGTCTCGAGCGTGTGTAATCTGTGTAATCTGAAGAAAGTAGATTAGTTTGAAAAGGAGTTAATATATTTTTCAGAGCAAACTTTGAGAGAAAACTTACATTATTGCAATTTTTAGCATGCAACACTTTGGTGCTGCTGCTGTTTTGAATGTACTTTACAAATATATTTTCTTTGAACTGGTTTGATATTTTTCACTCAAAAAGATCAGCATTTACTATTCAGAGAAGAAAATGTCTGCAGCTGACCATCAGGATAAGAGACTATATTGAGAAACAAGACCAATCTTTATTCCTTTTCAAACTTCAATTTCTCCTAAATGTGGTACATTGTGCAAGTGTGCAAGTAACCATTAGCAATAACTTCTGTAAAACTGATGGATTGGTGGATTGCGCTTTAGCTTCACAGCAGGTCCTGGGTTCAACGCCCAGTTGGACCCATGTCTGCATTGGTTTCCAACCTACAAAACTATGCATGTTCAGGTGAATTTGAGACTCTCTGTTGCCCATAAGAGGGAATGGTGTGGACCTGTGCAGGTCTTTTGCCCTATAAGCATTGGCTATATTGGCTCCAGCAGACCCTTGTGACATTGTTGAGGTAAAAAGCAGGTAAGATAATAGATGAAAACTGGAGTGAACCTAACCACAATCTTTCTTGTGGACAGCTGGGGCTTTTAGGGATGTCCCATTCACACCCAGTCATGACACTATATCACATGTAGCCAATGCATCTGTGCAGCATTCCAAACAGGTGTTTGCCGAGCTGAAATAGCAAGACACATCACTGATTTGACAAATGCAGTGTTATCCAGATAATCTTTATTTACATAACAATAAGTCATAAACTCATGGTCTGTGATATTATGACCAATGGAAAAGCTCTATTGGCCAAGGTTCTATTGGCTTGAAAAAGGCCACTGTGCGGGATGTCCTTTGTAATTGTATTTTTCTCAAAACTGACTGACTACACTATTTATTATTTCGTTTAAATACTGAAAGAGTAATAGGACTGAGAACACATCACAGCAGCACTCAACAGTCTGCTAAAATATAAACCTGTAGTGAGAGGAGATAAACGAGGCTGTACAAAAAAAGGGGAGAAGATCTGATTATGTATTCTCGGGGGATTCTGGGACAGGGGGCTCCTAGTTAACTAGATTGGAGTAGGGGGATCGCAGGGAGGAGGGGGGCTGTCCAGCTGGAAACGAAACAGATATGTGCCCACAAAATAACAGCACCCCCCAACATGCACACACGCATCAAACTTCAGCTGGTGCCATGGTGAACCCTGAACCCCGACTTGACCTTGTCTATAGAGGCTGCTCTCCTAGTCTCCGCCCACGGCTGCCTCGCCCATCCCCCATTTCATTGCTCCGTTGTGTCTCAGCCTCTCCCCGGCACGTCCTGCTCACACAGCTAAACACCATGTCGGGCTAGCACGCAGGCAGAGAGCAGAGGAGGGGAGCTGCAAAATGTTACTGTACTTGCTGTGGCGGAAACAATTTGAAAATGAATAATGTTTTTTTGAGTCCCTTGAGGCACTTATGCCTTTCTCACGTTCTCCTCTCTCTCCCTGTCTCTATTTGTTAGGGAGGTGTGGGGTGAGGCTGAATTAGCATAAAGGAACAAGCATAACAACAGCGGACTCTGAAAGAGCTAACCGGTGGGTGGATTAAGTATGTCATTGAATGGGGTTCTGTTGTAAATGATGGGGTGGGGTGGGACCTCATCACCATCTGGTCTTTTTAAAGATTACCTTGTGGTAATTACCCCCCAGACAGCATTGTGGAGCACCCAGGCCGTCCGGCCAGGTGCCTACAAGCCCCGCTGCGTCCAGCCATTCACTGGCACTGCACGCTGCCCCTCAGAAAATGGACCCAAGGTCACCACCTGATTTTTTTTTTAGACTCCCACTTTACAAGGTTTAGAAAAAAAGATACAGGACCCCGATGCAGCATGGAATCTTAGCCAAATGCAAACACAAGGGACATTTTTAATATAAAGCCAGGAACGTGTGCTTTTTTTCTTCTTTTTTTTTGCTAACAAATGTGTTCAAATTGGTCATAAACAAAGAAAAATCTACCACATGATCTTGTCCCTTTCCTTTTTATTTGGCTGGTTGTCTTTCACAAAAGAGTCAGCTGGCTCTTTTGCACACCACCCCAAGCCTAACCCTATGATAAAATTCAAATTCTGAAATTCCTCACTCATTTTTTAAACAGACTGATTTAGTCTTCTATTTTTCTTTTCTATTTGCACAATACGTAAATGATATTATTTCACATGGTAGCTGTCAGTGAGACTCCATCACAACCGCTCTATAGTTATAGTTCTACATTCTACACTTCTGAAAATACCCACTGGAAAATCAGACAAATTTGTTGCCTTTCATATAATACAAATACAACGGATAATATTTTATCCATTGTATTTCCTACAACATTTATTAATGTGGAGATATATGAAAAAGCAGGGAGTCACTGGTTCTTCAGACAAGGTACAGTGCATGTTCAACAATTTATTTTAGGATATTATATCAATTGGTATATTGGTGCTACTGTGTCTCTCAAGGGATGGGAAAAGGAAAAAAAATATCCATGAGTGCAAAAACTTCGCAGCACATCATGGAGTGTAACAGGGTGGATGAGGTGAAACGATGAATTTTTTGGCAATAGCACTGGCAAGAAATAAAAACTTCTTTCACCCCAATTACAAGTTAAACTACCATGTAACTATAGTGTCATCATGTGGGCTACAATGTGGTCACACAAATTATTAACATGTGTTAAAGAAATACAATAGAAAACATTTTTTAATGGTTTATCAACCATTGAATCAAATAAAACCCTCTGTCATGCCTAATGGGATTAGAGGTCGCGTATCGGTTGTCCCACTAATACCAATGTAAAACCATGAGTAATTTCACACACTGCTGGAGCAGAGCGGCCCATCGACATCACAGTGAAGAAATAGGACTTCCTGTCGAGAAATCTTTCTGACAAATGATCCTCCAAAAGATTCACCTTAAATTGCTGTCAACACAGGGTCGCCCCTCATGTCTTTTGTCTTATCTCCACAGCTTAAAGCAGAGATCATTATTCGGAGGTTTGGTTGGGGTTTAATTCCAAAACTACTGGTTCGGGAAAAGGATATTGTTATTGGATTCATTTTTCATAACTTCCTGGGTGAATATTCTGTTTAATTAGTCTATCCACCAAAAAATCCACAAAGCTGTCATTCATCTGTGGACTTTCCACTTTAACTGTGTCTCTGCTTTTCTGCTTTGAAGCAACGCAAGGTCGTGGTAGCCAATGGTATATGCCTAATTCACAATATCCCTGAAATGGTGCATTAACAATTTATTGTACGATTTTTTTTTTTTTTTTAATGTGCGCTGTATTTGCAAAGTTCTATTTAGCTGAAAATGTTATTTCTCTGCAGAGTGCCCTAATGACTGCACTGGTTTTGGTGTGCAGCCATTCAGTGGACCAGAGTGCTCTCCACTCAGGTCCAGTTGGGAACTAACAGTGCTCCCGGTGAACAATATGTGCTTGACCTTTGGCACGAAGACTTATAGAAGGTCCCTGGGCACTCATCAGCATCTAAGCTTTATTCATGAAGATGCTATGAACAAATATAGGGGAGCCAAGGTCACTGACTCCACCAGCACTGGCCAGTTGTCCAAGGTAACACTCATTTCCTGGTACGCTTATCCAAGGTCTCATTAAAAATGTTGCATATTTTAGTCTGCATATACATTCACTTGGTTTTTGCCCAGATCCTTTCAAAATGTATAATAATTTGATATGAAATATAATTATACCCGTGATGGACTGAGCCAGAGAACTCAAAGAGAAGCCAGACACGCACATGTAAACTCCACACAAGGTCAGACTTAGGTCTCCTGGAGGGGAACAAAACAATTGTTGCTGTGAAGTGACAGTGCAAACCACCTACCAAAAGTAAGTTGTGTTACAGTACCAAGTATCTGTATTTCATTTAATTTGTTACTTCTCCTGAAAAGTAACTAATTTTGTTTAACAAAATTGTGTAGGTTATAAGGCTATACACTATATCCTCAGCATAATCCTCTACCTGTGTGTGTCCAGTGCTATTTAATTAATGGTTGAACTTTGAGACAAACTGTTTCTGACGTTTTTTATTATTATTATTCACATTTACATCTCATTTAACAGACATGCCAGTTTTCTAATCGCTTCTCTGTGCTGGGTGTACACTGCCATGCCCCTAGGCTGTGTCTTACAGGCGCGCTCATGACCGGAGGCTTTTATTTATGCTTAACATCTATTTTTAGACACTGAATACATATATTCACCCACATTTTGTAACCTTGGTAGAGACACACACACACACACTCAACAATTCATTCAGCTGTCAGGTAGTAGTCAATGTGAACTGTGACAGTATCCTAAGAAGTGCCAGAACCTTGTGTTACGTAACATATTGCCGCAGCCCCCGGCAGAGCCGGATCACAGAACAGGATTTACGTATGCACTCTGGACCGGACACACTCTGGAGAGGAGGACCTGGGGGTACGTTGTTACAACTGCTGCAGCCAGGACCAGACCCTGTGGGCATCAGAAAAGGGACAGATTGGTAAATTCATAGATAGATGGCAGCAGCCGTGCAGATTTACAAAGATACCGAAAGACACCGCTTGTTTACTTAAGACTTATTCCGACAACGCGTTTGTCAGCAGACGGTGATGGGTCTATAGGCGGCCTCTCGTGAGGAGCAGCAACACTATTGATTTGCCACGACAGACATGTTCACGGGGGGCGACTGCTCATTGAAAAAGGTGTCATTAATCTGTTGTGACAAAGTAGAGGCACTAAACACTGTCATTGTCCTGCTGCCTGTCTTCACAAATATCTGAACCACCCGTGGCATTTAGCACACCCTGGAGTCAGCCAAGTGTGGCGGTGCACTCACACAGTACATGCTGCCACATCCCAGCCAGAACCCTCCAGAACCCACATGTTACACGTGCATCGGTAAAGGTCACTGCGTGTTATAGTAAAAGAAAAAAAAAACTACTGTTGAAATCGACTGTCAGGAAACCAAGGATTTAATGAAAACAACTGTAGTGTAACCACCCTGCAGTTCTGAAATAATACGAAACACATTTTCAAAATTAAATTAAAATCAGTTGTCAAAAATTTGAAGCTATTTTCATTCATTCTTTAACCAGTAACCCCATATTTAGCTTATGGATAGAGAACCTTTTCTACTCTCAGACCCGTAACCTGTGAGCAGATGCAATGTAATTGCTGTTTATTAGTGTTAGTGACTCGCTGTGCGGGGTCACACTTCTGCTTGGACGCAGAGCAGCCTCCTGCTGCTAATCAGCGAATATTGACGATTTAGAGACACTCTTCAGGGGACAAAGGAGCTGAACAGGGGAGAGGGAGGGTCTCCCTGTCATAAAAGTGTCAGGGACCCTAAAGTATGTGTAATGGCTTCCCTTGTGACGATCATTAGTTTGCGGGACTAGTTTCAGCACATCACTGGAACCATGGTGCGTGTTTTAACTCCTGATCACTTTCTCTCCATCACACGTGAACACTTTTTTCACATGTGACATTATCTGTGGGTAGTTTTAACGATGGCAGCACAATAGAACATTTTGTACCAACAGAGGCCTCACTGATAATGTGCGCTTTATTACACAATTTAAAATTATGCGTGCGCAAGGGTTAAAATTGGCGGTGATGCTAAAAATGTTTTTGTTAATCGATTTAATGCGTCAGTGTTCCATCCAATGGCAGAATTAACCCCCAGTAATGATCATAATTTATATTAGGCACAGTCAGTTTATGCAGGATGCAGGCACACAGACTTAGTGAAGCCACAAGAAACGCTAATGGATCCATCCTCCGGTTCATAGTGATATGAAAATGATTCAGACGATGACACTCCATGTCCCAGCCCTTGTGAATGAAGCCAGTTGCTCGACAGAAGCATTGTGCTGCGAGGCTGTTGTCCTGACAGATCACAGAGGATGACGGAGGAGGCGAGGCCGATGGCACCGTCACTGTCCGAGGCAGGATGGACATCTACAGCTATGGCAGCAAATGTATCCTCCATTTTTACGCAATGTTTTGGTAACTTTTTTTATGTCGTTTTTATTTCTCATCTGCCGTCTCACATGCTGTACATGGTGCCTGCGAGTGCAAAAGATAGTCAATAAAAGAAAATTACAGTGTGAATGTGAGACCTATACAGTGTAAGTTTAGTCTGTATGTACAGTATGTGCTGTAATTATGCATACGGTAAGTAAGTAGGGATACAAAATATAAGGTTCCCTTTATAATATATGGGTAAAGGAACTGACCACTGTACCTTTTAGCAAAATTTTAAACTGACGGAGACCTTTGTTTCGGACGCGAATTATCTTTGCTGTCATTTGTTTTGTCATAGTACTGCATAGTTAAACCAGCAACATATTTGGGAAAACAGAGGTAAAATTAGTTGGAGTTGAATCCCTATTGTTTGTGATTTAGCTCAATGTGTCTGTGTGACTTGTATGTGCCAGCCAGAGAGGTTCACTAATAAGTTTTTAAAGAAGAAAGGATTTATTTGGCTTTGATACACACAAGCATTGCATTTATTATTGCTGCTCAATGACTCCAATTGCTATGAGGAACTTAGAGCATAGAGATAGATTTCAATTATGTTTAAACCAGTCTAGATTTGCCAAGACCAAATGTATTTGTTTAAAAGAAATAGCTAAACTATACTATCATGCTACTAAGAAAGTGCATAGTGAGATCAAAACATAATGAAGGAAATAAGTTAATAAATACGTAAATGGTGTGGAAATTGACATCGATCAAATCATTTTACAATGTCATACAGGTATTAAAAATTATCAAAAACAGGATCGTACTGGACAGAGAGATTGTCTATGAGAGGGCTGAGGTGCAGGCCTCTCTGCAGCCTATCAGTCTCTTTCTTTCTATCTATCTTTCTTTCTATCTTTCTTTGTTTCTTTCTCTTTTTTTACTTCACCTAAGGGATTTTTAAAAATTCATTCAAAATTCATTTTCAAAATAATTGACATAAATAACATGGAGAGAATACAGATAAATGGGGGATCAAACTACTTATTATTATTAAATTATCAAATCATCAAGGTGATCCTGTGTATGTTGTATATACCTTCATTATATTTCTGTCTATCATCATTAAAAGAAAAATGACTTGAACAGTATTAATTTCCACAGGAAATGAAAAAAACACAGCATATACCTCTGTCCTGTTTTATCTCATCAGAATTCATTAGAACATTTCAATTTACCCTGGGAACAGAATAAAATGTCAACCATTTTGAAACGGGACGATAAAGGTGAATATGGGAGGGGGGAGTCGTTATAGTGAGACTAATATGTTTTGAGCTGTGGACTAACACACACTGTGATGTGAAACTGGGCTGGTTATAGTGACAATGCCCAAAACATCCCTCATTTCACTTTGCATTTATCTTCTATTGCTCTTTTTGGTTAAAACCAGCCTCAGTCAAATATCATGTAACAGCACTTTAACTACAAACCAGGGGAAAAACCTGGATTACACAGTGACTGGCAGCCATTTTAACCTTTGATCTCTGCACAGTGGTGGAGGCAGTTTGTAGGAAACACATACAGGAGCTTGAACCCTGGATGGAAGTCACACACAATGGCAAAGGAGGGAAGTAAAGCACAAAAAAGAAAGAGACATGCTGTTCACTGGTTTTTATTGATTTTGTTAGGGTGTTGAAAAGGTCTTTGGTCATGCCCTTACCAAAGGATACTAATTTGCTCGATCAAGTCTGTCAGAATATCGACTGGGAGGAGGTTGAGCGCCTGCCATTGTGTTGGCTTCAGCGGGGAGCTGGTCTGTGAAACAGGATTACTAGAGGTCAGGCAGCGAGTGAAAGGATTTCCATCACTTTCATGGGGCTGATACAAATAGGCAGGGCCCGGAAGATGTGATTGAGATGTTGAAGAGCAGAGGGGAGGGGAGACCGTGGCACCAGCTCAGCCCCACAGATAATCTGTATGTGTCATGGTTACAGACACGCAGGGGGGGTTTGTTTACAGCCGCACAGAATCAGAGGAGGGGAGGGGGGGGCTCCACTTAATAAATGTCATACACTGATGATTTCAAATTGTGCCATGTTGTTTTTCCTCCATGCGGGCTTTTGTGGGTTCCACATTTGCAATTCAGTAATTCAATGGGTCCTAATCAGAACACATTGTTCAGAATTATTGTACAAAATCAATACATAGAGACCAGGGTATTGATAATTAGCTTAGTTTAATTTATCAAGGGACAGTGTGCAATAACATTCATCATTTACAAGAAATGACGAGATGGTGGCACCAGATTTGCCTGTAACTGCTCTTTCCTTCTGTAGTCCCAACAACCATAATCATTATAAGTTCATGTGATTAAGAGAGTAATTACTGAAATATTGATGTATTTCACACAAATAAACACATCTATTTTTTATCACTTCTTGTCTCTGGATGTAACAATCTACCTCGTTAGGAGAGAAAAGCCCAGGTCTCTATCGGAGGGCCTCAACTGAAACACCATCCCCCCATTTGCTTTTTCAGTTATTGATTTGATTTCACCATGGTCTAAATATTGTTTCAATGGCTCATCCACACATCCTGTGTGTGTGAAAGTAATCCCTGTTACGTCAGAGAAATTACAGCAAACAGACAAATAAACAAACACTATCTGTGTTACCATATAAACTAATGATTTTTATTTTCAAATGATTTTTCATTTTTAATAATCTTATTGTTGTTTTGTATTATATTTTCCTAATTTCTAATCATTTTTCTTTTTTGGAAATTGAAATCAGAGTCCTATTTAAAGGCTTTTTTTTTACATTGTAAATGGTAGGATGATGAAAATGATTTATATTCACATACCGCTCTGCATCCTGAGAGCTCAGTCCCAGCTTGGTGGCGATCATTCGAAAGAAAAAATGCCACAGGATGCTTTGAGATGGCCTGGGCCTTGCTGTCGGTGTGGATGTGTTGCAATCATAAAGTCATCAAAAGCAAAACAGTAAAACAGTAAATGCGTGGATATATAATTATGGTGGACAGAGCTGCGGCCTCGTGCTTCCTGCCGTCTGCCAGCTCGTGCTTGTCATACCGCTGTACAAACATGGACACCGTGGGGCAGCTTAGGGGCACCGATAACCTCCAAACCACATGAAACCCTAGCCTGGCATGTGAGCAGACCACAGAGCATGGAGACACAAGCTCTTTGTGGAAACAAGCCTTTCTCTTCATTGAGTAAACAGCCAATTAGCTATTATGGAGATTGACTGCGATGATGGCATATGTCTGCTTTTTGTGGATGAGGTCGCAGTTTCTATAGGTGGGACATCTGCTGAGGGTTTGTGTCTGTGGATAAGTACCATTCGAACATGAGCCCGGCACCTTTTCAACCTGATCACATAGGTATTTAGCTCCAGGTCCCGGCCGCTGTTTGTTTTATTTTCGGAGCAGGTGTTTTATAATCATTAGCAACTCCATTATGACCCCAGCTCCAAGTAAAAGACAAACAGTGGTTATGCATCTATTCTCAATAGAACCATCTGGTGGCAAGGAGGAAAAATGGCTGTGTTTGGCGACAGTGTTTGCCAATGGTCACATAATTGTGTTTCAGAGGAGTGGAGGCAGAGAGAAGACAGACCGAGCTGAAGTGCTCTGGGTTTTATAGAATGTTTCCAATGCCTTTGTCTCCTCAGCCAACATGCTGCTGTTTGTATTCAGCCATTTACAGTAGGCCCTTCCTTCGCTAAATGCCTTTTCTATTTCCCAAGAAATGTTTTGGAGGGGAGTCAATAAATTTCATGTGCACACAGTACACAGAGTGTCATGTCCGCTGGAATAAAACCGAGCCACACAATTACTCTGTCACATTTAGTCCTCTCTGTGTTCTCAGCCCCACTCTGCTCCATCTTTTTTGACAAAGGCAAACGTAACTCATCCGTTGCAATATTTACCATAATTTTTGTACATAAATGTCCTAAAAAGAAAGGAAAATAAAGGACAGTGTAAAAAATGGGAAGCATTCAGAAAGTATTTTATTGAAATTTTTTGGAAAAAAACAAAGAGAGTTTCCGGCTTTGGCCTCTCAGGGTTGTTTGCTTGCTCTGTCGAGTTATTTTGCTTGTGTGCTGTTGCTGTTGTTGTACACAGCGGTGTGTGCACACCCTCCACTGCCTCTCCGGGTTCTGACTGTTTACGGAAAAGGCTGTCAATAGTGATAATTATTCCAAACAAATTGCTGCACCCACTACACATAATTATGCCACTGATGCTAATTACTGTGTTAGTTATTAACGACTCATTAAACAATTACAGTCACCGACAATGATATGCTAATGAATTTCACATGAAACATGTGTAAAAGTAACAGCAGCAAGGTGGCGAATGAGCCAACACACTGATCAACTAGCATATTCTTTGTAGCTGAAGCAGTGGCTAATTTTTAATGTATGTATGTATGTATGTATCTATCTATCTATCTATCTATCTATCTATATATATATCTATCTCTCTATATATATAGATGTATACATATACACACACAGAAATGTCAGAGAATAATACACCTGTTATGCTATTCTTTCACTGGAAGGAAACGGTGATGTCTGTGGTGAAATATCAAAAACAGTTACAGCCATGACTTGTCTCCACAGCCGTGAGCAGGTTAGTGTTTTTCCCCTCACTCCGAGCTGCGGCAGCTAATGTCTGTCTGCAGTGGGTGTGAGAGTGAGGAGGAGAGGGGCAGCATGTTGCTTTTTATGCTCCTGAGAAGCCAGCACAATCAACTGTTTCATCAAATGGCAAAATGTCCCTCTATTTCAAGTTCCTGGAGTGAGGACCTTGGCTAAATTGATATATGTCTCCTCCTCCTTCACCATCTCTCCTATTTTTTTTCCTCCAGCAGCATTATGGGTGGTTATAAAATATTAATATGAGAGTGCATTTAGTGGAGAGCTGCTCGTATGGGTATTCTCTAGTGACTCCCCATTCAGGTCACAAGGGAGCGTCTGCCTGTTTCTCTGCCTGCCTGATTTACTCTAAATGCAACATTAAATATCCTCCTTATTTTTGGAGGCTGCAGGCATGATGCTTTCTCCCTCTCTCTCTCCCTCTTCTTTCATTCTGTGACACATGCATGCGTGTGTATGTGTGTGTGTGAGAGAGAGAGAGAGAGAGAGAGAGAGAGAGAGAGGGAGAGAGAGAGAGAGAGAGAGAGACACGGGCATATGCTCATCAGAGAAGCCCTGAAAACACTGATTGGAACAGAGTGGATGTCATATCCAGTTAAAGCAGACCATAGATATTACCACCCTCAGAGACATATACAAACACTATCCTACACAAGCACAGACAAACATCCACAATGTACACTAGTACACAAATGATCCTGAAAGAAGCCAGAAGACTGCAGTCCAAGTCATTAGAAATGAGATTGTCACAGACAATAGGAAAGATTATTATCATAATGTTTATGATGAATGGAAAATATGCAATGGACCTCCACAAACTCATTTTATTCCACTTTAGAAGTAAGACTAGAGCGGCAAACCTTTAAGCTTGGAGCTGTTACTGTATCTTGTTGGCTGAAGCACAGGAGAGCAGACTCAGCCTTGACTCGCTAGTGAGGGACTTCCACCACTCATCAGCACTCTCATTAGAGTCTTGCAGTGCTCCCATTGGCCCTGGCTCATTGTGGGTGAAATCTTTAAGAAGCTGCTCAGCTTTCTTCGTGCCACGACGCTGTGCACACACGCACACACACACACACACACACACACACACACACACACACACACATACACACACACACACACATTCTCAGCATATTTATTCTCCAAAACACCACAGGCAGAAAACACTACCTGCAGCGAGGAAGCAAGAACTCATAGCATTAAATAATGGCCTGGTCAGTATCAAACTGAGGCAGGTAAGGAGCATTGTTATTGGCTTAAAAACACTTCAATTAGATTTTAATTCAGGGGTCAGGTCTCCTTTGAGCTGAGCAACATCTCCTTAGGATATTCTCTGCTGCTGCAGTAGGGTTCAGCATCCAGGATTTTACAGACCTCGTGGGTAATGGCTGAAACGCTGGCATGGCCCTTTATATCTTTATGACAGAATGCATTACAATTAAAAATGAATGGATGGAAGATGAATTATTTTCCTTGGCAAATGA